>OX326953.1:3210000-4410000 GCA_946800315.1 Misopates orontium
TAGAGCCACTCTCAACACAAAGAACGACTTCTTCATTTTCACCGGGATGAAAAGCTGATCGAAAACTATTTTCGATCAAAGGGAGTATTAGTACATACGCGTTGATTTCGGATACTTGTAGAACTACAAGTTGAGTTTCCATTTGAAGATCAGACCCTTTTGAACCGATCCACATGGTTGACCACCACGTCTTAAATCGAAAAATACTCAAGAATTTTCTATTGCTGAATTTTCCAATAGGATTGAGTATTCTGTCAAGAGGGTTATTAACAGAAATGCCTAAAAAGGCTCCATTTTTAGCATTGGATTGAACTGAATTTAGCAAACTTTCAGAAGGTGGTGTATCATTATCAGATGAATGAGGAACAGAAGTGAAACTTGAAAGAGTTATATTTGTAGGAACATCAGAGAGGAGAACTATTCCATCAACAGAAATTTCTCTGTTGTGAGTAAGTGAAAATCTTGAAGAATTAAAACATTCATTATGAGAGTTGGTAGATCTTTTTTCATGAATCAAATAAGGAGATGCCATGATGAACTATATAACTGTCTGAGAATGTAGTGACCAATTTTAGAGCTTGATGGAGAAAAATGTTGGCAGGATCAGAGAATTTATAAGCAAATGGAAAGTGTAAATTGTGCTATAAGCACGATTAAAATATTGAAGACATTATAAATTGGTTTATCCACTCAAATAGGTTATAGATTATAATATGTTTCTGCATGACTATACCGAATGTCGATTCAGTTACTTTTTCTATGATATTATTCACGTAAGCCTTATCCAGAAGAAACATATCTATGCAGAACAAAACCTAAGACTCTTCAGTTTGAATTTGAACTACCTAGTTTGAATTGCAACTGTCAACCGGCGCTGTACTCTGAAGATTGGATCAAGAGTCTAAAGTGGTGTTTTGCAAACTCGTCGAATCAATTTAACAAGTAATTTTGAGGTGTTGGCAAGGTTTCAAATTTTTTTAAGCTACAAATTCCTACAATATCAAAACTAGTCTAGACATGCTTTTAGCTTACGGTAGCCTTTTTTAAATAAGATTATTTAACATGTCCTATATGTTTAGTTTACATATAATATATAAGTATTATTTAGCATATAATAACTCATGCATAAATGAGGGCGGATTTATGGCCAAAATTAATATGTGTTCGGCATTGTTATGTTATTACCAATTCCTTTTACTAACTTTATATTATTAATTGGTGTAGTAATGGTGTTACAGTTTATTGACTAGTGACTACTATAGTGGTGGTTACAATTTTGGATTTATACGCGAAAAAGGAATTTTACAATGCCAAAAGATTTCAAAGATCCTGGATTTTGTGGGCCCTACAACCCATTTCTTACCATCGCCGTGGGAGGTAACTACTGGCCAAGCTATGTAAACGTTAGTTGGTCGGTTGTTAAAACCGTTGATTCTTGACCTTAAAAGTGCTATTTGTGACGATATTAGCGTTTCTTATCCTTTGGTCGGTGTGAATGCCAAATATAATTAATATATAAAATTATTTCCAAGTCGTGTTACAGTGCATAAATTGATTTCCAAGATGATTTTAGTTACAAATTTGCAAGTCTTACTCGATTAGGCAAGTTTCTTATACGGTCTTTAACTCCACTATAAATTTGTCATCATCTAGATACGCGTCACTCGAACTTACGGACAAAAAAATATTTGTTACGATTAATAAAATATAATATCACAATGACTCTCATCTTAAGACTGCAACAAGGTGACGTGATGAAACTTTGAAAGTGACTGAATCATAATTATATTCATATCAACACAAAATTATCATCTTATTTAGTTGAAAGATAGTTGCATACTCGTGTCAATCTAGAGCCATCTAGCTACAATGAAAATCATACGGAAACAATATCACATTAATTAGTCCAAACTAATAAATATTTACAAGTTAGACAAAATATTCATTACATGTCTTTGTACCTTAACAGTTTCTGAAGAAAAATCGGTCTGTTTATCGAATTTGAGTAATTATTTTCATTGGTTGTTATTTTAACAATAGGTTTCTTTTGCTTGGATTGTGTAATGCTAAAAAAAATTCCTTCAACAAACATATATGTAAAAAACTAAAATATACATAATTAACAGGCGTATAGTCTACAAAAAATTTATAAGCTTGGTCTAAGTAAGAAATGAAGCTACACGTTTCTACTTCTCGAACAACTTTATTTGAGGATTTTTGCAAAAATGGTACCATAACTTGTCCCTCTTGCAACAATAGTCCCATAACTTAAATTTATCGAATTATGGTCCCATAACTAAAAGTAATTGCCAAATTAGTCCTCCGTTAACGGAATATTCGGATTATTACGGAATATTCAATTTTGACTCTGATTTTGTTGCTTAGTAGCCCAATACCAAATAGTACATCAGAAAGCCCAATAAGAATCCTACTGTTAATGGGCTTACCCCGGGTACCTGGCCCAATTGTAGGCCCAGTAAGAGGCCCAATAACACGAACTAGAAATAAACAAAATAACACGGGGGTACTTTTGGAATTCAGCTCAGTCCTCAGTCCATCGTCGTCTTCTCCAAGTGCGAAGACTCATCAGACTGATAAACCGATTTTTCCGATCGGACTTTTGCAGGATCATGAAAAGGATTAAAGTGTTTTACTATTTGTTAGGGTTTTTATTATTGCCGTTGATATCAGTTGAATCTGCGCAACAGGCGTATCGTAGAGACCCTGGACATGCCACGTGGCACCACGGCGCATTTCACGATGTCAAAGATTCCGTTCGATCTGATGTTCGTCAAATGCTCCACTCTCGAGCTGAGGTACACACACAACACGCACGTGTGCGTATTTGTATGTGTATTTGTATGATTGTTTGTTTGTTTGTTTGTTTGTCAATGCAAGCTAGAAATAGTTGTTTGATACATATATGAGGTTAAAATTGAGTTTGTTCGTTGTGATGAAGGACTATCTGAGTCAATTTGTTCCTGTGCTGCAATTGTTTGTGGAGAATCTATTAATTTGTTAGTTAAGTTATTTTGTGAAGTTATTATGAGATGTTTGTGATTCTATTATCTGATGAATTGGCTACTTTTCGTCTCACTTACGCATTACGTATACTGTAGGTTCCGTTTCAAGTCCCTCTTGAAGTAAATGTGGTCCTTATTGGTTTCAACGGTGACGGGGGCTACAGATACACTATAGACGCCCACAAATTGGAGGAGTTTTTGAGAGTTGGATTTCCGTCCCACAGGCCGTCGTGCTTAGAGACTGGCCAGCCACTTGATATTGAACACCATGTAGTCTTTAATGTGTTCCCGGTAAGCCTTTTCGCATCTTGGTGGAGATCCGTATGCTTCTTGCTTGATGTTGTTTCAGGTTTCTTGCGTCTGCACAATCATTTAATTGTTGTCTTGCAGATTTTCGTATCAATGCTTACACATTAAAGTATCAAGATTGTTAAGTTGAATGTCAGTCTCTTTTACCTTCTTTGTATTCATGTATATATATTTGCTACTTCTACCATTATTTTGTGTGTGTTATTAAATTAAGATTCATATTAGGAATCACTTTTGTGGACGACAAAGTCAATTTTCTATGAATAAATTCAATATCTTAGACTGAAGCAGTGATTCCATTTTCTAATATTTACATTTTGGAAGTTCCTGTTGTATCTGATAAGTAGTGGTATGCAATGCATGACTAACAAATCTGCTTACTGCTGTATGTTATGAGTGTTTATAGTGGTTTTCACCCTGAAAGAATACTGTTCCACTTAGATATTACCAATGCCGCTACTTTTGAGAAAAAAAGAAAAAAGTAAACTGTTAGAAGCAAGACGTGCCGTTCAGAAAGCATGTATATTGGAGATGTCGCAAATTAATATCACGTTTAGGAATAAAGGATGGCTTGGCATATTTTTTCTCAATGTTGTATTTTCTCACTTCTTATTACAGGCTGGACAGCCAGAATTGATTTCACTGGAGAAAGCAGTGAAAGAAGCTATGGCACCTGCTGGCACTGCCAGAGAGGTGACACCATATACTTTTCTGTTCTAATGGGTTGCTACTCTCGTGGGTTTTGCTGAAACTTTCATTAACGCTGTAGCTTACAGGCAGATTTTGGAAGGCAAGTTCCTCTTTTTGAGGTGGAAGCAACAACTGTTGAACCAGAGTTTCAGAAGCTGTATTCATTCCTTTTTGACTTGGAGAATGGGGAATTCCCTGTTGAGGAAATGGATAGACCTAGGCCAGCTGCGATTTTTGTTATTAACTTTGATAAGGTACAGTTATGTTAATCTTGATAGTTCCCCACAATAACTAGGCTAAGATCTGGTGAGTTTGAATATTGCTTCTCGAACGTTCTGGGTAATTGAGCTGTATAAATGAACTGCTAAGGAATGCTAATATATTTACTTGGTTACAGGTACGAATAGATCCTAGAAACAACGAGACTGATCTTGATAGTTTAATGTATGGAAGAATTCCACCTCTGAATGACGAGGAGATGAAGAAGCAAGAGGGAGATTACATATATCGCTATCGCTACAATGGAGGAGGGGCGTCTCAGGTTTGGCTTGGATCTGGCAGGTACTAGTTCGTGATTCCATAAGAAAGAAAATTGGATTTATGTTAGTTCGGATGAATTATTAATTTTTATTAGGTTCCAGATAAGTTTACTGTACTTTCTCATTATTTGCATATCTTTTTTCCTCAGTTTCTGATTCTCCTTGGTCATGAAACTCAGGTTTGTTGTGATCGATCTCTCTGCTGGGCCTTGCACATATGGGAAGATTGAAACTGAAGAAGGAAGTGTCAATCCAAAAACTCTTCCTCGTTTACAAAATGTGTTGTTTAAGTCAGGGGCAGGCAGTGGGCAGTCTACCCATGATATTTTTGTTGGACAACTGGCTGCTATGATGGCAACCACAGTAGAACATGTTATAGCCCCAGATGTTAGGTATATCCATGTTATATGTGGAGTCATACTATTTTCCTAGTTCCAAAATGTGCATCCTTTCTTCCTTCAGATTATTTTCAAATTATCAGGATACTTGTTATCTTTATTGGCTCAATTCTCATGTTGTATTTCCCATGTATACACCTGAATTGATACTTTATTTTCGTTCAAGAGATCATTCGCCCTCCATCAGAAAGATTTGTATTTTCCCATCGATGGACATAGTACTTATCAAATGATTATGATCAAGTGTATTACTTTTGCATTTTCAAGTTGTCATAATTTACTGGACAGTTTTGTTTTGTGGTTTCAAACTAATATCGGCAACATATGAAATGAAAATATAGAGTCCATTTCATTTTTACTTCTGACACTATAACAGCAAAAATTTTGTTAATTGCTTCTTGTTTTGATATACAATTATGTTCAGCTTGTTGTTATCTCATAAATTCATTCTTTTAACATCTCTTTCGACGTATCCGGCATCTCTTTTTGTATCTGCCTTGTTCTCCTTTCTCTATCCCTAATATTGTTTTCCCTTTGATATCTGGTTTGGCAGACTGGATAGGGTAACTTCTTAGCACTTATTTCAACTGATAGTTCTCACTGTTTTTGCACCAGGTATGAAACTGTTGATATGACTACCAGGTTACTCATCCCTATCATTGTGCTTCAGAATCATAATAGGTACAACATTATGACAAAAGGCCATAATTACAGCATAAATGTTGAAGCAATTGAGGCTGAGGTGAGCTTCTCGACATTTTCCAACAATGCTCCCAGGTTTCTTGGGATGATTTGTTATTGTCAAGTGATTGAAAACATAACATAGCGGTCACATAGTTAATGTGTATTGCTTAATATTCTTTAGGTTAAGAAAATGGTTCACCAAGGGCAGGAAGTAGTAATTGTCGGGGGTACACATGCACTACATCGCCACGAAAAGTTGGCTATTGCTGTCTCCAAAGCAATGAGAAGTCATTCCCTTCAAGAAACGAAGAAGGATGGACGCTTTCATGTGCATACAAAAACATATTTGGATGGTGCTATTCTAAAAGAGGTAGGTTCCTTTGTTTTAATCTAATGTGCTTGTTGACTAATCCTTCCAATTTGATTTAGTAATGCACTAATCACTTGGGGCTTGCTTTAATGGTGATCTGTAAGCAGTAACTTCTGTGGTCTAACACTGATCTGATACTCATTATCGCTTCCTCCAACTAGTAACCCTTTCAGTGCTGTTTAAGTTATCTGAGATTGTTGAACTAAAACAATATTGATATGACCTATTATCATGCTAATTGCAGGAAATGGAGCGATCTGCTGATGTACTTGCTGCAGGTTTACTTGAAGTGTCTGAACCAGAACTTTCGAGTAAATTTTTCCTTCGCCAGGTTGGTTTACTGAATATACTATGGAACATTTTGAGTTATTCAGGAAACTACGAGATATTTATCTTTTGACCATCTATTCTTGAGCCGTACAATATCTCTATCTTGAGTTGTTTCCACTCATTTTCAATCTTTTGGCTCCTGGATGTCTGTTTCTATTCTCAGACATGGATGGATGAGACCGATGGAGCTAGTGATTCCGTACTAAAGCATAAACCTCTTTGGGCGTCCTATGGTTCAAAACGTCAAAAGAATAAGAAAGGAAGATCAGAAAAGAAGAAAGAAGGAGACTTGTACCGAACTTACGGGACAAGGGTTGTTCCTGTGTAAGCGAATTCCTAAAGATCATCAATTTCACGAATAGTTTATGTTTTCGGTCCTTAATTAATCAATGTTCCTGATAGAAACATACTTTGGGCGATCTGATTTTGTGTAGTAAATCTGCTTCTAAGTTTAGGTTTTCTTTGCTTCATGCATAAATATAGTTAATATTACTGATAGCATTCCTTTTCCAGCTTTGTTCTATCTCTGGCTGATGTGGACGAACACCTTATGATGGAGGATGACAGTTTTGTATGGACAAGTAATGATGTCGTGATTGTGCTTCAGCATCAAAATGAGAAGATACCTCTAAAGTGAGTTCACCTCAACTATGTTTGAGCGTCATAGATTAAGATTTAACTCCCTACAGTATAATTTTGCTACAATTTCCCCGTCTAAGAAATACTTAATGTGAAATCATAATTTGTGTCTCTCCAGCATATTATGCGATATCCTGTTGTTTATCGCATTTTTTGATGTATCTGTCCTCGAAAGGATCCTATGCTAAGTCATCACATCATTCACGGGAACTTCAAAGCCTGTAGCAATTCTGTATGTTTATTGAAAATATGAGTTCAGTTTTCTTCTAGCTCTTCCCGGCATAGTGAAGCTGCCACTAGTTCTGCCTTAGTTTATATCTTAAGTCGCATTTATAGGTTATACAACTTAAATATCATAGTGGTCAATAACTATGGTATGAGAGATGCTGCTCCGGCTGAATAAAGTGTAAACTTTGTGCTGTTAATCCAAATCTATGAAGAAAAGATGTTCTTGACAATCTGGTTTGGTTTCATTCACAGTCAGCTTTCTTAAGATGAACCCCCCCCCCCACCATATTTTTGTTTCTGTATCTGCATTGTAGTATGACTACTGCCTATATGCCTTTCGATGGTCTTTATTACTTGGATAAGTTCTAACAGTTATCTCTTTCTTGTTTAATGTCTGTTTTCATGGCCATCTTTGCAGTAGGTGCTATCACATTGACTATCTCTTTGTGGTTCAGTTAATTAAGAATTTTTTAATCTTCTTTTCATAGAATCATGTGCTACAATGAACATAATTATGTATCTGAACATCCTTTCTTCTTCTTCTTCTTCTGTTCAAAAGCTATGTTTCCGAGATAGAGAGAAGATATGCTATACCTTCACAAGCTCAGCGGCATATATTGGCTGGGCTAGCTTCTGTTGTTGGTGGATTGAGTGCACCATATGAGAAAGCCTCTCACGTTCATGAGAGGCCTGTGGTGAATTGGCTCTTGGCAGCTGGTTGTCATCCATTTGGTCCATTTTCAAACACTTCTGAAATTAGTCAAATGCTCAAGGATGTAGCACTGGTAAACCAACGTCTCAATTCATTTTTCTTTCTAAAAGCTCCTTTTTTGATTAAATAAGTGATGATATAATATCACAAATGGACTATGTAAAGAATGTATTAAGAGTTGACAAATTTTGAGGGGATTTCCATGTGCTAATAGTTTTATTGTAAATTCCTCCTGCAGAGGAACACGATATATGCACGTGTTGATTCTGCCCTTCACCGAATCAGAGATACATCTGAGGTGATTTGATCACTATTTAGCCAACTTACTTTTGGAAGTTTTGTACTTACACATGTTTTTGCCAGGCTGTCCAAGCCTTTGCTACAGAACACCTAAAAACCCCTCTGGGGGAACCAGTGAAGGGTCAAAAGAATAAGTCGAGCACTGAGCTTTGGTTGGAGAAATTCTACAAGAAGAAAACAAACTTGCCAGAACCATTTCCTCATGAATTAGTTGAACGTTTAGAAAAATATCTAGATGTAAGTCTACTTCTATATTAGTATTCTAAAGGTGTACGATGTTTTTTTTATGCAACAACCTTGTCTCTTTTACTTCCAGAACCTCGAGGAACAGCTAGTAGATCTTTCTTCCTTATTATATGATCATCGGCTACAAGATGCGCACTTAAACAGTTCAGATATTCTTCAAAGCTCAATGTTCACTCAGCAGTAAGTTTCCTCTCCATTTTATCACACGTGGAGTTTCATTCTCATTTTCTCTTACTCTAACATGCTGAAATTCTGTGTTCAATTATATTTGACTTACAATGGTACAGGTACGTCGAGCATGTTTTGAACAGCGAGAGGGAGAAAATGAAATGTTGTAGTATCGAATACAAATTCCCTACATATTCGTCACAAAATTACATCTATGCAGGAATTCTTTTAGCTGGATTTTTCGTGTATTTTGCTGTAATCTACTTTGCATCCCCTGTGCGCTGATTTCTTGACTTTTCTCTACTTGATAGGACCAGAGGTAACAGAAAATTTGTATAAATTTTGTGAAAGAAAATTTGAACTTGTATTCTTACCAGTCATTGAATTTATATGGTTTCGAATCTGAGATTTTTTTCTTCTACCTTATTGGGAGTTATTTATATGCGAAGTTATTAGAATTAATTATGTCAGGTTGATTATGCATTCCTCTTTCACTCTTGCCTTTCTTCTGGACCAGAGCACCATTTACGGTCATGTGGTATTTTTGGAGTATTTTACTTCATATCTCCATATAAGGATTCAAGAAATCAGAGTAATAGTATTTTTTTTCTTGAAAAGTCTTTTTCAAGATGAAATTCCAACAAGAATTTTTATTCGACAGAAGTGTTTCTTCGAATTTTTAATTTATGTTATGTCTTTGGTTGCTCGTAAAATTTGTTAAGCGCCATGGTCTCACCATCTATCAACAATCCGATAGCGTGGGTGAAACCGTTATTCCATAGATTTGTTTGACAATAAATAACAGGGAGATAGATTGATTCCAAGAATATGTCAATTTAAAGACAACCAATTTTCAGAAATAAACTTTAACTATAAAACTGAAAGTTGGAACTTGGAAGATTAAAAATCTAAAGAGAGAGTCCAAGTTATCTGTTTTAACATCTTGCAACAACTTCAAACCTCCCTGATAAACCGGACTAATACCACGTTAAATTATATTAATATTTCTAAGAAATGTTTAATCATGCATGCAATGGCGAATATGCTGGCTGGACAAGATCCATGCAATCAAAAGTTAGTCGATCATCTTACAAAATCTTATGTTCAAGCTATGATGCACGGATACTCCAAAGAATTACCCCGTGCACGTATCGAATACTCGGATACTCTACCGATACTCTTCGAATACGTATCGGATACGCCTTAAAATAAATAATAAACATCGGATACGTATCGGATACTTCTAGAGGACGTATCCGGCACCTTCAGGATACATTTTTGCAAATTTAAGAAGTTTTGATTTTCAAGGGTCAAAACAGAAACTTAAAACATATTGCAAATATCAAAAGAAGAAAACAAAAATTAAAGAAAAATAAATATCTAGTAAGTATAAAAGCAGAAAGTTTCTTCCCGTTTCTAACTTCCTCTCAAAAATGACAATAAAAACGTTTCTAACTTCCTCTCAAGAATGACAATAAAAAACTTCAACTTTCAAACCAACAACACTCGATTGCTTAGAATCTCTTTAAAATTCATTTTATTCTTATTTTTTATTATCTTGACCTTCAAACTTTATTACTTTCAAAGTTTCAAGAGTTTGAATTTCTATCTACGGTTCATTTTAGTTTTTATATTTAATATAAATTATTATATAAAATATATATAGCCGTACCCGTATCCTATATTTTCCAAAAATCCGTGTCCCCGTATCCGTATCATACCCATATCCCGTATCCGTATCCATGCATCATAGTGTTCAAGCAAACAGCCTTAGATGATCATTACACTATAGAAAGCAATCTTAATATATCATAGCAAGCCTGATAATGTCGACTGCATTCTAATATGTGATATTTAACTTTAAACCTCGCTTTCACATTCTCAAGATTGTCTGTTTTGAGTCTCAAGATCATATTAAACTCGATTCCATTTAGAATAACTTGGTATATTTTGAGTCTTAAAATCATATTAGAATCGATTCCATTTAGCAGTTGCACACAAAACGAATATATATCCAAGATTGAGCAGCTTGCTAATGACGATGGATCGTAGATAAATGAAATATAATTCTCTTTTGATTGATTCACAATTGAATTTCGTACAAGAGTTACAAAAGTTTGACTATCATGACCGCCCTTGTGCAAATACTTCGTTATATGTCATCATATCATGACCATGATCGCTCCACCGCAAAAGATCCATAAGACTTCCGATATATGTAAGTAGCCCAGTAGCTGCTAACTTCAAAGCTGCAAAAACTTCACCTTGATATAATTAATGAAATTGTTTCATCTGAATTAGAACAACTTTTCGGAAGTTAGCTTATCAAAACTCAATATAAGATGTGTCAAAAAGTTTACTAAAACAACAAGACATCTTAGGGTTGCAAATATGTTTTGATTTACACAACACCAAGTTCTTCAACCATATATTAAGGCAAGAAAATTATTTGAAAACTCATACAACCTTTTGAATGTCAAATTAAAAGTTTTGGTCGAAGGATACCGTGTCAAAAGTCAAAAATCACTAAGTAGAGCAAGGTAAAATATATTGTAAACTTTAGGGTGACAAAAAATATTGAATATTGAAATGAGTTTTTATTACCAAGTAATTGTCAAAGAAACTTATATTACTTAGTATGAAAATTCAACTTATAAAAACGCTCAACACATGTCAAATAGGAACTCAACGACTAAGAAACTGTGCTTATTTTTCCATGACCAAATCGCAAAAAACTGATACGAAGACAAAGTGCAACTCGGATGGGTGGCTCAGACATCCAAGGAAGGATAAGAACATCAGAAGCTCTCAAGCCCGGCGAAAGGCGAAAGCTTTAGGCGGCCACTGCGAATGTTTTGAGAAACAAGCCTTAAAAGTTGTATCATCATTGCCACCATACAAATTAACACTTCACATAACAAAATGATTGTATAATAGATGTAAGTATATAAATAGCGAGATGGATCAGAAAATCTGGCTTGGATTATACTCCATAATATATGGAGAAAAACACAAATAAAGCGCTCAGTTATTTCAGCTTCGAATCATCTGGGGAAAAATTCATCACTTCCATCTCTATTTTACTAAATATTCAAAACAAATATAAAAAAAATTCTTCACACATAGAACAAAAGATAAAACTGAATCTCATAAAAAAATTTAAACATTAAAAGATCAGACATAGCTTTCAAGGCTGCATTATGCATCAAAAGACAGTGTTTAATTATATAAACACCGCTCAGAGCCCAGTGCGATCATCACATCTCTATTTCACAATTAAAACACATATAAACAAAATCAGTATATATATATATAAAAATTAAACCTAATTGAATAAAAATTGGGGGTAGATGCATATCCTCAGCAAAATACGCTTGTAATTGTCATCAAATGATCAGGTCTCAAAGATTTTCATGCCATCATTGGAGTAAATTAATACCTTGAAAAGAACTGATGAGTAAAAACAAATAGCGAATTGAAGAATAAAAATATTATATATCACAGGGAAATAATTCACTGCGCCTGGTACGAAAACTAGAAGCGAAGCGACTCAAGTCCTGCATACTACTTTCTGCCCTAATTTGTAAGTATCCGAGAAACCCTAATCGAGATAATTCGAAAAGGATCTCTCATCAAAGGCATCATCAAAATTATTCATAGAGAGATGTTGTTATCGTACAGATATCTGGATTCATATTTAAATAGTGTGATTTGGGAATTAGGGTTTCGAGTATCGACTTAATGGGCCGGGGTTAAGCCCATACCATTTAAGTGAAAAACGTTGTTTCCGTCACAACGCTTCTTTTTCTCATTTTATTATATGTTTTATGAAGCCAGGTATTATAATGAGGAGTTTATTCAATTATATATAAGAAATAGTAATATAATTTTAATCGATAGATCAATATTAAATTCTTTAAGTGTAACAAGGTAATTATTATTACCATGTATAAGCTAATGGTTAAGCACAGTTTTTTGCTCACTAAACTAAATAGAGAGTTTATATTCGAATACGGAATATCTTTTATCTTTATAAAGAATAAAAAGAGAGGCCAATAAGTACGTGGTTTGTTTATTTGTTACTAATAATAACTTAATTCACGAACTACATGAGTACTTTTAGTAATAAGTTATACCCTTTTTTAATAACCTTCAACAATTGGTAGATTTAAAATGTGACATATAACGTTCTGGTTGGCATGATAAGATTAATAGAATCATACGGATTATACTGTATCTCATTTTAATCGGGTAATTTTCATCCACCTCCCCTAAGGTTTCATACTTTGGCATATAGCCCCCTGAGGTTTTATATTTTGACATATAGCCCCCTGAGGTTTCACTCATTGGCATATACCCCCTGAGGTTTCAATTCTTTTGCATATACCCCCCTGAGGTTTCAATTATTTTGCATGTACCTCCCTTCCATCTATTAACCTTTAGTCAACTATTAAAAGTGAGGGTAAATATGTAATTTTCTTATATTTTAAAATATAAAAATTTATTTATAATTATTATTATGTTAATTAACTTAAACATAATCCATTTATTGTATCATCTATATATTTTAAAAAAATTAAGCAGATTTATTTTTAATTATATTAGTTCATTAGCAATTTTGGATTTTGCAAATTTATTTTTTTTAGAAGTTTTTTAAGTAGTTAAAATTTACATGATTAGGAAAATTATACCTTATGGTCATTTGCTTATTTTAGATATTTATAGAAAATTTTGCAGCATTTTTACTATAAATTCTAAATATATTATTCCTATGCGCTATTGTTGATGATTATCTTGATTAAATGATGTTTTTATTAAAATATCGATCTTGTTAATATGTTACATATGTAAAATAAAATATATAATAAAAAGAATATGTTTCTAAATTTTATTATTTATTGCTAGAGAATATTATGCATATTAATGGACCAATATGATTAAAAATAAAACATGCTTAATTTGAATATATTGACCATATGAATAAATGGATTATGTTTAAGTTAATTAGCAAATTAATAACCATAAATAAGTTTTAATATTTTAAAGTCTAAGAAAATTACATATTTACCCTCACTTTTTATAGTTGACTAAGGGTCAATAGATGGAAGGGAGGTATATGCAAAAGAATTGAAACATTTTTCAGGGGGTATATGCAAAATAATTGAAACATTAGGGGAGGTATATGCCAATGAGTGAAACTTAGGGGGCTATATGCCAAAATATGAAACCTCAAGGGGCTATATGCCAAAGAATGAAACCTCAGGGGAGGTAGATGGAAATTACCCCATTTTAATCCTGCATATGGTAAATGTTAACTTTGTATTAGATAGGCAATAAATATTAAAGGTTTCTCCTTTTGAAGAGATTCCCAAAGTTACATTGTAAGAAAATAATTTGCCATTTCGCAATTGGTAACAAGCGAAAGAAAGGAAAAAAGTATATTGTTCCGTCATACTTACTTCTAGGTCCGTCAACTTTGCTTGATATTATAGAGAAACAGTCCATATATATGATATATTCCCTATTATTTAAAGTTGACATTATAGAGAAACAGTCCATATATATGATATATTCCCTATTATTTCGAAAAATACGTGCATGAATCAATCACCTCTTTCTTGAATTATTCTCGTCCCTGTATGGAAAAAATCAACCAAATGAGAACTTACAGCCTAACGTTCCTTTTTTTTGGAAATGTGATAACAAAAGATTTGAGCTAATACTTCCAATATATGCAATATAATAAAAGCAAGCGAGTATAAAAAACGTTGGAGAATATTCTACATACTCGGCCTGTAATAGTCAAATACTCGAGCAAATTAATGCAAAAGGCATCCAAAAGAAATAAATGAACTATCAATTTATTCCTCAAGGGCTATGGACACTATCAAGTAAACCAAGTCAAATTGAAGAGCACCGTTCAGCATCACAATTTGGTTTTGTTTTTCATATCAATAAATGAAGTCGGTCTTTCATAAAAATAAAAATAAAAATAAAAAGGCCGGTCACCCTAACGCTCACCGCTTCACCAGAAAGAACAATACAAGTATCAAATGAGTAAATTGCAATACTACTCCCGTGTTATTTTTAGTCGGCAAATAATCTCCTGTATAATTTTTATTAGCACATACCCTCTTATAAATTTAAAAGCTAGCAGATTACCCCTGTTACACTTGATTAACCTGCAGGTACAAAAAATTGATAATAAGATACTTTTTATGTGTAAAAATTAATATAGTTCAAAATTAGATTATTATATACATTTTATAAGAAAATATATGGAAAAACACTACTTTTTACGTCTGTAAAGATGCCCAATATATACACGCTCAGCTAAGATATTTTGAATCTGACCAAACCTCATTGACCTTGTTGCTTCCCAAGCCAAGTTCCACTTGGACGAGAACTACAGCACCAAAGCCACATCTTGTCAGGGTCGCCAAGAAGTCTCACGGACCCCTCTCATACTTAATTAAGTTAAAAGAAAGTATATAGGTTGGTATAGTAGGTTAGAATAGCCAAACATGACTGACCATATCATAGCAGTGACAAGGAGTATTTATAGATTTGTTCGCAGGTCTAGGTCGGCTCCGAACCGACTTATACTCGATTGATCCATTATGAGTCGATTCTGCAAAGTTGGTATAATAGGTTGAATAAGTCATCTGTGTGAAGTAATTCAACCATCTCAATATATTGTTCACGTGAAGCTGGTTGAATAAGTCAAGTGTCACTTGTTCGAAAAATGGTAAATTGATCCTATAAAGAAAAATAATTATGATTGTTTTCATTAGGTTTTTGATTTTTCAAAAAATATTCAGACTTATAATATTTAGCTAAATCAGGTATTTGCTAACTTTTAAATTTTCATAGAGGTATATTTGCTAATAGAATTACACACAATTCTTTTTGCCAAATAAATGGCTAGTTATTGCAATTAACCAAGAATCAAATTCCCAAAAGTCTGGTGCACAAGGAAAACACAAACAAAACAATACAAAATAACCTTCGAATGGCTTACAACTCAAGTGGCCCACTCTCATCGCAAACTTTTATCATCGACCACGATTCCCAAATATTACGTCACCCCATACGCCCACCTATCAATTCCAACATGTGAACAAATCAAACCCTAAAAATTGATAATAATAATAACCAAAATAAAATCTTGCTGTCAAATAAAACTTTATGTGGGCAACAAGAAATAAAAAAAAAACATTCAGCCGCCCTACTATAAATTCTCTTACCCCATCCTCCTTCATTCCCCATTAACAAAATTTCACAAACTTTTCTCTCTCTAAAAATTTTCACAAACCCATTTGCAAAAACACCCTAGAGAGAGAAAATTAACAACAAACAAAATCAAATACAACCATGTGTCCAACAGGAACAACATCCTTGGCCAAAACCACCAATTTACGTTCGGCGTTCGACGTAATGGACAAAGACGGCGATGGCAAAATCAGTCGCGACGATCTTCGGGCTTTTTACACGGGCCAAGAGGGCGGCCCAGAAGAGGACGTTATTGGGTCCATGATTTACGTGGCGGATTCGAACAGGGACGGGTTCGTGGAGTACGATGAATTCGAGAAGGTCTTGGACAATAATGGTGTTGGTACGAGGAAGGTGATGAGGAGTAGTGTAATGGAGGATGCATTTAAGGTTATGGATAAAGATGGGGATGGGCTTGTGGGCCATGAGGATCTCAAGACCTATTTGAGTTGGGCCGGGCTTGGTGATGTCAGGGACGAGGATGTTAAGGCCATGATTAGGTTGGGTGGTGGTGATGAGGTTAATGGGGGTGTCACTTTTGAAGGCCTGCTCAAGATTTTGTCTGTTTAATGTTTTTGTTGTAATAAACTAATAATGATGAATTGATGATGATGAAAAATGAAAAGGGTTGTTAGTCTTTTTAACTACATTGTTGTTAATTTTAGTGTTTTTTTTGGGTTTTAAGAGGTTAGATAAATTTTAAAATGTAGGTTGGCATTTTTGTTTGTAAGGTTTGATATAAAAAATAAAAAATTAAGAAAGTGTTTCTTGGGTTTGAGGGTTATGTTGCCTGAGAATCCGAGGAAGATTGTTTAGACATTGATTCTGTTTTTTTTAATGTTTATGATGATGTTAGCAGTTAATTTCCTATGTTCTGCGTATTTTAATTGCTTTTTGTGTCTTTTGTGTTTGACTTCATGAGATTGAGAAAGGAGTTTTTGGAGAAAGTGATTACTTTAATGTTTAAAGTCTTAAGCCATATACGTTGTGGTTTACATCTGATGATAAAATTGTTAGGTGACCATGGCATGCATGAGATTCGAAAAGGATGAGTTGGTTTGGTTCTTCACGGCTTTTGGTGTGATTGATGGGTTGGCAAATCAGATATTATTGAACCGATCAATTGACTAGCCTTGACTTAAACATTATGCAAGGAACCTTCCTAGTCCCCTGATTTTCTGTATTAATGATTTAATGTCGAGTTATTAAGTAGTAAATACTATCAAGAAACTAAATATAGAGACTAAAGTCAAAGATGGTCGATTATAAAAAAAAATGAAGGCAAAGATAGTCATCTCGCAATATCTAACATCGTAGTGCAGACTCTTCAATATTCTATGGAGCTCTAATGACTGGCATAGTGGCATCATATATTAAAGTTTTAAAATGTTTTCTGGAAAAGTATTGATACCCTTTTATTTTTAGCTTTATAAAAACAAACACGGGTAAGGGTTTTACTTCCATTTCCATTGCAACAATAAATTTCACGAATTTTACAAAATTTTGTCGAAAAGATCTAAAAAGTTTATGTCCATTGCAATAATAAATTTCACAAATTTTATGAAACATGTCGGAAAGATCTAAAAGTTTTGCAAGAAATATATTGTTGATCGAAACCAAAATTTAATACATGGTGGGAATTGTCCAAGAAGGCAAGAACTAATGCTACCCATATATATGGCATATATCAAAGGTTTTCGTGTGTGGACTGCAAAATCAGGCCAGCCTATAATTAGTGACTCGTTGCTTGGTATGGGTTGGAGTGTAGTTGGGCTGAGTTGCGCTATAAAGCAATTGGGCTGAGTTGGGCTATAACGTAATTGGGCTGGTTTGGACCAAGGGAGACTCTCGTTTCTGGATTAAAACCTTTTTTGTTAAACTCATCAGCCATCTCTTGCTACATCAAAACAAATGACATCTCACCTAGATGAATGCACTATACAGATGATATATAGGCCAGAATTACAGTAGTCCATAACTAAATTAAACAGTTGAGATTGGGTTCAATTTTCCGGTCGCATACAAAAAATATTCCCAACGAGCTGTTGCCTAATATTTGTCCTAAACACAAGAAATATGCAGAATCCAAATTGATTTTCCTTTTTCTTTCCTGTGTAATAATTGACCATCACAACCTAGTAATAGCTGTATGAATGTCAACTAATTTACATGTCCTAAACATATGCATCTCTCAAGAGTATTTTCTTTTTAAGGAAAAGAAAACGTCATTCTTTACTTTTGGGGGGTTAAAATGCTACATTCAAAATGATAATGTCTTAGGTTACATTAATTATGAAAAACATTTTTTTTTTAATTTAACATATAAGAGAAATATGATCTTATTTTATTAAGCAAAAACTTAAGATAAAATTTGTTTATCTGAAAACTATCTCAATTTCTAAGTTAGATATTAGAAAAAAGAAATTATCCAAGTTTAATGTAATGTGTTGCATTAATTACTATTGTTAACGTAGTACTTTACCCACTAAAAAGTGAAGAATGACAATGCACATTTTCCCCCTTAAAGAATGTTTGGACAATATTACTCTTGAAAGATGTATATGCTAGGCATACCTTCACTTTTTTGGGTCAAAAAAAGATGGTTGATAATTAACTGGAGGAACAAAGTGCTCAGTTTTGTTTATTTTAGGGGTATATATATAAAGTGTTTAATTTTAATTTGTTGAAGGTAAAGTGCCAAAGATCTTTTTCGTTCGGGGGTTAAATATTCTTTTCCCTTTAATTTTCTAGAATACGTATGTTACTTTCCTTATCAAATTCCAAAACCCAGAATGGTCAAAATATTTACCATCAACGAACCTAAGAGAAGAGTATAGAAACTAAGGATCCCATCTCCCCTAAGTTTGTCAATCTCTGTTGATTAATTAGCTAACTACTGCGAAACTTCTGCTATATAAAATATATATCTTGTATAATTTTACACTCTCATATATAAGTCATAAACATTGGAATATTACCATGCATTTTACATGCTAGAAAAGTTAAGTTATTAATTAAAAAACGTCAACAACACCATCAAACACATTCAAAAGAGCATTAGGCCAATTAATCACGATTAGGTACTGCAGCACTCTGAGTCCTCCACTCTCCTCTTTAGCATGATTTTCAAAAGGAAAGGACTAAAGAATTTAACAACAAAAAACATAAATTATTGGTAAGTGGAGGATCAATAGTATTTATAAATCACCCCAAACGTACGATTAGCATTAATTATATACTAAATTTGTGGAAAAAACAAAAGCAAGGCACTTTAACCTTGGATATCGGAGGTCCTCTACATACTTCTCTGAGTCAATACGTGTCTATTAGTCAATAATTGTATCATTTGTTAAAGATATTATAATTAGAATTAATCTTTAATTTTTTACAATAAATAATAGTCTCCGGCCACTATATATTTCGCCCATTGGGAAGCCACGATGCATGACTTAATTCCAACTTAAGCAAACAAGAGATATTGGTTCAGGTAATTATCAATTAATGTTGCAAAATCTTTTAAATTAATTATAGTTCATGCTTATATTTATCTAATAACTAATATTATACATATTGTAGGTAGCATTTTGGTCCTGATGATGAAGATCAGTACATTGGTTAATGTTCTCGTTTTTGGCTGGCTGTTAATACTTGGAGCCATTAATGAAACCCATGCAAGGACTAATCAAGTGTTCTTAGGAGACAATCGTCGGCTGCTTAACGGTGTATTGGACCGAAATGTTCCCGGCGGTCCGAATGCTTGTTATCATTGCCATGATGGTGATTTTAAAGCACGTGATAGGGTTCCTCCTGGTGCACACGGTGAAGCTCGTCACACAGGATCAAAGCTCGGCTGATATCAAGTCTCATGTTCATTATAAGCAATCTATATATCAACGTGTTCGTAATGGCTTCTAGTGGTATATGCATTCGTGATCGTTCGTGTCTTAAAAGTTGCCAGTGCATGCGAAATAATTAAAAAATGATCATTTTATTGTCTATAGAATAAACGAAAAGAAAATTAGCAATTTGTTAGCATGATTATCATAAAGATTTTGTGTGTTTGTAAAAGTTTCTCGCAAATGTCTGTGTGTGAGTTGAAATTAACGTTTGAGATATTGTTGTGAATGTCCAAAATATCATTTGAGTTGCAACGTGTTATTCATTTATTTATTTTCCAGAGACGCGGCAATATATGTACATACTGACACACACAAACATACACTTCGGGTGACTTGAACCTAGAAGCTAGCAAGGGACTTGATTCGCGTTGGACTAATCAGATGAATAACTTATGTTTTAAAAAATATAGTTGAATTAAATAAAATTGACTAAGTACGCAGAGAAATATCAATCATGCTAGGTAGAATACATGATTGAAATTCATATATATGTCATATTTTTTCTCATAAAATAACTAATTTATAACATAATATTTAATATAAAACTGATCATACATGCAGTAGAGATATATAATTCAATAAATTATTTTCTAAAGTTAGTGAAGTATTTATTGATTATTTTCTTTTATTGAAGAGAGAAGAGCTTTTTCATTAAATCTTGAAGAGGATTTTTTCATAGTTCCAGGGATTTGAGGCGAGCTTTTATTTAAAATCTTACTTCGTTAGTTTTAATTGGAGTTCTTTTCGTTTCGTTGTCTATATATATGACCCAAGGCCTCATGCATATACACATCCCGATCGAACAAGTGTTTGGTTTCAATTATTGGTGAAGCGTTTTAGACTGAACTTTAAAGGCCCTTCAGTATCATTTGAGTAACAATGGTACGTACGCAGAATTATATTAGTGTTTAAATAGTAGAATATTGTATTACAGAAAGTTAAATTAAAAAGATAAAAAGATGTTTGATGTTACATAATTAAGTAAGCATTTCAACCAACCAATATAATGGCATATATTACGAAGTACTTAATTAATATATTACAAAATTGATCATTAACTGTTGTTGATTAGTGTCGAGAGTTGCGTATTGGGCAGGAAGTGTTCTCCTGCGAAAGACAAGTGTATTCTAGAATGCGGATTCGGTAATATTCAAATCATCCGAGCCTTATGGAATCTATCAATTAATAACTAGAATAAAGCTAGCCCTAAAGTATGCACATTGAAATCATGACTCATGCGGAAACTCATAATTCTAAATTAATCCCGATAGTGGAATATAACATATAAATAAGATCGATGTTAAATTGAGTTGGGTTTATAGAAAGTTATCTTAGAGAAAGTAAAAGTAAAAAAAAAAAAAAAAAACTCATAATAAGTTTGAAAATGTAGTTCACTATATATCTCCGCCCATTTTTGTGAATCTCCATTATATACGTATGAACTTTCTACCAACCCAATTAAGATTATTTACTACTTCTTTTACATGAGACTATAAGCCTAATATCACAAAATAGGGTATATGCTAGAGCTAGCTAGTGCTCTTAAGTGTAATTGTCCATGAATTGCAAAAGATCATCATGCTCCTAACTCCTAAGTAAATGAAATTGGTATGCACTTGCCCAATAATAAAGTTTCTGTTGCATATAAACAAGTTAATTAGTAAATGCCTGCTTTAAAAAAAAAGTTAAAAAGATTGAGATTATATTGTTTGTCTACTATAGTACTATATCATAAGCTGGCTAGCTAGAAACTCCAATTCTATTTGGTTTCCCTGTTGGAAGAATATCCAACAAAGGTCCTCTTGCGAAGCATAACTTAGCTAACGTAGACAATATATAGTGGTTTTCATGCATGTTTGCCATATCTGATTAAATAATTTGACACTTTCAAAATGTGATGTTCTCTAGTCACCTAAAGCAAGATGTTGGTCAGAAATCAGCATATCTCTAAGTGGACGATTAAGGCTTTAAAATCAATTTTTATTTTTTTTGGTAACTAAGGCTTTTTTTTTTTTTTTTGATTAAGACACACATATATATTACATATCAACGTAGACAAACAGTTGGTAACTAAGGCTTTAAAATCATTTGATTATATAGTCTTAAGTTTTAACTTCATTAATAGTCCTTTGCAATTTACCCATGTATACTTTTCTTAACTGACATATTCTCCGTTATGTCGTCTTAGTTTGCAACTGTTTGACATGTGAGTTTCCGCTAAGTCTTCTGTACCAAAATTGTTTACAGTGGTGAGATATCAAAGAAGTAAGTAATCACCATGGTACGCTATTTTGGTAGAAAAGATCAGAGATGGTCATGTGCTTTAATATTGTTAAACTTGATGGTTATATTAGTTAGGTAATGTTTGGAGACGGTTCTCTAAAAGATTTTTTTTTTTTTGAATTTTCATGCCATATAATCATGTTTGCATCACTTTCTTACATTTTACTTCTTTAGAAAATGTGTAAAGAAATGTCGAAACTTAAAAGCTGCAAAATAATTAATGTAGTGCTTTCAGGACAAAAACTGATTTCTTACTTAACTTAATTATGTTTTTTTATAAGATTAACTTAATTATATTGTCAATTAACATTAGTAATGATACAATAAAAAAACATGTCAAAAATACTTTAAAACACTTTTAAATTAAATGAACTCTCTTACATTAAGTAATTTTAAAAGTGAACGCCATACACTTTTACTTTTAACCAGCTAAAAACACTTATAAGTAAAAAAAAAAAAAATCACTGTTAAGCTTTTGCAAACACCAGGCCACTTTATACATATAATAACAGTCCGGCTTTCGTAGCAACTTACATGAGATAAAAAGTGGTCAAAGCATATGAAACTAATTAAGTGACACATGATATATGACCTATCTGCTGTTGATTAATATAATCCAGATCGTTGGATAATTTTAGTTAAGTTTAAGGTTTAATTAAAAAAACTGATGTTCTTGTCTAATCATCCTTAGTAAGAGATGTTGTCCCAGCATTCAACCGGATCCTTAACTCTGCTTTATAATTTAGTATGTGGTGCAGGCAGTTGAGAGAAGATTTTCATATCCATGAGTGCTAATGGAGATGCATGGTTTGGTATGACGTTCCAAATGTTGGTAAAAGATATATTGTCTACGAACTTTGTTGTGAAGCTGCACTTTAGCTATTTTAAAGCACAAATTAATTATGCAATCCACCACATTTTGGAAGAACTGTACGTTTTGTATGCCTTGCTGATTAGGTTTAGCACTTGTGCTCAAGTAAAATAAACGGATAATATTAATGCTAAATATTTCTAGTTATCTTAATATACACCAATAATGTAGTTGCGAGGCTGATTCAGCATAATTAGAATAGAACGTCCCGATCAATATTTTGTGGAGAAAGGAGGGAAATGCTAAGTGGTCTTTTGTGCGTGGTATAAGAAACCTACACAAAATCTCCTTATATTATGTTTTTTTATGTAAAATTTTCTTGTGATTTTGAGTTTAATTATGATCATCCGACTTTCTTAACAAGTGACATAAGGAGTCAGAAAATATCCTTTTATGGAAAATAATATGTAAATAATTGATATTTTCCCTTTTACAAGTTAACATCAGTATTTAGGCAAAGTGGCAAATGTGAGCGCATGTTTATTCGCATCACATTAGATATGTTTTTTTTTTTTTTTTTTTTTCCTAGTATTAAAGCATGAATTTGTGCAAGATAACTATTTGTAACAGTAGTTTTTTAGCAGGGGCAATTTAATCAAACCAAGCTCGTATTCTTCAAAAACTTTATAATTAAATAAGAAATTAATTTCCTATGCTAGATTTATAATTTTACCATCTGAATTGGTACGTAATAGCTACATATGATTAATAAATATACCTCTTTTGTTACCCTCACAGTTATAAACCCTTAACAAACTCCCTAATTTTTCCATGATTTGAAACATTAGAATTTAGTAGCTAGCCTTTCTTTTTTGGCCCAATTAAGCACTTTGGTGGGCTGCACCTTCAAGCAATTTGATCCCTTTTAATACCATTACTTTGGATTTCAGTCTGTTAATGATCAAATTACATATATTTCTAAAAAGGTTTATTGCACTGAAGTTTTCCCTTTAATTAGTGTTCCTAATCATGCTGTCTGCTCAAACTTAAACACCATGTGCTGGACGAAAGTACCACATGTATGTTGTACTTGTAAAAATCCCATCAAAATAAGGTTATTCAACTTAATTCAGGACCCATAATGAAAGTTTTTTCAATTGGTATCCTGCATTATCAGAACCACACCTTATAAGTTTTTTGCTGTATTAATCTAATAATCACTTATTTGAATGATTCTCATCGTCTAATGTTGTCTCGTAATAGGAGGCAGCCAGCTATTGCTAATGATAGTGGGAAATGTTTACATAATTTTATCAGTTTATGGATATTTATCTAATAATGTCATGCAGTGAGAATTTTTTGTTCATGACTAAGGCTGCATTTTAAAGCAATTAAGATGAAAGAATGATGGGCTAATGTGCTCAGAACAATTTACTTTATATATTATATATCGGTAATTTTAATTTGGAACCTTATAACTATATCCCTGGTAATTTGCAAAACTATAGAACAAAACTTTTATATAATTATAATATGAACCACACTGAATTCGGTTGTAACCTCTACAAAACGCAAGGTGACATAACAATCTCTTGGATTAGGTAAATTAGACTCATTAATTCTATCAAATCGCAATTTCGTTTTAGGAAATACAGTTTAAGTCAACTTTATTTATTTAGTAAATGAATTAACAGATGATTTAATTTGTCGTAGGGATCGAGAATAATTTTCACACGATAGCCACTTAAGCATAACATGTTGGTTCTGATTAAGAAAGCTCATGGTCAAGCCCCATTAGTGAGTTGACTGCCGACATAAGTTTTGCTCTATTTTGTGTTATATGTTTTCTTTTATTTTTTTGTGGATATCTATTCTGCAACAAAAGCAGCAATTTTTTGTCCGATATTTGCAGGTGTTCTTACTTCTTACATGGTTGCAAGTACTGCATATTTGTGTCTGTTCGGAATAAACACGAAATGTTTCAGATGGTTTCGGAACCTGAAATCAACTTGGTTAATTTGGTCTGCCAAACAAAATCATGTATTTTAAATGTCAGAAAATTTCGGGGATGTCATCTTAGTTTCGTCACATTAATTTTTGTATTCTGTGTGAATCAACTGAGTTTAATTATAAATTTGTTTATATTCTATGTGAATCAATGAATTCTTTATTATTGTATCTAACTATAGTTCCATACATAGTTCCGCCACAATAATAACAGTCTCAGTTTTATCCAAAAAAAAAAACTATAACATTCTAATTACAGAAAGAGAATTACCATTTCTGGTCCTCGTCACAAATTTTATTTTGCTGCAGAGACTAATCTGTGATAACGAGCTTGATTCTCATGTGACACTCGCAGTTCCAAGTGCATATTCGGTGGTGACTGAGTGCCTAAATAAGAGATTTTCTTACATAAACATGTAAAGTAGATTTTATACTTATAATTTTATCATATTTTTAATAACACATTTTTCCAAAAGAACGTAATAAATTCGATTATAAGAACAAATTATCATCAAGGCCAAATAATTTAACTTTAGAGAAATTAGATTAATTGCAACAAGCCCTAAACACATACTCCTGCACTAAATTTGTAATGTTATATATATCCTATTCTACGTGCCAACTCTTTCTAACAATTAAAAGTTACTGATCTGGGCTACGATAAAATAATTAATGAGTAATAGCAAAGCCATCTGGCTCAAACGAGTTTTTAATATTCTTTTATGTATATAGGAGATTTTTGTCTGTTGCACGTAATAAGATTTCCACTTAAAGCTATTTCGAAACGTAACGACTACTTAATCATATGAAATAATTAATATCAATATCTGAACATGTCAAACAGCTATGTATAATACAACAAAGGCTTTCCAGTTTGTAGCAAACAAAAGCATATGGCTAAAGATGCCAGAGATGCAACCACATGCAATTGTCTTTAATTCGTTTCTCGATTTTGTTTTTCTCTGTTTGCTTTAGTACCTAATTTACACATTATTAAGTTGGTTTTACTTTCATTTCTTTCACAAATCATCGATCATATATTCAATTAATCATTGCACGGAATGAGAAAATTCATATCGTGGAGGGGTCTGACACCACTCAGTTTTCTGTCCAGCCCATGCAATCTTATGTTTAGTTGGATGTAGTTTTACTTTTTATTATTAATTCGTGTTTAAATCAGATATTTTTTTTGTTACATATTTTGGTATATATACGTCACTCAAAAAGTATTTATGTTTTCAAATTTTGATATTAGTGGTGCCAGTGTTACATGTTTGATATATAACACATTCACGGTTACGAGATCTAAATAAATTAATCTAAGTGAAACAAGAATTTATGTTCTATCCTCTTGCTTATCTCTAAAAACTTAGCTGATATTTTCTACTAATCACATGCTCGATTCTCTCTCCTATGGTCCTATATAGGAGTTTGCATGCTCAAAAGAACTTATGTACTAAAATGATGCATCAAGTTTAGTGTAATCGCTAGATATATATCTGTCGCATTTAAAAGTTATTAAGGTAGATAGTTAAATTTCTATTCTCTATTTGATAAAAAAAAGGTTATTAGCTAACTAAATACAAATATGCATACATGTCGTAAATTTAAGCATCTTACAGATACTAACTTGCCCTAACGCACCATTTAGCAAAGAAGAATTGTATCACCATATGGAAGTACGTAGTCTTTGTACATCCGAGTCACCACCATTTTGTTACTTTATTGTCTCATTATATACAATAAATCTTAGCCTCTTCTTCAATAATTCAGAAGTTAGATTTAGATTTAGTACCAAAAATTCAAAATTGGAAGAAGATACACCAAAATTAATCTACGGTAGTAAGTGCAACCGAATTCCAGAGGTTAAGGTAAGAGTCCCGTGTCCCAAGACTCAACTGCCAACCATATATCGCAGGGCTATTAGCTATTTGGCTCTATTTCATGATTTATCGATTTAATGCCATGCAGAAAAGAACAATTTTAATCTGGGAAGTTGCAGGCAGTAAATTCTCTGAGAATATATACACACACACACACACACACATATATATATATATATATATATATATATATATATATATTAATTATCTATATTTTATTCGTCGATTGAAGAAGAGATGACAATTCACAAATAATTAACTAATAATTGCACAAAACTCACACTCCAATAGAAGAGAAAATAACTAGAAAACACAAATACGGAAAAGACTATTCGGCTTAATTATTTTCAAGTATTTGAGCAATAAATAAATAATCAATAATTGCATCTTTATTAGGGTTAATGGGCTTTCCCTCTGGACTTAACAGGCTGTCTCGCTTTCCAAAAGCTATTAAAGAACAAACGAAAAAAAGTTAATTAATGAAAAAAGAAATGTAATTAGTACAGCTAGATATTCATATTCCCAACCCCTAATTTATGTTAATAGGCTTCAAAGCCAAGGAAGGTTGCATGAATCATACATTATTAAATTGCTAATGTGAATTATAGAGCTTCCAACATTAAATTAAAAAATGGATTCCTAGTTGACTGGCTGATGCTCTCCTTGTAAATGAATAGGGTTTTTGATTCCAAGACACAAAGATAAGACTAATTTTAATGTTATCCTAACATGGTGCTTCCTAATAAATAATGACATTATCCAGCAAAAGTACTTTTATCAATTTAATTTTTTTTTTCATTTCAGCTTTGTTATTTAGACAACGTATCTAAAAAATAAAAAGTTAAATTTTAATTTATGACAACAATAATTTCATTTATTGAATATTATGATGAAGCGAAACGTGCAATCACAATCACGTGATCTATCGATCATGTTTATATAGGCAAGTATATTCATCCACTAGAATCTCGAGTTTTTGAGATTTACGTAATTACCCTATTTGAAGCTCAAATTCGTCAAGAGTTTATAAGTATTCCCATAGACAAGTTAATAGTATTCCTAAAATCCTATCCCAACTTTCTTTTAATAAAATCACAAAAAGAATTGTGGAAAATAATTAAACAGATATACACAGTCATAAAAAGCAAAAAGCGGCAACGGAACGGTAACGGAGAAAACACAAAGTGTGGTAGTAACGGAGACAGGAGTCGTAGTAGCACATGCAAAATTGGGCCCTCCACGTTGGTGGGCCATACCCACCACATGGCCCAAAAGCCCATGTCTGCCCTTTCTTAATTCTTATTATTTCACTAATTAATATTTATCCATTTTCTTTTTAGGCTAAAAGCACATGCTATCCAATTTAAAAAACGAATGCATTAGCGGCTTAAGCATGTGCAATTTCCTCTGTTTTTTCTCTTTATATGCTCATCTTCTCCCACATCTTCACCATTTTCACCACAGTTTTCATAGATAGATAGATACACCGATTGTATCTATAGGTCTCTCAATTAATCGATCGGAATACAAACTGTTGTGCGATTGTTCTTCTCGATCATATTCAGGTAATAAATACTCTTCGATTCTACTTTATTTGATTCTGTTTTGGATCTTCTCTGTGTTAAAAATCTGATTCTAATTAGATTTTCACCGATTAAATTGAATCAGCAGCTCGAATTTTCGAATTATTCATATCAACAATCAGCTCTGTGGTGAATCGATCGAATCTAAAGTGTTTGCGATTATTTCTCCTTCATTTTCAGGTAATAATTAAATACTCTGTTCTGTGGATTCGATTTGCTTTTTAACGAATCTTCTCTGTACTAATTCCGATTCTAACTCGATTTGTATCAATTTAATTTGAATCTGCAGCTGTGAGTTTCGAATAAATACGTGATGTCATCAATCGTATCATCAAATCCGGCATTAAATTCCGATAGAAGGAAGAAGAAGAAGAAAACTCATACTCAAACCCTAGCGCAAAATCTCAACGATAATTGCGAGATTCAATGGAAATCTGACGCTCAGCAACAAATCTACTCATCAAAACTGCTCCACGCGCTTCGTCAGGTGCGGCGCGACGGCGCGTGCGCCGCGCCGAAGAAGATTCACGAGGCGGCGGATCGAGTTTTGGCGGTTACGGCTAAAGGACGATCGAGGTGGAGCAGAGCGATATTGACGAGTCGGCTCAAGCTGAAGTTCATGAAGAAGAACAATATTGTGAAACGACAGCGTAGCGTGATGACGGTTATCACCGGGAGTAGCCGGTTGCCGAAGAAGTCGAAGGTGAATGTTGTGCGATTGAGATCGAAAGGTTTACCGGCTGTTCAGCGGAAGGGGAGAGTTTTGGGACGGTTGGTTCCCGGTTGCCGTAAACAGCCGTTACCGGTTGTTTTGGAGGAGGCCGGTGATTATATAGCCGCGCTTGAAATGCAGGTAATAAACGTGGATCAAAGTTTCGTTTTCGATATGTGGTTTGGCGTTTGCCAACTATTATGAACCTTTTTCGGAATGTTTCCAAGTTTTTTGAAATATGTTTCAAAAAATTTAATTAAGTTTATTGTTAATTTGTTGTTGCTTTAAAAATTAAAAGTAGAAAATAAGAACTTTTCGAAATGTTTCACAGTTTTTTAAAAGTCAAATTACTGCATTATTGAATTTGTTAATTTAATTAACCTAATTATTAATTTGATATGAAGATTTTGCAATAATTGTGTTATATGTTTTAATTGCAGGTGCGAGCAATGAGTGCGTTAGCGGAGCTACTCTCTGTTTCTGACTCTTCTAGTGGTGCTCCCTCAAGCTAATGTGGAATTTCATTTTTAATCTTTTTTTTAATGATGATTATTATTATAATTTTATTAGTATTCGGATATTCTCTCCCCTTATGAATATCATCCTAATGTGAATTATCCTTTACTCGAAAAAAAAAATGTCATAAAGTTTTGTACTTGGAATAGTATTATTTGCGTACTGGAAGATAATTGGGAGAAAGAAATAATGTGGGTTAGGTTAGGTGCAAATTGTATCAGGTCACAATCTTTCTTTATTCACGTGGCGGCAACTTTTTAAATATTGCATTGGGGTCCTCTGAAATTAAAGTATACGAATCTTGGCCCAGATATATAGTACAAAAGATTTCAACATTGGGATTTGTTCAAATGATTCAGCAACTGATTCTTGTTTCAAACTAAACTTGTCTAACATCTTAGCTGTGTTTTTATTATATCAAACAAGGTTGGATATTAAGTATATAACCGATAATAGTCACAAATTTTAATTACAAAAAATTATTCGATTGTGGATTTCAGTTATAAAAATAGCCATAAGCATACAAAGTGTAACATGTGGAGCAATGAAAATGACAACTCTATTATTTTTCCTTTTCCTTTTGATAAGTGTACATATGACAACTCTTCTCTGTTGATTCTGAATATTATTGAGGAATGAATGGACCACCATCTGGATGCTGAAAACCTGGTAAAGATGTTCAGTTACCAAAAGGACATAATTCTAAAAGAGGGCAAGATTGTTTTATGCTATGTAGGAATTTAACTAGATTTACCAATTTACTAATTAATCATATTATTCTGCTGACTTGTCATGCTCTATTGTTGGCAAATACAAAAGCTTTAACGTTACAATTCTTCTATAAATCAAAAAATGAGCTACACTTGTAGTATTTATTTCATGCACTAGCAATTTGAAGAACGTTGATAAAATTATTGCTACTTTTTTTCAAAAACCTAATCAATGCAAGAATCCATGCCCACTTAGCTTTTTTTTTTTCATAAGTCGAAACTCGAATCCATTATTACTTTTAAGGAGCATATTTCATAAACTTTTAGACCAAAAGAATTAGTCTACTTACAACGTAAGTTGAACTAATCACACTAGGCAAATGCGATGTGTAATACACAAACATAGATACGAAAATGTTGAATTAGTGAAGAACATACTATAATAATGACATAGTTTAAAAGAACATATTATAATAATCAAATAGTTTAAAAGAACATATTCACAATATTTTGAAACCTAATTTAGACAAGCAAAAAAAAAAAAGAACATTTGATTTGGAGTGTTGAATGAGTGAAAAACCACAAAAAAATTGAAGGCATAATAAACATGACATGAGAAGTGTCCAAAGTCAGATAAACTGAGACGGCACGCATTTGCAAAGGGAGAGGCGGGCAGGCATTAAATTGGGCCAGTACAACTTTCATGCGCACCAACACCAGAAAACACACATGCACCCATGTGCTCATTTATTAAAATCCAAACTTTTCAGTTTTCTACTACTCTTTATTTTTTTTTGTCGTTGCTTTTGGTTTTGTTCTGACCTCAATATTGGCTTTTAGATGACTATGTCATCATCTACCGCACTATCATGGATGGACATTTGTTGAAGCTTTTTTTTTTTTTTTTTTTTTTTCTTTAGGTTAGGGGATTGATATTAACTTTATTGAATTATATCTGTATTTTGAAGTTTAGTTTTTTTAAAAACAGGTTCTATTATTTGAATAAATACATAAACACATTTAAACAAATTGTTTCTTTTACTTTTTGATAAAAAAAAGTGTTTCTTTTACAACAAATTCTTTATGTCATGTCGAATTTGATTACATCATTGTAATAAGAAAATAAGCAAGTAACCTTTGTGTCAATATTGCACATGGCAAAATACCTCCATACATGTGTCCAGTTGCAGATCGAGTGAGATTAAAGATGGAATGTTTGTCCAAAAATAGTAATTATTTCTTTTTCTTGAAAATTTTAAATCTTTTATTCTATACTTTAAATTACAAAAAGCACTTGAATCAAATCATAAGTTATGGTTCTCTGGGAAAAATATCCTCTTTTTTTTTTTTTTTTTCATTTTCGAATGTAAATCATGACAAATAAATATTTAGATTACACAAAATAAATGCACAAAAAAGAACATAAGGCCAATGCGTTACATTTCGAAATCAAGGGTAATAATCTAGTTTTCTTTTGACATGTGTAGTTTTGCGCTGTTGACATATTGGTATATGTTGTTTTAACTCTTTAAAGATAGTGAAAAAAAACATTACTCAAACAAACAAACAAAATTGTTTGGAAAAACGTAAGTGCCCAAAGTCGATTTTATGCAGGGACAAATGGGTTAACCTTATAGGCATGCAACTAATTATGTGCCATTTTTACCAAAAAATTAATTATAATACTTCGATGCATGGTAAAAGCAGATCAAGTTAAATCTGAATTGGGATCCATTTTGTACTTCACCCCTATTGAACATTAGTTGTTCAAACTAAGCTGCAAAATGGTGATAATAAAAGATAAAATAGATAATGAAGATAAAGACGTTTTAACAGTAATTGTACAAGAAGTTTGGAAAAATAGTTAACAACCATGACAATTACCTTGCTTAAAATGGTAAGTGTCAAGAATCATTTATCGTTTTACCCCAAAACGATATTAAATAACATTTTCAAGGTTAATTTCTTTATAATCAAGCTTCGAACTGAGTGAATTATTCAATTTGCATGTTGGCATGGTGTATATATTGGTTATTCAAATAAATATCCAGTTAAAATGGGCATTAAGGAAGATAATTGTCAATAATTTGAATCATTGATTAGGTTACATGTGAATGTTGATGATTTAGGACACATAACTTCTTGATCACAAAAGTTAGAAGATATATAATTAGCAAAATATTTCCTTAATCACCCACATTTGACACCTACCTTAACATATTAGCTTAATCATCACATCTAATTGAATTGATTATGTACCTAAGTGGAGACAAAAACTAGTGCTTTGATGTTTGATCAATTAAAAAGTTGAGTTGCACATGGGTTGAGACCAAAATTGGGTCCCAAATCAATAAGTAATTAATAAAATTAGTTTGACAGTTTCAAAAAAGTGACCAAGAACTAGCAGAAACTTTATAAAATGCATTGCAAAGGCGAAAGTGGGTTCCATGTTGCACTAAATCAAACAAGTGGCAACCATGTGCACAGAATTCATTAATATGTTTCATGTTTCGTTAGTGGTTAAATTAATTTCTTGAGCAAGCAATTGTTTGGTCTTATGTAACCTGCAAGAATCAGACGAGTAAATTTTATATAAAAGAAAAGAGGGATTAAGAAAAATAAAATAAAATTAAGCAACATAAATTTTATTTTTTCTCTGTGAGGTCCAATAATACCTAGTGGGATGTGGATGATTTCCATCCTCGTTCCACAATATTTTGAAATGGACAATTTCCGTTCTTGGTATCAAGGATCAAAGTATTTAAACGTTTTTTTTAAAATTAACTATCGAAACATTTATAGTTTTTATTATATAGAAACGAAACATTTCTCAAAGTATTTTTTGCATCCATTACACCAACTATTTAAATAAACTTTCTGAAATATGTCGAAAGTAGTCCAAAATGCTCTTAAAATCTTATAGTATGTAGTCGACCAGAAACATATACTCAAATCAAAAGTTTACACCATGCTTTGTATTGCAGTCTAAGTCACATTGTACAATTAGATATAACATTGTAGCTAATGGCCTTCAATCTTGTCAATCGCTATAACAAGTTTTATCACACTAATGGTTGTGAATAGACGGGCTTTGCTACTTATAGATCATCTATGGTGATTTATAAGTTTCAACGACATCTTTCATTTTTGTTTGGTTGATTTACTATAATTTTTTAAGTGTACAAATGGGTAAAATTTCTAGCTTAACAATCGGCATTTTGTTTGTTTATATATGTACTTTCTCTGTCTTATGACTTTCTAGATAACTTGCGTGCCTGTCCTTATAAAAATTGTAAAATCATATGAAATTTAATGGATTAATGGGTTTTTTCCAAGAATAAACTATGAAAATGGCGCAAAATTTTGGTAAGACCTAAATTAAACTAAGAAAACAGGAATTTCAGTGGATTAACTTGATAAACCATTAGGCTATCATAGCAGGCCTAGGATAACAAGGTCAACAAGTATCTTGGCCTAGTCCCTAAAACTGGGCCCAAATGATTAAATAATGCAGCATCACAGAATATTCAGTCCAATAAACTTGGCCCATCCTTATTTTTCTTCTTCTCTGATCAGGCCCATCATCAGTTATCATTTTCTTAAGTTCTCCCCGTGATGTACAAGTTGCCTCATGGCTGCCCTCAACAGTCAACACATACAGAAGCGTGACTTTTTCGCAATCCAAGATCTAAGTATTTTTGTAATTATGGGTTTAAATTAGCTGACGAGAGTAGTGAGACGTTAATTCAGTTACTTCCGTAACCCTTTGTCTAAGTTAGCCCATTCAAAAACATTTGCTCCCAACAAACAAAAGCCCAAAATTCAAGAAGTTACAAGTAAAATAAATTTGGGGCCCAAATATCTACTTGCAAGGCCCATTGGGTTGAAGGAAAAAGAAATATGTTGAAATTCTCATTTTCGTGTACTATTGTCCGTACTTTCTCTTAAAAAGTGGACCATTGAGTATTCTTCTTCTTCTTCTTCTGTTTTGCGACATACATTTTATGTCCGAATGAGTTAATGACAACAATATATATGATTTTCAATCTTGTGAATTTAAATTTATATCATGTAATAATAGAAAGGACATAAATGAGTTTATCTGAACCAATATCAATGGGTTATCACTTGTCACGAACTCCTAAGAAAGAGCTGGTTGGCAAGTCAAGGGGTACACCCGGTTCACTAGTTTCTACCATAGCATCATGGCCCAATCATAGTCAAAAGAATAGTTTGATCCTGGATTTTTTTTATTACATGAAATCTCGGAGGGTGTAATTGTAATTATTATCATTATATTTTATAAGTTGAAAAGTTTGCCATTAGATCAAGCCAAAAAATAAAAGGTTTTGTTTGGCAGGCATATATTAACATTGCTGGGAAAGGGGCTTTGACTTATGAATGTCTTCTACTTGGGTTTCTAAATCCGTGTTGACAGTTGAACTGAACGTGGACTTGTGGCCCATTTCGAGGTCACGGTTTTTCAAGAATGGTATATTACAATAATGTAGTAATTTTGTTCTATGTACTCGTTAATGCTTCGTGGCCATTTGAATATTAGAGACCAAGAAGAATTTCTAAGAAATTTTTACGTGGTGTCTGTAAAGGTTCAAAACATAACGTATTTCTTATGTTTACAGCTGTTAAAGTTGCTTAAAAGAAAAGTGGGGGTGGTGCAAAGATCAAGTACGTAAATTTAATTAGTTAGACATATTAATATATTAAGTCGAATACATGAATTATCTTTCTCAGCTCATTTGCACTAGATCAACATGAGTATCGAGCTAAAAGAATTTCTTAAAATAGAAATAAATTTTTTTGAGTGTGTTGAAAGTATTTTCTATATTAAAATAATTATTAAGTTGTTACCATTATTATTCTACAAATAAGGTATGAAACAAATTTTATTCTAAAAATGGATATAGACTTAATTGTCTCGAATATTTACAAATTTTTCTGTAGACTAAAAAGATGATAAACTTTGTAGATACAAGGTGAATCATCTACGCCATTTTTTGTATTACTTAATTATAATGATAATATATATATTTTGAATCTTAATTAATGCACTGAATGGATAGTTATATTGCACATAAAATAACATATAGAGAGTAACTTGGATGATAGTGGCGGTGCACTATAACAAACATTAAACTATAGAAAGTGCAAGGATAAATATAATTTCAGACAAAACGAAAAGTAGGGGGCAAAGTAAAAAGTACTAGATGCATGCAAAACTTTTTGCCCCCCGAAGAAAATGAATTGGACCCATTCACTAGCAATACACAGTTATATATCAAAGAGAGAGGCGTACACGCAAAACAAGACTGATTTTGTCCCAGTCCCAGGTTTGTCTGCTTCTGCGTTTGACGCGTTAAACTTTCAAAATCAAATATTTTTAATCTCACAAATTTATTAAAAATAGATAGAACAATTGTATAATATGTTAAAGAACAAAAAGCTGTTGACTTTGACTTTTTGATCATGTGCTGACACAGTGAGACCATTTGTCATTAAAGAAATTAGAGCTCCTGAGGAATAATGGCCGCAATCATCGGCGAGCGTTCAAACTTCAAGAGGTGCTAACAGTCAACTTTTCTAGTTCAAATGTTCAGTCTCATTTTATATGTGTATATTATATTCATAGCCTTAATTTGTTGCTCGCATGCTCTGTTTGGTTCCCAAAACATATATAGGGGAAAAATGAAGAAAATTGATTTATGGCAAAACATTTGGCATCAGTTATTTTTCTAATAGAATAGCTTTACTTTAATTTTATTTACAATCATCTTATCTTTGTAAAAGAGATACGATTATAATTTAAATTTCAAAGTTTGTGGCCTAACAATATTGATAATCATTTTCGACTAAATTTTATTGGTATTTGTATTTTTAAATTAACCTCATTTTTATTTTCATCCTTTTTTAATTTTAGGAAAAATAATTCAACACCAGAAAGCTAATAAACCGGAAGATCAGATAGTACCTTGTCGAGATTGAAATAAACACATTTCATTTGAAATGAACAAACTTAGAGCACAATGTGAAGGACATATAATTTTTTCCCTATCGTTGTCAAGAAAAGATAACCAAAAAAATACCCTCAAAACTTTTTGTACAATCAAAGAATTAGAAAGTAAAAAATCCTTATTTTCCCGTGGAAAAAAAACCTAAGCGTTCTTTTCCATGTTAAAACTCTGATTTCTGTCCAACATTTTGTGAGTGCAGGCTGTATTACAGCATGCTGTAGCTAAGACAAAATTTTCTTTCACATACCACATGACCTATTAACTGGTCCCATGAAACGTTATTTACGCAAATTGATGCTAAAAAACAGAGGTTCGAGATATTTAATTAAACTCAATTACTCAATAATAACTTAGTTTTATATATTGTACCAAAAGTCAAACAACTTGCGTCAGGCTTTAGCATATTTACTAATATCGAGGAATAATATTTGTTCCATCCCTTGCATTGTCATTACCAACAAGAAATATTCCAGCTTAATAGCAAATTATAGAAAATATATAGATACATGTATATTTTGTAGGATCATGGCTTGAGCATTCTACTATCTATAACAAAAGCTTACTAAAACATTTGCTATAATTCGTTTCAAATCCAGATTAACCTCCGCTATCAAAACAACATATTTGATCTTCTTCTTCTTATTATTCTGGGGGAGTTAAGTCAGGTAATAAGGTTGACTATTGATATAAGAAAATCCTAAATATAACTGAATATGCAATCTCATTTAGAAGCACCAAATCTGGCTTTTGATTCTCATAGTCCTCAAATATTTGTTTGAAGGGAATAAAAAGTTGTTGGGTACTGTAGAATATCTGAATATGAGACTATATCTTTTATAACAACAATAATTGAAGGATAAATTATTTTAGTAACTGTTTTGTAATGGATGATTAAGATATATAGTCGTTAGCTATAAACAGAATCACTAACCATAATCAGAGGAAAAGAATAATGCACTTTGCACCTATAGAGAAACTCAAATTTACTCAAAAATAGAAATTCAATGAACCAGGGAATAGCTTTCATAATTAAATTTAGATGACACTGGATATGAAATCTATTTAGTCGTTTCTTTGTCATTTAATATTCAAATTACTTTTCAATCATTAGGAGCAGCATATATTCAGGGTATTAGAATATCGACTCAATTCGAATCAAATAAATCTAGACGAGCTCCTGAGGGACAAAACTAATCAAAGTATAAATCTGTTGACTCTTTTTAACAACATGATGAATATATATAACCTTTTTTTTAAATGTGCCCAAGTTTTAGATACAATTGTGTTATCATTAAAATAAATGAATAGAATGGCACAAAAGATCTTGTAACTGAAGTCCAAACAATTTTCCCAAAAGTACATAAAAATCAACATTGAAATTAGATTAATACAGTTAATAACTATATAAAGCACTGTATTAATTTTACATTCTCAAAGAACCAAATCCTAGATGCATAATAATATTCTTAAATATATGCACTATGGGTAACTATGATTATTATAATTAATTACAACTTCGAAAGAAAATAGAGGGATGGTAGATCTACAATAAATTTTCGAGAACTTTCAAAAAGACAATTATTTATTGAAGCTGCGGAGAGGCAACTTAAACCTAATTGCTTAGGCCTGTACTTTTATATCGTTTTTAAGACAAACACATTGAATATAATATTTCAAATATTAATAAAATGCTTTTAGTATAGAAAATATATTTTAGTCATATATAGCTTGTACTGGCAACCTTTTCAATTAAATTGTAAGATTAATGGGGAGAGGGGCGGTCATATAGCCTCATAGGCTGCTTATATTTCGGTATACCTATGGAAAGCAACTTTTTAACTAAGTTTGGCATGATGATTCCTTCACTTAAATTAAGGTGTGAAGAAAAAGCAAACTCATTGAGAATCTTGAGCACCTTTTTTATAGTCAATGCGACTGATTTTAGATTGAGGTCCTAATTAATCTCTATTTCAAATCGAGTGTATTTTTAAAGTATGTCCAAGAAAGATGTATGATGAAGTAAACTTCCCCCTTGTGAATAGGCATACGTTTTAAATTAAGTTTGGTAGGGCTCTTAACAATGAAAGTGCTCTAACAATGAATAAGCTAGGAGTAGGACTTAACTCGTGCATTCTTATTGATGACAAAACGAAGAAAATACCCAAAGCTTCAATAATATTAAGTTAATTAGTACCAACTTTTATGACACATCAATTAAATACTCAAAGATAAGTATACTCCAAGAAACATATACACATTAATCAATACAATAGTTGATTTCAAGAAGCCTTGACGTTGTTTGAAATGTTACTAAAAAAAGAGGGTACCAATTTAAAGAGCATTTGGTGGTTGGTTAAACGTGTTTTATTTGAGCAATTGGCATATCTTTTCAACTTAATCATATATATATTGATTATTGAGCCAATACTTTTTTATGGCGGCCACACTGCCAAAGCAAGAATTGCCGCTTCTAAAGCAATACTTTTAAACTTTCTCACTTATCCTCATATTCAAAGACTATATATATATATATATATATATATATATATATATATATATATATATATATATATATATATAAATTTTAGAAAATATTGAAATAAGCAAATAATATGTTATAAATTTATTATCAACTCAAGTAGAGAAATAAACGGTGTGTCTGCACGGCTAGATAGTACATAGAGTTGTATGACACCATGTGAGAATTGGCAACATATCATGATCGTGTCATGGTCTATTTTTCTTGCACAAATACAAACCATACAGAGGAGATCAAAGGACCAATCTATAGTACGTCTATTCTACATTCCTAAACCTAAAAATACTCCCTACAATGTATAAATTTAATATTCACGTAACAATTACATTAGATGAATTGCACTTTGCACCGAATTAATATCAATTTAGTTATAGAGCATTTCGATGTATTATTCTATGCGTTAGGTGTATGGCACTTCACGCGCCAAGAGATGAGTTGTAACCAATTTTTTTTGATAAATCCGTTGTAACCAAATTAAACATAAAATCATCATTATTCTTCATGACTATAACTCAAGGACGTTGGCAATAAGGTTTCCTCATTAATTAGTTAACTAAATCTTTTGAACTTCGTCATAACAATTTATTTTTTATGAATCTTGTTTGATATTGACCTAGATATAAACCACCAAATAGTATTGGCATGTTTCTTACGGATAAAGTGTGGTAAAATTTTTTTTTAGTAATATTCTATTACAGATCACATTAAAGAAGAACGTTGTATTCTGAAATACAATAGCTTCTTTTTTTTCAAAAAAAAAATGAGAAGGAAATTTAAATTATATCCGATATTAAGTTTGCGTTTCACATCTTCTTTCTTCTTGTTTATTTATTTTTATTTGATACACATTACGGGAGCATCTTCAAAGTATACAATAATCCCGACAAAGACTTAGATCGCAAGATTTGCAGGATATTTAATATTGAGATATATAAATTATAATTGTTTTGACAAGTCAAATTGAACAAGAACAACCATATGACAACTATCTTATGTGGACATTCTAGAATAAAGGGATGTCAACCCCGAAATCCATACGAGAAACACGATATCAACCGTGACCTTTGTCTTATTAAATAACCTGCAGCTCAATTTAAATTTTTCCCAAAGTCTTCCATAATATTTTTCTTCCAAACCCATAAAAATGTGCAACAATTAATGAGGTCATGGCACTAATCTTATCATGCAATTTCTACGAAACTCAAATCAAAATTTCACACGCATTCATTAATTTCTAAGAAACTTATTCCTATTTTTCTTATTTTTTAAATGAAGTTTCTTATTTAATTCTTAATTACGAGACCCCTTCTATGATCTATCTACAAACTTTATCACGCAAATTAATAACAGTAATTTAACTTTAGGAGAAACGAGGACCCGGTGGAGAAAAATAAAATAGCGTGTGATGAAAGAAATATTATTAAATAATAATTAAACACCGAGACCGCGTCAAAATGCGTCGCATCTGTGCAGATTATTTTATGCCAATCAGACATAAATTTTGATGCCCGCGTATTGCACATGCTGCGTGCATAAATGGTTGTACCTTGATTCTTGAAGTGGTTACATAGACTATGGCTTTAATGTCGATGGAAAATTAGGTCATACGTTACAAACCAACACAGCCACAGGTAAAATGATGCGAAAGGTACATTTATAACTTATAATACGGGCAAAAGAATTTTTTTTTAGGAAATATTATTAGTGAATGATAACTATTTGCACTTTTTCTTATCGAAATTTTCAATTATGCTGATCATTATAGTACTTAGCAATTGAGAAATTTCGGATACTGGATAAGTGAAAATTAAGATTTACACAATATCATCCACAATATGTAAAAATCACTCTCTAATTAAAGATTGAAATGGTTTTACTATATATTTAAGAATTTACGTGTTTTCTTTTCTAGCTCTTGTAACCATGGACGAGATTGTAGTACTGTTGAATGTTGACCTACCCAGTCAAAAAAAATCCTCTCATTGCAATAGTTTGTTTCAAAAAAAAAAATTGGGGCTTTGGAAATGTCAACCGTTTATTAATTACTTTTCTTGGATGTATTGGTGACTACAAGGAAGCAACTTAGATTATTAAGTAGTACAAGTTTCTTCTGCCATAATATACATATATTATGATCACAAAAAAAAATATTGATATGCCTTTAACGATGCATATATGTATAAAATTGTTAAATTTTCATTAAGGGCAATTTGATTTTCTTCTTAGTTTGAACTAGTTAATTACATTCCAGTGCACTTTTATCGATTGGCACGATTTGCAGACTATTGTTGTACCTTATTCGAAGGTTTAAATAATGCATATCCTAAGGATATTGGTCTCATATTCCTACATTATCAAAAAGAGATTATATGTTGACTAAAATAATTAATCTGTTTAATGATAAGACATTAGAAGTAACAAATCATTTTTTTTTCAAAAAAAAAAAGGGAAAGCTTTTAAAATAAACACGGTATAAAATCTTCAATGAATAATTTTCAATAGTTTGTACTTTGTTCCAAAAATAAAGCACCAATTAAGTTAAGTTGGGGTCGCATGTGTTTTCCCAGAGAGAGCAGAAGAACCAGTCAACCGTTTGGATTATTAATTTGCTGTCCAGGTGACGGCCCCTACCTCTACTGCATAATAAGCATGTATCCAAATCATGAAACCCTATTTATTGAAGAAGGATCCCATTTCATTTTTACCCATTTAATACCATGACTTTAAAATTTGTGGGGTTTATTAGTATACTTTTATTACTTCATGCACGTCACGTACTGCACGCGCGACGTATGTAAATTTATATGGACTTGTATTTCTAATATGAGGACATACTGGAGATGGATTTTGTATGGGATATTATGATGATAATTAGTTAGTGACGCAAAGATTGGGTCAGTTTGATACAAAGTCGGGTCAGGATCACGATAATAGTTACGTGCTAAATTTCTTAATTTACACGCTTCTTCAAAATAGTTCCTCTGACTCGTTTCTTCCTCTAGCAACTAAACATATATTTCAATTTATTTTTGTGGACATCAAATTGAATAATTGATGATTATGTGAATACACTTTCTCCCTATGTTATTGCCTTTTTATGCTCATGGTATCTGACTTTCCCGGAAAAGTAAAGGAAAAAAAGTTAGTCTTCTACCACTTTTTGTCTACCAAGTTTATCATATTGTACATATGAGTATGTGTGGATTCCATAAATAATATGACATAATAATTGTGCAATACTAATAGATTATTTCAATCGAAGATTTAGGCTTCCAAACGGGAAAAAGAAACCCATTGGTATATACTTAAAATTCAACATCAACTTTCCTCTTTTTTCTTCATGTGAAATGAATAAATAATAGTATTCAAGGTATTAACGTTAGAAACGTACAAAACAGAAATAGTAGAAAAGAATCGAGCAATATCTTCTATTTTTGTTTTTTACTATTAAAATCTACCATCTATTATTAAAAGAAGCATCATAAATAGAGAAATAGATTTGGAGAATCGCCGACTACTAGTCCCGAGTCTTCACTTAAAATTTAGAAATGAAGGTCATATAAATACAACCACATTTTCATACAAGACCCACAAAAAAATAGGTATCTCAGTAGCCTCAATCAAAAAAGTAACTTGAGGGAAATCCCAAGGTTCGTTCAACATAAAGCAAAGAAAAAAACGATTTTTTTTCTTTTTCTTTTTGTAATTAATTAGGGGCTCATCTGAAATCATTTGATGGTTACAACTACCAAAAATGGGGACCCTTGCTAATGAATGGAAATCACTTTGTTTTACCATAACTTTGTCAATATAGCTTTCTCTTAATCATGGTGTAGACCATCCAACTATATAATAGCTTAAAAAGGTGAGGGACCTATCCCCATTTCCATGGATCTCTGCATCCAAAGAGGAACGCCTTACCTTTATGAAACATCACGAAAAAATGATAGAGGAATGTGTGTTTGTGTGTTATGATTAGTCTTAATTAATCAAGTTACCAACTAAACGCGTAATATCAACTTCACTAATAACTTTATTATCAAATATGTAGGGAAAAAAAATATGGCTTGGAATCCTTTCTCTATCTTTAATTGGTAGAATCTTCACATATATTTATATATATTTGAAAAATATTTATAGCGAATTATATTTTATCATTATAAGTTTAGTTTTTTTCAGAATTAATTATAGTTACGTTACTCGTGAAAAGGAAAACCAGCCGGTAACAAAAAGGTGAAAAACAAATTCCAAGGCTCATGCACACACGAGGCAACCCTTTTTTCCACATCCGACTTAACGTGAAACCGGGACCCGTTTCACACTTGAGCCGGTTCCCGGTTAACCAACTTCCGTATGAAAACGTGGACTATTTAGGCTTGGGGTCGGTGATATGCCATTTAATGCAACAATAAACAGTCCCCCATCTATTCCATCCGTTTTAAGTTTCCGTACCAACTGTCCACCGGCATTTCCCGGTCAACTCCCCCCAACCCCAACCCCCACCAACACCATGTGGAAAATTGTAATCCATGAAAATTTAGGGAACCCTCACTCGAGGTTTTATCTCAACTAATAAATCAAAACTAACCAAATTCTCGCTCTTGTTATGCCCAAAAATTAAAATTATTTGAATTGATGTGTTTGAAAAATAAGGCAGGCGCAGTTGAATTATTTATTAAAATTTAGCGGTCACCATTATTTTATGTTTTTAGTATTATAATTTTTTTTCGATGATACATAATTATAACAATAACAAATTTCTATGGATCTGGTCTATGTAAGTATTATCCATTCTCTTACCATCTTATTTAGCTATAAAAATTAGTAATGCTCATAAGATAAATATTATGAGTGCTATATATAATCAAGAATACTTTCTATCTCTCTTAAGCTCATCTCGAAGTAATCAATTATATGTTATTTTTATCATCGCGATTCAGTATAAGGAGGTCAATTACAGACCATCACAAGGTCATGAGCTATATATTAAAAAATTTATACCACATGGAAGACCAATATGCGTGTAATATACGTGTGTATGTGTGCACATATATGTGCAGCTAAACTAGATCATCCTAATATGGCTTAAAATAGTTCAGAATTTCCTCCAAGTCCACCAAAATACATATAATATTAATCATCATTAAACAAAAGAAAGGGATCCCATAAGATTTCAAAACATTAAATAAAGGTGAAACCAGTCTCATTAGAAAACAAAACAAAAAAAAAAAAACTACGCGGGGACAACCTGTTGTCCAAAAACCACACCCATCAAAATTTAAAAAACACATTAAATAAAAAAAAGGCACACTTATGAAAGTCTCTCTCTTCACACTTCAAAACCTCAAAAACCAAACACAAAAAAACTCTCTCTCTCTCTCTCTCTCTCATGAAGAATCTACGCTTTTAAACCAAAAATATTTACCATGGATCAAGAGAACAAAAAGGACTCAAAAACAACAACAGAAACTAATAATTCATTATTTTCCAATCCGTTGAGTACTACTACTATGATGATGAATAATAACCCAGAAAGCAGCTTATTCAACTTATCGTCACAACAAGATGATGATGATGATGATGATCATCAAAAGAGCTCTTTGAGATTCATAGAAGACATGTTAAATGTCCAAGATTTCAACAGTACCCCTTTTGATGATTTGTTTCATAATATTATTCCGGTAGAGCTACCGTCACAGCCGCCTGCAGTGTCACAGCCGCCGGTGCCGGAATATTCTGAAGTGGTCAACACTCCAGCAACACCGAATTATTCTTCTAATTCTATGTCTTCGTCTTCAAATGAGGCGGCAGCTGCAAATGATGATGATGATCAGAAAAAGATTAATGAACAAGAACAAGTGAAGACTAAGAAACAGTGAGTTTTCTTAATTATTAATCTTCTTTTTGTCTCTTCTTTGAATTTAATTTTTTTAGTACTGTGTGTTGTGTTATTAAGATAAGGTCCACCAGAAATATTCTTTTTCTTTTTCTTATTTCAAATTCTCTTTGGATTATCTTTGTATGAAAATCCTGTGAAAGATATATTAATTGATCAAGGGTTAAATAATAACGGGTTTTTGTTGCAGCACTGATTAAAGTTTTTAGAGGTTTTTTTTTAAAAAGTACCGAAATATTTTTATTTCTTAGTATTTTGAGAAACGTTGAATGTATTTCCTACGTTCATTGCGACAATTTTTTATACGAAGTTGCCCGATCTAAACATGCACCAACACCAAAACTTGGATCCATGGATCTACTGTAAAGCAATAGATTTGTGGTCTCATATATTTTATTTTTTTTGTATATTCTTTCTTTGAGTAAGAAAAGTGAGTTTTTTTATACTGTATTGTGGCTTTAGGTTGAAACCCAAAAAGAAGAATCAAAAGAGGCAAAGAGAACCCAGATTTGCCTTCATGACAAAGAGTGAGATTGATCACTTGGATGATGGATATAGATGGAGAAAGTACGGCCAGAAAGCTGTGAAAAATAGCCCCTTTCCGAGGTATATTCTTAACACACATGCACATTTTCTTTCCTTTAATTTTTTATTTTTATTCAAAGAAAATGTTGAACTTTTTCATCTATCTCGGAGTGTTTCTTATGCTCCCATTTAATAAATTTACTTTGCTGATCATAAAAAAAAAAAAAAAAGGAATGACTTGTTGAATTTACGAATCGATTGACATTCATTAATTTATATATATTCTTGAACACATTATATATCTTCTTTAACCTAATATCAAATTGAATTGTCGTCTCTTTTAAGAGCTTAAGCTTGTAGAGAGGATTGTTATCCATTGATTGATATATAATCTTCAATATCACTGAACCATAATAGAGAAAAAGTAAATTTAATTTGAGAATTCTGAATTATATTTCACTTTTCACATTGTACAATTTTCTTATATAATTCGTATGTGAGAAAATTAGAGATGGGGCTGAGATTTGAGAATTACTTGTTATTCTGTTATAGGAGCTACTACCGTTGCACTAGTACAGCATGTGGTGTGAAAAAAAGGGTAGAAAGATCTAATGAGGATCCAACCACTGTTGTCACAACCTATGAAGGTACACATACACATCCCTGTCCCATTACGCCACGTGGAACCTTCGGCATTCTCCCGGAAACTTCCACTCTAGGCGGTAGTGTAGGCAGCTTTGCTGGCGGTGGTACCGCGTCTCCATTTGTCACTATCCCGCAAATGCTTCTCTATCAGCAGCAGCAACAACAACAACAACAACTTACTATTCATCATCATCAACAACAACCCTATTTTCGTAATTTGGCGCCACCATTGAGTTTGATTAGCAGTAGTACTACTCATCCAACATTCCCTCCTTCATTTCAGGAAAGACCCTTTTGTCCCTCTACTTCTTCTTTGGCAAGAGATCATGGTCTTCTTCAAGACATGTTGCCATCTCAGATGTTGAAGGAGACAAAGGAGGAGTAGAAATAGTTATGCATTAATTAATTAATTAATCCCATTGCAACCTAGTTAATGATCATGTTCTTATTTTTCAATATATATACTGATTACTGATCAATGAGAAGTTTGGGTTTTCTTTAGATATAAAACCCTACTTCATATATAGTTAGACTACTCTTCTGTTTATGATCAGGTGAAATCAGTGCTAGTCTTTAGCTGATGTCATCTGTGTTCTTTTGTTATTTTTTTCCTTGTACTTAAGTTTTATCTAGTAATAGTGATAAATATTATTTAGATAGTTTCTCCCTTAATTTTTAGCATTTTGCAGTGATTCTATTTTACTTTTCTCATGCTAAATATTTCTTGTGGCGTTCAATGAGTAAATATTACTTTAGGGTTAGGGTTTGTTGAGTGAGACTAGCTATTGGATTTTATATATGGATCATTGTAGAAATAGGCATGGGGAGTTGATACTGTACAGACCTCAAGATCCTTGGAAATGTAGTAATTAGAAGTAAAAAATAAGTGATGTGGGGTGTTTGAATGTGAACTCATATGAAATCTATGCAATCTGTTTGGAATTTTTGTCTATAGGATGAAAGGTGTGCAAGAAGGCTCATTAATTGACTTTTGCGTTGCCTTTTGCTTATAGTTAATGTAATGTTCCTTTTTTGTTTATAATTAATATAATAGGCATATGCATGCAAAGAATTCTAAAATGCACAATATATATAATATGTGTGTGTGTGTGTGTGTGTGTGTGTGCGTGCGTGGATTATTTTCTTTACTTTTTTTAGAGGTATATATATTTGATCTAGCTAGCTAGGGTTGATATAATGGAGAACTTATTATGTATACCACTAGTATTTTGTTGAGCCTTTTATATCTTTCAACCATTTTTGTGAATCTGATATGTAGATTCAAGATTCAATTTTCATTGCTCCATGTTGTATAAATCCAATTGCAAAGAAGGTTGCTCCAGATTAAATTAAAACTCGCGACTCTCGCTCGTTTTGCAATCATGTGCAAGTTTTTCGTGTTGTTAATTAAAATGACATTTTATTGCGGATGATCCTGGCATGTTTCAGTTCCTCAACTGAAATCCATGTATAAATTAATGTATGTTACTAATTCTCACGTTACAGTTATCATATATGTCAAAACTCAAAAGTATACACATGATATATATTGATACAATTTATTAGATATGTGACGCCATATTCCATCACTTGTTCAATTTTACCTTTACCTGGCTAGCTCATTGTGAATAGATCTCATAATTGAGCATATGCATAAAATATTTGTACCTTTCAATAATCAAAGACTTATTTTGTCATCAATATTCCAATTAAATCTGCTCATAGCTAGATAATGGGAATAGGAGAATCATATCCATACCCCGTACATGACTATTATGCACGCAACATTATTTCTGTCATTAAACTAAATTATGTCGTTCCTATAATTACTTTCAAGATAAATGTGCTCATGTAGGCGCTAGATTTCACACACACACACACACACACACACACACATATATATATATATATATATATATATATATATATATATATATATATATATATATATATATATATATATATATATATGAAGTGGGCTTATGAATGAAGTAAAACTCTGTTTGAGAAATCATGCCAAGAGATGTATGAGACGGGGTATAGATTGTACGTGTAGTCGATAAATGGTGAGGATCTTTTTTACATAAAATTCACATCTAAAGAGGTAGGATACAAAATAGTGAAGCAATTGTTGGTCATTTCAAAAGTTTAAGCTATAAAGTAAAATTTTGTTGATGTACGCCCGGAAGAAAATGACCATCACTAGCTAGTATCAAATAGTACAAGCTAAATGAGTAAATCTTGTAGTTCCAATTTATCTACATGCCTTGAGTATCTAGATTTATGGACCATTGCCTAAATTTGCACCGGGGACCAATCTGGCTAATAGTATAACTTACCCTCTTTTCTTGGCCTTTTTATAATCTTTTGTTGGCCAGGAAATGAACAAGTGGTAACAACACATGCTATAGATAGTACTGCATCCACAATATGTACAAGTTTTATGGGGAAAAATCATCATATTCATCATAAATTCAAGAAAATACTATGGTCATTTAATTTCATACGGATAAATGAAACGTTATTTTCTCATGTCGACGTTATCTAGAGGTTATACGATTCGAATTCTTCGTTAATAAAGTGAAAGAAACTTTCTAAAAAGTTAAGTATAGGCGTATAAGCTACTAATTATTCCATAATACAATAAAAAGAGTATATAGGAAATGCACGAAGCGACAACTATGCAGAAGGAATCAGAATGAAAACAAAATTTTCTAACTGTAAAGAGATGTGAATAAAATTTGTATGCTTCAGAAAATATATTCTCTGCCAACGCCACAGAAAAATTCTATTCATCATCGCTGGAAATATCTATTTCACCAAATTTATCATATATATTAATCATCCATGTTGAGCATATTTCTTTGAATTTTATGTTTGTTTGCAGTGACATGAAAACATAGAAATTAAATTATGCATAAACTAAAGGCCAATGCTTTTTTTGTAGTCAAAAGAAGATCCTTCTGATGTGGCTTACAGAAAGAACACACTCAAATTAATATAAGGTAAAATTAATTTTTCTTTCAGTAAGTATTCAACTTTTAAAGCCGAATATACTGGGAAATGCATGCTTATGGGGAACATCGAGCAGCAAAATTATTCTGTAAAAGTTTTTACCTTGATTTGAGCAAGTAATCAAGGTTTTGAAAACTTATACTGGTTGAGATCGATATTATTGAGATTGATTCAAAATAAATGTTTCTACAAGAAAGCATAAGTTAATTTTGTGACATAAGAATTAAGCAACAGCTTATATTTCAAATAGATATATCTGCCGATAGAAAGAAGTTTTAACCAAAACATGGTTAATAGAAAAAAATAAGAAATTGGTCCAATTCAAGGTACGTACATCATGAATATTCTAGCTATTGTCTCTGCAGAAAAGAGCCAGATAATATTGTAATACAAGATTGGCAATCAGTCATGATTAAACTATAATTATTATCACGTCTACATTCCATAGAATCAAATATAAATTAATTATATAACGACTGGCTTTCAGTTACATTCCAGCCAAAATACTGCCCTTTATATTGTGTCGAGTAGGCAAATTATCTCAATATTAAATAAAAAATAAAATAAAGATTATTCCCTTATGATTTCAAAAACTAGGGCCACTTCCTTCTGTTTAGTTTTTGGTGTATTTGTTACTTGTAATGACCAACACACTCTTGGTATTTACAACTTTTTTTTAGTCCAGAATCTTTTAGTATTTGCTTTTCAACAGTTTGTATTAGTAAGTACAATAACAAAAAAGATTTTTAAGATAATTCAAATTTAGCACTTAATTATAGTGTTTTTATTTTTGTAATTTTAGATTTTAAAAAAAAGAACATTTTTAGAAGAAAAAAAATGAGTCATCCATTCTCTCGGTTTTCAACGAGTAAGCTGCACTCGACTCGAGTATATAGGAATCTATCATTTTTTTCAAATCGCAGAACACGGAGTAGCTTGGTACCAAAAATCTGTATTTGATGAAGTATTTTTTTATAGATAATAAAGAGAGTTCCATTCCGAAGATCATTTGATTTATTGAATATCAATAAGTACATATTTTTTCACTCTTTGCAATCTTATGTGTCAAACATGATGTGTATTACTCTGTGTTATCGCCAAATTTATGTCGCGTCTTATAATTGACAAAAGAATAACTATCCCAGGTCTCCAAACTCTCCATACTTTTCAATTTTACATGTGACATAATGATAGGGATTATGACAAGCTCGAGAAGATTTGGACTGAATATTACAACTTCTGAAAACTCTTTTAACTTTAAGACTGCTTGTCAGGTGGTCAGGAGACCATTAGGCCCGCATCAATATTTGTTTTAAGTTGATCAGCCCGCTATGTGTGATCAAGTTACCAACAGGCCCAGTCCAAGATAGTATCAAGTTTATAATACTATGATGTAATAAATTTGAATCTTCAAGGATTTAATCAGTCAAGAATTGAAGTAGGAAGTGATGAATGAGAGATGAAATAACAATATGTATTTGCTAAGGGATAAAAGAGATAAATTGAGGAAAAGGCCATTGCAGAGGCACATGGCATTAGGTAAACAGTTACATATGCTCATCTCATACAAACTGACCTTTTCTTAGTTTTGACTATATCTTCGTCCCATCATGCAAAGCCCCAATAGCAAAGGAAATGGAATTTTAGTATTTCTATATAAACAGCAAGTCTCACTTGAGAAAATTACCACAGAAACTTACTTAAAAACTGGTTAAGTCATTACAAGAAAATGATAGCAGCTTTTTTCCTTCTCTTGCTCAAGTTCTCGGTCGTGGTTTCTAGCATCCCGAGTACGACGTTCAACAAAACGTGCATTGATGGTGCCACCTTCATGTTAAGCATTGGTTTCTATCTGAACAGCTGCCCTGAGGCAGAACCTATCGTCTTTTCGTGGGTCGAAAAGGCCGTGTCAGATGATCCTAGGATGGCTGCTTCTTTGCTTCGCCTCCATTTCCACGATTGCTTTGTTAATGCAAGTTCCTTTATACATTACTACTTTCTTGCTTTTTACTTCGGTTAAGGCATATATTTTTGTGAAATCCAAATTAAAAAACTTTCAGGGATGTGACGCGTCAGTGTTGCTGGACGACACACCAGTTTTTGTTGGAGAGAAGAGTGCTGCACCTAACTCGAACTCATTGCGGGGTTTTGAAGTGATTGATGCTATCAAAGCTGATCTTGAATACGTGTGTCCAGGAACAGTGTCTTGTGCTGATGTTCTAGCCATTGCAGCTAGAGATTCTGTTGTCCTGGTATGCACATTAAACCAGATTTTGAATTGTTTGCTACAATCTATCACATTGCAGGGCTTTGTTGTAGGATTCTTGATATTGTAATAAATGGCCAAAATCGTCTTAGTCAAGACATGCAATCTGCGTGCTCAATAAAACTTGATTCTTATTTGATTCATATTACATACGTGTAATACGCAGAGGATTTAGAATATGGCGCCCATTTTATACTTGAACATTGTTAGACTTATTGATTTTAAGTAAGCCTAAATCTTTAGTCAGGTGGACCTGGATGGGAGGTGGAAATGGGCCGGAGGGATAGCTTGAGTGCAAGCAAAGCAGCAACCAAAAATATACCTGCCCCGAATTCAGATGTACCCACATTGTTATCCACATTTCAAGGTGTTGGGCTTTCTCTCAAAGATATGGTTTCCCTTTCTGGTAAATAAGATTTACCTCATTCCCAAAAATGAATGCACCTATTTTGACTCATTTTACGATCTCACATAACCTTCTTCATATGCATGAACATTGAATAGGTGCTCACACCCTGGGAAAAGCTAGATGTTCAACATTTACTGCTCGGATAAACAGCAACAATTCAAACAGCCCAGATATCAACCTAGAATTTGTGCAGTCACTTCAGCAACTGTGCTCACAATCTAATGTTAACACAACTCTCGCAGACCTCGATCATATGACCCCATCATCTTTCGACAATCAGTACTATATTAACCTACGCGCAGGTGAGGGCTTGCTTGGTTCCGACCAAGTGCTACTCACCGGAAATGAAGAGACACGTGAAATAGTTGAGACTTATGCAGATGATATGGATGCATTCTTCGAGGATTTCAAAAGTGCAATGCTGAAAATGGGGAGTTTGGCACCGCCAAATGGAGAAGCCGGAGAAATACGTACAAACTGTAGGGCTGTCAATCAGTAAATGTAAGAATGAATGGTACAATGCTATTGTTGCACTATGGTTAATATTACCTAATGTAATAAATAGTTGCAGTTTCCAAGTACGAATACTATAACTGATGCATTGACACTTATACATTAACTAAGATTACACTGCTAACTGAATCTTTGGAATCATCAAAACAAAAAACAAAACTGAGGTCAAACTGTGATACTACTACACCATAAAATTCTCAGGAGAAAAAATCTAACTTCAGTAAAACATTAAGTACACGTTTACAGGCTCCTGGCCGTTCTTCAACAGAAGCAGAAATCTCAGAACCATACTGCTTGTCAGGGAAAATAAAGCTCAGGTAGAATCCCCGTATGTCGAGGATCTGAAATTCCCTGCGCAAATGTAGCTTAACTAGCATCCAGCACTTACTGAATGAAGACCTGGATCAGGTTCCTAAGGAGATAATAGCATTAGTGTACAAGACAAGCAAGCATTAGCCGAAACAATCGGGGGGCAGGGGGGGGGGGGGGGGGGGGCGGGCACAGATTCAGTTAATACATAAACCCAATTATGGTGTTTAACTTTCCCTTAAAGTGACAAATAGAAAGATTGAAATGAGTGATAGATAATATGAGTGTTGCCCCGCCAATCAACACAAAGTACAACGATGAGATATACTAAGCTGGTAGTGAGCAAGACTCTGGACAAAGAGAATTAGGTACCTGAAGGCTTATTTCTCCACATCCATTCCTGAGACCCCACAAGTCCCTGTGGTACAGAAAATAAGTAAAGTATTCAACCATAAAAACATGAAAAGCAAGGATATAAATGCGAATTTTTCAATCCTAACCTGCTGATAACGAGCTTGATCATTCGGTATAGTGCTTCCAGCAGATGTTTGAGTGTAGCTAGGTCCCTGAAGCTCCAAATTCAAAGGGATAAATCAGCTATAGGTTAACAATATTGGATCAATACAGTCATCCAATTTTGCAAAAAACTAGACTATTGTTTGGCGAGTGCCAGCTACTAAACAGTAACCAGAAAAGGTTTTAAAAAGGAATCAGTTTCTCATATCATTGATCATGAAATTGAACATATCAATCTACAGATTTTTGGAAATTTGAGCAATGAATATCCTTTTATATGCTCAGGTGCGCACATAAAGATTGAGGCAAAATATGATAGTGAGATCAATTTTATTCCCGGAAATAGCTAGCAGAACCCCAAAAGCCACAAATCATGGTAAACATTCTAATAAAGTTCAAAATTATATTCTATGCGACGACATATAGATGACAAAAAAAGCATAGGCTGAATGCAGATCTGATACATACATATGCTAAACTCAGATTCAGCTTCCAGAATAAATAACAAAAGGCTGACAACTAAATTTGTAATACGAAATATGGGAATGAATTATAAACAGAACAATTATTTTAGATAAGAAAAGGTCAACGAGTGGCAAAAATTTAAGTTTGGCAATGAAAAGAAAGACTAAAAACTGTTTGGTAAATGATAAACTTACCTGAGTGCCTGGTTTAGCTGAGTGTGCAGGACCATGGTACTGCAATATCCAAGATAGGGTAAGAAAAGTGAGCATTTACCATTCAATCTCAAGGTTAAGGACCATGAAACAAAACTTACCGCTGATGACTGAGAAGCCTGCTGCAATGGCCTGATCTGGTTCTGAAGCTGCATTTGATTTTGACCTTGGAGCTGTCCTTGCATATGATGAGCATGCTGTGCCCGCAGTCCTTGTTGGTGCCGCTGTAGTTGTTCATTCGATGGCTTTTGTTGTTGCTGCTTCTGCTCATATTGTGTCAACTCTTCCGGTTTCTCCCACTGCCACAGCATAGCCATAAGAAGAAGGCAAAGCTTTTTGAATAAGCCACATATTGATAATAAAATGCTTACCTTGCTTTCACCCGTCGAGCTGTTGTAGTAGTACTTGTATCCATCAGGCGCCGTATGCTCCGTCCAATTACATTTAATTGTACCTGAACCTAGAGTTGCAGCTGAGGCAGTGGATGAAGCAGTGGCAGGTGCTAAATCCCCTGCTGACTGGCCACCAGGAGCACTGCCAACTGGCTGCGATGTAATTCCAGCCCAAGGAGACTGAAGTAGCAAACAGAAGCAATTATTTCGTGAGCATCCCAATACAACAGCAGATTATAGCAATAATTACTATTAACTCAAAAAACAACGATTGAGGAAAAAACTGGCGAAAGCTAAGTGATAATGTGTAAAACCTTTGAACCTCATATACTCTGAAACAATAACCTTAGTACAAAAACATCCACTAATAGCTAAAAACTAGGCCAATGGAATGGTGTAAACAAATTACCCCCCAACTCACAGCACAATCAACGTTCTGGATTGCAAAATGCTATATTTAGTATGCCGTGCACCAAATATGTGACTCCAAATGAGACACGTTCATATCATTTTGAGAAAATAACACAACATTTTACTAGGGAAAACAAGGTGCCTAAAAGATATGCCCCTAAAATTATTGATACCTGCTGTTTAGCCATTTGTGGACCTTGATGAGCAGCTAAATTCTGATTGGAGGGTTGCAGCTGCTGTAATTGCTGTTGCAGCTGGTTAAAGGCTTGTTGTGATGATTGAAATGTAGCCTGTAGAGTTTGTTTCTGCTGTGAAAGCATTTGAGCCAACTGTGACGGTGATTGATCAAGAGGTTGAAGCTGCTGAACAGAAAGTTGCTGTTGATCTCCCCTCCCCTGTGCCTGTCCCGGGGTCAATGTTGCATTGTGCTGCATTTGAGCTTGAGGAACAGGTAACTGCCCACTCAGGCTTGGCAACTGTTGTGATGATGGAACCTGACTATAAGGCTTTTGACCGACAGTATTAGGCAACTGAATTTGACCAGGTTGCATATGTGGTGCACGCATTTGCATGCTGGAGAACGATGCCGCATTTGGAGGCTGTAGCTGCAAGGAAGATGGAAATTGCTGCGGCGACTGAAGTGGCATCTGTAGAGGTGATATTTTTTAGTCAAATAATGAAACTCACGGAAATCTTGTTTTATTTTGGATTGAGAATTTTTGCAATTCAATAAATTTGTTGGTCCTCATAAACTAATGACTTGGAGTTACTTTTATCATCAGCTAATATCCTCAGCATAAACAGGAAATCACCATAAAAGACCCCTCCAACCACAATGCGAAGAAAACGCATGTGATGCCTGGCCGTCGAAGGGTTTTCAGCAAAAGTGGAAAATTTTGCTGTCGTAGGATATGAGGGGTTCTGTAATGTATACTCTGTGTTCGTCCTGATTAGCAATCATACATTAATTTTAAGGGGTAATATCAATGACACCCCGTAAGGTTTTGCTTAATACACTCACACCAAACCCATAAGGCTTCAGTTCCTTCTTGGGCAGAATCATGCCCCCTATTTTTATTTTTAAAGTTGTCATTTATAAAAAAGAAGAACTAAAAGCATGGAAAAATATAAAACTGACAAAATTGACTTAGTTTTCATTTTTAGTTAACTTATTGTATTTTATCTAATAAATAATTGTAAATAAAGAACATTTTCAGAAAATAATAGAAATGATTTGTAATCGAATTTACTTTTATCTTCTTAAAATATTAATCAGAAATCCCATAAGGTTTTGCCAATATCAGTTATACCCCCTGTAACTAGAAGGGGCATTGTCCTGCAAGTTTTGGTCAAAAATGATCAGGTGAACTGTGAACATTGATGGAGCTAGAAATAAAACTAAAGCACAATCTATAATGCAATTACAATTAAAAGAGAATGCCAATTGAACGACCACACTGAAACAAAATTAAAAGAGAATCGCAATTGAACAACCACATTAAAACAAATAAATTTCATGTATATTCTCAGCAGAAAAAAGGTTGCTAATACTCTTACTGGAGTTGAAGAGGAGGTAGTATCCCCGGATCTAGCAGGCAACTGGTTATTATAACCATGTATGCCAACGTTCGAAGGTACTCCTGTATTCTGCGGGCTAACTGGAGGCCAGGAATTCGGAATGGGCCCACGGGGTGGCTGACCAAAATTTGTCAACGGCCTACAGAAGAGCCCGAAAAGGAAGATATATCAAGTTATTCTGAATTCAAGTACACTAAAAGGGGAGAGTTCAATAAGATAGGAGCAAGGTACTAGCAGTCAGGTTAACACAGAAAACTACCTGATCTCAGGTGCAGAAAACCGAGAGCCAATGCCAGGACCCCCAAGAGTTGGACCACCTCTGAGGGGAAAAAATGAGTATTGGTCTTAGACATAAAACATCATCTTTGACAACTAATGGAACTGTTAATTTATCCAATCAGCACATTTTATTAGAGAACCAAAAATTGTTCGTACTCAGATCAAGTCATCATTTGCCAAAATAATGGACAACATTTTGTCACAACCGCTACATAATCAGAACTTAAATAAGCTATGTGCAATGGTACCTTGACTCCCCAGGTCTCGGTCTTTTTGGATCAGCAAATCTTACAGTTAGTGGCTGATCGCACCCCTGAAATGCGAAACAAAATGATATTCTTATAATCTTTAGTATTGTCACAAGAACACCACAAGAAAAATGGAGAGAGAAAAAAAAAACTTACTCTCATAATATATGTTCCATTAAGAGCATCGATTGCTGCCTGTGCCATCTCTCTCTGCGAATATTTGACAAATCCACATCCTTCAAACAGTTTTACAATAGGTGAGAAAAGATATTAAAAAAAAAAATGAAGTTGCAAACTTCCCATTATTCAGTTGAAACACACCCTCCAAGAAGCGAGAGGACTCACCACGGCTCTGTTTCATTTCATCGCGCATAAGATAGACATCTTCAACTCTTCCATAAGGTACAAATATCTGGCAAGAATACAAGATAGTCACACTCATTGTGATTTTCCCCTATTAAATGTTTTATCAACCACAATATAGCTAAATTAATGAATAACATCGCGAGCAACAGGACTAAAATTTTAAGCCACAAGATGGAAATTACAAAAATAAAAATGGTTGAATAGCTTTCTTGATGAAAAGCAATAGTCAGGCGATCGATGCTCAAAAGCCACCATATATTACAAAAATTACCCCCCTCCCCAACCAACTAAAGAAACAAGAGATCAATATATGCCTATGGACAGGAACCTTCCTCGTCCAAAAGCCATAAAACAGAAGCTGTTATGTTAATCACAAGGCAAAATATACAAAAGTAATTCTACGAACAAAGGAGAGAAGGCGTAGCAGTGAACAGCAGAACTTACTTCTTCAACTTCCCTCTCACTCGCTTGTTTGTTCAATGACCCAACAAATAACTTGTACTCAGTTGCACCTGCGATGAGAAAAAAGAAATGAAAGAAAGATATACCAATTTAGTATAGAATATATATATATATATATATAAATGCCAGGTGTTCCATCAGAGTTTGTTGCAGGACAATGAGGGTCTGATGAACTCGAATCAAAATACAACAAACATGAAAATTTGGTGCAAATCATATAAAGTACCAAGACGTTCTCGCTCTCCATCTGCATATCTGACTTGGATAGGACCCGTTCCCTGTATAACTCCCGAACAAATAGAGAAATAAGAAAGACAATAGCCAAATTATCAAGACAAGAAAACTGGCAGAAATATGTACCCCTGGCAAAGTAAACTGGTTATGCAGTGCTTTAATGGCTCTATCAGCTTCTTCAGAAGAAGCATATTTAATGAAACAGCATCCTGCGTAAACCAAGAGTTAAAGAAAACTCTATTATGACGTTCAAACCTCTGTACAAGTACAATAAAGCTTATAATAAGTAAACTACGGAAGGTGCTTCCGTATTCAGGGATGCACAAAGTCATGGACCGGGTATTCAAGGATGAAGGCCGTCAAGGACCCAGAAACAAAATGAGATTCAGCGATCAGAACTTTAGATTATAACAATCACAAATCTGACCTTCAAGCACATTAAATATTAAGCAACCATTACATGTTAAAACACTAGGATAAACGACACAATCAGAACAGATTACCAAAATCAAACAATAGCTCAGGATAAGAGAAAGTAAACAAATAAGTTAGAATGTAATTGAAATGTTTGTTAAGCAACATCTAAAGAGTCAAACCACTTTCGGGCTCAACAATATCCACACAGCAAGACTCGAGAATATAGGCTTATTTACTTGACATGAATATTGGAATAGCAGTCCAAGTATAATAATAATACACCCTGAAACTCAGTTGATCCAATCACCAAATAAATTTTTTTTAAAAAAAAAAGCAAAATCAAACCACAAACACCTTTATTTAGTTACTCGCGAGACCATAAAAAAATTAAACAACAAACAACGAGTCAGATTCTTAAATGGCAAATCAGTAGAATGGCCTGCCATTTGGCCCAACAATATAAATGTAGAAGCGCCCAAGACACAAGGAACTCAACATATAAACTACTGTGGCATGGCTTGACTCATAAGGACTAGCGCATACACATTGCATCATGCAATATCCCTTGATTTAAGTTAACGTAACACAAAAAATAAGAATGTCAAAGCAAGTGGAAAATTGAAATAAGCAATATCTGAGCTATTCATTAAAATGAAACGGCAGTATATATTTGTATAAAAGAGGATGTATCTCTCTTTTGGTCTTGGCTAATTTGTAGAAGCAGATAAGCCAAACACTAAAAACACAAGTTAGTAAATGTGGCAGACTGGGAAGATTTACACCAAATCTTCTTTACATACAAGCAACAGGATAGGAAGATAAACAAACTAATACCAATTAAATCGTTGTCCTTGTGGCACAAACCCACTAGTATAAAATTGAACTCAAGCTTTTAAACATCACTCCATTTCAGACTACATCGGCCATAATAAAGCAAACCATACGAAAGATAAGCTGAATACAACCAACAATACCAGACAGATGTGCTTTAGACCAATCATAAACAAGCTCCCAACAATCAGAATTAGTTAATAATTAAGTTCCTACTAGAAAAAGGAATTCCATTCACCATGGTCAGAGAAAACGAAACCATCCCAAATGCAAATATAGAGAACTACTTTAGCAATACAATTTCGCAATACATTACCCCCATACTCCACATCAAAAAGTAATAGAAGAAACAATATTGCACTGGTAACACAATCCATTCAACAATTCCACACAAGACTGAGTCACACGCACAATCACATCCATGACCAGAAAGTAAAGTGTCAAGCAAAAGGACTTCCGAAGTAAGTTGATATCAACCCGCTTTTGTTCAGTGCTAAAATCCAACATCACAAACACAAAGACTTCTATTCGAGGATGAAACAAAAAACCGTACGTTCACATGAAAAAATGGGAAGGTTGCACACCAACTCAGCTCACTCCACGTGGCTACATACATACCTACAGCCGCAACTAATTTTGTATAAAAACCATGCAGTAGTCATGTATGCTCATTAATGATAAAGCACTATACCACCAAAGTTTCGAAGAATCAACAGATTATACATTTTCAGTGCTTTCTGAACTTGAAACTGCAAGTTAATCAGATCTCATAAATCCAAAATCTCCATACAAAACCATTATAATAGTTTCACTGAAATTAGATCTACATATACCCAAGAAAAAATTAATTACACCGCCACAACTAAAATGAACAGTCTAGATTCATAGATCAAATGGACTTTTCACTTGTCTGGTGACGACGAAGTGCAACCTGGTGGTAAGATACTTCACTTGTAACAGATAGGTTGTGCGTGTGGCAAAAAATTTACGTCTTCTCAGGTAGCTCCATCTTTCATGAGACTTAGACTGGCACATCCACTTAATGGCTGGTCAAAACTCTTACATTACAACAACAACCCAATTAATTGGGGTAGGCTGGTCAAAACTTTTACATTACGAGAAAAAAGCGGTGAAAAAAATAGCTACATCCATAAGTTGCCCAACTAAATTGTATAACTATATTGTCCAGACATTAAAATAATTCCATTGCATCACCAAACTCATATCAAACCAAACAATGAGTGCATTGATTTGTAATAAAATTCACCAACACAAACCGTGTTGACAGAGAATCCAGAAATTGAAATTAATGTCAGGGTAAGAACCTGAAAGTGTATAACGCTGATGAAAGCTAATTACATCGAACTCTCATCATCAAGTCTAACCAGTGCAATATTCACATGACACATCCAAAACATAGATATTAACCAGGTTAACCGCGTTACAATTGACTGAGTATATGACGGTAAAGAGTAAAATAAGTAGTGGCCATGTAGCAACCTCACAGCATAAATGAAAATGTGCGACGCAATTACACTAGCAGTTTTCGCTATACTGAGAACAACAAAAATTTAAACACGAACAATAAAAGATTGAGCTACATTCACCAGTATCACAGAAAACATTGAATCCAACACTATTGTATAACCATGTCATCCAATGGGAGCCAATTACACCACAAATAAAATTTCTATGGAGTTGATTTATATTAAAAACGAAACATATAAGTTAGAGCGGAGTATACTAAGGTAATAGCACTGGTAACGCAACAAACAGTGCAACGTACTCTCACCACATAGTCCTGAGATGATCACACGAACACGAAGACTTGAAACTCAAAACCACCAAACTTTCTTGGTAATACCATAAACATTTGAACACATCCAAGAGGAAGAAACAATCAAAACTGCATAACAAGAAATTTAATCTCCAACCATGATAATAGACACGAAATCAGTGTTCAATATCAAAAGCTGATTTATCACACAAGACGGCAAAAAGTAGAATAAATACCAATGTAAATTGTTCAGTAACTAGAGCGGTACGAAAACACAACAAAAGCAGACTTCCTTTCAGGATCAATATACATAATTGATCAATATTCTGTTTTCTTGACTTCTTGGATGACAGAGTATTAACAGAAAGAAGAGGCTTCGACAAACAAATGGCGAGAATCATAAGGTTACAATCACATCCCATCAGCCCCTCACATGACCTGGAATGATATTTATAATATATATTATAGAAGAATAAGACAGAGCCCAGACCTTGTTGCTGTCCCGTCCTCTTATCCTTGATTAAAGCAACCTCCATAACTTGTCCATGTTTGTCAAACAAAGGTCGAACCTGGGATTGTGCAATCAAAATGAAAATCAAACAACATATAACAAGAAAATTCTCAAATAAAAATTAACATATAATTCACAAATTTATACGAAATTGAGAATTATAATAATTAGTAAAAGCTTCCCCCATTTTCGAATAGGACCTAATCCGCAAAAGATTAACGTTTATATAGCCAAATCATATTTAAAAAAATCCTTAATTCAATGCTCGTGACCCTCGTACAGCCTTGCAAATACTATAAAGAATTTACAGAAACTTTGCCCCATCTATAAATAACAACAGAATATCTAATCAGAGTAGAAACTCATCAAACATTGCAGGATTTCGAATGAAACAGGAGAAAGGGAGACTCTCAGGAAAGTAAATACTACTGAGCTTCATCTATATAAACAATAAAATCAAATCAACAGCAGAAACGAATCAAGTAGTGCAGAATTCCAATATAACATATACAAATGAAAAAATCATAGTGCAAACAAAATCACTTTAAAACTCATTGCCTGAGTTTGTGTCATGCATAATCAAGAAATCACAATTCATCCCAAAAACCAACTTACATCTTCTTCAGTTGCTGTCCTCGGAACAGACCCAACAAAAAGTTTGGCAAAACTGGCTCCATTGAACTTGTCTAAAATTTCAAAAACAGAAGTAGATAAAAGCATGTCAACAAATAAAATTGATTAGAACAAAGAAAATTAGACTATAACCGACTGGAGTAATAATATGTCAAATAGAAATGAAGTAACTTTAAATAAATCAACCAGAGCAGTGCTCAAAAACTCATAACTAGAGCAATAAGATCATGACAAATATATCACAGGGTATCAGTTATATAAAAGGAAAGAATTTGTAAGTTAGAAAAAATCCCTCCTTGGACGATTCAATTGTCCGGTCAGAAATTACTAATATTTGCATTTTGGTGGATGACCCGCTTGAAGTTCTTAACTTATCAAACAATGAAGCCAACTTCTCAGTACTTCATGTGATTCAAATTACCAATATTTCACATTTTGGGCGATCAATATTAAACCTCAACAGCTAACGAGATTCAAACTTAATGGATATCTTCCAATACTATGTCCAAAGCCTACCGCAATAATGAATGTGGATGAAGTCCTCACTGAATCCAAGTTATCCCTCTTCTCAGTTAAACATACACACTATAACCAGGTTATAAAGACAAATAGAACTGTTATCCAAAAACATGCATAATGGCACAGGTACCTAGGCGAACTAAAGCAATATTAGCACTGTTATCCAAAAATAATTTTAAAATACACAACTCATTTGTAGTCAACAACAGCACAAAAAACAAACCAATACAACACTTTAAATTATAAAACATAAACACTCAAAGGTTCAATTAAATAGTTATACAAAGCAAACTTGTTACTTTGATAACAATCTAATGTTATTAACTCGCTCAACACCGAAAAAACTGTAAAAATAAACCGCATCTGCAGATTTCAGCAACAACTGATTTAAACTTTTTCAATTCGCAAAGTACCTGGAGACCTTTCTCCAGGAAAGGGGTATCCTCGCTTTTGCCCTACGAGAGGGGGGCGAAAACTTTCTGAAGCAAACCCAACATCATCACCCCCACCACCCACTGGCTGAAACCCTCCACCATCACCCCCGTCCCCACCAACTCGTCCAAAGCCTCTACCATTTACCCCGCTAATTCCCATTGGTCGAAACCCTCCACCATTACCACCGTCACCACCCATTGGCCGGAACCCTCCACCATTCCCACCGTCTCCACCGATCGGTCGAAACCCTCTACCACCGCCACGACCACCACCCACCGGTCGAAACCCTCCACCATCACCAACTTCACCACCCATCGGTTGAAACCCTCCATCGTCGCCACCTTCACCACCCCTCGGCCAAAACCCTCCACCCATCGGTCGAAATCCTGCTCCACCCGCGCCGCCCATCGGTTCAAACCCTCCTCCGCCACCCCTACCACCGGCGACGGGTCTAAACCCCCCATTTCCATCGCCAATTGGCCTGAACCCTCCTCCTTCGCCACCACCAAACGGCTGAGGACCGTCGAACGGCCTGTGGTGCTCATTACCACCCCCAATACGGTAATTTTGAGGACTATCATTAAATCCTCCACCGCCGGCGTCTGAAAAACGAGAAGAAGGAAACCCTCGCATGTTGCTAGAACTGTATTGATGAAGAGATTCCTCACTAGTACTATTATCGTTGTACCTATCTCCACCGCCTCTGTGCCGGTCGAATTTATCCATGAACGCGGCAAAAACCCTAACCCTAACTCAATTTCAGAATTGACCGAAGAAGAAAAATTAATAACCGAAACGCAATTCTTCTGACCTTTGTGTATAAAACAGATTGAATTGATCTTGGACTGTAAAAGATGAACTAGGGCAAATGTTTTGATTGAATTTGAGGAACGAATTTAGCAGGGATACGGTGTCGTTTAACGGGTTTTATCAATTATCCCGCCCCTTTTACTGATTTGCGCTTGTTGTCGTGTGTTTGTAGTTGAACTCGTGTTGGTCTGATAATGCGATATGGCAAACGGTCGACTTGGAATTCACGCTAATTGGGAGCGTGGACCGTGTTGACCCTTACATGCTTAAATTTAAACAGACCACACGAGTGATAACTATTAGTATTAAGTATTAACTATAACTAGTCATAATTTTTTATATTAATATGGCATTTACAAACTCTACTCTAAATTTAAAGACTTGTAATTGAAGTCATAAAAGTACGTTCGAAGCATAAGATAAAATTGTTGGAAAAAAATCTTAGAAAGTTAAGAGACAACTATATAATCGTATTTTTGATTATTTGAAAAAAAAAGTATCGTAAACTATTAGCATGTACATATCAATAAAGTGTTTGTGTCATATTAGCTTCTTTTAAATTAAAAACAATTACAGTAACTATTTTAAGTTTACAAATATCACCTAAATGACTTAACCAGATTTTGCTAAATTGTGTTTAGTTAAGAGTGAACATTTTTTAGGTTATTATGTGTGTTATACAATCTTAGTGATGTCTTTCTTATATTCATGAACAAATTAATGTATTTTTGCTTCAGTAAATGCAATACCGACGAAAAAAAGTTTGTAAACAATTTGTGCATGCATAGTTTATAAAAATGACAAATTTGGGAAATGGTCGATCAACAAACAAGAACACTAAAAGACCAATAAGAAAATAAAAGTAGTTTTTGAATAAAAGTTGAATCGAAATAAACTTTAACATATGTTGTCAATATGAAAGATGGTACATGTACTAATTGAAACGTGGTACACGTACTAATTACTCTCGTCACAAGAAATAAAAGTTGAATCGAAATAAACTAACATATATTGCCAATAGGAAAGATGCACGTTCGAATACGATGTCACCCACTAATTTGAAGTTGGATTATCTAATGAAAGAGTGTAAAAATATATTAGTCTGACTTTAACGTTTAGTGAAGTTAAAAGAAATTATTAAGCTGCCATTGAAATTGTTGCTACTACACAATGAGTAGAGTGTTGAGCTCTTAAAGAAGTTATAATCACGAGTAAGATATAAAGACTGTGAAGGAACACGAGAAAAGATATATTATAAGAAATGAAAATATGAACATGGAAATAGGCACGACAATTGTGAACCACGGGTTCCTTAAAAAGTATCAACTCACTTCCGTAATATAAAAATATTATTTTATTAGTTATAAATAATAATAAAAATAGTTTTTCATGTATATTGCAAGAATAGTTGGTCCACAGTTTTTGGAACTTTTCAAAAAGTTTATAACATTTGGCGGGTCGACATGTACTCTCAAATCGAAACTTTGATACAGGCTTCAAATTTTTTTATTTTTTTTTAAATAACTATCAAAATCTAATTTTATTCTACCCACAGAAGCGAAGCCTATTAAATTAAACCCAAAGTACCCAACAAAGCCCGTATTTCTCCACTCCCAACGATTCGAATGGGCAATCATGATATGGGCTTAAAGCCCAAAATTTTAGTAATCTGTGAACTGTATTTACAACAATATTTATTTCACGCGCTGCATAAAAATAGTTCTCTGGATAATTATTTCTTAGTTTAACATTTTGATTCTCCTGTATTCTCTCTAAAAAAGTTAGTATATCCAGTTAACTATAACTTTTTGCGTCTTATATTCTTTTGATACTTTTCTATGAACCTACAAAATTTTCAATAAGATCTACAAATTTGAATTTTACGGGGCATTACAATCAAGATAAATATAGTACTCCGTAATTATAGTACGCCGTAATTTCATATTTACAAAAATGTTGGTGATTTATTGCACACGTTATCACGTTGCAATGGCATAAAATTACTTTTGATGTTAAGGTCAATGGCTTTGTTCACTATTAAGGTAAAAGGCGTAGTTCTATTCATTAAAAAAAGAAAAAGAAAAGGTGTTGTTTTGCACTTCTGTTATCTATGATGATGGTAATAAAAGCAGCGGTGCCTAATACCTGCATAAAGTGAAACGACAAAAAGAGACTGCTCAGAATGATATACTATACTCCAAAGTTTTTGCCTCATTATCTATTATGATGAAGGTTAGAGCACGTGAAGTGTTTATTGGGATCCACAATCATGGTACATTTTCTGATTAAAATTCAATACTTTACTTCTTTTAGGTCATTAATTTATCAACCACACGTCCTTACTTGATTTACGAGGAATCTGGTTTAATTGAAAAAACGAAGACCTTAGAAGAATTTTTGATTAACGAAACAAATGAGAATCAATTAACAAAACTCACAGAAACATTGATTCATTGGTCCATCGCAGAACAAGAGAGAAAAATTCACGAGTTGGTCTATAAAAATTTACTAGTCTACTCATCGCGATACTGTTTATTAAAAGTAAATGCACGGATGAAATTGAAGTTTGAAAAAGTTATTATAGATAATTTAAATAATGTATACAATCCTAAATTCTTAACTCATGTCACTCGACTCACTCTCGTTGCATAAAATAAATTTTCTATTCATGGGTCCCTACTTTCTGGTAGTTATCTAAATCATGTATATCCATAATTATTATATTGGATAATTAGAAAAATCTATCCATAAACTTACACTTTTTTTCTGAGAATTTCTTTTTCCGTAATCACTGTTCACTAAATCCACTATTTTAGTTTTAAATACAACGAATTATCATCCGATTTAACAAAACTTAATCCATAGTCCCCCTTTTTTCGTAACATCACGAAAATCCAAAATTTGAAACTTAAGGATTAATATTTAATTAATTCGTCAACTTTATGACTATCTCCAGAAACTTGAGGACTCTTTTTTTCTGATCATTATAAATCATCATCGTCCTCATCCAAAATCTTTTTTAATCTTCTCTCCCTTTTTATTTATTTATTTATTTATTAATTTTCTTATCCAAACACAAGATTAATAATCACTCAACCACAAAACTCCAAATTCAATCTACTAAGTACCAATTCGTCATCTATTAATCCTTTTTTTTTTTTGTTGTTGTTAATTTTACCTAATTTAACAAAAAAAGAGGGGAAGTGATCAGTTAATCATCAATGGCGAAACACGACGAGCTTCCGGTTCCGATATTCGATTCTCTAGAACCGGTCTACGGAACCGGATCGCAGCTCGAAGAAGCTGAGCTTCGATTCAACAAATTGAAGTCAAAATTCGTCGAATTTTTCGGTCATGCTCCTGATATATACGCTAGATCTCCAGGTCAGCACGATCATGAACTATATTGACTTATTAATCTCGTTTATTTGGTTTGAATTGAAGTATAAAGTTTTTAATTTTATTTTTAGTTTTTATGATCAGTTTTGTGTAGTTCGAATTTAGGTGTTATGTTACTGAACTTATTTATGAAATTGTGTTATGTTGATATTTTGAGGTGTATGTGATTTGGTTTAGGACTGTCGGTGTAGTGGTTTTGAATTATTTATTTGTTTTTTTATTTTTTTTATCTATTGAATTTTGTATAGGAAGGGTGAATTTGATAGGAGAGCACATAGATTATGAAGGTTATTCCGTGTTGCCGATGGCGATTAGGCAAGATACTATCGTGGCGATACGAAAATGCGAAGCCGGCGAGGGGCAGAAGTTGCTTAAGATTGGAAATGTGAACAGTGAGAAATATTCTTTGTGTACTTACCCTGCCGATCCCGAGCAGGTTAGTGATATTTTACCTTTTTTCTAATCTGCGTTTGAATTTTTGGGTGGAGAAATTGATTGGTTTTGAGTTGGATGTTGATTTTTCTCTTGTTCAAGTAGAGCATTAGGTCATGTTTTTGCCTTTCGTAGTTGTGTTGTACAATTCTTCTTGAGGCATGAACTGGGATTATTTGCTCGATGGGATAGTTGAAATTGGGGATCCTTTGGAGACTTGTGTAATGTCTATTAAAAGAAAGATGCTTTCTTGGATGTTAGTTTCAAATTTGTGCAATCTGCCAAACTCTGGTGTTACAAATCGAAGAAATAAAGCCTTTACCAAATAATAGGATCATGGTTGTGGTTTTAATTTGTGGCTGCCAAATTGTGCTAGGAGAATGCTGCCTTTACGTTGATTTTCATGTCCCATTGTTTTTAAGCATTTTCTCATGTTGCTTATGGCTTGATCTATTATAGCCTCTTAAAATAAGAGTTGTTTCCTTTTACAGGAAATTGATTTGAAGAATCACAGATGGGGTCACTACTTTATTTGTGGGTGAGATCTCTTTAATGCTTCTTGAATTGACTGTATTAAGTCTCTCTTAGGGTCGCAAATTCATTGGGTATAATATATATTACTCAAATGGTTATTCCTAATTTTCCATCTTCTTGTGTCTCAATTTGTCATCTTGCAGGTACAAGGGTTTCTATGAATATGCCAAATTGAAGGGAATAGATGTTTGTAAAACAGTTGGACTCGAGGTTGTTGTAGATGGCATCGTTCCGACAGGTATATAACTCATTTAACTTTACTGACTGCCTGTGTGTAAGCTGAAGCAAAATAAAGAGCAGGGTACTGGTTACGTTATTGCAGGGTCTGGTTTATCGAGCTCGGCTGCATTTGTTTGCTCTTCCACAATTGCTATAATGGCAGCTCTTGGTGCTAACTTTCCAAAGGTTTACTCATATTTTTGATAGTTCTTTATCAGCTTTTTATGGAATTTAAATCCACATTTTCAATTAGATCCAAGGCACTGATTATACATAATAATTTCAGTTATATGTTCTATTGTTTTCTTAGGAAAAGGAAGTGGATAATTCATATTTAACTCTCTTTCTGTTAATATTTACTTTTCAGAAAGAACTTGCCCAACTTACGTGTGAATGCGAAAGACATATTGGCACCCAGTCTGGTGGAATGGACCAGGTATTTTGAACATGTATCTCAATGTCATTTCTCTATTTAATTTGATATGCTCTGATAAAAGTTTAGGAGGAATTCCATGAATAGATTTGGCTGTTCTCGCTCAAGTTCAGCATTAAACTTTGCATTCAGTATTATCTGTTTCCAACACTCCAAGAAATACATGTTCAATTCATTCGTGAATTTCACTTTGTTTCCTGTGATGAGATATTTTATTACTTCATTGAACAGGCTATCTCTGTGATGGCACAATCCGGATTTGCTGCCCTGATCGATTTCAATCCTATTCGTGCTACTGAGGTGCAGCTCCCTGCTGGTGGGACATTTGTTATTGCTCATTCATTGGCTGAATCTGAGAAAGCTGTTACTGCTGCCACTAATTACAATAACAGGGTTGTCGAATGCCGTTTAGCGTCCGTGAGTTTGTTTCTGGCTATTGACTTGTGATTCTTGAAATAGTTTGAGCACTGCTTCTTGTTCCACTTGTAGAATCATAACAGACACATTTTTCTTTTTAAGAATTCACTAATTATGTTTTCGAAAAGCCTTATTGCATTATCTTTCTCCATGTTCATGCATTTAGCTAATTATTAAGTCCTTGCAGATTGTATTAGCCATAAAGCTTGGTATGAACCCTAAGGAGGCAATAACCAAAGTCAAGACGCTTTCAGATGTTGAGGGATTGTGCATATCTTTTGCCGGTACTCATGGATCTTCTGATCCGGTCCTTGCTGTCAAGGTGCTTGTTTATCCTGAAAAGTTTCAGAAATGCTGGTTATTTGCATCATACAGTGTTTCTGCATATTATATTTCCATGCCCTTGCTTTATTGGACTTGATGTCATCCAGTGGTTATCATCATTATGCATTATTATATATAAATGCCTTGATGTTTATTTTTTAAGTTTGTTGGACATAGTTGTACTCAAGATCTGTTTTCAATGATTGGTCACATCCTTATAGGAATATTTAAAAGAAGAACCATATAGTGCAGATGATATTGAGAATATCACCAATGAGAAACTGGAAGTTATCTTTGCCAACTCTGCTTCTTCTTTGGACGTGCTGAGAGCTGCCAAGCATTTTAAGTTACACCAGGTGACTGCTACTTTATTCCTCGTTGAGATTGTTCAAAACTAGTGATTGGTTGACAAAATCTTGTAAATTCTCATTGAATATCGTTAGTTGTTATTTCCTGTCTGGAAGCTTCATTAAACATGATGGTTGCTTGAGATGCTATATTACCTTTTCCCTAATACTCTTTTGATTAGAATGAACAAATCTTTCTCATCCACTTCAAAGTATATAATTTTGTGCCAAATTGCGTTTTAGAGAGCTGCTCATGTCTACTCGGAAGCCAAGCGTGTGTATGCTTTCAAAGATGCTGTTTCATCCAAGTCGAGGTAAATTGAAATTGTCAATTGGTAGTTCTTTACAGCCACAAGCTTCTTCTACTATTTTCTGCTACATATAACACAGTCACATATCCTCGAAAAATTATTTGGTTTCGGGAGTGACTCCGTATTATGAGACAAACCATTTCAAGAATGATGCTATATCAACAAAGAATCATTATTTATCTTTTACTGTAGGAACCTACCCCTTGCAGTTTAGTAGCTTGTTGCAGCTTCCGAATGCATGCTTTCATTGATTGGAAATAAACCTCGAACTAAGACATGATGAAGATACTTTCAAATCTTTCAACTTCTGAAAATTTTCTTATTTCAGTGAAGAAGACAAGCTAAAGAAACTTGGGGACCTTATGAACGAAAGCCACTATAGCTGCAGTGTGTTGTACGAGTGCAGGTACAGTTCCACCTCAACTTTTGATTTTGGTCAATGATGGAATCTTATTTCATGTATTTCAAAACTTTCACTTCGGTCAATCCTGAATCTTACCTTCTTTTAATCAGCTGTCCGGAACTAGAGGAGCTGGTAAAGAGTTGTAGAAATAACGGTGCTCTTGGGGCGAGGCTCACTGGAGCTGGATGGGGTGGCTGTGCAGTCGCTCTGGTGAAAGAAAACGTTGTTCCACAATTTATCCTCAACTTGAAGGTTCAAATCTCGTCCCTCTTTTTATAAAAAAAAAAAATTTATCTCACACATCCATTGCGCGATGACGCTAAGGATGCTATTGCATATCATTTCAATAGCGTCTTGTAGAAGTAACCAAATTGGTTGCACAACCTCGCGGTGCAGAGTATTGTATTACATGCCAATTCTCATTTTTGACACAAATAAGTGTAACTTCTTTGTTTGATCCAAAAACGTCTATTTCTTTTATTTCAGGAGCAGTTTTATCAATCAAGAATCGACAAGGGATTGATAAAGAACAATGATCTAGGACTATATGTTTTTGCATCTAAGCCGTCGAGTGGTGCCGCCGTCGTCAAGTTTTAGCCAATGTCCATATTGGTACACTAGAAGATCATTAGTAAAGATGGAATGTTCATTTTTTGGGACTTGTCTGAGTAATGATCGCTTTATCATCTCAAATAATTTATTTATCAAGAGTCAAGCTTGAAACAAAACTTGTAGTTCTCGCAAGAATAAATGATTCTCTTGGGTTGTCGCAATGAGTTGCATCTACTTAAATCAGTTCAAACTTGAAACATGTTATAACATGACATACAAACTTTTACATAGACTATCTAAGACGTTCCGGCGCGTCTCACAATCTCCTGCCGACTTCAAGGAATCTCATGGCAACTCTATGATCATTTGTAATGTAATGTAGAGTTCTTCGAAGCGAGCAGGCTGAAAGTAATAGTGCAAAAGTATGCAGTGAAAGAAGTCTTCAAATAACTATAATAACGCCGCAGCATTTCATTGGTCTCTAAGGCCAAGTATTAGCTACGTATACAATAAAATCCAGTTGTTATCTCAAGACCACCATGATCGAATTATTATACGTATTGTATTGTTCTTTTTTTTGTGAGATTCGTTAAATACGATGCAAATGGATTTTATAATAAAAGAAAAAGCATGGACTTGAAGTCAATTTCTAATTAGAACTGATAATTACACTACATGTGTCTATAATCCAATTGAATAATTTGTAAAACTTATCGAAATTCATGAACATGTGCGCGACAACTCTAAATCCTGAAATTATTAAAAAAAAATGAACAACGAAAAATTGCTAAACCTTACGTGGCGGAAATCTGAATCGGATCATGAAAACGACGACGTATTAAGGTTCTATTATCACGCAAATTGTTAAATTGCCTAATCAACACGTAATCCGATTCGGATGATGAAAACGACTACGTATTAGCGTTCTATTATCACGCGAATCGTATTTTCGTGTAGCAAGTTAATGGTTTGTCAACTTGTGATGCTATCAATATTTATCTGAGCTGTCTCTATTCAAGAATAGCTATTCGGTCAATAGCCTTTTCAAAAATAAGAACCATAATTATGTTTGTATTGATTAAATTTAAAACATGATTTAACTATACAAATTACCTCAAAAGAACTTTGGATCATTGTATAGACATCTCATAATGCTTTAACAAAGGTATGCAAATTCGTAATTGTTTTTAAAGATTCAAGGTGTGTCCTTCCGTTGTAAACTTAAATGAAATCCGTCTATTATAATAATTTTTTAAACTTGAACACACGCATTTGTTTTTTTTTTTTTTTTGTTTTTATTTAATTAATGATCTCCCAACTGCCTGACTAATAATAAAAATTCCTGAAGTACCCCTCTATTCATTATTAAATAATAATAAAACAAATATAAAATTGAAAAAAAGCCCAAAATCTCGAGTGTCACTACCGTGCATAAAATCTAGGACGGTGACTACTGTGAGCTGTGGATTCTCACCGCATTATTTTATCCTTGTGTTTGTTTTTTCACTCAGATCTGTGTTTTTTTTTACCTTCAAAATCTCTCTCTCTCTCTCTCTCTCTCTCTCTATTTCCCGCTTGTATACACCGGCACAGTTCATATACACATATACACCGGCACAGTTCATCTCTGTCAAGAGAAAATGTTGATCTACGGACCGTTAACCCCTGGTCAGGTCAGTCGATTCAATCACTCCAATTTTTGAGAATAGAACTTGTGGTAATTGCAGTTTTAGTGAGTTTTGAAGTGACATTTTGAGTATTATTAGATCGAGAATTGTTTTACAGCGAATTTTAACTGTGGAAGATAGTGAAAGTACCTAATTATTGCTGCTGCTGTAGTGAAGAAGTTGATGTAAATGTGTATTGTGTTGTGATTGTTCTTTATCTTCTGAAATTGACATGATTTTGATCTCTTTTTCCATGAATTATAGCAATGTGAAGTGATATTTGAGGAGGACTTTATTTTTGTGTTTAATTTCTTATTTGCCTTAATGCAGGTGTCGTTTTTCCTGGGAATATTGCCGGTGTTTGCGGCATGGTTATACTCGGAGTATTTGGAGTACAGGAAGAATTCGTCGTTTTCCAAGCCGTAAGTTGAAGCACTCTGCTGGTCTGCTTTTAGATTTAAATCGTAAAGCTATATTGCGTTTCAGGAGAAACTTGGGGAAGTGAGAAGATGTGGTTTTGTCTTTTTTCTGCGCAAGACATAGGTCTTGAGATGAGAGATTATTTTATTCGTTTTTTTTTTTCTGAAAATAAGGATTTTGTCTGCTTCAACAGTTCTGCAATTAGAATTAAGACAAACGACTAATTTCACTGAATTCTATGAGTTATTGTGTTTATCAGTCATTTTAGATTGTTGTCGAACCAATGGAAGAATTTGGTTGATTGATATTTTAAATTTTCTTCTCTAAATTGTATGCATTTTAGTGGCAGGAGTTCAGATGTCAATTTGGTTGAGTTGGCTGGAACAGTTAAAGAAGATGACAGTGCTGTTCTTTTGGAGGGGGGCGGCCTTCAGTCTGCCTCTCCCAGGGCTCGAAATTCATCAGTAACATCTAATATCACTAGGTCTGTTGGAAGAACTGAGGTTAAACTATTTTGGACTAATATAGTAACTTAATGTGGTATGGACTCACTGTCTCCTTAGGTTTCTTACATTGGATGAGTCATTCTTGCTGGAAAATCGCTCGATTTTGAGAGCCATGTATGTTCATGCTCTTTCAACCTTTCTGTATGTGGATACTTAAATATTTTTCTTTTCTTTGTTTCTAATCTTCACGGGCCTCCCACATGCAGGTCAGAGTTTGGTGCCCTTTTGATCTATTTTTATATATGTGACCGCACAAATCTTCTTGGTGAATCCAAAAAGGTTAGTATATGATTGTTTAGCTTTATTGTTCTCTGACCCTCTGGCTGCGCTTTTTTGGTAGTTCTATCTCCACAATGCTGGTGCATAATCTGATGTGAATTATACAATATATATTGAATGTAAAAAGTAATTGGTACCGTTATCATTCATATCAATGCAAATTTTTATGTGCTTACGTAGGTTTCGACACTCGCATGAATGTTTACGAGTATTTAATATTTCTTGAAATATGATATTTATAGGAAGAGATGTTACAAAAGTGTTCAGGAACATTATTTTGTCAACTGTAGTAGCCAACTATATTATAAAGTTAGAGAAAACATTTGGCTACTTGTGCTAGATTATCTGACTTTGCCTAAGATATTGGAGAAGCAGGATAAAATCCAACTCTCTGCATCAGTTCTCTAGATATTACAGTTTACGATTTGTATGCTTATACACATATCAGTGTACGTTGATAGTAAGCTTTTTTGACATGACCGTTTCTTATCTTGGCAGAGTTACAACAGGGATCTTTTCTTGTTTCTGTACTTCCTTCTCATCATAGTTTCAGCAATTACTTCTTTCAAGATACACAATGACCGGTCACCATTCTCCGGAAAGGCAACAATGTATCTCAACAGGCATCAAACAGAAGAGTGGAAAGGGTGGATGCAGGTAAGTTCGATGGATTATTTATGCTGTTTGCTCATTTTGATGTGGTCTGCATGTGGAGTTCTTGCTATCTCAGCTATCTTTCCTTTTAATATGCAGGTCTTATTTCTTATGTATCACTACTTTGCTGCGACAGAAATCTACAATGCAATAAGAGTCTTTATCGCTGCATACGTGTGGATGACAGGATTTGGGAATTTCTCATATTACTACATCCGAAAAGATTTTAGCCTTCCTAGGTTCATGCAGGTAGGAGTTTCTCCCAACAGCTTTGAGTAAATTCCTTTATTGTTATTCGTACATTGTTCCTGACTAATAATTCTGATATACAGATGATGTGGCGGCTCAATTTCTTGGTGTTATTCTGCTGCATCGTTCTCAATAACAATTACATGCTGTACTACATATGCCCCATGCACACTCTTTTCACTCTCATGGTGTACGGTGCTCTTGGTATTTTCCACAAGTATAACGAGAGGGGCATTGTTATTGCTGCAAAATTTGTAGCCTGCTTCTTGGTTGTGATTTTCTTATGGGAAGTCCCTGGGGTATTTGAACTGTTTTGGAGCCCATTAACTTTTCTGCTTGGTTAGTAACTTGTCTGGCTGCTATCTTAAGCCTTTTGGTCTAAAATGCATGCCTCAAAATACACGTGAATTTGTTCCAGGATATGCTGACCCAGCTTCAAAGGTCCAATATCCGCTCTTGCGTGAGTGGCATTTCCGGTCCGGCCTTGATAGATATATTTGGATAATTGGAATGATATATGCATATTACCATCCAACGGTATGGTTTCGTGCATACGCTTCATATGCTTGATTATCGGATTCATCTTTTTTGTCCATTTGGCACTTATACTATTGTTAAGTTCTAGTTCCAGCACGGGGATTCCAAGGATGACTATTTGTCTTTCTCTTTATTTGGATTTTTTGTGGTTGTTTCTTGCTACTTTAAGCATTAGAGTGGTTTTTCAGGTTGAGAGATGGATGGAAAAGTTGGAGGAAACTGAAGTAAAACGCAGGACATTAATCAAAACAATTGTTGTGATAATTGCTGTGACGGTACGAGTTGATCTTTTAGCTAATTCTTTCTCATATCAAGTTCACGTCCATAATAAAAAGCTCTGTGATGTCAGATTGGATATCTGTGGGTGGAATTCATATACAAGCTTCCGAAGCTCACATACAACAAATATCATCCTTACACATCATGGATTCCAATAACGTGCGTTCTCCAGTCGTTTGATATCTCTTGTTGTGAATGCTTTCTGAACTTAACACTGACCAGGATTTTTCTTTTTTGGTTTACCAGGGTATACATATGCCTTCGAAATGTCACCCAGCATCTTCGCTGCTACTCATTAACACTTTTTGCGTAAGTATAGATGGAGCGGTAAAACTCATTTTTAAATAATTGTTTCAAATTTGTTACGAAATATATGTTCTTTTTCTCACCTGTCACTTAAGTTAAGTTTTGGATGATCAGATGGCTTGGGAAGGTCACTTTGGAGACTTACATCTCACAGATACATATATGGTTGAGGTATGTAACATATATTGGAAGACATATCTTACTCTTGGGGAAGGCATACGTTTGTGGCATAAGTTAACAGATCTCTTTTTAGTTCAGTACTTTTTACCCTCCTTTTGGCTTGTCCCTAAATGACATTGTTTATGGTAAACCTAAATTCCCCCAAGTGTCTTACATTTTCTGAACATGATTCTCCCTTTAGTAAAGTGGAGTAATATAATTTGCTGATTTGCACAGAGTTGATGATACTTAACAGTTTCTTTCCGACCATTCAGATGACTCTGCACCTATATTGTTTATATTATGAGATTTAACTGCAGCTGGTTGAATGCAGGTCTGGTGTGCCAGATGGTCAGCCTAAACTGTTGCTTGTATTGATTCCCGATTATCCATTGTTGAACTTCATGCTCACTACTTCTGTATACGTCGCGGTGTGTGCCTTTCTTTTGCTCTTTCTAATTCGATTAGTTAAACACCATATTAATAGTGCTTCCTTGTCTTCTGGTTTTCAATGTCTTTGAATCTTACAGGTCTCTTACAGACTTTTTGAACTCACAAACACATTGAAATCCACATTTGTCCCAACCAAGGACAATAAACGCCTTGGACACAATTTAGTTGCGGGTGTTCTGATAGGAAGCATTTTATACATATTGGCATTTGTACTTCTAAAAGTCCCTCAAATGATAGTAAGTGTGTTTTTGCTCATCTTTCTGCTACATATCAATTTCGCTTGAAAGGAGGTCGTAATCCCCAATTTGAGTTTCTACCAACTGATATGCTCCAAAATTTGCAGGTATAAAATACTGGAAAAGTATAGCAAAACGCAATACTGCTGTGAGGAAAGCATGCTGCTGGAGTGAAGGAAATAGAATGGATGATGAAATCGAGCAAGTTCCGAATGTGAAGTGTAGTTACACGTTTCAGTTAGATTATGGGGGTTGTAAGGTTGTGTGATTTAAGCTATAAATAGAGGTTGCAGTTTTGCCACTTGCAGTAATTTATACCAATAGTGTTCGATAACCCTCTAACAGATGGGGGTATCATAGTACATTTGGCTTGCACATTTTGTAAGGCTTCGGTAAAGCAGTGTATGCTGAACTGAAAATATAGTTCATGGCACAACAATTTCAAAGAATAATGCATTTATGGAGAATGAAAATGCAAATCAGATTCTCAATACATCAAGCCAGCCAAAACAGGAATTCAGGGAGAACTTTGTGTTCTCCTGAATCTACTCAACCCAGACATTCTTAAATCTTCATACTTATTATATCCAATGCAGAGTGAAGACTTGACCCATCAAATGACCTGATTTAAAGTTGAAGATTTAAATGTTAAATGATACCTATAAGTAAAAGGATTCAGGGGCGGATCCGGGGGGGGGGGGGGGGGGGGGGGGGATATGGGGGGTGTAAATCTCACGCTTTTTTGAATTTTCTTTTCGTATTATACTTTTCTTAATGACATTTTGTGCAAGATATAGAGTGGAACTCTGAGTCTGGTGCTCTGCTTTGTCCTAAGGCGATGCGGTCTAGTTGATGGTGATGGCCTGATAAGTGAACTGATACACACACACAAATACGTGTATCATATTATATATTACCAGAATTTTTATATTTGAAGTTTTGGTTTCCTTTAATATCAAGTTTTTATCTTTATTTTATTTTCTACTCTTCCATATAATAAATAGGGATAAAAGCGTTAGCCTCCTATCTTTTTATTTTTGACAACTTGTCCTCTGTACTATGGATACATAAGAACTTTCCCTCGAGTCCAAATCCAACGACAAAAAATGCTAACAACTGTTCAAATCCAATGATATAATTAGGAGGCAAAGTGCTTATTTATCCATAGTACATGGGCAACTTGCAAAAAATAAAAGGATAAAGGGGCAAAATACAACTTTGGAATAAGTATAGGAGATTTGATGCTTTTATCCCTAATAAATAAATGAAAGATTATACTCTAAAAACCATATTTGAGTAAATTTCATTTTTAAGATGACCTAACACTTTCTAAATGGGGTAATTTAGTGAAAAGTAAACTGAAATTTATTAGAAAAAGTCCATAGAGCTACAAGCTCAAAATGTAATGGAAAATGTGTGGCTGATGTTTTGAAAAAAAAGAAAAAACCAACAAATTTACTCGCGATTAATTGCATAGAACACATTAGTATCTAGTAGCATTTTGTTATTTGCAACAAAAGAACAATGAGGGTAACATGATGAAGCTATAATAATGAACGTAATCAAAGATCTCCACCTGAATGCAATTACTTACCTCTTAGAGATATGTTTTTACAGTACTTAAAAACAAATATTGAAACCAGAAGGTCGGAGTTGCTGAAGTATCATAAAGGAGATGACGAAAATGGACATGAGGAAATCAAACAAATTGTTCTGAGACAAAACAGAACCATCACTGCGATTTCTTAGATAAAGCTTAATCTACCAATTTACAACCAAAACATAGACAATACTAAAATTGAGAAAATATCCTAGAAGTGCCCGAAAGTTCAGAAAATAAAAGAAAACTGAATAGAGTTCAACTAACTATATACTGAATAGCCAAGTCCACTACATCTACCTGGACTTAGTCCGCTTTGAGGCAGCAACACTAGGGGGTGCCCTTGACTTCCCAGATGCCTTCATCTTTCTTCTCCTCCTCTCGTCCTCACTGTCCGAATCGTTTCCCATTTCCCTGTCTGCATTGCTAGCTTCCTTCTCCAGTTCTTCCCATGTCTTGCCCTTATCCTCTTCTGAATCTTCCTCTGAATCTTCTTCCTCATCGTCATCTGATTTGACTAATGATTCACTGTCTGAATCATCGTCTTCCGATTCTGATTCCGGCTCAGCATCTGATGGCTCGTAGCCTTGGTCTGACTCCACTGACTTATCTGAATCAGAGTCTGTTGCTGCTTCCAGGTTCAAAAATTCCCACCCACCCATTTCTAAGAACTGCTGCGGATCATCTGTGATGGTTTTCAGAATAGGACGCCAAAGAAGATTCAGCCGACTCTCGTAATACTTAATGTCCGTCGTGTCGAGCCATTCCTTTATAGCGTCAATTGAACTGGATGGAATGCAGTCAATCCGCATTACATCGCGCTTGAAGTCCTTGAAGACAATGGCCATGTCAAAGTTCTTCTGTGCAAGACCAACTCTTTCCAGATTGACAATCTCAATCTCGCTGAGGGTAATGACAAGGAAAGGATTCTCCACCAGCTCAACCAAACAGCTAGAAGTTGGAACTATGAAAGACGAGGCCTTATATGGTACCCCATGGAAGCCAAGTTCCCTAAGAGGCTGATCAAACTCAAGGTCAAGTGCTTGAAGTTGGGGCTTGCCCCAGAGCTTATTCACCTCGTTCACAAAAGTTTGAAAGTTCTTATTTATTTCGTTTTTTTTGGCTCTTTCCCTATTTTCCTCCTCAATCTCATCTGGGTCATAGGCATTTCTCTTTCCACCTCGAAGCGTTTGCACCATCTCCATCACCTCATTGTAGAATTGGATGTCCTTGGTTTTTTTGGTTCCCACCATAATGTGATTGTGCAGGTGAAAGTGGACAAGAGTAATCATTTCTTTCTCTGCTGGCTGGAAAAAGGCGTGCTTTATGTTCACATACATGATGTCAACACGCTCATCCACCCTTGAGGTTGAGTATCGGAAACCGTTGACATGGGCTTCCAGTGTACCATACAACTTCCGTGCACGGCCTCCGAAGGAGGGACGTATCCACAGATCCTTCAATTTGAATGGATTAAAAGTCTTGTTCGCTGCTGCAAGCACAAGTTTCTCCTGGGACACGAGAGTTGCCCTCTCTACTCGTTCGGACTCCCTAGCCATGACATTACGCCTTAGTGTTTTAATCAGGTTTACAAGTTCACTACTATGCCTAGGGTCCTTGGAACGGTATGAAACCTCCTTCACATGGATAGCTCCTTGATTCTTTACAGAATTGGCATCATGAGGAGTGAAAGCTGTGCTCGGCACATTAAAAATGATACGAATATAACAATTCTGATTAGTGTCCTGCTGGCTTGAGACTGTTTTCACATTAGAAATATGGAAAGGAACCATAGTCCCATAAATGGGAAGTATAATGGCCTCATATTTCTGGTCAACCTGAATCTTTATCTCCCTAGACGGAGGTACTTCATTCACACTTCTATAGGCATTTAACTCACTCACAGTCTTTGCCCCAGTTCGTGCATTTCCAGCAGCAGATCCCACACCAGCAAGGCGTCTAGCAGTTTCTTCATTCTTCTGGCGTGCAAGCTCGGCCTGGTGCTGCTTCCGGAGTTCTTCCTTTGAAATCTCCCCATTGTCTGACCGCAGTGTGGCTTTGGAGAATACAGTGTCCTTGCGAACAGTTTCCACTTTCGTTTTGGGCAGCTCTTCTTCGTCTTCTTCATTAAAAGAATAAGCCACATCTTTTAAAGCTTTCGAGCATGCCAAAGTTGCAATCTCACAACCACCATCTGTCACAATAACTGTATCAGCAAGCAACATCGAGAAATTCCGACTCTTCTCATTACTTGTCTTTGTCTGCAGATTCTGGAGACCAACTGAAATATTAAAAACCATTCCTGCTTTTAGCGATTTTTCATTCTTCGCATTAATGCTCAACCCAGATTCACGGAATTCCAATCCAATGCCTGTCCCGACAGATTTTGTCAGGTTAGGAATCCACTCGGGAGCTTCTCTCTTCACTACTTCAATGGCTGCCTCATAAATGGAACATACCTTTGACCCCGGTTTCATTGCCAAAATAGCAGCTTCCTGAGCCTTCAAAAGAACTTCATAAGCCCTGCTCTGCATCGCATTGGAGTCGATAAGATAAGTTCTAGCAACATTTGAGCAATAACTATTATAGCGCGCCCCCATGGCACAGATGATGACACTGCAGGGATCATAGTAGAGATAGTCGTCATTGCTTGAAGCACTAGGCCTGAGATCAAAATTTCCACCGCTCTGAAAGATTGGAGGGTAACAGATATCCACATTCTCAGCCTTCAGTTTGACACCAATCTTGACAGGGTCTAGTATAGCCTTCTCTGTGTCATCCATTAATAAGGAATGCGGAACTTTCTTCTCCTCATCGATCACCTTTTCAACTTTCGGAACCACAAAGTTTTTCATTGCACAAGCAGTCAAGTAGGCAGCTTTTTTAATACATGTAATCTCATTTTTTTCCTTCACAGCAAAAAGGTCTGACAATCCATTGGTAATATCAATCAATGGAAGATTTGAATCCTTTAACTTATCAGCCCACAACTCCAAGAGTTTCCCTTCGGGGGCTTCCTTAGCTATATATCCAACATTTGGTGCAGCACCGACTGACTCTGACAACGAATGGATATCACGGAGCATTGCATCCATTTGATTGCTTCCACTGTCAGGTTTTGCTTTCACATGCATGACAACATCTACACCCACATTCTCCTTAGCAGACTTCTTAACAACATCCAGCAGTGATGCTTTCTTTTGGCTGCAGAGAAAATGAATATGCTTATCTTGGAAAACCATAATCGTCTCTGGAAACTCGTAACCAAGCAACCAAATATTAAGAGCAGAGGACTTCAGGTAGCGCAAATCTTCTGATGGAGGTGGTGTGGCCACAACAAGAACATCAGCAGAACCCCAAAAATCGTTTTTATGTTGATGCCAGTGTTTGTAGAGAGCCTGCAACCGCCTAGTGAAGGCATTCAAATCAATCATATATGCATTTCCTCCTGATGATGCATTGTTGTTTGCTGCTGGACCATTTATCTTGTGTTTTCCAGCCACCATAACTTCAGATCGATCTGCAAAAGTTAATCAACTAATTAATTATAGTGAAGATAACTTTAGTAGAGTAACCGAATAAAATTGGGAGATTTAAGATTTCAAAACCCACCAAGAAAACTCAGAAAGCAGCATAAACAAAAGAAGGTTGCACATAATGGTACATAGGCAGTTTAATATGCTTGTGCCAAGAGTCCTCCCGTGTAACAGCCACTAATGGTTCTCATTGTACTATTAACATGCGCAAGTTCTTGCATTAGGGACATTCAGCTGCAATTTAATGCTACTTACGGAACCACATAACATTGCCAAGCCAATATGTAATATAAATATTCTATTATTTACTAATCGAAACACATTGCAATAAGCCATAAATGTAAGAGTTATGAACATACAGCAATCGAGTTATAAACAAAACAATAATGAAAGACAAAGCTAGGAGTAAGCAACCAACATATTAATTGTCCTTCAAACTACAACAACATTGCAGAAAGATATTCCAATGTACTCATTGCACACGTCAAACATGTATTTATTCTCGTCCATGCAGTCCACAACCGAAGAAAACAATAGGTAAATAGCAGGACTCTCAAAACGAGCCAATGACATTAAACAGATTTAGCATGCAAAATAAAATGCATTAGATAGATATTTCCAAATTTTAGCACAGCAAAATCATGTTAACAGGCAATGAGTACCTCAATTACTGAACCAAACATGCGTCGACATGCAATCAGTCCCAAGGGTAGAGTTGCACAATTAACTAAAGAACTAGCATAAAAAGCATGCTAATAAAGAGAACACGACACTTAACATATGAGACAAAAAAGGACACCATATGACGAAATCCAATTAAATGCAGATCGGCGGCTTACATGCAATATGCAATTTTACTACCACTTATCATTTAATAATAACATCTTTAATATAGGCATAGTAAAGAAGGTATTAGCCCAAAATACTCGCTTAAGTCTATCCAATCAATCAAATCTTGAATGACCACACTAACAATAGCCCAGGCTGAAGTGAAAAAGTAAACGCAACAACCAACAAAGATGAAGAGAGTGCATGTGCCATAGTCTGCAACCTCTGTTTCTATTCTATAGAATTACAAAATCCTTAATACATGTCAATGTGGTGTAAACCGGGGAGCATTTATTCAATTATTGAAAATGTTAGGAAACAACAGAAAATTAATAAAATACACTGAATTTTTTATTAGTTAATCCTCGGGCAATCTTATATCAAATAAAAGCTTTCTGTCGGACAAGTTTACAGCTCAAACAAACTCAGAATCAAGCTATATATTCCACTGAACCCAAATCCCAAAGTCTGCCCAACCTAGCTCAATAAGAAAATAAAATTTCAAGAAACAATATACATAAACTTCATGAACATGATACCAATCCCTGAAAAAAACACAGTAAAACCGAACAAAGACGATCAATTACGCTAAATAGTTAACTCAATTCTCGCTCTCCCAAATCAAAATTCAATCAAAATCAGCACATCCATAACATAAATTACCACCATCAAATTCTTCACTAAAAAGGAAGAAAACTATAAATCATTTGAATTAAACACGTCACATGCCCTTTGTCCATGAACCTTCATTTTTTTCATTCTTCCAAAACTCAACCTTCTCCGATTCAAATTATAGGATCACAATAACTTCAATCAATCTCAGGACCCCTCAAAGCGGAGAAAAAACAAACTTAAATTATAGTCATCCATAACAATATTCTTCTCCATTCACAAAACGTTAAAATCTCCAAATTCCGTATCAAAATTAGGGTTCCGTCAACTTTATACGATAACAAACAAGTAATCATTTCATAAAAAATAAAATAAAAAACAACGCACCGAAAACTCAAATTTAACCGGTCGAATTTCAGAATTTAACCAGTGCCGAGACTACGATCCGGCTTCAATTACTTGGCGGCGAACTGAGAATTAGGGTTAGGGTTTCAGAGTTAAAAGAGTTTCAAAATATTGTTGAACCTTCTTCAAAAACTAAAACACAAAATCAAACAAAATCGATTGAATTTTTCTATATCTGTATATACAGAAGATGCAGAAACGAATTCAGAAGATCAAATTCGATGAAAAAGATTTAGGAGATTTTGAGAAGAGAACGAAATTGAGAGAGAACGCGAGCAGAATTGAGTGAATGCTCAAATGAGTTTGTGATGAACCAATTTATACGTTTTCGTTCTGGAAAGGGGCCTGTTGGGAGCGAATATTACGAGAATTGCCATCAGAGTAGCATTAATGTGTTGGCGGTGGGACGCTTTTTGATCGAAGGGCGGTATCGTAATTTAATTCGCGCAATTTGGGGAACGGGGTGGGAATAGTGTGAAAGTTAGGGGTATTTTGGGGAGTTTAGTGTTGCTGGGAGGTACAGTTTGCCGTATTTTCAACACAACGATGTCGTTTCGCGGAATCAGAAGCTAATTACCCACCCTTGGATTGATTTTGAATCAGGCGGGAGATTGGATTAATCAACCCTTTTGTGGTTACAGGATTTTATTTGTTGATAATGTTTAGCTTATGAATTTTAGTGTTGCTAAAACTAGTAGATGCAAGGCGGGGCGTCTCACAGACTTAGAGTCGGGACATATGCCCAAGGATCCCATAAATTTTGATATTGATTTTTAGTGCATATACATATGTATACACACACGTTAATGAGCAAAAAATAAAAGAGTTAAGATGTTCGTGAAGTCTGTTAAAAGTAGATATTTGTACTAATATAAAGTAATTGAAAAGCCAAAAAATAAAACTGTTACATATGCTTACTTAACATTTTTATCTATGCTGCACAGAGATACTTTTTTCAAGTCTTCGATATATTTTAAATATTATGAAATTAATTGATAATTAAAATATCAACCATTAAATAAAAAAAATATAAGCTGATAGTTTGATATTAGTTATCCAAACCTGTAAAAGAAACTTGATTTTTAATTTAGTAACCTTTTAAAACTACAGTATGAATACCAAATATCTCGATATACTTGTTAGTTATGTCCAAAAAACTCTTGCAGTCAAAACAAGGATACTGTAAATGAGTAAACGAAACATGCCTTAAGGCTTAACATACTTCATTTTTTAGGTGTAATCCTCATAATACTTCATTTTTGAGGTGTAGAACTAATAACTTGAGGCGTAAAAAGTGTATTGTTTATTCTTTGTATGTATTTGTCAATTAACAAATTTATTTTATCCAACTGCGTCATTGTTAACTTGATCCAACCAAACAGCATGACTGAATTTATTTCCATTTAGGAATAATTGCATCTACGCTTCTCAAAACTTGATCTAACTACAAAACTCCCTCTTGAAATTTAAATAATTATAATAAAAACAACGCCAGTCAGAAAGAGGAATTTGCTGAGAATCCAATAATTGCAAAGACATTCATTGAAGGCATAATTTTTCTCCTGAAATCTGAACAATTAGAGAGACATTCACCAAGCTTGAAAGGAATAAAATGTGTAGCCCTTGTCTATAGTGATGTATCAAACTTCATAAAGTATCAAAAGATGTTTTCTCCAAACTCCACGAAGTATCAAGAGAGATGTAAGAGAAATTATTCCTGGAGTTACAGAGCAAGTACACTTACAAGTTCATAAATTCAGGTCTGCTGTTCATTTAAGGAGCAAAAATTAAAACAAAATAGCATTGTAAAGAACGAAGCTAACTGTTTCAATGTGTGCAAGCAAAGAGTTCACTGATTCTCACCACCAAGACAACTATTTGAAGCAATAGCCTTTAGATTGTTATGGATTCATCTTTATAAATATAAGAAAAATCAAGAAAATAAGAGGAACAACCGATGCTCCATATAGAGATAAAACATTTCTACACAAATAAGATGTGAAAATTACACCCAAAAAAGAGCAACTTAATTAATGTTCAACATCAAGACACGAGGACCAAAATCAGCTGTTGTTGGTATGCATGGTGCTTCATTCAGTCCACACCCTTCTACCTCGATCTTCAGAAGATGTGCACAAGGTCATAAGCAAATCTTTCCCTCGTCAAGGAAAGGTCGAAATAATGATACGAACGGCAATATATATTCAAAATATTCATGAAGAAGCAAATACAATACACAAAAAAGAAAGCTGTCAAACATGACTGGTACAATTTATGTACAATTACATCTATACAACTCTTAAGGTTAAATCTAAATGCATAAATATCTCCTAAATTTGAATAACTGCAGTGACACTTACAACCCCTGAAGCTATAAACAGTTAAACACTAAAAAATAGGAAGTCCATGTCTAATGTTTTCCACAACTTCATGGGAGCCTATCCGTAAGGGTGTTCTTTGTTTAACTTCAATTGGTGTTTTCTGTAATTATTCAAACGGTATTTTATGTAATTGGACCAAACCTCTAGAGATGTACTTATTAACAGGAAGTTAATATACTGCAAATACACCGTTGATACGCTTCTTAGATTCTTATAGCAATGTGACTTCTCAAATAAGAATAATCTTAATTGAACAATTCAATGGTGAATGTGCAGGAAAATTCTCAAGTTGTTTTTACGGTATCATTTTGCAACACAGGCATCATAATACTGCAAATGAACTAATTACTTTCAGGAGCAACTGATTATAGATCTGTTGAGAATACCATGAAAAGGGAAATAAGGCAAATCTGCTGATTATCAGAATTTGATTATATTTAGAGAATAAGGATACGTCCAGAATAGCACGAATGACTGCAAGAGAAAAACAAGGCATAATTAGATGTACTGATAGGTACGAAGTTTGGGCTTGGAAGTCGCAAAAATGATAATCAATACAACAACAAAGAACTATACCATAAGCCCGCCGAGAATGCCATCAAGTATGATCCGATTCCAGCTATCAAAGTAAGAGTGAACAGAAAACTTGGCCTTTGCAGCAAGTCCTACGGTGGTAATTGCCATGACAAGGAAATAGAACACGAATCCCATCAAGCTCGTATATCCTAAGATTCCAGCAATAACTCCACCTATGATGGACATAAATGTACGGCTACAAAAGAAGAGAAAAAACAAGGTTCAGAACACTTCCGAGGGGACACTTTGACAAAATTGAAAGTTTTAATTGGTAAAAGAACCACAGATCAAATAACCTCTTGCCATGAAGTTACAACATGAAATTCTATTTACTAGAACGGGAAATAATACAATTATAGTTCCGAAAAAATGACACAAACATAGGGCAATGGGCTAACCAATAATAAATAACTCTTGCGTTGCTTATCATATTTTCGGCATTGAAAGTCATCATCTCATCAAACTCATCTCTCGATTTCTTTAGTGCACTTGAATCTTCGTTGACTGCCATGGCCTTCTTATTTCTGATATCCAACAAGATTTCTACAGCTAGAAAAACAAACAAACTTGAGAAACAATGTTTACTACAAGCCAAGCACGAGAACTAGCAAATCTACACAACAGAAGAAAATAACGAAATCCCATTGCACAACATATAATACAATAAACCACAGTCATATAAACACAGAAAAACAACTTCATACACTTACATGAGCCTAAGCATCTACAAAAGACCGACTATAAATTCTACACATGAATCTCTACAACCATTGGTCAAACACACAACTACATAACTATATAAGTTAACCTAGTGGAGGCTTTTCAATTTATATACACATATAAATTAAAAAACAATAGGAACCTAATAAAACGATGAAAGTAATACTTTAAAAAGGAGAATCAGGAATTGGCGATAAATTGCCCTAATACACGAAAGATTCGAGTAATTTTCGATTAATTTCGACTATCAGTCCCATCCTTGAACTATGTACGGGATCATTAAGCACTAAGTACAAGTAATAGATGTAATTCACACACACACACAAAGAACACCCATACTGAATAGATCTGTTCAAATTGGAAGTAGCTTTTGGGATTAAATCTAAAGCTTCTTCAAGGAATAATTGGAGCTAAAATTTAAAAGTGCGATTGACGAATAAGCATAATTAGGGGTAAAATTAGGGCAGAGCAAAAACCTGGTGAGATTTAGTACAGATCGATCGCTTTGAGTGATGATGATAAAAATTTCTCCTCGTAAAAGACTCCTCCTACTTCTTCAAATTGGAATATACATACATCTATATGGGCTAACTAACTGGTTTTGTAAGTAAAATTGTAATGGGCTTATTTGGGATTTTGAGGGGCCCAAAACGAATTAAAGCCCGATGGTTATTTGAAAGTTGAAACCATGGATCAAAGTATCGTTTCGACGGTATGTTTCGGTGCTTTAAATATTAGAAACTTTTCGCTATGTTTCTAGATCTTTTCGGTATGTTCGTAAATTTCGTAAAATTTGTGCGTACAATCGATGTAGAAAATACTGTATATTTCTTTTTCACAGAGTCAAAAATGGAAACGTTTCGGTAGTTTTCGAAAAAAAGAAAAGAAACTTTGATCCATGGTTGAAACAACTCATCATTGACTTTTTTGGATCTCTATTTCTCCTCATCTTTTTGATATAAGTAAAACATAATCAGTAAAGTAAATACTTAAAGACACTTGTGGGACAATATAAAACCATGAATTTTAAAAGAAATAGAAGGATACTAAACATCAAAAGGACTTCCAAAAACTTCTTCAAATACAGTAAGGATTGTTTAAGTTTCTCTTCACGTTACTTCTTGTGTCATATATTTAGCTGCGGACGAATTTGGATTTTGAATATATATATATATATATATATATATATATATATATATATATATATATATATATATATATATATATATATATATATATATATATATATGATAGATTTTTATTCTCAGAAGGTAGTTTGAGAAGCCTACTTAGCGATTTGTGCTTTTTATGGCTTCGTTTTCTAATACAAACAAAAAACAGATGCACACACTCCAAACATTAATAAAGTGTTTTTTTCAATAGAAAAGTTAACATATAATCTTTTCAAAAGTATTTGCAAATTAAACACGATGTTATTACAAACATTAATAAAGTGTTTTTCAATAAAAAAAAATAACATATAATTTGAAAAACATTTGCAAAATAGTACGCTCTCATTATCTTCGACGTAAGAAACTTTACTCAATTTATATCATAAAGGTAGAACACCATGCACGTAAAGTATCACAAACTTTACCTCAAATACTCCATAAACTGTTATTAATTTATTATCAATACTAGTCCAACACAAACATAACTATTTCAAAAAGGACTTGGCTAAATCACCACCAGCTCCACTTGGGAAAAACAAACCAGGCACACTTTCATTGCCACTCCCATAAACAATTCTAAGTATCTCCTGTGGTGTTCTTCCATAGTACAACGAATCTCCGTCCGCAGAAAGTATGTTGCTATGAGTTCTTCCATCTGGACCTAGTTCTCGTAAAACTACAAGTCCTTCATCTTTTAATCCTCCTTTGCCCAAATTGTTTCTTAAGTTTGAGATTCTTTTAGTAAATTGTGCGACTGTGTAGCCGTACGGTATCACAGGCTTAAGTGCCCATTCGGACAGTAGTGTTCGAACGATAGCATCTTGTCCTGATTCCAATCCCAAAAGCCCTGCATTAACCTGTTTTGTTCAATAAAACATTATAACAAATGTTTAATTAGATATAGCCAAAAAAAATCTTATCCTTTGCCTCCAAAACTAGAAATTATTAAGTGGCGCTAGAAGTTGGACAACATATTATCTCATATATTTATTCTAATAATCAAATTGATTGTATCATCTTATCGTGCATTCAATGTTGTAATTATTTCTTGTTTTGTCGTGTGTAAGATAAACTATAATGAAATTAATGCAAAGTAGAAGAATGTAAAAGTACCCTTTTGGCAATGGGGCTCTCGAGTTGTGGATTTGATCCAACATAACCGGTGAGACCAACGTAAGGAAGAACGTAACATGCAATAAGAAAATTTATGTCGTTGGCGTACGGATCAAATGGAGGGACTAGAGGCTTTCCAAATGCGTTATTAATTACTGTTGCAAATGATGTTGCACTTAGATCCATCAAAGGTCTTGGAAATCCACCTGAAGTACTTTGAATTGCCCTAAACCAATAAAAAAATATCAAAAATTTCACCAAAATATATTTTATTCTTTTAATTCGAAGACAAAGAAAAGGCCCAAAATAGTGATGTATGGAAGATTAAGTAATAAAAATTACCTTAAATGGCCTAATTCTTGGAACGCAAATTGTTTAATTACGTTTCGCAACATTGGGCCGATGTGAGCTTTCTGAGCTCCAATGGGCGGTGGGCCGCCCATAGTAAGATTGGGCGCAAGGCTGTCCACGCCTTGGCCCAATGAACTCCATGCGAAGAAATCGGCTTCCAAGTACTCCAAGTTCAAGGCGAAGTCCAAGAGATCATCGTCGAGTTTTGGCAAGCTTTCTGCATCAGAATCCGCAGATGTGGAGGAGCTAGTGCAGAAGGGGAGGACGAGAAGGAGGATGAGGACGGTGATCAATGCGGTGGTTGGGATGGCAGAAGTGGACAATGCCATGATGTGTGATGATTTAGCCAATTTATGGCTTTGGTTAGAGTTTTTTGTTTGCAATAGAGAATGTGGCTGGACTTCTTGGACATGCATACTTATAGAGAGCATTTTACTTGATTGCTTGGTGATCGGTAGAAAATTAATGGCATATGTCAATGGAAGAATAGAAGTCAATGTCTTTTTATTTTTGAAATAAATGCTACACTAAAGTATGGATTGATTACGAGGGATTTCGGTTTACTTTTTTCAGTGCATTACAGTAGTTAGACTAAGTGTAGATTTTTTAGCACGTTATATGTTTATGCGGCAAAAGTGATAAATTATTTGCTTTTGGTCTCGTCATTAATCAATAGAATTGGTATGTCTACGCACTACGCTAGATTTAGGAAAGATTTATAGATTTTGTATCCGTTAACTTCTAATAATTTTAAACATGTTATGAAGTTGTGATTAGTTCTTGGACACTTCAACAATCTAGTCTAAACTGCAGCAGAGATGTTGAGGAAGAGAACAATTACTCTGATTTATGGGGTGGTAGTGGTTGAGAAGAGCGAAGTAAATGATACCATGATGTCAGTGGCGTCTAGTCTAGTTTGGTGGGTTTAATTTCTTTTTTTATTTTGTAATTTTGTTAGTAATGATACAAGTAGAGATATGGATATATGTGTAACTTTTGACATTTTTCATGCATTGTGATTGAGACAATTTATTTAAGATATGTAGTATCTAGGACATTTGACATCAGAGTTCACCTTAAATATTCCAAATAAATTTCATATTTTGAACTCATCACATTATATGATAAGGATAGAGCTACTAAACGTTCCGAGCTACATTGCTAAACCTCCCTCCCAGCGTAATGGGGACACCACATTACATCTATCTATCCGCAAATTTAGCAACAATACTAATCGCCTTTCAAGTCTATCGACCAGATTGCAGACCCTTAATAGGGAGCTACAATAAGCTGGCTTGCTCCTCTACATCCAGAGTGGTACATTTGAACATATTAGAGTATAGATAAACTACACAAGTTTTAGCGAGTTATCTCAAAGAACCACTGAATTCTACAAACCAATACCATAAACTAAAATTGAAAAATAACTAATTCGAAAAACAAGAAACTATCGGGCTACCTTTTCAGGTTTTTGCTTACTTCTTCCTGAATTACTACTCATTTCTGGTTCATCGACATCATCATCCACATAGATAACCCCATCATTTCCATCATCTATTTCTTCATCATCATAGTCCTCATCATCATATTCCATATCATCGTCTTCATCCTCGTTGTCATCATCATCATTCATGTCAGCACGTAAACTATGGAACTCGGGAGGTGGTGGACATTCCCATGTCTCCGCCTTGTCTTTTTTCATTACAAGATGTCGGATCACCCTCTCGTCTTGGTCTAACATGCTCTTGAAATCATTAATCCATTTGCCTTCAAGCTGAAAGTTCATTAAAATGTAGTGGGCATTCTTTGCTTTTTGAATCTTGTAAGCCAGCCTTCTCATGCCCCAGTCACTAAATCTCCATACTCTGCCCTTCTTTTCTTGCAAGAATTCTGTCAAAACATTTCAATAATGAGAATGGGTGTTTCTGTAATTATTCAAAGTATTTCAAACAGTAAGAGAAGTTTCAATAGTTATACAAAATGTCTGTGGGGTGTTAATAAAATTATTCCAATACACATATACATTATATATACTTCTTCCATCCTTCTGTAATTAGACAAAACCCCAAGGGGTACAGAGGTAACTATCCCTAATATATATAAGAAAAGAAAATGAAAATTTTAACAATAGCTACCACAGTCAAATTAAAAGATCTCTCTCGATGATGGAAAGCAATTTCCTCAATCCTACTAGCTGAAAAACAATTGCTACACGTCAAAGGATATGAAAAGTAAACATCACCTTGAACTTTCTCGTTAACACTCTCAACTTCTTCCTTGTAATTCTCATGAATCATATATACCACTTCATAGTGCCGCACTGGCCAAAAGAGAAGAAAATTAATATGTTGAACAAAGAAAAAGAAGATAAATGTAAATCAAGACAACTTGCAAGAAGTTTTTGGGTATTGGGACAACGAACTTTTTATGTTGCAAGGAGACTACAAAATCTAAACCATATAGCTTCTATGATAGTCCTCGTCAATATCCAGACTTTACTTCTCCAACTCACAAACAGATATATGAGAAAGCATAGTAATGCAACTATTCTATAAAGAGTTGTTTTCTTGCTTTTCACGTGAGACTTCAGAATCAAACACTAGCTCCGTCACCTGTATATTTGATTTTCTCGCGTAAACCAGTTGTATAAGAGTTTTAACCATGGCTCTAACTGAAACCACAAGCCCTGATTTTTACACTACGCAATTTCCTTCAGATTATTATGACCCTTGATAAATCATTTACTGTAACAAGATACTAAGAATGGGCAGAGTATTTTCTTACTTTGATCAACATCCATATCACTTTCAAGCTGCAAATTCAGAGCCTCAAAGAGTTCACCTGCAAATCAACATTTGATCTCATTCGTTCAGTTTCAACTACCATGGATCACTCTCTTCGTAACTGAACAGTTATTACAGGCAAACAAAGATCAAACAGAACAAAAGCGGGAAAATAATAATGATCAGCAGGACTCACGCTCTTCTACGTCTGCAAATTCCGGCATAAGCCTACCATCTTCCTCGACTTTTTTCTGTTGAAACAATCAACACCCCTCAGCAAAATTCACGTATCCATTAAGCACGGTGCAAGAAATGCATCAAAAATTCAAAGAACGAAAGAAAAATAAACCATTTACCCCACCAACTATTCAATTAGTGAAAAAAAAAGAACTCCATCTTTATAAGTAGGCTCAATAGTGGATATTCCCTCATACCAATATGTACCATAATATTCACACTTCAGCCCTAAATAAACACCATATCAAAAAACCCATCTTGCTATCACAAATACTACAATCAAATCAGCCAAAACTAATAGAAAACAAAAACTTAGATAATCCAAATCTAAAACAAAGCATAAACTAGCAAAAGGACTCAAAGCTAAAAAAAATCACAGCACAGATAACAACTCCAAGAACCCAACTCACAATCCTTTTCTTTTCACCTAAATCCAACATAAACCAATCAAATAACACAAACCCATTTACTCAAATACACAAACAAGTCATATGCACATATATAAAAGATATAAAATTTACATAAAAATGACCTCTTTAAGCAGCACAGCTTCAGGAAAAGGCCCAATTGCTTCATCAGGCCTCGAAGCAAAGTTATGTTTATCATCTTTTTTCCTTTTGTTACTGTTATTGTTGCTATCTTTTTTAGCCGCTGCAACCATTGCTGTGTTGCCCCTGCTGAGCTTCAACCTCTGTGAAAAAAACGGCACAAAAGGAGAAAATGAAGATACAGAAGAAGGGTATTTACGTACTTCTACTGATGCCCTAAAACAGTTTTGGTGATTTAATCCGAATTGTGGAGATTTTAGTGCTGCCATTGAATTCTACAGCAAGATTTTTATTTTTGAGCTGAAGAGTGAAGATAGAGAAGAGAATGTGCTAATGAGCTATCAAGATTTTAGAAAGGGGTAAAGAGGTGTTTTTGTAATTTTGGAGGATATATAGGGGTAATTATGGTATTTGCATTCCAAGTCTAATTTTTGTTCTGCAGATTGAAGTTATTATTTTTGCTTATACCTATTTTGCTTTGTGATCCTTTTTTTTCAAATCGTTGAATTGACAAGAAGAAATACCACAATCGGATAATTTCCATTATTTTAATTTTTACAAGTTTAAATATTTTGAGTTTTCTATCCTTTGATTCAGAAATCGACCTTATGTTAACTCATTAATTAAAGGAATTCTGAATCTAGATATCTTATTAAGTTTGCTTGTTTGTTTGTTCAAACAAAAGACAATGAATAAAAATCAGGTAGAAACCTCGATAAACATACATCACAGAATTATCTCATGCAATTTTTGAATGATGAGATCAAGAATATAGTATAATTAATATCGTGTCGAAATAAAATTGCGGGTAAGCTATAATTAAAAAATCTATGAAAATATTGTCATCCGAACCATGTGTGCACCAAGCCATTAATGTAACGGTTGTACAAAACTTTTCCATCATAAGGCCCAAGCATCTACCTAGCAAAAGGAGAAAAGATTATAGTTAAGTGGGCTGAAATTAGTCACAAATATGGTTTTAAGCGTGGCCCGATAAGATGATTGCAAGTGGCGGTAAGTGGCAGCATCTTTGGACTGATACTTTAGCCCATTTAATTATAACGGTCTAAGTCGAAAAGTACTTCTAATGTTCAAAGAGCCTAAATCTTCACGGAATTAGGAAAACCCAACTTCACAGTCCAGTGTTTATAAGGTAGTCCATAAATTTGCTTCACCAAGGCCCAAATCAAAGTGAAATACATTCTGCGCCTGCCCAATTAACCGGCTTAACCCTAAAGCCCTCCATTTCTGGAAAAATTATTAGGTACAGCCGCTGTATGGTGACGTGGTACAGCTAAAGGTTGAGATTAAATACTATTCCTAAATTATAGGGAAGTAACTTCTCCACACCTCATCCCAACCATGCATTTATATAAATAACCGACTTGCTGCACCACCTCATCGTGCAGCCGCTGCACCTAATAATCATTTTTATGCGACCAAGCATATATTTTTCGAGTAGCGAGTACATATTTTTCTGAAAATTTGTAGGCTATCAAATATATCAGCTTTTATTTCAGTGAGCTACTATAAAAAATAGTTGTATTAGCTGCTTGCAATTTTTCTAACATATAGGTAGAATTTTGGGAGTGAGCACCCATATGATTTTTTTTTTCTTTTTTCTAGTCCTTTGTATATTGGCTTGTAGTCTTGTAGAAAAGGTACCAAAATCAGGATCTCATTACATTTTGAAAAATAAAACAAAATAAAAACAAAGCGTGTGAATGTAGTTATTTGTTATTACAACTAAAGCTATACAAAGAAAATGTAGCAGTGAGCCACAGGGCAGTGGACTACAATTTTTTCCTACTTTTATGAAATTCATTTATGTAAGATAAAATTGATTTTGCACTAAAACGATATAAACATAAATGTGGTCCAATTGTATTAATCAAGTGTCACAGTCCCCCTTTCACTGAAACAACAGAGCATAATAATAATGATTACATGTACAGAAAAATTCTGGGGCTTTGAAAGTAACAGTTCATCCAGTAAGAGTCAACTGTACATTCTGATACATCATTTTCAGAATAAATTCTTGGATCCAAAAAATCATCAATTGTGTCTCATTTGCTGCCAATCACTGACTGGGCTTCGCAGGTATTACATTTTTGATGTAGAAAAATTTAATGAAACTTTGGAAGCATTCTATTTTGACAGTTTGGTTTTGTTCCAATTGTTCTGATGAAAGCTGAAGTACTCCCAGTGTGCAGTGTGTGAGTGCTACCATCCTAGTTTACTTTTAGGTTTACTTTTGTGTTTAATTCTTTAACCTTAAGTCCAATTCTAGCTTAAATATAATTCAAGTGTTCAAATTATTTTACTTGAAATTAAGTTATAGATTGTCTTCGGTTAGACCTTCTGTTGTCTATGTATACGGGATTGAATCGTAGCAGATCATGATCGGAGTATTGAGTAGCACTCCTGGCAATCAAGCTCCTGAAACGACTGCTTCAAACTAACGTACTCCTTTTTTCCGTGCAAAGTATGAATATTTTACAAGTGATTAGTTTTGAGATTCACATATGATACGACAAATGTTAAATTACTCGTATTATGTTGACTTAGAAGGTAAGTCGAGTAAAAGATCATGATTGAATGATCGATAGGTCGATTTGTCAGTCTTGTCGTATACTTAGATGAGCTGATTAGGGTATGAATTGATTTGGCCTACTTGTTCTTAATCGCTCTTCGACTCATTAGATGGAGAGTTTCTCGTTTTCAAATTCCGTTTAGATCTTCTCGTGTGTCATGGACCGTGGCCATTTATGGCACATTAGTGATGTAATTGGTACTTGTTTATATATTAATATCTGCGTGTATGTAATATGTATAACTATGACTGTGGCGTGCTTGGTTGTTTCTCGTGAGATTTATGGAGGAAGACTAAGCCTAAATTAAAAGTTTTGTACACTATTCACTTTCAAGAAAAAATAAATCACTTTTTATCTTCAACCGTTAAATTCTCTAGTTCAAACCACTGTATTGACGAATTTATATGCTTCTTCAAAAGAAAAAGAAAAGATTTCACTACTTTAAGCAAACAGATCTACGGATTACCAGAGTGATATTTGCAAGCTATATAGATTGCCTGTATTATTTGAGAGACAGGATTTAGGTACTAATTAAATAAATTGCGTGATATTGGAATAGTAACTAACGTATACATTTTAGACAGGTGTTTAGTTGTCAATTTACAGAGATTTGTGTTTATTTTGATAGTGTTACACCTTGGTGTTACATTTTTACCAGGAGTTGTAGGAGGACCACCAAAACTTCAATTTCTGCACGAATCTTTTTGCTAATATTTTATTTCATACTTATTTAGTTTGTTTTTATATTGCTTGTCTTTTATTGGTTTTTTTATTTTTCTATTTTTAGTTTATCCGTGCAAAACATACTTTTTTCTTCTTAATTGATTTATTTGATGAAATCTGGGAGTTTTTTTCCGCAATTACGATGGGCAAATATTACATCTTTATATGTTATGTCATACACAAGTCTATTCAGACTTCAGAGTGAAAGTTACACTATCCTACCAAAATGCCTAATCCAGAACTGCCCCTTCAACAATGCGAAAAATAAATTGAAAATCATACGATTTTTATAGTAATTTTGATTGTCAATCCATATTTCTGTTAAAACATGGTAACCTAATCGATTTACATATAAGCACCATATAGAATGACTAGACTAGGATCCAATTGTTCAACCGAATTAATTAAGAACGTGAGAAGTTTAACTAGGTTTTGACAAAATACGCATGTTATACCAAATTGACTAATCACCTCATCGCGAAGAATACATAGTCAACTAATTTTATTTTATTTTTTATTTCAAAAAGTAGCAAAATTACTCCTTTATATACAGAGACGTGTAATTCATTAAAATGAGCGAGTGTGAAGTTATATGCAAAAAGAACATGTACTATACCCTTTTTTTTCTTAAAGAAAAAGTGTAATATATATCTTTACTAAAATTAAGGGCCAATATATATATATATATATATATATATATATATATATATATATATATATATATATATATATATATATATATATATATATATATATATATATATATATACATATGTTTATGCTTTTGTTTATAGTTCTTTCAAAAAAGGTGCTATAATTAAGTTTGAAATCACATGAAAAGAAATTATTAGGAACTCAAATGTATCTTTTTATTAAATGTAATAAATGCTCTAAAAAAATAGATAAGGGACGTGCAACTTATTGGTATATATTGAGGGGCTATATTGTCTATATACCCATTTTGGGGTGAAAGCTAAAAACCCATTTTTACGGATATTGTTAAGGAAAATGATTGCTTGCGAATACACGTTCCTATACAATTTTTAAATTCATCAATTCAAAGATATTTCAATAAGACAAAACAAAAAAAGTCAATATAAATTATGTCTTTACGATTTAGTGATTTGTCTTGATGTTTCAAATAATTTTGATTCACACATATGTGAGTACCTAACGAATTCAGACATACGTATCGTTTGAATCTATTGAGCATGGACGGTATTTTTGTCCGATTTCGTAAAAGATATAGTACAGAAGTTACAACAATTGGCTCAATAATGGCGGATCCTAATATCAGAATCTGTGTGAAATGACCACAAACTAAATATTAAGTATAATAGAGATAAGAGTCATAAGACACTTATTAAAGACAAACAAGAATAAATCCCAATTAGAGGCCACTTTCACAAATGAAACAACAAGATGCAAAAATTAGTTTATTCGTGTTCACGTTTGTTAATTTGTAACCATTCGTTTGCTGCCAAATACTTGCGACTCCATGTCGTTATTATTGAAGTAAATGAGACAATGAAGACGGCAAAAATATGACATTATTTCTTTAATGTTGTGAAAACCTCAACCATCTTGCATGTGCCAGTGGATAAACCAGCTTTGAGTTAATTGCAGCGCAATAGATAAACATACACTAAGCAAATCTAGTGTGATAAACATACACTTAGAACATATAGAGTTAAATAGATCCTCTAGAAAGAGAACCGTTTGGCATGGTATAATTATTTGTTGAGTAGAAGAAAATAAATTTTCGCTACCAAAATCATAACATCTCAAGACTCATAGTCGTCATTTAATCGTTAACTTTTGACTTTGTGGTGCTTCTTATGGGTTATGGAACTTCCGTCTATTTGCATTACATCACATATTCGGTTTGTAACTTGTTTCTTTTTCTTCTTCTTTTGTCTGAATTTTAAGAAGTGCATGTGTAGCTATTGCATTCATAGAAAAAAATTATAGATAAACTAAACCACAAAGAATATAAATAAATACGATTGTCCCTAATTTGTAAGGGAAACAATGACTAGAAGATGTGATTGTGGATCAAATAGTAGCCATATTTAGCTGGGAGTGGATAAGTGAAAAGGACATAGGAATTGTGAAGTGAAAGAGAATTTGGCCCTCATGTTTCTTACATGGGTCATAGAAAGCGCAGAGGAATGGCATAAAAAGGCAGTATGAGTCAACCACCAAAGGCAGTCAACAAACCCTAGTTATGATATGCTTGGGCATACCTATGATTAGTTTTTCTCACACCCACCCCATCAAACATCTACCATAGACAAATTTAATTTTAAGGTTCGTGAATCATGATATTGATGAATTGTCAATTTGTCACATATATAGTGTCATAACATGAAAGTTGTTGGCAATAAAATAAGAAGTGTGATTTTATATATTCAGTTAACTCTTGTTTGTCACTATAGATTTGTTTTTTTATATAATCATTCACATTTTCTAGATCTAGTTTGATCTCATAAGAAATATCTATTTGAATAACTCCAGAGACACTCTACGCACTTTAATTAACATTTAAGGAATACAAAACATTAATACAGATGCATAGACCTTATACGAGGTGTCATTACGGGATGATATGATAGTCTGTATTACACCAAATTCGATGAACACAGTAACTCTCGAAACAACTCCAATTTGTTAGTGAATCAACGAATGCAGGTTAGGTTAGTTGACTGTTCTAGCTAAGACAATCTACTAAGTTAATTCACAAAGCAAGACAAAGTTGATTCAATTTTGTACCCTAGCTATTACATTTGAACTCGTATATATATGCAAGAGTAACTCCGGATAGTCAGATTAAATCTCAACACGACTTCATGAAAAAAGATGTGGATCTTTTCATATTTCTTAAATTTGTAGTAGTTTGTCAGAATTACGTAAACCACATGTCGATCCACCGTTGGTCCACATTTTACTACTTGTATACTAGTAGTTAGGGTCGACTTGGTTAGACAAAAATCAATAGAGTAGGTATGTATACAAAGTTGAAGTATTAATGGGGTGGACAATATCAATTTGGTTAGACATGACATGTAAGTAACCTAGATAACTTGTTAAAATGGTAGATGAATCAATAGGTAGACATGCTTGTCGATATAACGCGTATATTTGTTATATGCAGAAATTACATATCTTGAGGTCCCAAACTTGTCATCTTATTAAAATTTAATGACAAAAAGTCTATGATGATTATTCTGGCTACAAAATCTACAGAATATGTATTTATTCATTTTAACCTAAACTATTTACTTTACGCAGGTTAAGTAACGTTTGACTGTGATAGGAAACCGTGATATGGAAATGCTTCCCACGAGGTGCCGTTTCCCACACCCTTAATTCCCTCGCAAACACAAAATTTTATGTGTCAAAAACTAAACACTAGAAACAAGTGAGACATTAATTAAATAATTCCAACATTGTGTACATCAAGACCAATACTCTTACCTAGACCTAGATTTTATAATTCTATGCTTGTTTTTGTTTCTTTTTCCAACTTCGTATTTATTTAATATTCCATAAGGCTCTAAACATGGCCCCTGGACAAATATTAAATGGAATGGTTGCCTAATTCTAGAGTTTTTTCTCGACAAATTCCTCGTTAGAATCAATATAAATTATGAATAAAGTTTTGCTTCTGTTTCTCACGGAATTCATAAATCTTTTGGATTCTTTCTTCATAAAGCAGTATCAAAAGCTCTTTGCATGGAATCGGAGACAATTTTATCATGTATTTATAATCATAGCTTTTTGATAGAATAATATTAGTACCACCTCCAAATATTAATATGCACTGAGACTTAGTGTAATATTAGCAACATTACAACTTTTGAAAACTCACTAAAAAAATTATATTTGTTTTTCGAACATTTGCTTTGGTTTCTCGTTTTAACAATTGAACTAGGTCCACCCACGTACTATAAGTACTTCTGAAAACTCACCAGATATTTTGGGGCATTCCATTTTATTTCAAACTAGCAACGTATAGTAACAAAGAGCAAGTGTCGCCAATACTAATAAATCTTTAGAATGCGGTGTTCACATTATTTCTCTTAACTTTTTATAAAATAATATTCTAAATTGTGACTACAAAAGAAAAGAATTTATATCAAATGACATACTAAATTGTGATAACGAAATCCAACAATTTTCTATATGTTGACATGGGTTTTACAAAATAAAAGAATTTATATCAAATGACATACTAAATTGTGATAACGAAATCCAACAATTTTCTATATTGACATGGGTTTGACAAGAATATGCCCATGGTGTCCTATTAAATATGAAATGGAAAAATTTTCGTACCTTAGGATGTATAAAATTTCTAAATTTTCTCGTTAAACCTGGTGCGTTTTTCATTTTCAGTAAGTAGAAAAAAAACATTAAAACTATTTTTTAGTTTCAGTGCAATAATTATTTATACGAGTCTAAAAACTACTTTAACCGTCAAAAAAGTATATGATAAATGTATAATATTAAATGCCTCAAAAGCAAATTTGATTCTATTTTATTAAAATTACATTTCGTATACTTGTATCCCTTTCTTATTACTGCAGTCGGGCGGGCAGGTCGGTCAGTCTTTAAGGACAGCAAGTGATGACGTCGCTTTATTTACATTCTTTCTGGGCCTTGGACCTGTCGCTGTCAGGTCCATCAGGACAGCCCACTGGCTCTCCATAAAAAGCCCATTTTCTCCCCAAAGCTTTTCTTCATTCCTTTTCACTCACATTACTCTCTCTCTCTCTCTCTCTAGTTTGGTGTTTTTGTAAGTTCACTTTTTCTTTCATGGGGGAGAGAGAAAAGACTGCCAAACAGAAAGCAAGCCTCAAATATCCACAGCTCAATGGTAAGTAAAACTCAGATACAAAAGGAAAAAAAGAAATAAAGACTAAAAGTACTAACAACACTATTATATTTCTATACTTACTAATTAGTGGTTCATTTTATATTTTTTTTTTGATAAGAAGTTGTGTTTCATTTCTTAGTTTGCCAATTTAATATTTTAGATACGCATGGCATGTTCCTACAAATTGTACATATTAGCATAAACATACTCTACTTAATTATCCAGTTTTTCCTTTAGTTTTTTCAAAGCACAATTACATTCAACTTTCATACAATTGCCTATATTAATTTAAAACCTCATGATGCAGGGTACAAATTTGGTGAGAAGACTAAGTTTCATGGATGCATCAACACTACCAAATTCACCATGCTGGAACTTGATCAAGAAGAGAATATCATAGACAATGAATCTATGCAGCCAGTGGCTCCTTTTTTGTGTTAAGCTGGTGCTATCCTATCTGAGCTTTTTCGTTATTTTTATATTTTTGAAAATTTTCTTCCTCACTCTTTGACTTGTTGCCTTTCATTTTCTCTCTTTTCGTCTCTTCTTGACCTTGTAAGACCTTTTCTTGACCTTGTAAGACCCCGTGTCTTAGGGTCTGTTTCTCCTTTTCAATTTGTTACGGGCACCACATCAGAATTATCTGATGCCGGATGTACCCCTTTTCTCTCTTCGTTCCCGCCCAACTCACGTTCTCCTTCCTTGTCTATCCCTCCTGAGCTATTCGAATTACAGAGTTAAGAACTATTCCGATGAATCCAGATTATTATTCATCTACTAGTGACTCAAATTTCTTGTATCCATTGATGTTATAACATATGCAAAAGGATATATGAATGCAAGAGATATTTTCTTTTTCTCACTTAAATCTTTTTAATTAGTGTTATGGAGTACACTGTGTATATTCTTGTGGTAGGGCATGATTTTTAATGGTATTAGGAGAGCAAGATAGCCAGATATAGACATGCTGCTTATCAATTTGAGGCCCTCAGTTTCGTTGTTTTATATGTTGTTGTGTTAAAAAGTAGTAATGAGAATAAATATTCTTGAAGAGATCTGTTGAAACAGAGTATTTTTTCTTTCTTTCTTCTCGTGACTGCTTTCACGTACAAGTTATAAACTGTATTATTGGTTGCAGCTTCTTTTTTTCACTTTACAATTCCCCTATAGAACTAAAAATCACCTCCCACCCGTGTGGGGGTGGGGTGAGGTGATCAGCTTTTTGATATGTGGAAACAATTCTATGGTACTATAAAACTTTTTTTGTATGTTATATTTATTTTTTACTTTAATTTTAGTTTTTTTTTTTTTTTGGTTGAGTTAATGTGATAATTTTTCTGCAACAGGAAGGCCTTGTTTTTGCTTTGATTGTACTCTTTACTTCTTTTAATGGAGACATTCGGAATAAAACTACTCATTATCTCATGTGGGGTTGAGGGAATTGCTCTAAAATTCAACGGTCAAGGGACATATTAATTGTAAAAAGAAGTAGTAGGCAACCAGCTGTACAGTTTGTTTTCTTAATTCAAATGAAATGTTAAGGTGTAACTAGATCTACGTACCATGTGAGTTTGATTAGTTATAAAGATTTCCATAAAATTTGAATAACTATAAAGACAATATTCCTAAATTTTAAATAATATGAAAGATAAGACTGCCGTTGATATTTTTTTCAAAAAATATGAAGGGAGTACTTTTACAATATTCTATCTTAATTGAAAAGAATACTAAAACTTCGCAAACTTCATAGCGTGTCTCTGTAATTATCTGAACGTTCAAACAATCTGTAGTGAGATCATGCATATCTCAAGATTATTTATGAGTACTTAGCTTTGAGTGATTCCTGAATCAGGTTCTTAGGATTCATGATCATAATATTGTCACATTAGCTAAAAAAAAGGTGAGGTATTAAATATATAATATATATAAATGTGGTCACGAGATCGAAATATACCTAATATAGTGATGTTGAATATATAATATAAACGGGGTCACAAAATCCAAATATACCTGATCTAATGATTTTTTCAGAAAAGGAAATGGATGCAATAGTCATGACGGCCATAGGTATATAGTTTAGTTTTACACTCTGAAAAAGAGTTCTTATATGCATTCTAAAACTTAAATACCAAGTTCTATATCATGCTACTTGTAGTTTAGAATTTATATTATAGTTATATAGTTATGCTTAATACTTACGAAACAACAAACTTACATAATTAGGATAATGAGATGCCTTACGTAATTATATATACATATGAATATAGGTTAAAATGAAGTTTGGTAATTACCTAATTAATTGCTTTGTCGAATTTAGTAGTATAAAACAATTGTAAGATTATCCTCTAATATCGGCTAGAATATAAACAATTGTAAACTGAATACAACTTTATCCGATATGAAAAACATAAGTGACATATAGCTCTTTTGTGTACTTTTTTATGAAAGCATTAATATTATATAACAGGTAGTTCACTTGGAAAAAAATAGATTGTTATTAGATTTTTACTTGAAAATAAATAATTGCTATAATATGTATACCCTAACACAAAAATCCTAAGATTAATATCTCAATTAGGGTTTGCAAGAGCTAGGTAATTGGTCAACGAATAACTACAATTTACACAAAGATCTTATCGACGCTGTAAGTGAAATATACAAAAATATGAGCAAGGGCGGTAAGCATGCCGAATGGACACTCTAGCACTTTCACGTAACATATATATCATAATGACTTTTCTTTTTTCACACAACATAATGTGTTATCTATCAACGACTCATAAAAATTAACCTAACCTAATTTATTATTATGGATGTAATACTACGATGTATATATGAAATGGACCGACCGTACATTTATAGTTTTTGACATGACATAATAATAGAGGGAAAAACGAAAAGTCAAAACTGAAAGAAGCACTTTAATTTTGGAACTAATAAAAAAGTGCAAAAGACAAGGGACAATATATAGTCTAATGAAATTCAACGATAACAGGGTGAATTATATATCTGAAATGATAAATTTGTGAAGACTGAATAAAATGTTTTTTCTGAAAATTAGCCCCCACTCCCACATTAATTCTGAGTATTTCTGTATTACAAATTATGTACACTTTCTGGATTGGGATTTTCAGGTCTTCATGCGATGATGGATCTGTTAGACGTGAGGATCTAAATTAATCAGATAAATAAACTTGTATGTCTTTTATCACTTTTCATATGTATTTTTTTTATATCGTTGTGTGACTTATGTAGGAGTGTCTTCGTACTATTTGTCTAAGAGTAAAACTTTGAGGTTCCTTTTTTTTTTTCTATACCTAAAAGAGCAACTCTTTGTAAAAATTAAATAGTGTGAATATACTTGTCCTGAATTTTTTAAAGCATTGAAAATTTAGAAAGTTTACCCTAAATCAAGGTGAAATTGAAAGCCATGATTGGCTTAGCTTTTGAAATTAGTTACATATCAGTCATTCAAAAGTATATTATTAATTTTCAAGCACATAATAATGGTGTCGCCAACTTAGGCAGTGAAGCTACGGAGACCTACCTTTAATTCAAACACCTCTCTCTCATTTATTCGATTCAATCCACACACACACACATAAATATATGGCTAGCTATAAGGGAATACCAAGATCTTCCCACATTTCTATGCTTTAAATTGTTAACAAACAGTCAAAGTAATGAGTGTGTCCTAAAACTAGATTTGGTTGAGCGATTTTGTTGATTATGGTTCGAGCGCAAAGCAGTTTGACAAGATCTAGTTTTGACATAACGGAAATGCAAAGAAAATATGACCAACAAATGGAACTACAAGAAACTTTCACGAAATTTTATTTTGTCTTCTTCAAGCATTCACACGAAATAAATATATAAATACTACAATAAAAAACTAATATCTATCAAACTGAAAATCCAAAGCATGATAACCACTCCCCAACAAATGAAATCCAATCCGGATTTTGTGAAAATAGTTATTACAAAAATAAAAATCATTAAAAATAGCAAGAACCCAAACGACCTAAGTGATGAAATTTGTCTAAAACAGTATGCTTTGTTCGTGGCTCCATTTCTAATCAGATTGAAAAGTGGACTAACCCAAAATCAAATCTTGGTTCTACGACACCCACTTCAAAATAAAAATAAATAAAAAAAAATCTAACCCCTTCTGTACTACATCAAATTTCCGATTATTACTAAAGTTAATAGTTTTCTTTAGTACTGTAGAGCTCTCTTTTATCTTTTTCTTTTTTTTTTTAAAGTTATTAAATCTTTATTGGCTAATCATTTAGCAAGCACTAAGGTGGTGTTTGCAAACTCTTAAAAAAGCTACAATCTGCTTTTGGTCTAATTTAATCACTTTTAGCGTGTTTGGTTGACAAGCTAAAATTCCACAATCACTTTTTTAAGCTAAAAATAGTCATAATCTAAAAGTTGTTATTTCATAGCTTCTAGCTTGTGGTGGTTAATTTTAATAAATTCAAATATAACTTTTTGTGAACTTCTAGATTATTTTCCAAACACCCCAACTTATGGCGAATTTTTAGATTTTTTTGAAAACACCCCCAACTTATTACTTAAAAATAATTTACAACTTTTGCTTAAATTATGAACTTCTACTTTTTGAGAAGAGTTTGCAAACACCACCTAAGACTTGAAGCTCCATGCTGCGTGCGGTATCAAGTACATTATTCTTAACTTGACTAATAAATTTGTCATTAAATAGAGATCTTGTAGTCAAATTAGTGAGATATAATGTAGTAACAATGCAAAAACCCACAACTCTTATACGAGTATATTTACTTACTACTGCTGATGAAACTGATTTTTCCGTTCATACGATTATATTTACTTTCTAATATGGCATACTAATAATAATGAATAATGTACTATATTTTCTGGACAAGAATGAATAATATGTCTAGGAGTGCAGGCACATGGGAGTGAGGGGTGGGGTGGGGTAAATATGTGTATGATGATAATGAGTTCATTAAATTAATAATTCAAAAACTATAGGTACACAGAAAAGATTAAAACAAGTGTCATAATTTGGCTCATATGCTAAGTAAAGGGAATTTGATGAGTGTAACCAGCATTTGGGCCCATATTTGACAGGCTATTTTTCATCTTTCGGTAACATAGTAACATGGGCACTTCAATTTAGACTTTTTTACATAATATCATTGCCCTTTAGACCCTCTCAAAAGTGAGTAATCTCATCACAAAATTTATCGAAGCACACTTCCAATCATGCCTTGATTTATTATAACTCCCCTCTATGCAAGTTGTACATGCTGAATTTAACGCCCCCCCCCCCCCCCGAAAGAAAAAAAACAAATAAAGGGAAACCAGAATAAGTTAAAGAAAAAGCTTTTTGCAGGAGAACTCTCTCTCTATGTTGTGGTTTCAATAAATATTTTCACGTTCATTGCAACAACATTTTCTTAATAGTTTTCTAAAGATGTCGTCGACATGTTTCTAATACTCAAGGACCGAGGAAACATCAAAATTAAAACTTAGATTCATGGTTTCACTATCTAGCGTATCAAGGAAAATTATTGAAAATTACACGTATATGCTTTAAATTGAATTATCTGTGTAAATTAACTTTCTACGATTCACATATCTATTATTTCGATTGATGAGTATAATAGTATAATAGTATTTGCTTCGAATATATTGATGGCAGAAAAAGAAATTGAGCCATGGTAAGTCTTTGAGTATAATTATACTGGTAAGGTGAAGCGAAAACATAGTTGTATAGAGTCGTATGTATGAAGTATGAACTCGTGCAACTGGAATATTTAGGATTGGCTCATTAACCATATGGGTTCTGATATGTTTCTACAGGCTATAGAATAGTATAAGTCCATCTGAACCCATTAACTAAAGCCCAGCATTAGCAGGCCTCTATATCATTTGGCATGCCAAAGTCCATTTGTAATTAATTATGACAAAAGACAATTCATCATGAGGTTCAATTTTATTGCGGAAATTGCACAAAAAGATTTCATATATTATTTGTCTTATTAATTTTCTCTTTCCATTGACAAAAATAAATTTTATTATGCATCATCTCTTCTTTTCCAACCTGTGCATCATATTTTCCAACTATAACGAATCTCCATCAATCAATTCATCGTCGAATAGTCTACGCACCTTTTTTGATGAGACTTTATCCTAAACTGAAACTAGAAGAAAGTTTTAATGTCTAAATCAATCGGAACGATTTAGCAAAGCAATAAAAATCTTAGTCTACGAACGAATCATAACACACCTTATAATTTCACTCTAATAAATGTTATTGTCATAATGTCTTTGAAATTTAGTTTTGGTAACAAATGATGTCTGGACACGTTTAGTACTTTTGGGACTTAATTGTAGGATTATAACTGTAATTTGTCAATGATCACAATCACCTCTTAACATTAAATTTTATGAAGCCAGCTTTCAACTGCCGCCCGTCAATTATTATTAGCCAAATTATTTTATATTCGATGCAGCCATTGCCCATGGTACATGATTTTGAGGCTTTGCCACTTTATTTGCTTTCCTAAATAAGAAAAGCTAAACTTAATTATATTTAATGCATGCATGTAAAATATATGATAAGATAGCTGGAAAATGGTTATATATTACAAAACTCTCGCAAACATTATTTATCTGCACCCCAAGCAATATATTAAGGATTGAGTGTTTTGTTGAAGTACTAAACAAATTAATCTCTATCTCACACACACAAAGTGGCAGCTGGCAGTACCCATCACTGATCAGCTGCTGCTTGAGAGGGAGTTGGGGATCTATATGTGTTGTATGATAATTAATGTTGATTCCATCAAACATTTGTTGCATGCATCTCATTTACAAGATATCATATTTTATTTCCTCTGGATATAAAATGATATATGGGCACATAAAAAACACCAACTGCTTATTGGAAGCACAAAAAATGGTGAAAATAATTATAAAACTCCACAAGCCAATGATTAAAATATCTCTTAGATATATTAATTAATGTCTCTCCCTACTGTTTAGTGTATTCAGTGGGCGTGTTGTTCTATTAAAAGAAATGATTCGTGGAACTATTTTTCGTATGCTTCTGTTCTGCTCATCATTGATTGATATTTCATTAATAGGAATGAATGCATTATATATGCCAGAGGTAGGAATAACGATCATGGGACGTGATAATCATTGAATGCTATTTAAGTTAAAGTTAGTATAGAATAGATGAATGTTAGTTATTCATCTCTATTTTGGTCATTGACTATAACATTGAAATGAATCTAGCATATGAATCATTTCTTTTTCATAGATAAGCAATAGTGGGATTTGCTCTCACAATATATTCTTGACATTATGTTCAATTTTATAGGGAGAATAAATACTTGATATTTATTTTGTTATAGGACGATTCAATTTTTCCTTATAATTGCCGAACCAAATAACATTATGGACCAAGTCGTAGTCTACATCAAATCAACAAAAAAAAAAAAGAACATACTATTTATCTACTAATTCCACTATTCAATTATATTTCTTCTGACAACCACAACCTTCACAAATTGTGCCCTAAAACAATCATTGACCACAAATAATTAAGCAATAGTGGAATCCAATAATTTGCACGGGCGAAGAATGGATGGATAGGGACATTGGGCTGCAAAAATAATGGTTGTACGAACATGCATGTATTGAAATGCATGGCTTATAGGCAAGCATTATATATATATATATAAAAGAAATATGGAGAGTACATCACAAAATTCTTCCTGAAAGATAATATATTCCATGAGCAAATGCGATAAAAAATAACATTCATCAATAATTTTGTAGGTAACTACTATGTATGTACCCTTGCAAAATCGCGAATTAATATAGGAAATTTATGTTTCTAAAAGAAGAAAAAATCGGTTTATGTTCAACTCACATGCGCAAAAATTTTAAAACAAAAATTTTATGTTCACATTCGTGAAATAATAGTTAAGATAAAAAAATTTAGTTAAAAAAAATTAAATGAGGTGTACGTATATATATATATATATATATATATATATATATATATATATATATATATATACACACATACATATATTTATGTATCTATATGCCCCCATTGCGAAATATATGCACACCAATTGTTAGGTTATTGGGGGTTTTCATGACTTATGAGGACCCTCCTTTTATCTTTTTCTTTTTTTTTTTCTTTTTTGTAGATAGGTAAGTGAGGACCCTCTTGAATTAGCTCTAGATGTGTAAGCTTTTTACTACTTTTTTATCTTTCGTTAGGTCAATAATTTGCTCTTACTTGAATGGATTTTGCACCATATATTTTTGGAGTCATTGCAGAAACGCTTGAAACTTATCTAGCAGACCCCCACCGAAACGAAACGGCGTAATTCTGTTAAGATTAAAATCAAGTGATGCATAATCATTTTTGTGTTTACAATTCCACAATGTTTACATTAATGTAACTTTTTAATTGCTAGCTGTAACAAATTTTGGCTATATGTATGTGAATGATGCATATACATTATATGTGCATGAATAACTTGATGAAATCGAAGGAAATAGGTAACTATCAATTGGCTCATGTTGCGTATGGTCTTATTTTGATGGGTTCAACAAAATTCGCAGGAATGCGGCTGGTTGTATTTTCTGATGGGGAAAATGCATAAAACCGGCCCCTTGTGGTTTTGAAAACCTGCACGAAATTCCTTTGTGGTTTGATAATTACCTAAAATCCCCTTGTGGTTTCAGAAACTCTGCACAGAATCTCCTTGTGGTTTCAAAAACCCTGCACAAAATCCCTAATCCGTTAAACTCCGTCAGAGAGTGGCGACCACTCGCTCTATGTGAGAGTGGGTTTAACTTTTGCGTACTTTTTCGAATTAAAAAGTCTATTTCACCCTTAAAAACTGAAAACATGAAACCCCCTTGTGGTTTGACAACCTGCACGAAATCCCCCTGTGGTTTGAAAACCTTGCACAAAATCCCCCCGTGGTTTGAAAATCCTGCATAAAATCCCTGTTTTTTTGTTTTTTTTTTTAAACATCCAGAATTTTTTTTAAAAAAAGTTAAAAATAAATAAGAGCAATTTAGTCATTCTTAAATAAAACTAACGGAGTTATGTTAAATTTAACGGAAGGGAATGTGTGCAGGGTTTTTGAAACCACAAGGGGATTTTAGGTTGTTTTCAAACCATAGGGGGATTTTGTGCAGGTTTTTCAAACCACATGGGGGTTTTAGGTTGATAGCCCATTTTCTGATGGGTGCTACCATAGGCCGATTAAAATTCATTGATGGAAAGTATTAAAAAAAGCTTTAAAAGTTATAATAATAGATAATAATAAATAGCGAATATAGAATGTCGATAATTTTTACCCAAAGGCTTAGTTTGGTTCCAAAAATGGGAAAAAGGAGTATGAAAAGAAGTAAAAATGAGATTTTGCAAGAAAACTATTATGAACCCTTTCCTTTAATTGTATTCTATGCGTTTGACATCATTGTAAATTTTCTAATTACTTTTGTGCAATTTGCATCATCTTAAATTAAACAAAAAAGGAATTTGATTGCACTTAAACAATGTAAAGAATGTTGTAAACATAATATTTAAAAAGATATTCCACTTAATTAAGTACTTTTTTGAAGTTTTCTTTCAATTTTTCTGTGGATGATCTTTACAATGTCAAAGTATATTAGTTTAAGAGTACATTGCTAAATTTGATTTAACTCTTTTTAAAATTAGAAGTGTTATTAATACATTTAAGATGGAATATTATAACTACACTATAGGATTAGAGAAGAAGTAATTATTCTACAAATAAACATAGCCTATTTTCTAATCAAGAATATTAGGAAATATTAATTTTGAAATTGGCGGAAAATATGAATTTTAGTAAAAAAAAATGAAATTCAATAAGCTTTTTCCATTTATGCATAGGGGGGAGACAAATTGTTTGATAAATTATAATATTACAAAATTGAGTTCTACAGTCTATTATGTAGGAGACAAAACAATAAAAATTAGAAATATCTTGAAGCTTGTTGAAACTTTTCCTCCTAGTTAGGAAAAATGATTAGGAAATATTTCATGATCCTATCAACCTTTTTCTACTTTTCGGAATGTCTTGTTCAAAGAGAATATATTTCTCGGAAATTTTCTTTCTCTTTCAAGAAAATCTTGTGCTACCAAACACCATCAAACAAATATTTTTGCATTTTCATTATTTCCTTTTCCCCCGTTTGTTGTGGAAGCCTAAAAGGTATAAGGAAAAAAAATGAAAATTTTGATCATTCCTATTTTAAGCCGAGTACAGTCATTCATTTACAATATTCAAAAGTTCAAAACAACCAAGTAGTACATGTACATATTGTAACTTGCGAGTCTGTGACTACAACTTTATCATTATTTAACGTTCAGTTTCTTCAAATTTAACGTGACAAAATCATCGCCACAAAATCTATAAATCTAGCTCAAATATATGAAAGTGCAACCTGACATATGTAACCAAGTTCCAACAAAATTAACTTACATCCACATACTACTGATCATACAAGTGTTGTACGTACATTGAATGGCCCCTACAATATTAGTACAGAAACGAGTACGTTAGTGTCGTTAAATCGATCAATTATGTGTTCAATTGATCGATGAGACGAATCTTTTTGTAATAAACTTTGTACATGAGTTGATTGATGTTGTCGATTTCATGAGTTACACATATGAGCAAGCATGCAATGTGCTAATTTATTAATAGTCTATCACTTAATGAATGAAAAAAAAAAAAACGATATAACTATGACGGCGAGCTAACTCATCACTCGATAATTTTAAAGAAAAATATTACAACTTATCTTGAATGGTGAGGCTGATAACCACGAAATAAGAATAATCGTGCAATTTGAAAATATCTTGCAATTTGATGCAATTCGATTTTTCTGCAGAAATATTTAGTTTTATTTATTTGAGGAGTCTTTTGGGTAATTAGTAATATATATTTTTACCTTTATAAGGTTATTAGTCGATGGCACGGTATTTAGTTTTGAGAATTGTCTTGGTTTTTCATCTAATTCTCAATATTTTACGTGAATATGCAATAATCAACAGATTCTTAATTTTTGCGATTTTTCATTTCCTTACACTTCAGTTATATGCAGTTTTTGCTAACAAGACTATACAAGTATAAACAATTATTGTATTACTGTAATGTGTATGTGTGACCTTCTGGCAAAAGAATGATAGGAGAAATACAGTTCGAAAGGCGATAGATTAGGAATAGAGTTTTTACTATTTTTGCATTTCACCAATTACGGAAAACTTTGAATATACCAAACTAATAAAACGAATTAAGAATCATATTTATGTGAGAAGTCTGAATTGGCAAATTAATCACATACCTAGCGAAGTCCACCACCTTCACCTACTAGCAACTTGCAGTGAAACTAATCAATAATTAATTACCGCTATAAGAAAGAGACACAACAGAAATAAAATTTGAGCCACCAAATAATTAAGGTCAACGTTCTTGGTCGTCATAAATTTGTCAAATGCACGTTTTGTGCAACTTTCTACTCATGAAAGACACAAATTAAAATACAATATTTTCCAATCCATAAAATATCCAAATTTTATATGATCCAATGATCACCGTATCTAATTAAACCAAAATCAATTATTACTATTTCTTACAAAATAGTGAACCAACCCCTATCTAACGAAAAACTATTAGGTGCAGCAGTTGTACGATGACGTGGTACAACATGTGGTGGAGATTAAACATAATTCCTAAATAATAGAGCATTAACTTCTCCACAATTCATCCAAACATGCATTTACACTAATAACCGACTTGCTGTACCACCGCATCCTACAACCGTTGCACCTAATAATCTCTCCTATCCAACCCCGTTCACAAAAATAAATAAAAATAAATAAATAAAAAAAGGCCCACTTGACTCTATATATTCCTCATCCTCCCTACAATGATGTATTCATAGATTCGCCCCTCACCTATATGTTATCACCTTTTTTCTTCACTTAAACATCTCACTCTCTCTTCTCCTATAAAATAAAAAAAAAAAAAAACTCATTTTCTTCATTCATCTTCGTCATCATTTAAAAACATGGTTTTAGCTTCTCCAAATACATTCAAAGTCGATAAAATAAGAGACGACATTGAACTCCCAATAATAGACCTTTCTTCAAATCGTTCACAAGCTTCAGAACTCATAGTAAAAGCTTGTGAAGAATATGGATTTTTTAAACTAATCAACCATGGGGTGCCCCAACATGTCATAACCCGGATGGAAGAAGAAACAGACCAGTTTTTCTCCAAACCCGGATCCGAAAAGATGCGCGCCGGGCCAGCCAACCCTTTTGGGTACGGTTTGAAGAATATAGGGTTGAATGGTGACATGGGAGAAGTTGAATATATTCTTCTTCAAACAAACCCTCTCTCTATTTCTCACAAGGCAAAGTATATATCTAATGATCCGGACAAGTTCAGGTACCTCGTATTAATCTTTGACTTTTACTCTTCAATTTTTTTAGAATCATATATACGTAATTAATTCAACTGTCAATATTGTGATAGGGTTTCTAGTATGGACATGGTTGCATTAAATATATGTGATATCATGCAAGAATTAATCACTTTTTTATTTGTAGGTTTGTGATCATTTTAAATGACACTAGCATTTAGTATATATATAAAGTCCAGAACTGCTCAAGTATTCTAGTTTAGTCCCTGTCTATATCTATAGACAGCACGTTCTCATACATAGATAGATTCCACTAAAGATACATTGTAAAACTTCTAAATTACGACGTTTAAGAACTTTTTCTCTCAAAAATTACAACAAATTAATGTCACCAATAATACATTCTCGATAGAAGTTTTATAATGCTTGCACCAACTATAATGAGTTCTAGCAACCATTGTTCTATTTATCATTTGAGACTTCAGACCCACCGGCTACCACAATATATTTTTTTTGACATATATAATAACTAATTAATTTTAAAATATTCATTATTACAACATACTAACACGTTGATTATTGGACCGCGCCTGTTCCATTTAGGGAAAATATGAGGCATACCAAATTTATATAGACTTTGTGACAACAATCGATGCATGTATTATATTTACACTCAGCCATTATTTATTTAATATTATTACTTTTGAACGATTTGGCACAATAAAAACTATAGTATATAAATATGGTCTATGAATTGAAAATTTTGGTGTCAAAAGGAGAAGTGCATAGCCTCCCCCGGGTAGGCTCTTTGTAAATAGTACTTACACTACTTGGACACATGAATGGAACAGTTGTCAATTTGGTTTGAAGTATTTGTCGTAGAAGAGGTTGTACAAAGTTATATATATAAAATCTGAATGAAATTTGTTGCACGGGAAGTGCCAGGGTAGGATTGTTTAGCCTCTCTGAACAATGTTTGATCCTTATTTGGGAATCCACCTAAGCCCTCTTCGCATAGAAATCAAGTCATCATGTAGTGTTGGATTCATTTTTGTCAACCCTCTCTCTTATTGAACATATAGTAGTACAATTATGTATACTTCTGCATCTACCTGTTGGTGGGGAGCAAGTAAATCAATTATTAACTATTTTGTTTCATTTTTTTTTTCTTTTTCCCTTCTACTTGGTTTCTGTCACTTCTTACTGTGAAAATTGCTAACAATTCTTTCTTTTTTTTTTTTCGTAAGAATGTAAATAACACGAATAAGGAGATATATGTCTACCAAAAGGGTGTGTAAATGTGTACTCAAGGTCTAGTAAAAATTACAACAAGTTTCACATAAAATTTGAATATATAGACCTCCCCTAAAGCCTCACAAATATTACAGAAATATATATAGCCTTTAGGATTGAATTTATCTGTAATGATTGTGACAATTCTAATAGGGTTTTCATTAATTATTCAAACTTTAGGATATCTTTGATAATCGATTTCTTAAAATAAGATACCTTAATGCATATTTCTTGTCTAAGTTGTTCTCTTAACAGTAGGAATTGGAATAAATAGAGTTTGTTATCTATTCTAATATCCCATCTTACATTGCAATATGCACATAGTCAATACTCTTTTTATAGTTTCCAGGTTAATTATGTTGTAGCCGCATAGAAGAAGAATATTTTTGGCTTTTCCAACTTGCTACTGAACATTAATCGTTCATAATTGGTATATATAATTGGTAATTTTGTTAAAATTCTTGTTAGATGGTTCACTTAATTAAGGAATAAATTTATTACCATCCACACTTATGCATATATACACTTTTAGCCATCTTCACGTGGATTTCAACTTTTCTACTAATTGTTGATTTGTTTACCATTTCTCAAATAATCATTTTTACCTATCAATTTGAAAACTGAAGCTCATGCCGTTGCTTCAAAGAATCATATATGAGGTTTTCCCCTATTTGGAAACGGCACATTTGTTAAAGTTTTACTCTAAATAGCTTCTTATCGTTTCTACGAAAAATTACATTTTGTTATAGAAAAAAGGTAAATATTTGCAAATTGCTTATTGCTTTTATGAATAGTCGTGGGACCAAAAATCTAGAACTTTTGACTGTAAAGCAAATATTATGTGACCTGTTAGAGCGCAGGTCGGCGTAGCTGTCTATACTACGACCATCAGCATATTTTCGGGGCGTGAAGAATATAACACTATTTTGAACTGTGGAATAGATAAAGATCAAGGGATATATATATATATATATATATATATATATATATATATATATATATATATATATATATATATATATATACACACGAAATATTAATACGTTCAAATGTGTAGTACATAAGGGTAGTTTGAGAATCAGAGTGACAGGTAAGATATTCAAAAGAAATGACCAATCAAATCAATTTATATATGAAAAAGAAATAGGAACCTCCCAGATATGGGGAAAGCTTATGTGACCACTCTTACCATATCGAACAATTTTACCTAACACGTAAAACCCTACTTAATAATTTGCAACCATCATAGAAAATAATTATATATTTTGGCCAGTTATAACAATACCCTTTGAACTTAATTTAGTTATTAAAAAATCTCTTAAAATCCAAATAATTAGGGAACAGTTATAGTTTCACATTTTAAATTTGGTTAAACCACTCAAGTTCTTCTTGTAACTTGTAAGTTGAATAATTGTAGAGGTGTGTCCTAAGGTCAAACCGAGTACAACGTGTAGACTCTCTTGAAATAAACATCTTTGATGCTTTAAAAACAAGAAATATGCGGCTTAGTTTAATTCTTTACTCTGTCGATATCACGATAATTAATATTTAAATATTATGGATGCATTATGTAGTATGATCAAACCTTCGTATTCTAAAATTTCTACTAATTCCGCCCCCCTCTTCCCCTATTTTTTTGACACGAAATAGTCTGGTAATGATATTTTAGCTTAAAGAGATGATAGGGCAATAATTTTTCATATTTATGCCATCTAATTGTCACATTCTGATGAGATCAATTATTGCCTTATAATGACTAGTCAACATATTGATCATGCTATATACCTATATTTGTTTTATTCTTCCTAGCTTTTTGATTATAGATTTTTTTTTTTCCATCTCATTTTATAAAAAAAAATTGTAACAAATTAATTTTGTGGCATTGGCAATAGCTGTGCAGTGAGTGGTTACATAGAAGCAGTTAGGGAGTTGGCATGTGAAATATTGGATCTGATGGCAGAGGGGCTGGGTACCCCACCCCTAGCCCTACCCCCAGTGCTGAGTGGGCTAATCAGAGACGTCGATAGTGACTCACTCTTCAGACTCAATCACTATCCCCCTGCTGATGTACCCAAGATTGGCTTTGGAGAGCATACTGACCCTCAGATCATAACATTCCTAAGATCCAACGGTGTGGGGGGCCTACAGATCTCTCTCGAGGATGGGGTGTGGGTCCCAGTCAACCCTCACCCCGAGTCAGCATTCTGTGTGAATGTGGGTGACGTGTTACAGGTGGGTCCCACTTAAAAACATTTTCTTGTTTTTTTCATATGTTGTAAAAAAGCCTTACATAGGCATCATGTCCATCTTTGGAAAGGTGTGTTGAATTGACTGATAGATATGCTGCAAAGAGCTGAAACTGAATAAGAAATCTCATTCATTCATTTATTTATGTATCATCAATTCATCATCAGCCAGCCAGTTGTGTTGGTTGCAAGCAAAAGTTATTATCCACAGTTTTCAGTGCTTTGGTGTTTTGATTGTTGATGTGATGAAATTGATCAGTCTGTTGGTAGGGTAGGGTGGTGGGGGGGTGGGGGTAGGGGTAGGGGGTCTCTTTTCAGTTCTGATCCCTGCTTTTATGTCACAATTTTATCCCACTTGGATTTTGACCAAAATATTCTGATTCTTTGTTGTCACATTTTCTTTTTCAAGATTCTGCCTTATTCATTACCAATTTGCCAAATTGCACTTTTGTCTAAACTTATTGCTGTTAGTTACATGCTAGTATTACTGTTGTTATTAACTAATGCAGCCATGTCTACGTGCATTTCTTTTGTTCTTCAAGGTTATGACCAATGGCAGGTTTCGAAGTGTAAGGCATAGAGCGGTGGTAAACCCGTACAAGTCGAGAACATCGATTTCATACTTTGCTGCTCCGCCGTTGAAGGCCACCATAAACTGCCTCCCTGGATTGGCTACACCGACGAATCCTCCTATGTATAGGAGTTTCACATGGGCCGAATACAAGAAAGCTACGTACATGAGGAGATTAGGTGATGCCCGTCTCAATCTTTTTAAAGTGCAGCATGGTAGTGAGGATAAAGACTGATTAGCTGCAGAAAAAAAGGGACAATTTTGTGTATGATCAAGTGGATTATCAGATTTTACCAGCTGAATGCTTGGATTAAGGAAAAGGTTTTATGTTTTTACTCTTAATTGAAGTTTACATACAGAAAGAAAAGAAGAGCATAAAATGGATTTTGCTTTAGCCACTTGCAGTGTACACCTCATCCTACCTATTACCAATCAATGCTCGAGTTTAGAAAAAATTTCCAAATATGGCCTTGTTTGAGCATCTATCCAACTCAGTCTACCTATTGCCACACGAGTGCATGCTTTACGGATGTAGATTATATGGGGTCAAAAGATTATTTTAAACAACCACTACAAAATGATGATATAATGCAATCAATTGAATGTTCTTAGCTGTTGATTGCTCTAGTCATCGCCCAACAACGTTTGCACAAATTACTTTTTTCTTTTCGGGGCGGAAAGTGGTTAGGGATTGAAGCCATAAAATTGGCCTCGTAAATTAGGTATCAAGAAAAATGAACTGATGAATATATTCTGATATCTAACATATAATAATGAAGTAAAGTGAATCTTAAAGTTTACATAAAAATATCATGAGAACACAGCTCCTTAAAAACTCGAGCTGAAAGATACAGACTTCCTAAATTCAAATTAGATTATCTGAGCATAGCTGCATTGGGTGTGTACAGATTAACATGAATAAATTCAAATTTGAAAAGAATGGCAAGAGTCAAATTTTACTCAGCAATATGAGATCTGGTAGCAAGACGAGAGCACTTTCTTCGGCCACTTTTGAGTCCACAAACACAATTCTCAAGCAGTTCATAATCCTCATTCCAGAACAATAAAGAGGCGAGCTCTGGCTTATCTAAAAGCATCTTTGAAGTCAGGTATCCAGCAACTGTCCATGTCTGGTTAAGTCGGGCTTGTTTCCCTATGAACCGCCCGTATTTTGTATCATAATATTCTGGCCATTGATCAACCGGAAGCCTTTTCTCAGCCATAGCAACTGCTTTCCTGGCTAACTCTGGTTTTCCCATCTTAATGCAAGCCAATGTGAACTGAAATATCAAATGATCAAAATTTGAGATGGCAAAATTGGACTATGGATCGTAATATTAGTGAAACATTTTATCCGCTATTAAGAGGCAGAAACAAAAAAGTATAATTATCATTAAGGGAATACCTGCCACAGAAGTGTTGGCCAAGATCCACCATTGTGATACGACCATGGCCTGCAGCAGATATAGATTGGTTATTACCTCTAAGAGATACATATTTCATTTAAACATTGCTATACTAACGGAAGATTAAATTTAGATCCTAAGATTAGGTCAAACTGTAAAAATGTCCTAGAGGTTATTACCTTGACACCTATCAAAGTTTTAAAAAACATGACAAATAAAGAGCCGATCTGAAATGTTTATCAAAACTTTGAGATGTCTATGATTATTGAAACCTTCAGAGGCCTGTTGCAACTTTATGGAATCCTTTGTTTTATTGAATCATAAAGCAGGTTTCACTTTATTCATTGTATAAATGCGCAGAATATTCATTAGTCTTACGTGTTCTTAGGGTCGCCACCGGTGATTATACGCCACTCCTCTTGCTCAAGAGCAGGATAACATATCTTGAGAGGCATCTGTCCCACAAAATCATCCCATTTCTCCTCGATCAAGTTTAGAATTCCTTCACCCTGTTCAGCGGTGCCCAGTGATGAAACGATCGCCCAGAGATTCCCAAGAGTAAAAAACCGGAAATCCATGTGAGCAGGCTGTAAATTGCCAATAAAATAGCCGCCAGTCTCGGGAATCCAATCTACGAGCCATTCGGGTATTTGATCTGGATATATATTGAACTTATTGATGGCGTCAGTAGAGTATTCTTCAGTCTTGTAACGGTAAATCTCATTGATTTTCTTCATGTCAACCCAATAATACTCTCTGATATGAAAAGACAGTGCACTCAGTCGGTTATTAACGGCCACAGCAAGGCTCTTGGTTGTGTCATTGATGGTCAACATCTCACGAGAGCAACGCAAAGCTGAGTAAAATAAAGCCTACAATTCCAAAACATCAAGTTACACAGAGAATCTTGCAAAAAGAAATGGGATGAGAAAATTGCAAATGACACAATAATATACGAGTCACGACCTAAACCACGGATGAAGAAGACTAGCTGCTTTATGGGTAACTGCTCAAGTTTAAGTTTTTACTCTTGACTAATGTCCAATATTACTTCTTCGTTTTCACTGAAGATTTCACGAAAATAATAGGCAAATTTGTCAAAACTAAGATTATTACGGGGGAGAATATGACCTATCCTATAAACATCGTGACAAACACAAAACAATATTTGATGGCTTAAAGCCTTTAAACTTCCAACAAACTGCAACAAATTTCACAACTAAAATGAAATATTCACAGCACACTGGAAATTTCTTGTGGCTCCTTCTCCAGCAGCATCAATCCCAAGAATGAAGCAAACCTAGAAAATAATACTAAGGCAAGTAAAGGAAGTAGAGGATTAAACAAAGCACCTTGTCCTCTATCTCTTTTTCATAGAATAATATGTTGTTACAAACTTGCAATGCCTAATATACTTCCTCCTTTATAGTCTGGATAATGAAAGTTTTTCACCTCACTGGAAGCAACAACTATTTACTTTCGACATAATTTAAGTTTAAAAAGTTAACAATTTCAAACGAATAAATACCAAAAGAGGATACAATACATCAGTTTGCACATGAAAACTAATTTAAAACAATTGCGTGTTCATTATATTTTAACATAATCCAAATTTACCAGCAAAAAGCCTCTTGGTCAAAATGTTTTAAGCCCTACCTCCGCTAGACAGGGATGCCAAAATCTACTCAAGCATAGTATGCAAGAGGTATTAATAACCACTTCCTTTTTAAAGTTGTTGCAGGATAGACCTTTCACTGTTCAAGACACACCACCAGATGCTTGAACACTACAAGTAGCTCAAGGGCATTAAAATCAATTTTCCCATACTTATAACAATTTTCACGCTCAATATCTTAGCCAGCAACAGTTCAAAAAACTTTAAAAAAAAATGCGGAACTCATTTGAAGGTCATGTCGAACGTTCAGATAGCAACCTCTGAGGCCATAATAAATGCAAAAAATTCACAAACAATTGGACATGAGATGGAGAACACAAGTCGATGCTTATTTACGACGTGCCTACCACTAATATTCCAATTTAATCTTTACCCTCAAACTGACTTCAACTCAAAGTTGTTTACCCAAACAACAATAAGAGGACAAACTGAAACACGCAAACGCAGGGCGCATCACCATGAACATTTCCAGAATTTAACATCATCATTATCCAATAGTACTCACTTGGATCTCAAGAGGGTGGCCATGGATACCCATTCTGCGATCAATCATGCAGGAACCATCAGTGACCAAGAGAGTAGGAAACATGTCAAAACCATCCGTCAAGCACTGATTCAATATCAGTCTTATGCCAGTCTGGACATCTACTCTTTCTTGCAATGTATAGTCACCTGTGACTTTCCCATAGGCTCTCAACAAAATAATCCACCATAATCCTGTTTGATTATAAGCACATGGTATAAGAAATTCATATCACATACGAGAAATCCATTTGTCACCTAATAGGCAAGTATTATGAAGGCTACTGACTTCAGACTACAACTGAAACATGAGAGCAGTCAACGAAAAAAACTCAAAAATAAAAAGTGGTATTTGTTTCAAAAAATTTGCTGATCAAGCCATACCAGAATCAACTGGTGCCACTCTCCCTATAGCCGATTCACCAAAATCTGGATCCAAAACATCCTCAAATTCTCCAACTTGCCCGTCAAGCGGCACACTTTTGACTTTAAAACTAGCGGGCATCAACCCTTGTCCAGGGCTGTAGCAGTCAACAGTTTTTTCCCAACTCTAACAAGAAATAAGGAGATAAACTAAGTTAAGACTGAATCACCATGCATCGGATGCAGAAAAAAAAACCGCTTATAGACAAACACCATAAATGAGCTGAATAAATTATATCTACTTCATGCAATGATAGACAGCCAAAGTTTCAAATTAATCACATCTTGGGTAAGTAAAGGAAATAGAACTTTCAAACAATGATATATTTGGTTTACCTGTAGCTGCAGAGTGTGGAGCAAAAAGTTCTTGACAATTTCCCCTTCTCCATTAAGTAAAAATGCAAGAGCAGACGGAACAAAATCACGGATAAACACTTGGTCATAGTTCAGTGGCTGCTTATCAAATGGATCAGTAGCTGCTACAGTACCAACCGGGGTTCCGCAGTAGTCCACAACAGCTCCACGAAGCAACTTCCACGCTTCCTTCTCAACGTCAGAAACATGTCTACCAAGGTTCAACTCCAAATCCCTTGACGTACTATATTTTGTGTTACTTAGCTCATCGACATTTGCATTTGAACCATCTTTTACCTCTACTTTACACTCCTTTTCTGTTGCTACATCTTTTCCCACCGCATCTTGATCCTCCTCTATCCTCTCAATTTCCAAGGGCTTCACATTAAAACCCCCTTGAATGTATATTTTCTCAAAGCTATTTTCATTTACACGTGATTCAACAGAAGTTGAATGGTTTCTAGTATTCGAAGCTACACGTGGTACCACACTGGAAAAACTATCAGTGTTTCCCACCCAATTACCCAAACAAACCCTAGACCGACCCCAATTCGAATCGGAGGAACAAAAAACCCTCCGATTCAGGTCGACAACCCTACGAAATCCTATAACCTTATTGCTATTACAGCTACTTCTATTAGACACACAATTCACTGTTGATTGAGATCTCGACGAATTATATTCCGTAAAATGGTTACATTTCGGAAACGGGCACCCGAAAATGGATGATCTTTTCCCATGGACCAATATTTTACAACAGGGTTTCATGCTGGAAATTCCAATACAAGTCCTAGTATTCATATTCTTTACAATCCAAGGAACCGAAATCGAAAACCCAATCTTTCACCAAATAACTGAAAACCCCCAAACAATCTATACCCAAGACTGATTTTTTTATAGGCCAATTATACTAAAAAGTTGATCTTTGTATCTAATCTTAAAGCCTCAATATACTTTAAAATTGTAATGAGTAGTTAAGAATCAGTTAGGTTACACTACAATTACTACTTATATATATACAGGCCTGTTAATTTGGAATAATCTAAATCAACTAATATTGATCACCTAATTAACAAGCATAAATGTGAAGTACAAAATAAGAAGTTAAAACTATAAGAAGATGAGTGAGAATATGGAACTTACGATTTATAACCAAAACAGAGTATGCCTTTGATTTGAAGATGAAAATGTGAAATCTTGGTGCAAGAATTGAGAAAAAAGGGGAGGGGTTTATATAGACGTCAAAAAGTGGGAAGGTTCAAAGAATTAAGGCGTATGCTACAAACAATTAAAACGGATAAGAGTGTCAATTACCAATTTTGCCCTTACACGTGCACTTGTATTGAACTTTTATGTCTTCACGCCATAATGTTCCGCTAAGTTTTAATTTATAGCGTGTAGCGTGACAGGGTGTTACCGTTAGTTAACGCATTTTATCACTCTCATTTCATTTTATTGTAGGAATAGTGTAATATATATATATATATATATATTAATTTGCGGAGGTTACCATGCCCGCAGTCTCTAGAGTTAATAAAAGCGGACACCAATCCGGATGAGTATAAGAGAAGAGACGGATACCAACTGGAATTTATAAAATAATTTATTAATATTGAAATAAACTTTAAAAGAATATAATGAAATCATAGGATCAAGTTTTACATTACCTCCTGTATTGTATGAAATTGATCTAATTAACTCTTCACAACTAGTAGCCACAAATATGATACCAAAAAAATGAACTAGCCAGATTCTAGAAAAAAAGGGTTTCAGTAGATTATGAGCGTTTCTATATGTTTGGCATAGGCCTTTATGTCAATACTGAATTCTGTACAAATAAGCTTTTCTCTTTTATCTAAAAAATAAAAAATTGAAAATGAACAAGAATAATTAGAATATGTGAGAAATGGAATATATGTGGCCAAGGTTAATATTGTCATTCACATTGCAAGTCAGATTGTCGGTCCTGACACGGAACTTAAAAATGTGGCGAAATAAAAATGCAATATCTTCTTGGATTTATTTATTCTGAAGGCAGCAGTCACTATCTTTACAAGTTGCACCTTGCACGTGTTAGTCCTCTTTAATATGATGTATGGGCTCACTGGGCTTAATTTCAAAACCAACTGGAACTTCCTGATCTTTCACTGCACAAAGCCCATCTCTTTATTTTTAGTTTTGCGGGCTCAATTGGCTCTAAATCCGTAGGGTACAGTGTCCCGTTTGGGCCTGAAGATGCACTTGGACTGTTAAGAATGGGAGAGAAAACCCACACTTCAGACTGGCTATTCCTTCAAGTTTCTTTGATGAGCCACGGGTTACGGGTACTGAAAGGGGCTAAAGTTTCCCAGCCCATCTGAATAATTAAAGAATCTAATTAACACAATCTAAATCGGTCTACTAAAAATGAAGAACCCTATTGATTTTTTCTTCTCCTTTTTCGATTTCACTGAGTAAATTTATCACGTTTGCATTAAATGTTTTATGTAGATTTTTTATTTTGGAAGGAAGTATCTAGTGTAAGCACTTGGTGATGACGTTATGCATCTAATTTAGTTATTGACTTACTGGTCAATGTGATGCACATTTGAAACGTGATTATGTTGTAATTTTTGGTGTCTATATTTTTTATAAAAAAAATTACCATACGTTGGTGGCTAGTTGTACCACATTCACAATGACATGGTGCATGGCAACATGAGTAATTTTTCAATTTGGTGCACTGGCATGTAAAACTCGTCATTAGCTAAAATGCTCAATTCTTGGGAGATTCACTTACTAGAATAAGTTCGCTCTCTCATATTTTTTTTCCAGAGGAATTAGATATTTTATATTTAGGTAACTTCTAGAGATTTTTAGAGTCTTTTCAGTCAGCCTTCACGCTGAATGAAGACTAATCAGTAATTAAGCGACGTAAGCAGTGATATCATTCTTGAGACCTCACACCCACTCATCGAATTGTATTATTCTAGTTGTTGTAATAATTTTATTAAGCTGTATACTAAATAATTTTTCTCTGAAGTTTGACCCTTATTCAGCTCAATTTTATAATACCTACTTGCAGTCTAGGGATTAGGCCGCTAATTATTTTTATCATTTTTGCCAGTGTCAAAACCAAGTATGTGGGCAGGACGATTATAATTTAATTAATTCTACGACAGAAAAATTAGAATATCTTTGCTGTTGAACAATCCACTAAGTAAGCAAAATTGTTGACTATATCACTGTAATTAAAAAATACTAAAATTTTAGGAGCAGTGTTGAAAATGAGCCTTTGACTTCATTCCCTGGGGATAATATTTTTGAACTGCAGACATCAGTTTGTCTACTTCTAGAGAACGACAACGTTATTTTTTCAAGTGAAATCAATTAATTAAACAAGTTGTTATTAAGATTGATAGTATACCAGACTTTTAAGACTAGATTAATTAGCTTTAGCTTCGGCCATGTGAAGTCAACTAATGAGTTTTTACTTCTTTTTTTAAAAAAAAAATTGTTCAGCATTTGGGTCAACATTAATTTATAGTTCATAGTTTGCTAATTAAACCACCAAAAAGATGATCATTTTATCACTGAAAATGGCAATCATATATGTGAAGATTTCTCTCCATTTTAAGATCCAAGTCTTTTAGTAACTAAAAGAGTCCTCAATCTCAAAATGTTGTGTTTCTTATGTAGATACCGATGACTTCATTTCCTTACTTCAAAATTAAATAGTTGATATATGACTGCAAGATACAATTTTTCACCTTGACCAAAAGTGCATGCGTAGAAAATGCACAGATTGTCCAATACGATGGCCATATATATACACGTTTGAACTTGGAAATATACATACGTCAATAATATAATACAAGGAGGCATGAATATATGGACCATATATGAATATATGGTGTAATATTCAAAAATAAATATGACTTAATATCATGAAATTTTTAGCATATAATTACATAAAATCGTTGTTGGATACATGCAGTTCTCGATGTACCATTTAAGGAACATGACAAGGGCATTCAAAGACCTGCGTAATTGTAGATAAATTTTTCTCCTAATTAGAAGATTTCAGATTTCTATGTGATTCATTCATTGAATGAAGAGTATATTTGTTTCAGCAAGACAATAAGGCACTGTCTATACGTAAGGGTAGCCTAGCTGGTTAAAGAGGTGGAATTCTTTCCCTTTGTTCTCAAGTTAATTGTCTCATGCATATAGCAATTGGATTCTACGTTTGCTATGTAGCTGATTTAATCAGTTTGCACCTTAAGCAGGTTCTCATACATAAAAGAAAAAAAAAATAGGAGCTTTCAAGACTATACACCAAACAGGAATTGCAGGGGTAGTTCTAGTAAAACCCCCCCTTCAAATTAATTTGCATGAATAAACTTTTCTTATGATCGGCTGGACAATTGGTTTGTGCCAGCTGAAATAAAAAATTTAAATGATCGTGAAAGTAATATTTAACGGAAATTGAGAATAATTACTAATAGTAATAGGTTTCGACTCACATATATGATTTACAAGTCTCGTAATTCTAATAGCGATTGTTAAAAAAAAAAACATTTTTTTGACACTAACTATACAGTATAGGTACGATCGCGAGAAACCTACCGATCCATACCATGGCTTAAAGTGGCATGTCATTACTAGCGTTACCTATTTTAGTTACCCCTAGGCAAAATATTCTTCTAATTAAATCCAGCCTAAAGTTTCGCAACAGACAAAACCATCCCCTTTAATTGTTCTCATTGAATTTGTGGCCCAGAGTCTTTAAGAAACATAACTATATAACTTCATACCTCATTTTCATCACAAATTAGACCTTCACGCAAAGCAAATTGCATGACGAAGAAAAGGATATATATCATGTAGTAGAGCACATCAATCCACTACAAATTGCTAAAAGTGCAAATTAAGGAAAGTTGGGGCACCTGAAGGATGTATGTTTCGTGGAACTTCCCTCTTAAGGGATTTGACGAGTGATACATGACTAATTGTGGACCATGTGAATTGATTAGGCTCGCAAACAACTTGACTGCATTAATAGCTCAATTCAAGATAAGTACATATTTTTGATCATGACATCTCTTTTTTTTTTTTCGTAATTAGGGAAATGATCATTTTTTTGTGTGTGTGTAAGTAGTAAGATTTTCTACTAAACTAGGATTTGTGAAAAATTAATAAATATTAGGTGTAGACATTTCTCCGTCATTGCAGTGTAATGCCGCATGTCAAACATTTGGAAATAAATTTATCTAGATTTAGTTTGGGCTAGTTTTCCTCTATTTTAGTGGATAAAGCCAGATAAAATACAAAAAAGTAATAAATACTCATGCACGTTAGAACTATATATTTGTTACATGTTAATTGATGTCATTCAGAAGTAATTATTTCATGACTTCGAAATTCGAATAACATGATTATCATACATATACAAGGTTGTAATGCTCTTATAAATTTTTTATTAACCTGATGTAAGTTTTTTACAGCATTATTGCCTTGTACAAAAAAGTACGTAACCGGCTTTAAGAAATATTACTCCATTTAGAAGTTGCGCTTGTTTATATGATTTGATGAAGCACGAAAATCATTCAAAGGACACCTTTTAAGTTATAGTTATACTTGACTATATTTTCAAGATTTGACTGATAGCAACAAGACATATTTTACGGAATTCATATGGTGGACCTAATTACTCAAATGTATGAACTTTCAATCTTGAACTCCATCTTGACACTGTTCAAGAGTCTAAATGCAAGGTATATGAAGTCATGAGAATGGTCCATTTGGCAGCCCTACAACAAATGTTAAGACTTAAAATGAAGAAAATTTAGAACGTGGGTGAGAGAGAAATAAGATAGTTACAGTTTTGGTGGTATCCAGTTGTACCCTACATTTATTGGTAGGCATATTTGTGGAAAAAGATTATAACATGGTACATTTTCTAATTTCGTGTGTATGTACGTCTTGTGATTTGGTGATTAGTAGAACAAGTGGCGAATGCAAGATTAGCGGGGTTTATATGAGGATTAAATTAATTAATCCGTCGTGATTTGATTGTGAAGTGAAGCTACATAAATTCTTAGTCATGTTGGTTTCTGGTTCCTTGACTAATCGGCATACATGTTGTTAGGTCGTCTTAATTTTTAAACAACTATTTCTATACTTTTGTAAAAATTAAGATCTTTTGGTCTCATTTGTAAATGAAAGTTTGATAGATACCAAATTTTGTGTTTATATTGTTTCTTTAAAATAAAAATAAAAAGATTGCTCTCTGTACGTAGAAATTGGACCCCTCCTTAATAAATTAGGCCACTATTGCGGCAAGTTTCTATTTTTTTTTAATATTCATATAATATTATAAAATGTATTTTAACTATTATCAGATTATGCATTGCCTTAAGAGATCGTCAATCAAACTAATAGAAAAATAGATCATTGCATGTACTCCCCTAACTCTGATTACAAAGTTTTTCATACTATTTCAATAATTCCCGAATGTATAGTATGAAGCCGAATAATTGTAGTGTGTTTTAAACTTTAGGGCGCGCTCCTCGTAATTAATAAACCCTGGAAAAGCCTATTCGTATTCTTTTCTTTTTTATTCATAGAAAGTGTATCGCGTAATTATTCAAATAGAATATGAATATTTAAGTTTTCACACCAAAGTTCTCGGAGTGTAGGTACAATTATCCTAAAAAATTCCAATAGTTCATTAGTTGTAACTTAGATCCAATATTATCACGATTCAGTAGAGCTCAAAATTTAATAAATATCTGAACTTAATATTATCATAACAACTATAATAATAGTGTTTTAATCTAATTTGTTGATGTTAATCCCAAGCAACTTTCGAACATCTGCAAACGTGGCAATGTGTATAATTTTATTGTATTGTTTCAAGAGTTGCGGCTCTGAGTGCTTCCGTCTAGGAAGCCTAAACACAATTTTATACTTGCAACTTTAAATTACTTGTTCTGAAAAGAAAAGCAGAATGACACGTGGAAGCTCCTTAACACCATTCGCACCTAGGACCACTTCAAGTGGCTTCTCCTACAGCCACCAGGCTTACAAAGATTCCCGCCGCCATCCTCTCTTTCTCTCTCTCTCTCACACACACATAGAAATATATGTATCTATCTCTGTCTGCATGTGTGTGTATGTATATTATTTAACTAATATTAATAAATATACGTGTTCGTATATGTAGATTATATCCGTCTTCTCTTTTGATATCTATATCTAAGTATTATTATAATATATATTCTCGTACATTCCATCACGTTGTCCAATTCTTGACCCCTCATGCATGTATGCCGTGCCGTCCAAATGTTCTAGAAATCTTCCATAAAGAAATTCCTAAGTAATGAAATAGCGATCCGATTTTATTTTCCCATAGAAAGTTCAAATCATAGAAATATACTTTTCCCAAAAATGCTAATAGGGCTACTATGGGAACGTGCCTATAAGCTAATTAGTCTAATTCTACAAATTTAAAGCAACAGTTAAATATTTATGCAAAATAGCCATTAGATATATCTATGGAAAGGCTAGCTGTGAAATGGGACAGAGTTCTTTCATTTTTATTAACATAAAATCTAATGTAGCACTAGTAATTCTGAAAGTCATTAAGTACCATCTATTAAATCTTATAGCTAGTTTACACAAAAGTCCTTGACATTTATTGTCAACGATTTCTTCTACTTGCTCAATATTAATTAGTTGCATATGGTCAAGAAATTCCGATGGTTATAGAATAGGCGCCGGTTTATCAAACAATATCGGACTGCTACTCTGTTTAAGCAACATCTGTGAATTGTATATTTACTCAATTTAAGTATACATATCTCGATTTATTATTTCAGGCCTATTGAAGACTAAACTAGTTTTAGAGAGACAGAGAAGAATATTGTCTACCTTGCTGGCATCAACCCAACTAATTTCTCCGTACTATATATTGTACAAAAGCAAACAAAAGAAACCAACAATGAAGGAAGATCATGTTAATTAATGATAGGAGATTAAGGGATAATGGGGGGATAATATTGGTGTGTAGCCTTGTAAAGCCATTCACGTGGCGTTAGAAGTTAAGAACAACATGATAAGATCGGACTAATGCGTGACTTAACAATGAGATTTAATATAGAAAATTCGGAATATTCCATGTCCCTAAATCATTGGTGGATTACTTTATTCCTTAATTTAGAACTTAGTTGATGGGTGCTTTAATCTAGTTCAGGCCCCAATGGCCATGTTTCAAAAATCCCACAACTGATTAAGAAAGATTAAAAGGAAGGAGCAACATAGATTTTTAAGCAAAGTTAGTGGAATCAATTATGAACCGCTATAACATGTATAGTTTATTTCATGTACATACATATCTACATATGTCAGGGTACACATAGAAGTAGAACCCCCCAAAAAAGTATGATAATTTAATGAAGTGTACACACACAACAAACAAATAACAAAATATTTGGTGAATTTCACGTGTTAACACAGAATTTTTTTTCACCTCTAATTAATTAAACTACAGATATTTTTTTAATGAATCTATGTTTCTCAACCAAATACAAATTTCTCAATATTAACCAGTATTAATGTAAATTTATTGGCCGGATAATTTTTTTGTTTTGTATTTACAATTCGGTCATATATATACGTGTACTAATATCTTAAAAGGCATAAAATGTTCTTACCGCAGAGCTATGCAATTTTGCATGAATTAACTTTTAAACAAGAGTTATTTTGTTTATATATACATATATAATATATATAGTGTAACAATAATTGCTAAAACAAGACTAATAAAGTCTTAGTCAATTCCAATGAATAATATCAAAACCCTATTCAAATTACATTTTTTTTTAACTACATAAACTAGAAAACAAAAAAGTACAAGCATGCATGTAAACATCATGAAGGAAGTTAAAATCATATCCCTCTCCACCAATTCTGTCAATTTTAAAACATTAAAAACACTATTTCTGCTTCTTTTTGTGTTTTTCTTGATTATTCAGGACTGTTTGTTGTTTTAGACGTTGTTGTTGTTGAACTGCTGCTGTAAGCACCACAAATCTTCATCAACGTTCCACAAATTGTCGGACGCATGATCTCCACCGTCCATCAACCACTGCTCCATAAAACTTAAATCTTGGTTAATTAGATAACCAGTGGGGCTAGTTAAAGATTGGTATGATGATCCGTAAGAAATGTGATTAGGCGCCGGATAATAATCTTGATTAGCATTTCCCTGCTGATTAACTGCAGCATAATTGTTGTAACAATCCGTCAGGTCAGATGCTGGCGTCCCGAACGAATCCGAGGAGTTTTCGGGGGTGTAAGTACTCTGAAGTAATACTCCAGGGTTCATATGAGGCATAATTTGAGCTGATCCCATGTCAAGATTCATTGCATTTTCTTGATTATTGGTGTTGAAGTTGTTATAAGTCGAGGCGGTGGAGAAAGAGGCGGTGCTGCTGCTTGCACCACCGCCTGAGGCGTTGGCGTTGGCAGCCTGGATTCTTTCGACTAATCTTGGCATCCATAAGTAGCGCATGGTGTCCTTAAACTGCTTGCTATTAACATCACATTTGAGTTGCTTGGCATGCTTTTGAACTCGAGTTCTCCAATAATTCTTGATCTCATTGTCGGTCCTACCCGGCAAATGTTGAGCAATTTTGGACCATCTAAGGTACAAAAAAGAATTTAAAAATTAAACCCTGTACAAACATACATTTAAATAATAAATATCTAGCTAATATCTCTGTAAGTTTAAGATGAGACCGCAATTCTTTCTGGTATCAGAATCAGATCAAAAATATGTCTAATGTCCGAATCCCATCCAACACGTGAAATTCTATATAAAATACTAAATATTCGACATCTTTACAAGCGTAAGATTTTGCATGAGACGACAATTCAGTAATCAATGTAATCTTATAGCTAAATTAATGTTGTGATAAATTACTTAGATAGGGTTTAGAAATTATCATACCTATTGCCCCATCGCGAATGGAGTTCAAGGATCAAAAGCTGTTCTTCGAGAGTGATATTCCCACGTCGAACATCGGGGCGCAGATAATTCAGCCATCTCAATCTGCAGCTCTTCCCAGTTCTCTTAAGACCTGATGATGCATATTCACAATTATAATTAAGAAATTGATTAAGAGAAAGAAAAGAAGAAAAAAGAAAACCCCTAATTAATAGATCAAGTTCCACACGTAAATTCCTCAACTTTTCTTACACCTTTTGCTTATAAACGCAACTTTAATTGATCATGAGCTCTTTTCTTCCTTTCTTTTTCTTGTACGGACAAGGAACTTTTTGATAGATACATGCTATTTTGTTTGTATCAATCACTAAAAAAAAGATGAGCAATACTAATGGAGTTTCCACTATTTAGACTACACTGATGAAAACATTTTTTTTTCGTAAAAACACCGTTAACGTTGTTGTTGCTAAGTTTTTTGAAGTGAGCTAAAAAAATTCTCATAAATTAAGTTGAGCTAATCTAAATAAAACCATGATGAATTATAATTAATTACTTACCGGCACATCTAGCAAGGGAGTTCCAGCGGCCTTCACCATGTTGGGTTATGTAGTTCATGAGGGTGAAGTCTTCTTCAACGGTCCATGGACCTCTTCTAAGGTCCATTGATTCTTCTTCATCATCATCAATTTGGCTTTTGTAATTTCTTGAGACTTTACCATGTTGATGATCCATGTTTCTCTCTTGCTTTCTTGTTTTTCTCACTGATTGATTGACAACGCACGAAAAGTTTGTAATGGATTGGGAATTTTTTGGAGAGTTGGAGAATTTATAGGGAGAAGTGTTATTTGATATATAGAGAAAGATGTATAGATATAGACAGATGAGAGAGAAGTAGGGAGTTGGATTAAAGAGAATAGAGAATGTGAGGCTTTATATAGATAGAGAGGTATGGTGGAGAAAAGGTGGCATGTGAGAGAGGCGAAGTGGCTAAAGAGCCGCAATAGAGGATTGGGGGGTTCTAATTAATAATTTTAATAGCTATTTAAATATACTTAATAAAGCACACTTAAAACTTTTTGGGTTTCTAAGTATTACAATATTGGTGTTGTTTACCGAGTGAGGGCTTTCAAGTTTGACACTTTGACTTTGCTTATTTCTGTCATTCTGCGTGTGGAAATTGTGGTTTTGGATTTTTGTTTGTGCACTAATATTTTAACTAAGTCCCATCTTTTGGTCGATCAAGTTGTCATGGAATTTTTTAACTTTGTCACTTCTTGTCCTAACTTTATAGATAATGGACTAGGAATGTAAATGAAATTATGCATTATCAGATTTAAGGAAAAAAATATTTATGTAACTATAGTGACTCGGTGCAACGAATGGTTGAACTTGTAATCTTCTCACGATCGTACAATTCACTGAATGATATGTCAACGTCATCGTACAACATGTTTCGATTTTAAGACTTGAGAGCTTGAGCAAGAAAACAGAACAAAAAAGTATATATATAAATTCATGAGAACAAATTATATTTGTGATAATCGCGGCATTAATATAACTTTCTTCCCCGTTCCCCACCCATTTCTTCTTTTATGCATTTTCTCCTTATTCGGGCAAGAAAATAAAATATATCTATAGAACAAATAGTTAGTATTATTCGCCGTCGGACAAAGACAATCAATATCACTAATTAAACAACATGAAACACGCAAAGTTTTAGGTTTAAGTTTTACAGAATAATGGCTACTATTCAAGTGAACCTCATAGAATTAAGTTCATATCCAAAAATATGTAGCATAAACTATTTATCGTCTACAAAAGAATCAGTTTCTTAAGCTATCTTGTACGAGTGATGAATGTAAATTTTTATCACTACTAGTGGATTTTTCTTGAGGTACGCGTCAGTTGGTACACAAGTGCATATGATGGTAAACTGCATTATAAACTGATATACAATAAATGTGGCCGATACCCTCCGTTTCATGACTTTGATAGTTCAATAACTGTACGTTTTGGCTATCCTATGGGCTACTAACCCTATCTACAAGTTGCATATGACCTTGAAGACTCTTAAAGGAGCTTAAACATGTATCTAAATCACAACTATGTGAGGAAGAATTACACAAACTCTAAAAGTAGACATGCGCATTTTGGAACAAGTTAAACACAATTAATTGCATTCTTTAAATTCAAGTTATTTGTTCTTTGAGTCGGCACATGAATATACAGTTAGAGACGCGCGCGCAACCCCCATCATAGACATATGTAGCAAATTTCTACGCTATTTATTAACTCTTGTAGGTGGTGAAGTGCTCTCAGAATTAGTACCTATATGAGCAGGGGACCAATCTTCAAAAAGTTCTGATTGTAGATGTAATTATTTTTCATTGAAATCTTCTCACAACCAAGGAATTGGTATAATTAGACTAATTCAACTGCTAATTAGTTTCTTTCTCTCTAACTATGTACTAAACATAATTCGGTTCAAGGTGTTAATTAATTAACTAAATAAATTGGGATATCAATCTAAAACTCCCTGCAGTTTTGAGAACATGAACGAACTATCTTGTGTTTGTTAATTATCTAAAATCTCCTTTGCTTTTATATACTTTGCATAAAATTTTCTCGGTTAAATTTCAAGTAACTTAGTTAATATTTTTATTAAATGGTTAAACTATAATCACTTATTTTTTTTATGTTTTTTAGAATAATCCACTTATCAGAATATGTAAGTGTTAGACTTAACAAAGATATTTACAATTACATGTAGTAAAGAATATATATATATACATAATCTAATAAATATTAATTCTTTCTAAAAGTTTGAGTGTTTGGAGAAACAAAGATTCATTAGTATTATATGAACTTGTTAACCAACTGGTGCCTCGTTGGCCTAACTAAATTAATTTTGAACAACGCAGTAAATTTTTGTAATTTCATATACTTCCAAGATATTACCGAGATGTATTATATGGTGGTTCCATGGGCAGACCCAAAAGTTTCTGCACATGATTTCGCCCCCATAAACAATAATCCTGCGGTTCCGCCCCTGAGTGGTTCCCCGTGACATCTATAAGACTTAAGCTAATAACGAACCAGTCGCTCGTCATGATCGATCACGTGTTTATTGTGAATAAAATAAGGAACTACTATATAGTTACAGGAAATATAATTAACTCGATCCTGCACTTTAAGATGATCTATAATATACTAATTAATCTCTATTTTATGAACGCGCCTTTGGAGTTTGTGTGCTAGGGAACATTTTCCTTTTTTGTGTCTTTTGCTGTCGTTCACTTGTCTAAGTATGATTAATTTGATAGCATAATTAGCTACATTTAATGAACAATTATCCGATTATGAGTCATAATATTCTCACCATAAAATTACTATTCATTATGTGAAATGCATGCTATAAGTGAGCAAGATTCCGACTAGAAAATAATAGAAAAAGTTGAGAGGAATAAAAAAAAGTTTAGAGTTTCATTCATTTAGAATGCAAATAAAAAAATAAAAAAAAAAAAAATAGACGCCATTGATATCAGCAAATAATTGCCACGCCATTGATACTTTACGAAGTTATGCATTTATGGCGATACGGTTCCTGCATGCAGTGATTATTATCTGAAAGTGATTCCATAATAAGATTCCAATTTATCGAGTTATTTTTCTAGTAATAGTATATTCATTTTCATGTGTACTACTCAAGGTAGAACATTGTGGATTCAAAGATAATACTTTACTTATTTAGATGCGCCCGTTTGATATATATACGCTCTTATGTTACATTCCCTAGTGATTCGAATTTGTCTTATGATTAAATCCAGTGAACCACACTTAATTATATTCTAGTTCAAAGTTCTCATAACATGAGTCACGCAAATTTTCTCCTAGTCGAATAAGGTTTAATTATTCTGAGCAGAATAACCGAAAGCTCTATAGAATAAAGTTCTCGCTGGCTAATAAATTCCCAAGAATAGTATTATTATCTTAATTTATATATCTTAACATCTTGTGATCACATAATGCATGTCCTCAGCAATGAAATTTGCGTGAACCACACATGTATAGCTCGAACTCATCTCCATCAACTAATAACACAGATCCCGCCTTTTAAGAGTGATATAAAGAAAGAGTTTAGCGTCGAGACATAGTGTGAAAAGAGATTACTTTCATAAAGTAAAAAGAATTATCAATGATGATGGTTTCTAGATGGATTCCACAAAAATGAATTTACTAACATCCCAAAATGAGCCTGGTGGGTGAAAAGTAAAATAAGAAAACATAACCAAATATATAACGCAATAGCTTTTTCTCCCTAATTTAACTTCATGTATGACACGTGCCTCATAACACAAAAATGTTCCTTTGTCTAAATACTCAATTTTCGACCATCTTGCTATTTTCATATACCAGTGTATAATTGGCTTTCTATTTTGCAGTACAAGCTCATCAACTCGGCCGTACCTCTACTTTTAATTTACTTGTTCTTTTATTTGAGGTAAAATAAATAAATATATATATGCAGGAATGTATGAAATTAGCAGTGAGTAATATTTCTTATTAATTTGCTAGAAAAATGATGGAATATATATACACATATTCAAAGAGTTTAAAGGATTTTTTAATGACAAAATATCCCACAATTTTAAAATGTGATGGAAGGTTAATTAATGCAAGCTCTAGTATATATATTTATTATTTATGAAAAAGTAAGACGAATAGATCTAGAAATCATTAACGAATTGAATGCTTATAGTATCACTTATATGGCGTACGCAATAAAAATTGATAATTACTTTAAACTGCGACAGGAAAAAGAGCTACTAGAGTGCACCACCATGTTGCACGCTCGGGCTTGACCTTATATTGTTAGCTGGTCGGACACCGTTTTTGCTTTACCTTTTATTTTATAATTTAAGATAAAGACAATTATAATGTCATCCAAAACTTCATGTTGAAATTGAAATAAGGTGTTAGACACACTTAATGTAAGGTTTTATTGGGGTTGAAATTCATTAGGTCTAGATCCATAGTTTTGAATTTGGGTTGGACCCGATCAATTGTCATGTGTCAAATTTAGACCCAGTATATATTTTCATAATTTAAATTAAAGTACTACACTTACACACAATGTTTTTAAAATCGGACCGGGCATTAAACCGGTTCTACCAACCGGTCCGATCCGGTTTTCAAAACACTGCATACACATACTACAAGTACTCAAATCTCACTAAAACTTGATCGTACGTTGGGTCCGTGGGTTTAATAATAATACATATTGGAAATTGTAGCTTATGTGGAATAGGAAATTTGGGGCTGATTATTTCTTCTTTTTTTATTTCCTTTTTTTTTTTTCTTTCAAAGACGAGACTGAAATGACTTTACACGAAGAAAGTAACATGATAAAGACAATCAGAAGACTAGTCCGATACAAGGAAGAAATATGTGAATTGAGAAGGTTTTTTTTATCTCAGGGCGAAGTAGATAGTAGTTAAAAAAGGGAACAAGTGAAAAAAAATTAAAAAATCAAATAGAATAGTAGGTTTGATTCCCTGAGAGCGACACCACTCTCCGTTTCTGTCTTTTTTGTCAAAAGTTGCCCGGATTTTACGATTATTGGGTTTTGACCTTTCACGAAGACGGTGCAGTTTACTATTTGAACTCAAATTTACCTCTTGATTTTCCACTACTCAAAATTGATATTAGGTGACCATAGTACATGAAAGTTTTTAAATGCTTTTGTAGGAAACTTTCTTTATATTTAATTGATGGACTGAATTTTTTTTTAAAAGTTTTGAGTTACACAACTATGGATATGTGATTGGTTTGCGGAATATTAATTTGTATAAGATCGATGCTAGCTACTGCTAATTTTTTATTTTTTTGAAACGGTGCTAGCTACTGCTATGGTTATTTAACAATTTAGGTTTATTATAATCGAACTAAAAATGGAATAGAGCTTTATGAGGTTCATTATTTTTTCCAACAGAATATAAGATTCCTAACAATCCAATCCGTAAGGAAAACAAATTGTAAAATTGTGTATTGCTTAAGGAGTTCATTTTACCACGAAAAAATCTTACCTAGACCAGGTATATCATAAATATTGTGGTCGTAATTGATTTTCCATTAAAACTTGTCATGAACAGTTATTTCACGTATTTAATATTATAACTTTGTGACGTATGATACAAGCAATCACATAATTTATAGACTTGTACGTAAATATAATTTAGCTTTCACAACCCTAATTTATGCTTCCATATTTATGTAATATCTTACTTGAAATTTTATGCTGTGATTGACTGAATATATTGATTCCTATAACTAGGTCAACATGAACTGGATCTAGTCTAAAGTTAGTTTAAGCGGTTAGATTAAAACTTCCAATGCTTAGTCATACAATGTAAGAGTTTGCAACCATAAAGTTGGTAAAAAAGCATATTAATTTCTACAATAAATGTAGTTAAGATATGTTTGATTAAGAGTAACACTAATCTTACAGACTTGTAATTTGTCTGTGATACAGACGTAATCTCTGTATATAATATTATTTCAATTGATTCCCTAGTGATTAGAGTTTCAATCAAATTGCCCTTTAAGAGTTATCAATTATTAAAAGAACCCCAAATTTTTAAAAAGGAAAGATAAGATGCAACAAATCAATCTATATCTGCAATTCGTTCAACTTTTAAGTAATAAAATAACTATAATTCCGTAAGAGATTTTCATTGGTTATGCTATATCTAATTAATAAATTTTTTCTTAACTCAATTATGATGAACTTACTTCATTTATAAAAGAATGATAAACCATAAGTCCATAAGTATATACATAAAAAAATTTAATATGTTCGTGGATTTTTTTCCTGGCTATATCCCTATTTTTTGGTTAAAATTTGATATGATTATCGTAAGATGAAAGGGAATCAACAGAGAAGTAAATATTAATTAGCTACAAAAAATAAATAGCTATAAGCCTACAAAAATTGAAAAGGAAAAGAAATTTTAGATTGGAAAAGATCAGTTACAAAGATTTGGAAAGTTATTTGTTAATCAAGATTTAATTAATACAATCTGAAGGATTCAAATGATATTATAAGAAGTTCAAGGTTAAATTTAAATTTTTCAATAAGTTAACTGAATCTGTTGTTCCGATTGTCCATTGAAATATTAAATTTCAAATGGCTAATCAAACGGTTTAAGATTAGTCTGTATGCTTACAGACTGTAAGCATATCATTTTCCATTAATTAATTAGGTGATTCTTGTTACATAATTTTATTCTCCTAAGAAGCGTCTTTGACCCAAATATGTATGCTACCTCCTTTTTTAAATCTTACCATATATTTTGGCCCGCGAAAGCAAGAGTATTTCTAGAAGTATCATGCATAGTACATTAGATATGTAGAAAATTTTAGTGGCTGGTGGTTTATTTTTACATCTTCATCATGAAAAACTTATACGCTAAAATACTAGTTGTGGGGTATATGATTGTGAAGCAATGAAAATTTGAGCACATTCGTGTACCATTGTGAGTCGTATATACTTATGTGAATACTTACCAAACTAAGTATTACATTTTAAAACAATAGTCAAAAGCATGAGATTTTTATAACTATTTTTCCACAGGAGGAGAATATATAATATCGTCAAATTTTGCTATTACGCCAGATTTATATTAGAGATTTACTTTAGTATACAAAAAAAATAGAAAACAAAATAACAGCCAGAAAGAACAAATTATAGAGGCAAACCTGCAAGAACCATTAGTGGAGATGGCTCACAATGTTTATTTAAAGAATAAGACATTGATTTTCAAGATACACATTTGTGAAATTATATTTATTTAATACAATAATTAAGTTATAAGGGAATAAATAACTGTTATGTCGATGTTGCTAATTCTTACAGATGAATTTCTACATATTCACAACTTTCACCCAAGATTGTAAATATGCAATTATAAATTATTCTCCCGGGTTTTAGAAATATTTTTTAATTAATTTATTTGGAGGATGTGAAAGGAGGGCAAGTTTCAATTTTTGGTTAAATGATAGAATAGCTTTATAAGTCAATCCATATTTACAAGGGGAGAACACAAAGGCAAAAAATGAATATAAAAATTACTTGTGTTGAAACTTGAAAGTACCAAGCCATTAGTTTATTTATATTCCTCTCTTTCTTCTTTTTTATTTTCTTTCTTATTGACTAACTTTGTCACTAAAGTCGTTGGGCCGCCGATAAATCAAATAAAGAAAAGGAAATAATAAATCAAAGAATCTGCTTATTACTTATTAGTTATTACTACTTGTTTCTTAATTTGCATAATATAACTGGCTCGACTTTTCATGACAAAAGTATCCTTCTCACGTGCATGTATGAACTAGCTAGTTTATGTACAATCTTTATCTAATAATATGATGTTACACTAATTATTGTGTTCCGCAGCTAAGGATGTAAAATAGCCACCAGAAAGCGAAGGAGAAAAAAGAGAGCAATACATGAATGAGCATTATTGTCTTATCCTTTTGGCGCACGCTTGGACGCTTGGTTACTCAAAAATTACCTTTTCTGATTGAGACTTATATAGTACGTAGCAACAATCTTTAATTCCAACATTACCAATTATAGAGAGTATTCTCAATTATGTTGTTAACTATATATGTTTTTAATTATACTTCTCCTCTACATTGCCAAACTCGATGTCTCAAAAAATTTATAACATAATTGTTGTAATACACGTTAAAAATTATGTATGTTCCTTTTGTACAAAATAAAAATTGAAAATGTTCCGATACTCTTAAGAAAATATTGAGAAACCTTGATCGCTGGTGGAGGTGGGGATAAATGATTTGTCACTTGTCAGGTTAGGATATACTTAATAAACATATCAGGTTTGGTTTCCTCTTATACATGCGTTTTGAGCTATCCGCATATCGCAACTAATTAGCTCGCTTATTGACAAAAACCTTTTACTTGTACGTATTCGAAAAACAGAAACAATTTAACTTGAAATGCTTTTCAAGTTGAATAGTGCGTGCAACCAATAGTTTCAACTTTCCGATTTCAATGCTGCTTTATTTCATGCTATAAATAGAATTTTGCATCATTTGATTTCCTTGAGTTTCATATGTGTTCTCTACAAATCAAGACTAAAGTGAATTTCGTCATTAATTCGATCTGATTTGATGTCGTTCAGAAATATTGGCTATTATATATAGATTTTTCCTTAGATTGTTATCCAATTAATACAATGTATTTAATTTAGACAGCAGTTTGTGGGCGTGCTGATTAGCACTTGGAGCAGTGGATGAAATACATATGCCTTGATTGATTACAATGATTTGAAATGATTACCCATTTAACTTGTGATTGTTTTCGTGAAAAACTTAGATTCACACCACACGTTTATTATTTGATTGCCGTTCGTTCTAAAAGCTCAAGTTTGTAGATAGAATAAACATTTATTTATTTTTGTATTAGTATTCAGTACCCCTCCTCACGTGCATACTATATTGAATTGTCGTTCTCTGTAATTTCAAACTTGTAGAGATGATTGACATTATTTATTATATATTAATCTCCAACATTTATCACCTAACGCATGTGGAGATAAATGTGCAAAGTAGGAGTCATTTGTAAAATTAGAAAATTTATTAAGCGAATGAAAGTAAACTATACAATCCAAAGCGGCAAAGAACATTTTGAGTCATGACTTCGAGTCTCACAAGTTAAATACATGAAGCGTGTACATTATAAATTGTGGAGATTAATACATGCTACAATTATTAAATAAAATTAGGTAAAAGAAAAAAAAAACTATTTAGGTTCATCACATGTAAGTTATGTAACACAAAATTTAATAATGCCACAAATAATGGAACATAATTAAGCTAATTTATAAATAAAATCTAAAATGCGGAAAAACATTCAGAAAATTTGCCGTAAAATGCTTGAGTCCGTTTTACTATGTTTATCAATAACCTTTTGAAGGAAAAGGAGGAATAATTAAACACTATTAAGCTTCCACCCACATATTCTACCAACACAAAAATGGAATGATCTTTATGCGAAAAAGACATATGGAAGACTTACTGTATCAATTGTTCCAAGTCTTTACTCTTAGATCTTCTAAATTAATTATAAGATTCAACCCAATGAGTGCGTTCAAATTTTATCTTTGCAAGGAAGATATCCGTATAGTAAGATACGAAAACCTACTTGGATAATGAACTAATGGTTACGTTCCAACTCTGCAAAATATACACTTTTGTACATCAAATGTGCCTTTTTTTAATTGATGTTACATTAGCCAATGCCTCTTTTTCTAGTGACATCTGGAATGCAGGGAGGAGGGGACCATTAATGCACTACACTGTTGTTAAATATGTTCTTTTTGTGTCTAGAATTTTTATTCACTTAGTCTTTTCATCGTGTTTGTAATATATATGCTAAATATATAATGAAATAACATACACAATATAGACAGACACATGGGTGTGTGTATTATCTAAATCTTTCTAACAAATGTCGAATAAGAATTATCAGGGATTACAACCGCAATAATATAGTTAATTGGATGATTGTACAATGAAAATTTACATGCCAAATTTATTCATAATTAGTCATTACTTTATGCATTCAGATCTCATCTCATCATATGTTATACAAACTGACTCAGAAATTAACACATCATTTGTTACAAAGAACTTGGACTGCATTATCCGCACAATTCACCAACGTTGTTGGATGGTAACATGTACATATATATATTTATGTTAGCAGTCATAGCGTTGACAGAAGTGTGTGCTAATTAGTCACATACATATCATGGAAATGAGAGTGACGTTCAAAATGACGACGCTAATGATAAATTAAGGGTCAAACTATGGAAAGACTAACGCGTGTTATTTTCCAACGATAATGTTATGAGAAACACGCGGATAATGACATTCGATAGTGAAACGGAGTTGAATAACTTCTTCATTTAAAGATTTGAGTTTTGAATATGCAAGCACTTAATTATATATCATATTTTAACTATTTAACAAAGTAAATTAGTAATATATATCCATTTAGATAGCAAATCCACAGATTTGAGATGTGCCCCATTGCCTGCATTTATAAAATAATTTATTATGAAGATTAATCTGTTTGTATACTATATGTTTTATACATCAACTATCATAGAGTACTGCACGGAGCATGCATTTAGTTACGATTTTTTTGCCAACGATCACAAGGACATGCACCGAGCATCCATGTAATTACAGTTTTTGCAATTTCTTTTGGGATCAATATAAGTCATGGTCCTCATGGAATATATATACTGATACAATATACGAGAAAATAGAAAATTCTCATATATGTGCCATTACTTTAATAAACCAGTTTAATCTTAGGAATATATTATATACACTGGCGAAATCATATAATGATATAATTGCAAATATTATGGAATGAAGAGTCCTAATATATCGAAGCACGTAGATGATCGTGCATTCATGAAGTTTTGACGGGAGAAATCTTGCTGAATTTGTTTTGAGCAAATCTTGATGACAAATTCTGTGATGGATATGCACAGTGTAAGGTAAAGTAGTAGATTGCGACATTAGTGGAAACAATTAAAATTGGTGTATGATGATGAAGAAGAAATTCCAGATTGAGAAAGAGGCACAAGGTCCAGATTCAGGGTCACCTATTTTAGCAAATAACAAATCCACATATGTCCGTTGAATCGTATTAAATGATAAGTCTAATATTTTAACTGTTGAAGAGGAAAAACAATTAAATATTTGTCTATAGTTTTTAACACGCTTATGCATACATAATACGCTACCTTCATCTGATACAGTTTAATAAGGTAGTATTTAAAAATACTTATTATATAAAGAGTTTATTAACTTTTGAACTCACATAAGCACTTTTTAAGTGTTTAGATTATCGACTTTTGGTCGTGTTTGTCTTAAAAAAGTACAAAGTACAAATAAATAGGTACGTGATGCTTCTCAAACTATTTTTGTAAAGAATGTATTTATTAAAGTTTGGAAATTAATAAAAAAGACACCGCTTCTCATTACATATTGTTAACATCTAATTAGTACTTTAAGTAACTTTTTATGATATTTGTAAATACTAACGATTTTTAGGCTAACTTTAAGCATATACATTAAAGAAGTCGCTAGCGCTTTAACTCTTGAAATATGATGTACATAAGCCATATGATCAACAGACTCGTTGATTCGTGCAGAATAACGAGAATCGGAAAAGCAAGAACTCGGTGATTCATATAGAATATCGAGAAATTGACAAAAACTCAGATAAATCTTAAGTCAAATTTTACTTAAAAAAAGAGCTCATGAATAATAATGAGGAATGAGTTATTTATAACTCTTTCAAATAACCTACCACAAAATAAAAGTTAGAACTCTATTCAAAAGCAAACTCAAAAAAGAAAATAGAATCGTAATCATAAACAAAATTCTAAATATATCTAAAAATTCTAAAAGAAATTTCATTAAAAATGAAATTGTCATTTTAACCCCCAAACTCCTTTCGAATTTGGCTAAGATCGGGTTGGTGGAGTCTCGCTCAAGTGGCCGTTTTCAATAGAAAAAAGTGGTACCTTTTGGTGAAATCTTACTCTATTAATTTTGTGGTCAAAATTTGATTAGTTTTGTCCAGAACTGCTTATTTTCGTTATGAAAGCTATCACTAATGCTACACTCCATCACGAACCGCCTTAGGTAATCAGTATGTTTTTTCATAAATGATCAACTTTAATACTTAAATGCACGGCTTCTTTGTAATTAGCATGACTTGTATAGATAAATGTCATCTCATCATATCATATCTTATGTATGTACCAAATTATGGATTTAGCTAAAATTTCAGTTAGACAATTTATTTTAATATATAGTAAGAATTTTTTCTGGAACTCGGGTTGTTCTTATTTATAGCTACCACTTGGTCTTGAGACATGCCACGAAGTTTTATTTAAAACCACTATACTATAAGAATTCAATTATTCTTATACTTCTTTTGTTAAGGGATGAGACCATTGTGCTTATAAAAACGTGACGTGACAAGTAATTAAGAACTGATTGGCCTATAGTGCAAGACTGCTAGTGTTTTATTAATGGTTTTTGTCTTTTCAGTTTTTAAGTTGAAAAAATATTTAGAATAATGATCTTGTGAGTCTGCGTAAGCAAAGTTGGTGACTGATTCTTCCAGCATTCTGTCAGCTTATGCGATGTTACGCAAGGAATTGCTCAGCAATAATTGGCCATGGATCCATGGTCATAGTACCTATCTCACGTAATAAAATTCGATAATTATTTCGGTCTCATCTTGTAAGAGTGGTGTGTTGAAATTCTTTCTGCGATTCTTGAAAATAACTCTAGGATATCGTATCTTCTCCTCTCCCCTTATAAAGTCTTTCAAAAGAAATGGAACATGAGCAGATTCCAAATTTCTACAATAAAAGTAAGAGGCTGAATAAATTCTAACTAGCATGTATTTTGATTTAATTAATTAGACTGAGCAATGACCAAATAATTTACTTCACTCGAACTATAGCCCTTTTTTTGGGTTTGCTTACTTATATTGTTTAACCGCGGATAAATAAGCTAAAATGTTGCATGAGATCAGAAATAATGAATATATATATATATATGTGTGTGTGTGTGTGTGTGTGTGTGTGTGTAAAACTGTATATAATCGTTAAGAGGAACAACTTAATTAGTTTCTAACAAAGAGTCGTCCCATTTCTCTTCTGAGTTGAAAGTAGCAATTCTCATTAGATTACAAAGAAATGGTACAAGATTGGTGGTGCAAAGTGTACAAAAAAAGAAAACCTCAACATGTCAAGTATGAACTCAACAACTTTAAAGCAACTTTTCATCACGTGTGAGACAATTGGTTTGCAAAAGCCCCAACATCAAAATGTAAGCTGATTCATAATTGCATTTGTTGTCACTAAACAAGTACTAATTAATTTAACCCCTCTACAGGACTTAATTATGCTGTTGAAAATCTAGAAAAGTATATAATAATTTACTGTTTTTGAATGTTAAGTTCCTTCGTCCACGTGTTTTGTACAACTTACATAGTAACATATGAATTAGAAAAGTGTGTCCCCAGTTCCCACGTCCGATAGTTTATTGCAATCAAATGATTAATGGCAAACAATATCCGCAACAATTTAAAACTGAAATTAAATTTGAACTTTATTCCTAAATTTGTGCAGTTCGTGTGAACTTAGGTTTCAAAACCTGTATTGTCTATCAAGTCAAAGACACCATGTAGTTGACCAGTTAATTGCGTGTCAACAAAAGAAGCTTTGATCATAACACTAACCCTCATTGCAATTATAAAATACCTGAGGCTTGTTGGTATTCGTTTTGGCTTCATTTAAGCTATTTTAGAATTAAAAGAGAATGTTTTAAAGATCGTTTATTTTTCTATAATAAAAATGTTCAAATCTAAATTGACTAATTGATACAAAAATAATATATTTTTTATTAACTTATGATGAATATGTTTGAGGGAATTATTGAGTCGCTTTTTGGAAATGGTAGAGTGAAATGGTGAAAGTATGTTGATTAATAAGTTATGTTTAGTATAGTGAAAATAATGATTAACGTTGTTATAATTTTTAATATTCAAAAAATAAATAAAAATGTATATTATATATGCATTTACATATTACATATATATATATATATATATATATATATATATGTGTGTGTGTGTGTGTGTGTGTGTGTATGTGTGTGTGTGTGTGTGTGTGCATGAGTGTAAATGTATATTATGCTGATTAACTTACAATTTTGAAATATATGTTTCAAAAATTGTATCCTCGTTTATAATTGATACAAACACTTTATTTTTATTTATTTTTTGTTAAACATACAAACACTTTATTTTGAACTACATTAATCAATATGAGATGACGTGAAAAGAGAAACAAAGCGGCCCGCTACGACTCCTCCAAAATGTTATATTTATTTACTTTTGTAAGTAAATAAAATTCTCATCTCAATGACCTTTAGAAATCAATTTTGAGGTTCGCAATCATTCAAGGAATGTTAAGTTTGTTATTGTACAAATTTCTTTTAAATAAACATATTAAACAAATTTAAATGTCAAGTTAAAAAGTTATTGCAATTACCGAAGTTTACAATTGAGTATTGGAATTTGGAACTAAATTAGTTTACTTTGAACACTCGTGCGTTATTCAAAACGGTGACCAAGTTTAGTCCAAATGGAAGAGTGTCATAATATTTCATCTACAATCCATTATAAAAAAATATAATAAAAAGTCAAACAAACAAATGTCAAACGTAACAAATTCCATTGCAAAAACATAAAATTTGTTGAAAGTCAACTAACCTTAGGACGGCTTTCAGAGCGTTAGCTGTTGAAAGTCTTACATAATGAGATACTACAAGTTCATAGGATATCTTTGAATTTAGACCAAAAGAGAACCAACTTGCATAGGTGACATATATATTTTTCTGCAAGTGTTCAGTATTTTATTTGCAAGAAAACCTAATTGAGATTTGATATTCAAGAAGTGGACTCATATCCACTTCCATTATAGATGCTTCCATGGCAAATTATTTCAGAATTTTATTAATTTATATAATATCAAATAAAAATCTCAAGAAACATGCTGAAGTCTGTCTTCCTTAATTAGTGGGCGCTAAAGTCCGCTTCAATTGGCACATTTAAATTGCTAAATTTGTTCGACAGGCAAGTTGTGATTCCTTGAGTGATAAGTACATTGCAAATTGATTTAAGTATGATATAACTTAAAAATAACAATCAATAATCAATTTATTGTTACTAGGTCAAAAATTTATATAATTTTATCGTTTTCTCCTTTTTATTGATAAAGTTGGATTCATACGTTGGTTATATGATTTTGAATTTCAAAACTAACCAGCCGCCCCTCTATTTCCATTCGCATCAAAATAATTTTTCTTATCAAAAAATATATATACAGATCTTCTTCTTAATTTTTTTGGGTTTTCTTTGTACGCTAAAGACACTTCCAAATATTTAGGATAAAATTCGACACCATTTTGTTGTTACAAGATTCATCATTTTTTAAGTCGTTCGCTGGACCGCTTCACCCTTTCGTTTGCTTGGGCCTTAGTTTACAAGCGGTCCTTTTATCTCTTCCTCTTCTTTTCTTAGGTTGCCTTTTTGTTGGGTCTATTTGTGCTTCTCTACTACTGTACTTTGAGGTCAGGCCCATCCCCTCTTTGTTTATAATACTTTCACTTTTAAAAAGTAGAACCCTCTAATAAGCAAAAAATAAAATAAAATCAGTGGTGTCCAAGTTCATTATCTCTAAGTAATAGAATATTAAAACTCTCATAATCATAGATCAAAGTTTCTATAATCATTTTTATTTTTGACTTTGTGGAATCGAAAAACACAATTGTTTTTCTTGCCTATTTTGACAATAAAACGAATTATTCGAAAAGATCTCAAAACATCACGAAAACTTTCTAGTATTCAGTGAGCCGAATCATACACTGAAAACAAAATTGTGTTCCATGCTCATAATCTTAACTAGGAGGTTTGGAAAAAGTTATTTGATTTACCAAGGACCTATAGTTACAAATAGTCTCCACACATACAAAAATTAAACGATATGCACGACATTGTTAGAAGTAATGTTCAAAATGTCACTTATTCAATCATGACTAATCGGTGCAACCAATGATTAAATCAAAATATTTCTTTAATTACAAAGTATTAACTTTTTCACCAACCTCATTTCAGTTCTGCACTAAAATAAATAAACTATCATCGCGATTGCGTGAAATAATTCCGCCATTAGTTGCACAATTCCTAAAATACCCCCTCTTGGGCTATAAAGCACAAACTACTTGGGCCGGGCCCTAACACAAAACAATCAATAAAAATCAAACTAGACTAATGTTCTCCCAAAAGTACAAACCCAACTTATTCGAAAAATCGAATTGAAGGCCCTAAATGAACATTTTACTTGCAGGAGAAGTTGTACCTTTCTCTGTCATCACATCAAAACGGAAAAAATTGCAGTAGTCAACATTAAACAATCAAACAGCTTAAACTCTCAGAAAAAAAGGCATATATACATAAAGAATCGTTACAACACATTTTCTCTTCATTCATTAACCCTCAATCGTATTATCATAAAATTAGGGTTTTTTTTCGAATATGTTTTTCACGGGCGATCCATCTACGAGAAAACGGGTGGATTTGGGCGGTCGGAGCTCCAAGGAGAGGGACCGTCAGAAGCTTCTCGAACAGACGCGATTGGAGCGGAACCGCCGCATGTGGCTGCGGCAGCAAAACTCTGCTGCTCTCAAAATTCAGGTCTTTTTATTTGTGTATAATTTGTTGTTTTTGTGTGTAGTTGAGTATTTGGAGTTTTGAGTTTGTTGTGCTAGTCTTAGTGGTGAATGCAGTAATTTAGGGGATGATAATGGTGTTGATATGAGTTAAGCGCAATCGTGGGGGATTGAACTGGAGAATTTGGCTGAATTGAAGGAATTGCGTTGTTATTAGACGAGATTGTTTCCTTTCTACAGTTAGAACTGATGTAAAGTGAGTTGCATCGATCGATTAAATTGTATGTAATGATTGGAAATGTGATCTTTTTAGGACATTAGTTAGAAGTGGCAGGACTACACCAGATGAGATTATGTCGGTTTCTGTTATCATTTGAGTGAGAATGGCGCACCATCGCCATCTAGGTTTTGCTGCTGTTATCATGAGGATTTGAATACTGCGTAAACTCCTGTAGGTGTAGGAGGGTGCTAATTAGGGGTTTCTGAGCGTGATCTCAATAGGAAAGCTATAACTAGGTTCTGTATTGCATAAGTGAAGCTTAAGTCTGATTCCAAAATTCTTGTCCAATTTATCTAGTCGAGTTACTTTCCTCTTGGTCTCTTAATATATATTAGGTAATCGAATCAATATTAAGATACTTCAACATAGGCTTTGGTTTGATTGCATTGGATGAGATGTCAGTTTTTTGGATTAGTTTATTTTTCTCATGGTAAATCTGTGCGAATGACACTTATTTATAATTATAAATGTAATTCTTTGACCTTTCATCTCTTCATTCAAGTTATTATTCATGGTTACTCTAGGATCCCACAATGGATATCACAAGCGGGCTTGTTTGAAAAGGAAAAAAATTCTTTAGATTATACCGGGAGTACAGTTTTCATTCAACTTCCTTCAATTTTGGTCCTGGGCTCATGGTATTATACTATAACCATGAGCTGGATTCGTTCAAGTAACTATGAAACAATAAAATTTCATATGTTCCTATACATGTCGATCTCTCTATTCTTATTCTTAAGTGGGTAAATATAACCACCGGCTTTATTTGTTTAACGTTGCAGACATTATCTACTAATAGTTTTGGATCTGCATGTTCTTTTCTATTACTGTTGATTTGGTATTCTTACATAGGTTTAATTGCTCCAAATTTCCTCAAGGTTCATCACCAATGTACAATGTAGTGTACATTTGGATAGGACATTGTTATGCATTCTTCAATTTTCGTAGACATCCATTTCACGATGTGTGGAACTTGACTAATTACTAGTTACAGAAATGCTTCAGAGGGAAAAAGGTGGTGGAGGCTGAACGTCGCAAAGTTCGTGAGGAGTTCTTCGAGAAGTATGGGCAGGGTTGTCAGAATGTTAATAGGTTTGCAATTAGATCGATGCATTGTTTTGTTTGAAGTATTCTCATATTTTAAGCTATTATCATCAATTTGTTTTTATTTGACCGGTCCTTATATAATCTATATTTATAGTATCTCTTTCTCAGTTGATGTTATACAATGTCATTTAGTCTGATATCTTTTCCTTACGATGCCATACTCAGGCAGTGTTTTGGCCCAGAATCTGATTTTCTCCGGCAGCTTCTCTTCTTCTTTAACCCAAAATGTGCTACTGATGTTTCTGCCCTTGTGAAGACCTGCAGCTTGCTATGTGAATTGATCTCCAACAACGGTGTGTTTCCTTTCTTTTTTTTTTTTTTTTGCATATCCTACTGATGTTCTTGCATCACAGATTTGAAGTAATTATGTGCATAAGCAAATACTTTGACATAATTGGACTTCCACTTTTATGGTTCGTCATGCTTACCCCACTTGTATGATTTTATCTCCTTGTGGGGGCTTTCTTTGTCTTGCATTGCAAAATCTCCTTTTTGTCTCTTAGAAAACTTTACTGGAGATATCTGGAGTTGCAAATTATTCAAAATTTTGAGCACAGCTTTGAATCGAAACGTGTCTTACTGATGTGAAACCATCTAAGTTTCTGTTTTTGTGTTTTTCATATTAATGAGGAATCTGGGAAGTGATTCCTTTACTTTGGATCAATCCCAGCAGATTACTACTGTTGCAGTATATACAATTGGATCATTTCCCCTGCAATAGTTTAATCTCTTAAACCAACAGTTAAGACAGTATAATGTTTGTTGCTAGTTGTCTGTATTAGTACAAACGGGAAATCACTTGCCCGTATATGAGGGGGGCTGGTGCAAACATGACTGATAACAGGTTAAGATTTTATATGATATGGTTATTTTAGCGATGCAATTTTCCATGTGTATGGTCCATGGCAGGCTGAATATTTTAAGCCAATACTCATAGCTTGTTTAAGAATTTCTTTAGATTGATCTAAATATGTCTGACTTACCTAGTAAGCTCTTTTATACTGCTACTATTTTGTCTGTTGAGCCACTTTTATTTCCTTCTGTAAGTTGTAATCTATTTTCTTGATTATTTGTAACTGTAATTTTGTTGAACTGATAATAATATAGTTTTTATTTTAAAGAAAAGGTAACGGTGTTTGCTTTTCTTAAAAAGTGTCTTATTTTGTCATTTTCTGCTTGGCAAATGTTCCTTTTCGGATTTATCCAATTGAGGATTAACATACTATGATTTCAGCACATGTAAAGATGAGAATAAATGGTTTGACTTTGTTCGCTGTGTGAGGTGCTGGAAAGTTTCTTTTCCTGCTATTTGTTGGAGTTGAAGCATAGCTCTAACCTTCTCTGATTTATGAATTTGTTTCTGTTCCTTCTTCCCACTTAGTTTTTAGGACCTTGATCTTGTTATTATATTCTTATCTTGCAGTAGATGCAGTAAGCATTTTTGGTGGCACAGACTACTCAAGCAAGCGCAGTCTGGTGGAGTACAGGGTTAAGAATCTTGCTTGTGCTTGCCTTTGTGCGATCCACGAGAACAGGTTGATTTCTAATGGACATTTTCTTTCTTCTTCACGCTTCACTCATATATTTAATAGCCTCCCAAGCTAACATGCCTTTTTTTTATATCTCTGTCAGACTTTTATGAAAAACATGTACTCTAATATGATGTTCTGGCTGCAGATTGTTTTCCGCCAGGTCCATCTTTCTGTATGCGGTTTTGACTAGGAAAACTACTTCCATGATGAAAAGTGCATGAACATTTAGATTGCGACTTAAATAAATCAAAGGGGTGTGTCTTCCTATGTTTTTTTGGTGGAAAACTAACCGTCTGATGATATACTTTTTGAATATGCGGCTTTGATGATGTATTTCTTTGTCATTTTTTGTTATATGATAAAGTTGTTAGCTTCCATCACAATTAATTACCAGAAAATAAGATTAGGCGCTCTCGTATGCAACTAAAAGCTTTCGTTTTCAGTTCAGTCATTTCCTGATTTTCACAGGCATCAGTTGAAAGATCAACTGTTTTTGGCACCTGAGAAGTTTAATGGATCGGCAGACGTCTTACTGGAGGCGACAATGTTGTTGATAGATTCAAGGCTCCCTTGGGCTTGTAACTTGGTCTGTTTTATGTTGCAAAGAAACATATACTCCATGTTCAGAGAAATAATCCTGACGGGAAAGGTACTCCACTTATACTTGAGAATCATGTCGTGTCTCTTTCAGTTGTCTTTTTGATTACCTAAAATGATATGACTTCTTTCTGTGGGTGAATAAGTTTCATGGTTCATTTGCTTCAGCATAATAAGATGTAGATAATTTGTTTTTATTCTTTATATATTTTCTTGACATAAACTCTAAATCTTGATTGCAGTTGTAATATTATGCGTAATCTAGTTTGTGGTCTTACTTTTCCCTATTTAGTTCCATTTGTTGATAATGGTTATATCTTTGTATTAATAACAATAAATATGGTCCTTTTAGGAGAATTTTCAAGTTTCTACTGGAATCATCTCTTCGTTGGAGCGTGTTCTTGCCGTTATCATTTCTCATGTCGGCCAAGAATCTTGCACTTGCCCAAAAACTGATTCTCGATGGAGGTTCTCCTCCCAGATTCTTACAATTCCTTTCTTGTGGCGGTTCTTTCCTCACCTGAAAGAGGTAAATATGACTGCTTTTTACATGTAATTCGTTCCAAGTACCATAGGTAGTGTGTTTAACTGCTACAACCAATATGCTGATGATAACCCTCTCTAACCTTTGACCTTTCTATGTTTTTGTATGTATTAATGTAGTATGATTGGAGAAACTCGTACTGTAGTATACCTAAGTTGAAATTAGATTATTTATAATCACAATACCTGTTTCACTATCTTTATCCTGTATCCAGGTTTTCGCTACACCTGGGTTGAGCCAAAATTATGTCCACCAGATGGCTTTGTGCGTGAAGGATCATTCTAATATTCTGCCTGCTGATATATCTAGTGACTTTCCTAGTTATGCCTGCCTCCTAGGGAATCTTTTGGAAGCTGCTGTGGTCACTGTAACCCAGCCTGGTTCATTTGCTTGGGTAAAGTAACTTAAACGCACTCTTTTAGATCATAGGCCTTTTTTCTGCAATATGCTTCATGATCTATATTAGTGTTGCTGGGGGCTGGCTATACTAGCATTTAATATCACTAATTTTTTTTTACTCCCGTGTTGAAGAGATTTACATTATTTTTTTTCACATGTAAATGTGAATTACTAGATAATAAATTCCTTATCTGTTACCTGAAATAGTGACAGTTTTTATGATTTTTTTCTTGATGGTATTAACTATTGCATAAAATAGGGATACACCTCTCAAAATAAAATATATAAATAAATAAATAAAAAATTCTTTTTTTCTCCACTGAAACTGAATGTTTTACATCGCATATTTCAGTGGAGTGGTAGACATCAAAGAGGGTTTTGAGATTAGTAAATATGGTTGGTGCTTATTCACAGTTTGTATAGCATCCTGAGATTTTTTCTGGTCAACGATAGCTGGTTTTAACTTTGGCTCCTCCATTCAGTGTTAAAATATGAATTTTGAGCATATGGAAAATTTAACTTTGGATTATTTACTTCTTTTTGTTTTTTCTACAATAATTAACAAGCGATCACAAACATTCCGTCCCGGACAAAAGGGTTTTCTGATATGCATGGGAACCCTGAAGGATATTTCTTCTTCTATGACAGGCCAAAGACCTAATGATTTGATGCCACATTTGTTGCATGGTTTGACCTACTCTATGATATGCCTCCAGTAACACTTCTCCTAAAAAATCATCCAATATATTTTTGAGTTCTGTGTAACTATTGTGTTTCATCTAAAGTTTTTGCTATGGATTTTCTTTACGTTCATATTATTGCTGTAGATGTCTAAAGATAGTTGCTATTCTCTTACTGAGTTCCACCAAGTTCTAGATTCACAACCTTTAGATTTTGTTGGAGAAGATATATAAAATAATAAGTGCCCAACTCTACAAATTTAAGTTTTCAGATTAGGCAGCTTTTGTGTATGGTATCAGAGCCAAGTTAAAAAGAGGTCCGCAGTTCGAATCCTACTGTCATTGTTTATCAAATGATGCGTGTCGGGCTATACAGAAACAAATTAAAGACTGCTCTGAAGGGGCTTATTTGAGAATATAGATAAAGTACTTCGACTTCTTTACGAACTTAAGCTTTTAGAAGAGGCGCTTATTCAATATAAAAGCTTATTTTGTAGAGAGTTTTAGGCATTTAAACTTTTTTTATGTTCTCCAACACGCCCAGTGTCTAACTGGCTGAATACCTTCTTTTGTGTTATCCCAACTCTAAATAGAATTTAGCCGTACACCATATTCCCTAATCAAGCCTTCTGCAAGATGTAATAAATCTATTAAGGTAGAATCTATTCCCTCCATGGAAAACATATTGCATAATTATACAATGTAGCTGTGTTATCAAGCATAAATCATGACTTCATACCCCTCCGCTGCACTCAGACACGTGATTTTTTTTTTGTGGATAAATGGTTGGAGATGGGATTCTAACACAGGACGTCATTCACCTTTGCTCTGATACCATATTAAATTGCCTCCTCGTCTAAAATTAATCTTGTAGAGAGAATATACATTTTACTTTTATATATATTCTACAACACTCTTATGCAATTGGTCTCATTTGGTCCCCTTCCTATCAGGCTATAGATTTTGCAACTGTGGCAACCTTTTTGTTGCAAGCACTTCCTCCTGTACAGGCATCAAATCAAGGAGGCAAAGGTATGAGCTAATCATACAGGAAATTTCTCTTATAATTTAATATTTTGATAATATATTTGTTCTTTGTTGTCATATCTATTTGCATGATTGAGTTCTTTCTCTCAACCAACTTTCTGTGTAATTTACTCCAGATTCCTCAGTGGGCGAAGATGACATGCTTGTTGATGATGAACTAACAGAAATAGTTTTAAATAGGGATTTGGAGCGACAAATTTTGATTGCATCAGATCCACATTTTCTTCTACAACTGGTATTAAACCTTATCATCCTATTGCTACATTTAGCTCATTCGTTATTAAGGTAAGATAATTTCAATTGTTAGTCTCTTAAGGAAAATATTTTTGTGAGCAGACAAACGTGCTGCTGACGAATATCTCACATGCAAGTAGTTCACGTAGAGGCAAACCTGATGATGAAGAGGTTTCTGCTGTTGGAGCAGCTTGTGCTTTCCTGCATGTGGCATTCAACATTTTACCCCTAGAGCGAATTATGACTGTGTTAGCATATAGAACAGAACTGGTTCCCGTACTTTGGAGCTTTATGAAGAGATGCCATGATAATCAAGTGTGGTCATCTTTGTCTGAACAATCAGCTTATCTGCCCGCAGATGCACCTGGCTTCCTATTACCTCTTGCTGTTTTTTGCCCTGTTTACAAGTAAGAATTCTTTATGCTAATCTATAGTGTTGAGCTAGTTTACTTATGCCCTGTGGTGGCCAACTATCTGCTAAAATAAATTTCATGGCCGTAATTATCTATATTCTGGACTAGGTACATGCTAATGATTGTTGACAATGAGGAGTTCTATGAACAGGAGAAGCCACTGTCTCTAAAGGACATCCGAAGCTTAATAGTCATCTTAAGACAGGTATTCCCTATAATATGTGATCTGTACAATTTCAGTTTGACTGATTTACTCTTGAGTGGACATGGGCTTATTTGTAGAGTTGGAGTTCTTCTTGAAATTTTGCAGCAGGCTTTGACATGGCAGATTAGTTGTGCATCTCTATTTTTATGATCTTTTTATACAATAAAGCCAGGTGTATCTATCATCCAAGGGCCTCAGCTTTGCTACCTCTGTTTTCAGTTTGGTTGCAAATGCTTTCTGATTTATTGAGTTTCAAAAGGAGGCAAAAACATTTTGAGTACTGCATCTTGAAACTGCTACCATACATTGGTAATATTAGAAAGGAGTGAACAAATAGTTACCTATGTTAATTTGAATGAAGGGATCTCTAAGTTTTTGTAGTTGAAGTCATAAACCCCAAATGTTGGCGTCTGATAATTTAGACTGTACTCGTTAATGGCTATACATAATGAAGGCTGACGTGATAAAACTCACCAGCTTAAGTTGTATTTTTAGTGATAAGAGTGTTTTCACCTTTGTTTTCCATTTCTGGTGCTTTAAATTTCTTCTCAACAAATATGATGTATTGTCTGAATGAAATCGTATTGGTCGATTTTCTCTTTTTCTAGGCCCTTTGGCAGATCCTTTGGCTCAATCCTGTGGCTGCACCTAATTTTTCAAAGTCCCGAAATGGTGTTGGTGCTATGAAGAGGCAGCCTGTAGAGTTTCTTCAGCACAGAGTTTGCATAGTTGTTTCTGAGCTCCTTTCTCAGGTACATGTAATGAGATGCCAAAAGATTTACTTGTGTAAATATGTTTCCAATTCCAATCAAAGTACCTTATTATTTGTTCTCAGCTGTCATACTGTGAGTAGAAATATTTACCCTACCAGAATTACTCTGTATGTTGAAATTATTTGTAGTTGCAAGACTGGAACAACAGGCGCGAGTTTACCTCCCCCAGTGACTTTAATGCTGATGGTGTCAATGATGTATTTATGTCTCAGGTATAGTTCTGTTTGCAGTATTGCATTTCCAAAAGATTCTGAATTAGCTAATAATTCTAATTTACCTTCCCTAGGCAATGACAGAGAACACAAGAGCTAATGACATACTAAAGCAAGCTCCATTCTTGGTGCCATTTACCAGCAGAGCTAAAATATTTAACGTGAGTCGTAATTCAATGCAGTATAATTATCAAGTTACTTTCTTTATCTTAATCCTCAATTCCTAAGTACAGTGTACAAATATGTTTTCTCTAAGGTTTCGAGGTACTTTGGTTTACTTCTCTCTTAGTGTGTGTTAAAATTGAAATTTGCAGTCGCAACTAGCAACCATGAGAGAAAGGAACAATGCCCATGCAATATTTACCAGGAACAGATTCAAGATAAGAAGAGATCATATTCTAGAAGATGCCTTTAGTCAATTAAATGCGTTGGCTGATGAAGATCTTCGAGGAGTGGTGAGTCTCTCTCTCTGTGTGCGGTGTGTGTGCGCATGTTAGTTAATTGACACATGTCATATTGTTTGTTCCAGCCATATATGTGATAAAAATTGAGTTCCTTTTCTATTTGCTAATTATGTCTTTCTATGTGCAGATTCGTATAACTTTTGTTAATGAATTCGGAGTTGAGGAGGCTGGTATTGATGGTGGAGGAATTTTCAAGGATTTCATGGAAAATATTACTAGAGCTGCATTTGATGTTCAGTATGGACTATTTAAGGTTGTATTATGCATTATGTCGTAGGTGTTTTTCATCCTTTTCATTCTTTGATGTGCGTTTGAGCATGTCAATCTGTCAGTTTCTTGAGCTTACTAAGTTATGTGCACGATACAGAAGCTCCAGACCTTGATTTAACTTATCAAATTGTGGCGCAATTGTTTTGTTAACTCGGTTGCTATTAATTTTCTGCAGCTTTCTGTTCGATCAATCTCCTGTTATTTTATGATCTCATCTAATCTCTAATCCATTACTTGGTGGTTTTACGTTTGCTAGGAAACTGCAGATCACCTCCTCTATCCCAATCCTGGATCTGGACTTGTACATGAACAGCACCTTCAGTATTTCCACTTTCTTGGGACTGTTCTTGCTAAGGTATACATCCTTGATTTATCCATAACATTTGCGGTATTTGTATAAAATTGTAACGACATTCTCTGACATTTATTTTGCTACGAGGCAAAAGCGGTACTGTTGCAATCACTTACATTGACCTTTTGATTTTCCATTATGAAGTATGGGTTCACCTGAACTTTCGTCATCTGCTTATTATATATAACAAAAATTTGATGTTGCAGAATTCTCTAACAATATTTTTTTAGGTTAGAATATCCTATTATGTGAACATTGAAGGAAATTTGATTGTGCTATTTGGCATGTTCACACTGAGATATTGTTTGCTACAGCTTCCGGGTGGCTATATTGACTCTCTACAAGTTCTTAATTATTTCTCCATAGCTGTGTGTGGGCATGTATTGCTCAAAATTTTTATTTCTGTTGATATTTGTACCCATATTGACTATCACCATACTATGTAGGCAATGTTTGAGGGAATTTTGGTTGATATACCATTTGCAACATTCTTCCTAAGCAAATTGAAGCAAAAGTAAGTGCCTCTCTGTTGCTCATGGTGTGACTTCAGATTTTCCTTGGTGTAATATGTATTAATATCTGTAGCTAAATTCTGACTTGTTATAAATGTGAATGTATTTGGGCATAACTTGAGCCTGGACAAAGTTGGAAAAATTTAGAGCTAGAGGAAACCAATCAACTTGTAAATGCTATACGTTGCACTTCTTGAGGCTGTTTTTACATTGTCTTATTATCTGAAACTTCATTTTAATTTTAGAATGGCAATTCACTGGTTTTTTACTTGCATTTTATTTTTGTTCTTTTTTGTGTTTATCATATCTTGGACCCTGTTGATATCTGTTCCCAATATCTTTACATGCTGGGTTTTAAGGCGCTCTATTATAGAAGTATGATGCTTTTTGGCACAGTGGTTTATCAGATAAAACCTGTAATTGTGACTTTAGGTGAAAATTGGAATTATCTTAAAAAATGGTAAGCAATATCAAATGTTAGCCTGTAATTGTGCTGTTTTTCCTCCAATGGACTTGATTATCCAATTCTTCAAAACTTTAAATCTGTATCTTCTCTTTGATCATATTTTGTTGCAATCTTTTTGGGTGGGTTCATTTGACAGTTCAATAAATTGCAATTATTTTCTTTTTGTTTCTCAGGCATAACTACTTGAATGACTTGCCCTCCTTGGATCCAGAATTGTATCGCCATCTAATTTTCTTGAAGGTTGATTTTCTTACATGTACTCCAACTCTATCTTAATGTAGTAGGTTTTGTCAGGATTATGCTTCTCTTGGTCTATAATGATTTTTAACACAAAAAATAAAATTGATTTTGCACAAATCTGTAACTACGGCATAGGCTAAAGTATGATTAATCCACTAGGTAAAGGGGGCAGATCTTGTTATCTCTTGCTGCGTCATCCGTGTTTGTTACCTGGAGTTTCTCTTAGATTTATGGTTGCAAGACGGTGTGTTTGTTTGTTCGTAAAGCCCCAACATTAATGCGGGCTGCCAAATATGTTGATTGTTTGAGGTTCATAAAGGATGTTTCTAACTGAAAGATCTTCCTAAGCACGCTGAGTTCTTACAAAACAACTAAGCTTTCATCCGAATTTATCTGGATAGGCAGGCTAACCAAAATTTGAATCAGACTGAGTCAAAGACACACACTCTCTCTCTCTCCCCAATGAAGTAGTGCACTTTCACTGAATCCTTTTAGCCAAAATATGTTTTCATATCACATTTATTCAGGTTTTCTTCTATTATCTATTACTCTTTTAGTTTGCCCTAGTTTGAAAAAAATCTAGTCGTCCTATTCGTTTATTTGAAGATTACGCCGCACACACTTCCTCTAATGAGCCATATACTTTTGTTTGAATTCTTCATTCTCGTTTTATTTTCTTATATTATTATCACACCATCCAGTGAATCACGTGCATTCCTGCTACACCCATCTTTCGAGCACATGTCCCTTAAGAGTCCAGAACCATATGATTTTGTAGCAGAGGGTACTGAATTCAGTTAGCTATATAGAGATTTAGAGAATATAAAGCCCAGCTCTCTTGCAAGACTTGATGACAATTATGATTATATAGAAGTTTTAGGTGAAGACTGACTTACAAGTCTTCTATTACAAACAAAGAAATTGGCAACTTGTAGATTAGTTCGAATCTGTAAAAAAAATTTCCATTTATTTAAAAAACATAGGCTATTAACTAGAGCATGTTGTTGTTTATTTTATGTTTGTTTGGTATGAATTTGATATTACATCTTATGGATGATTGGCCTTTGACTTACTTTCTGATGCTTGCAGCATTATGATGGTGACATTTCCGAGTTAGAACTGTATTTTGTTATTGTTAATAATGAATATGGGGAGCAAACAGAAGAAGAGCTTCTTCCGGGAGGAAAAAGCACACGAGTTACTAATGAGAACGTAATCACATTCATTCATCTGGTTGCCAACCATCGATTGAATTATCAGGTATTAGAAAAATCTTTAGTTTGGCTGACTGACCTTTTAATTGCCTACTGCCAACCTGTCCAAAAAAGAAAACAAAAGAAGGCAAACCAGTTTATAACCGAGAAAATATAATATCAAATTAGCGGACAGCTGCTCCAGGCTTCTGGAAAATCTTAACATTTTAACTTCCAACTTTTGAGCAGATACGTCAACAAAGTTCACATTTTCTTAGAGGTTTTCAGCAGCTCATTCAAAAGGATTGGATTGATATGTTTAACGAACATGAACTCCAGGTATGATAGATATGTAATATGATTTATGCTTGAGGTTTATGTGCCTAGTTTGTATTGCTCTGCTTGGTAAGGTTACAGGTGTAATACTGCATATGTTGCTACATTTGTAAATATGAACCTGGACTCTGCCTATCGTAACCTCCGTGATATTGATTGACAATATAAGCGTATCCATTTGAAGTTTGAAATATTCAGTAATTTCCTCGGTGAAGATGCTAACATCTTTTATGTGGCTAGTCTGTGGACATTAATCATGAGTCATGTGGCTATTCTCTTGATGTATCGGTTAATAAAAAAATCTAGATTCTAGCAATGTTCGATAACGCAAAATCTTTCTGTAAGGTGTATCTTGTTGAAGCACAATCTTGTGCCTAAAATTGTTGTGGAATGATAGGAATCTCATCCTTTGTCAGTCAATTTTTGGGTTGTGGAAGTGACTGCCACTTGATGAATAACCAATAAGTGAATTTGGTACTTCACTGATAGGCTGCGATTTGATACTGGCAGAGCCATTATTCTGGTTGTTTGTTAAAATTGATTTGATGGTGATTCTTCAAGACACTGGATGTTCTGTGTTGAGTAAAGAAAAAAATATATGGACATGGAATTTCTTTTAATGAAACAAGAGAGACTTGAAGGGGTGAGAATTGCTTAGATTTGGCTGGAATATGTCCCTTTTTTGAAGGTTGGTATATGTTGTTGGGATAGGAGTGAGCTTTCTATGGACCATTTCCTGGCTTCTTTTTTTTTGTATTATTTGGGAATTCTCAATTAACTTTGCGCTTTAGTTATTTGTTTGTTTTGAATTGGAAACAGAAAGGTCACATGTGACCATATAACTAGTCTGCCACTTGTTTATCAGCCAGTTTTTCGCGTAACATCTGCCCTTTTTAGACATACTTACTCCATCAAACAGTAAGTACTTCATGTGTGATTACTATCAAATGGATTTATTGTATGACACTAAACTTGGTGCAATCTCTGGGTTTGATGATAGTCAGCCGTACCAGAATACAGGACCAACATAGTCTAGGTTTTGTAAAGATGCAGCCCTTGATTGTAAGAAAATATTTGTATATTAAATTTGGAACAATGATGGAGTGACTCATTATGTATCAACGTTTCTGTTTATTTTTTATCTTGACTTCATTTCTTTTAATTACTGTATATACCCCGTACATTTTGTGATTTTCACTTAATGCACTCTCATATATTCTGTCCTTTAGCATAAACCACGAATGTGGATTGTAGTTCTTGTAAGAATCCTTTTAAAGATGCTCATAATTTCAGTGAGTTGATTGCTTAATTCGCTTCCTTTCTGGAATGGCTTGGTTGTGTACCTTTACTTGTATATTTCACCATTTATAGATCTCGTATGACTACATTCAAATCTGTGGTGCTATGGAAATTCTGTTAGTAGAATTGATGTCGTATCTGAACATTTGTATCTTCTGCACCAGCTTCTAATATCTGGATCAGTAGATGGTTTTGATGTTGATGATCTAAGAGCTCATGCTCATTACGCAGGTGGCTACCACGAGGTACAATTTTGTGTTTCTTGTTCAAGTAATCTGCTGTCTTTTGTCTTGTATTTTATGTTAATAACTCTATTGGCTTACCACTGATGAATATTACCTCCTTTGAAAAAAATTGGTCCTTGAGATTATTGAAATAATTGCGAAGTGCTGTGTCTTGAAAATATGTTATCTGTACATGTATAGCTGACAAGCATTTTGTTTTGCAGGATCACTATGTGATTGAAATGTTCTGGGAAGTTATAAAGAACCTTAGCTTGGCTAATCAGAGGAAATTTTTGAAGTATGTCTTTGTAATCTATTATCTGTTTTGAAATGTTAATCAATACTTCTGGTTCTGATAAAGTTGCACAGTTGGGTATGCCTTATCCAGCAGATGCAACAGAAACTGTTCAATTCTAGTACATCTGACCTGACATCTGGTGCAATTGCTATTGAGCTTAGCTCCATTGTGCACTGATATTTATTTTGTAATCTTGGACTTTTTAATGTGACCACATAACTACACTTTTCATCTCATAACTACACCTTTCATCTAATTTGCTTTTTAGTTTTTTCTGTTGGTTTTGTGGCTTTGTCTATATGGATATCCCTGGGGAGTTATTCTTACTCTGGGTATAACTACAGCAAAAGCCGCTTGTTTTTGGAGATTTTGCAACACATTGTTCCTAGGGATGTATTAAATTTCATTTGTGTTCCTTTTATTTTATGTGCACGCTCTGTTTGTAATTTATATTTGATCAGCTTGTAATTTAGATTTTATCTTTAGCATGTCTTCTATTTTGTGACTTGGATCTGTGATTTCGATCAATAAACTCACTCGACCTAATAAAAATATAAAAGGACTTTCATGTGGCCATTTATTTTGAAGTATTGTGCTGCAAATACGTTATACATTAGCTTAACTTTGTACTGCAGTATTCAATGGAATTGAAGCACTAAAACATTTTTTATTTGTTTCTGCTCTCAGATTCACGACTGGATGTTCCCGCGGGCCTCTACTTGGATTTAAGTACTTGGAACCTACTTTCTGCATACAGAGGTAAGATTGCAGCTCTTCCTGTGGCCACAGCATTACTCTACATACTATACTAGCCTTCTCCAATTTTTACGGCTTTTATCCTTCATCTGACAGGACTGCTGGTAATGCATCTGAAGAAGTTCTTGACCGGTTGCCAACCTCAGCGACCTGCATGAATCTCTTGAAACTTCCTCCTTATCGAAGGTTATACTGATTTAAACACCTGCCTGTAATAAACTGGCTTTCTTGGGAAAATTTTCCTGGAATGAGGAACATTTTCTGAGTGGCTATGTTCATTCTGAGATTAGATGTTACATGCATATTGTATGTATTTTCACAGCTTTACCGCGACTAATGTTTCTACTTTCTGATGCAGCAAGCAGCAATTGGAACAGAAACTATTATACGCCATAAATTCTGATGCTGGGTTTGATCTGAGTTGAAAGAGGCTAATGACAATCCTACAAAAGATTGCTTCAGGTGATTCGGATCGCCCCTTAATGATTGAAGGCGACAGAGTGTCAATCCCTGTTTTGCATAAGATTGGTTCCAGAGTGTGGCTGGAGCAACTCAGCTTCTTGATTGACTTAGATGATGAATGTTACAGAAGAAGTGCAATAAGACTACAATTGAGTGTCTTTGGTTCGCGGGATACATTAAAGGTGGATTGGAAGTCAGATGATATAGTAAATGGAAATATTCAAGTATGAGGACATTTTGTAGATAATAGCACAAAAGCGGATACTGGAAATCTGTATATATGCTGCTGGGAACATCATTGTACTGTACATTACACTGTATAATATGAGCTTCACATAACGCGATCTGCAAGTGGTCATTGTGTTGAATCATAATCGAACTCATAGTGTGGCAAATATTGTTGATTTATGATCATATTTGTACCTATACTTTGGTATGCTTTTGGAAATGGATAAACAAAGAACATTCTTGTTTCTTACTAATGAAAACAGGAGTTTGATAAGCATGTGAATTATCTTCATCAACATACTATTTCTCATCACGGTATGATTTTGGGATGCCATCCCTTACGTGGTAGAAATAAATGAACAAAACACGAGCGTTAAAGGAATATATTCAAAGTCTAATCAAGCATGTGAATTTCTTTATCAGCACATTATTTGTAACTTTTATCAGTTGGCGTGATTTTCGATCTATGAATCATCTTTTCACTTGGAAAGTCAGATTACGCCTGGTTTTCTTGGTGCAATTTCTTTTCAAAATTTGTGACTACCGTAATTCAACATTCACATGTTCAGTTAGCTTCCAGGGTAAATCCCAAACTATTCCGCCTAACTCATTTTTTTACAACTATCCCCCAACTTGATTTGTCACGTTTTTGCATTTCTATCGACAACCAACACATTTTTCAATACAAGATCAGTTGTATAAAGAATAGGTTAAGTTACAACATGTAAAATAGGATATAAGTTGATGTGTTTGATGCATTTTTACCCTATTTTTTTATTAAGATTTCAGAATCTCATAATCTTTCAAAACCAGACTTTTATGGTACTTGGCATAATTTTGGGTATAGATATAGTAATCCAATATTGGGTATAGATATAGTAATGCATTGTACTTGTTACGCATACATAATGGGCAACAAACAGATGTGACATTAGAAACCTTCAGTACTACTGATTCCCAAGGTGTTCTCGAAAGGGATTTCTTTTTCGTGTTCATGAACAAAGCAAACACTAAAAATTTTAAACCCCAAGGACCACAACTCCATTTCTATTTTTTACTGAAATTAACTGAATATTAAAAAAGAAAAAAGAATAGAACTTGTAAACTGATAACTGTGTTCAGGTGTATCAAAAGCCAGAGAACGAAATACTCAGCATAGTATATATGTCGCACATAACCTCCCCCCCACAATCAAATAGATGCTATACCACAAAAAGGCAATATTAATTTAAGTAAGATACAGTCGGACTGGGAAAGGTCAAAGTCACATTTGACACCCATTCAGAGAAGTGAAACTTGTTCTCAAAATCATCCGAGGTTGGCTATTAAAAGAAGGCAAACCACCACCCTGGAACGAACAGTAGACAACAATCATGACCCCAAATGTTAATCAATCAACTAGCTTCTGTACGGGATGATATGAGAAGCAGATGCTTTCGTCTGGCCATTCTGAGTCATTTTTTTTATATTACCACCTAAACCACAAAAACAGTTTGCCAGTCAGTTGAAAAATGCCACAAGCACCAGTGTCTGGGAAGACAAAAGACTATATTTGACATGGGAATTCAGACAATGCTCACCTGCATCAAAAATTTCCTACTCACTGTCATTTACGGCAGCTAGACTGGTTACTTTTCCGACAGCAACAGTTTTCCCTGGCATAGAACAAGTCTTAGTGACATATCATGGATAGGAAAAGTGAAAGTCAGATTTGCAAGGCCAAATCTTAGTCTAACCTTCAGTGCGAAGAGTGAATCGACCAAGCTGCGCAAAATCGGCGAACTTCTCAATACATATCAAGTTATTTACCTGAGCACAATATAACAGCAGAAATAATGTGACATGAACCTCTCATTAGTTGAGTTAGCAAGAAAAATAGAATAATCAATGGATACTATATGATATTTTCATCAGTGGGTAGAATAAATTAAAGACACAAAGTGATGAGATAATTTCTTAAAGGCAGACTCGAGAATTTAATATTCTTCAACCCAGTTGATCTATGTTAGATAAGCAAATGACATGCTTACAACCTAGAAACTACTGAATGAGACATAAGCTTGCCTGAACGCGGCATAAAACCAAAGCGCCTTTCTTAACAAAGAGAGGCTTCCTTTTCATAGGCTTTCGGGTTTTCGGATCGATCTGGGATACCAACTCAACAATCTCGCATTCCTCCACAACAGCGTGGATGTGCAAGACAGCCTTGTACCCAGCACAAAAAATTGCCTGCGATATCAGTTCAAATGTTAATGTGCTGCGTGTAGGAGTCATCAAAGCATGCTATAAGAACCATGTATATAGAAAACAGGCAGTGCAGAACATACATTGTCGAGCAACTCTAGAATCTGCAGGTGGGCGAAAAACTCTGAAACAGCATGGATTGGGTTCGCTGCACGTGTAGTAACATACCTCTTGGTTAATAAGAATAAGATATCAAAACCCTATATGTGAGAGCAATATGGTGATGTAGAATGCCAAAGAGACTATCCCTAAGATAACTGAAACTCAATTGACCACACATCTTTAAAGAAGGTACAATTTGGAAATAAAGTTCGCACTTGTTAGAAAATTCTGTATTTATATTTCAACAAGTTTCAGAGTCTTTTAAAAGACAAAAGACTTTAACTGCGATGGCACAAAAGAAAAAGCAAAGAATTCTACCTAAAACACCTACCAATGCTACACAGAACAAAGCCTGATAAGATATCCTCTTCCTCAATCCCAGCGACCCTGACTCGCAAGTTTTCACCAGGTCCTGCGCGCCTCACTTTATCTTCATCACAGAAGATTGCAAGAACTTTAACCTGGACCTGAAGATATCAGCCGAATGTGAAATTTATTATCAGTTTCTTAGCAAATGACTCAGAAAATCTAATATCGAGTACAGGAGTACGAAAATCACCTTATTTGGCATGATCATCAAATTATCACCTTCACGGATACTCCCAGATTCTATTTTGCCCATAACAACAGTTCCCATGTCCTTAAATTTGTCAATGATGGGCATTCTACGTACACAAAGAATTAAATAAGATAAGCAGGAATATCAAAATTTTATGCAACCACATACGTAAAAAAGAATATGTTTAGAGATCCACTTCATAGAGAACTAATATGTTGAGATGAAGCAAAGAAAACAGTTCAAATCAGATGTTTCCACTTTTTAGTTTCCAGTAACAATTTATGCATATTATTTGATGTGTACAAGATTGGTAATAATTAACTAACAAAATATATATAAGATCAACAAAAATGGACAGTTTAGAGATTCGCTATAATAATGAAAACCGTCATACAAAACGTTAATGGCGAGACTTGCTACATGAGTGGTAGTAGCTACCTGATAGATTACAAAAAAACAGAGATACTAATTTACCTGAATGGACCATTTGGATCACGTACTGGAACTTCAATGGCATCAAGAGCATCAAAAAGGCATGGACCGCTGTACCATGGACATACATTCTTGTCCACTTTAGCTTTCAAATTTGACCCCAAAAGACCAGATATTGGAAGAAACTTAACATCTGAAAACAAATCCCATACATACAAATAATCTGAGACAAGCAGCAGCAGACAAAAATGGAAAGTGAAAACAAAGATAAATTTCCACTATGCAGGTTTTGTTGCTTAAGAAAACTGCGTTACTACTGTAAGTATCTACTCATTTTAGAGAACACGTATACGCCTTGATTATGCATAACTGGCCTCAAAGGTCAATAAGGGTTCTGCATATCCCACCAGAAATATCCAAGGATTCTTTAAGATAGCTCAAGAATGAAATCCATAAATTCATCTAAGCTCCATAATACGAGACGAGTATATGCACTACAGAATTGTGTGCAGCAACCTGGACTGCTGGAAATACTTATGTTTTATATGTGAAGCACAAACAACCAAAGGGGCCTACAAATCTATTTTATGAACGAATTCAGTCTTGGGCAGGGCTACAGAAAGATGCAATTTTAATAACATGTGTTTGACAAATCTAATTTGAGATGAAAGACCAACATACTTCAGTCAAACGCTAAAAGCAAAAACCCTCTTGAAACAAACCACCCTAACCAAACAAAAGAGGCAGGGAATGAAGATATGAATTATTCCTCTTGTCACCTCCAAAGAAATAACCATGTTGAATTCTGTAAATAGAATACTATGTTATGAAGTATATCAGTATATCTCAGAAACTGTTGACAAAAAAGTATCCCATTAAGATTCACTGAATTAGTCAGTTCAGTACATGATTTCATATTCCAGTTCCGGCAGCAACTAAAAGATGCAAAAAGCAATCAATCTTTATTATTCTCTCACGTTGCCATTTTAAAGGGATTAAAGGTGAACCATTCTACACCATCAAACTCTCATAACGCATAGCTAAGAAAGTCGAGAGGGAAAGATCTGGAAATTTTCATAATGGAACCCTAGACAAGGGCATAGCAAAGTACTGCCCCATTGACACGTAATCCTCGAGACACGAACACTTAAAAAACCCAAGTGAAGAGATAACGTGTGGTACAGAAAATCTTTATGAGATGTTCAAAAAAAAATGACAACAATAATGTGTCAATGAGTTGTTTCAAGAGTGGACCTTTTTTGACATTATAGCCTGAAGACTTGAGGAATGATACCATTTTTGATTCAATCTCATCATATCTGCAAGAATAAGAAAGTACTAACGTGATGGGAAAATCAAATTGAGATAATTTTTTAGAAGTGAATACCAAAACAGATTAATATATGGCCAAAATAAGCCACATTTGAAAGACCTTTCTTTTGACCAGTTTACAGTAGGATCGTCCATTTTGTTTACAACAACTAGCAGCTTAGAAACCCCCAAAGTCTTCGCTAGTTGGACATGCTCTCTTGTCTGTCCACCTCTCTCATAACCAGTTTCAAATTCTCCCTTCCGAGCAGAAATAACCTGGGCACAAAAAAATATGTTATACAAGAAAAGTAGAATAAAATTAAGTGCGGCTTAATAATAAATTTCTAAGCTGACACGCCATAACATCACTTACTAGCACACCAATATCTGCTTGAGATGCTCCACTGATCATGTTGGGTACATAGCTTTTATGACCCTGATAAAACAGAATTGAAAAGCAGAAAATAAGTGCAGAAGAATAACAAAAATGGTGATAAAGTAAACGAACATAAAAGAATGGCAATGCACTCATGCACATTCTAGGCAGATACTACTACAACAATCACATACAAGGGTTGAGAAGAAATTAAATGTCTTTCCTGCCTAAAGGTGCTGGAAATTTGATAATTATATAGTTTCTACAGAGAATGAAGACTTTCAAGTTCTAAAAGGGCAAGCACTATAATCTAGAAATGAAATTAAGCATCAAATTCTATAAAATGCAATGAGTTTGGATCAAGCTTCAGTACTTGTTATCCTTTGAGAACCGTAATTTATTAATAAGTAAGGGGGTTTTTGAACCATGAAAAAAATGGAGCCAAGATATGTCTCAAAGCTTCACCATAAAATAATCATCAACGTAGTTACCGGGGCATCCAATATTGTAAATCTGGTAGTTTCTGTTTCAAAGTGAGCTCTTCCAACTTCAACTGTTTTGCCCTACGATGAAAAATTTTCAATCATAATCCGCAGATACACTCAAATGCATTTAGAGTAAAAGAAACATGCATTAAACTACAACAACCAACCAAAACAGATGAGTACCTTAAGCCTCTCTTCTTCATTTGTATCCATGATATAAGCCATATACCTATTTTTTTCAACAAAAAGATAAGTAGGAAATAGAACAATCAAAGCTAGTCCACATTTCATTTCACGACAACTAACTATGTTCAACTGGGCGCACATGAACATAAACACCCAACCAGCAGAAATTAAAAAAGCAGCACGAAGATGAATGCATATTTTCTACCAAAGCAAGATACATGGGACTTTACATGAAGTAAACCACGATGTCAGGTAAATACTAAGATTGAAGTGTCAAGAGTGCAGGGAGTTAGACAGCGGCCGTGCAAATGAGATATTTGTTAATATGAAAAAAAAATGAAGCATTTCAAACATGACAATCCAAGCAATTTCTTTACATCTAAATTTATCTGGTTAGAAAAGAATCTGTTGTTTTTGTTACATGATAAGTCCACTCACAATTTAATTTTCACAGTGCTGTTTCACCGTAAGAAAAATCCGATAAGGACCACAAAAGAAATAAAAATGAACTCATAAATAAATATGAAATTCACAGATAAGGACCAGTTGTTATGTGACTCGGCATTACATGCAGCAGTATTTTTCCGTAGTAAATAACATAAGCTGAAGACATCCTAAAAGAAGTACCCACCAACTCTCTCTACTCTTGTCTTTTGCTTCTTTCTCATACTTTTGAATAGTACGTTCATCCACTTGACCACTGAGATACAAAATTTGTCCTCCAATTGTGGACTTACCAGCATCTGCAGACCATACAAGAATAATATTTGTGATGAGATATTATGAAATGGTATTACCAGGCTAATTAGTCTCCAGGCAACAAAGTTCAGATGTCTCAAGTTCTTTTTTTTGTTTTTCCTGCTATACTCTTTAATTTTAGGAAACACATACAGTAACACAAGGAGTACCTTTATAAAATGCAAGAAAAGCAAAGAAACCAGGGGAATTTTTTTTAACATGGGCTGGCTAGAGACCAGTACTGTGGAAGTTATGACCATAGACAATCCTATTTTTGAAAAGTTCAGCGAAAAGCTTCTATCCGCATTTAATATTATGGCATCCTTGTCGCAAATAATAATTGATGTGACTAACCCTAATTCTCAGTAGTTAGTTTAAGAAAAAAGAACACAACAAAAAATTGTTATTTTATCTAAAAGTCTGAATGAATACAATATTGAATTGCCAATGCAGGTGCCAAAAAGATCAAGGACAAAAGGCCATACCAACATGACCAATAAATACAACATTCAAGTGTCGCTTTGTTTTGTCTTCCACCTCATCTTTAAGATCCTCTGGAGGAGAGCTCTCCTTTTCTTTAGCTGAAAAAAGTATAAAGAAACAACGAATCATGAGCCTCTCTGCATGGAAATAAGTTTATATAATTAACAATCTCTGAAACACAGAAACGGACACCCCAACAAAAAGAAAAAAGAGGAACAGGACACTAAATCATCAAGTCAAAGATAGTAAAAAGGGGAAAAGAAAATGAACCTCAAAACTTGTGAAGCAATTTTAGCTCGCTATAATGATCGGGAACGCATAATGTATGTGCTCTTAGATATTTTAACTTCCACTTTTAAAGCAAATAGCAGTTCCTACAAGGCTGATTGTCCCCAGTAGTCATCCTTAATTGACAATGGTAATTAAGAAGGGAACACTTTGTAGTGAAGCTCAAAGTTTGAATCTTTTGTACCCACCCTGTGAATCTGGCAACTTCATATCACGATATTATGACATCCCGCCAAATCATGAATATAACTTTTCATAATTATATGTTCTTCTTTTCGGAATTGACAGCTTGCGATGTTTTGTTGAGTTTAAAGTATACGCAGGTTATTTCAAACTTTGTATCATCAGTCAATTGGATAAGGTGCTTTCTTCCATGCGTGAAAGCATCTTGCTTCAGGAACCAACAGAACCATAGTTTAAAAAAGATACTCAGATATCAGGCTTACAAAAATATTCTTATTCCACTTATCCCCTGCCCCAGCTCAAACACAAAGCCCCCTTGTAAATCCACAGATACACATTCATCCTCACTGTAACAAAACCAAACTGGCTAAATAGCACAACTTGATCAAAGTTAGTTCGATGTGAAGGTGGAAAAACTAGAAAAGGGAGAGAGGAAATATTTATGTATCTGATCAAAGTGAATGCTACTCAACGAAAATGCACTTAGTCCGTCCAAAAACATATAACTGGTTATACAATGGGACCAATTTAATAAGTATATATTACACTCTCAAGACGGTTTAATTGATAACTAGATTGTGGACTGAAGATGCTACTCCACCTTCCGCACCATATTGAAGCATGTTAATGACGATTACAAACATATGGAGACCAATCAAATAAACCACCTCAAATAATTAAATTTGGTTCATAACACTTTTACCAATCAAACGATCATTTCGTGAATCAAGAATGGTTTCATCTTCAATTTCTTTCCTCGTGATATAATTAGCAAACTACCCAAAAAGATAGCTGAATATGTTAAGCACTTGAGTAAACAATTGGAGGACTTCGCAAGGCATGGAATGCTAACGGAACAAATATTCTAAACTAATTAAATCCTATTTTCCAATAACAGAAAATCAAGATAATTATTAGTGGAACAGTTTATGAAGAAAAGAAATATCAGAGTCAAGTCAGAAGAAGACGGCATGAATAAACAGTCAACCAAACATAGGAGCAACACTCTCAAACCAAATAAAGTAGTCTCGACTCATTTATGATTTAACCACAAAGCAAATTATATGTAGTTGGTGTACTCAACCTGCATCAGTTTTCTCAGGATTTTCAACTATGTCAGGCTTCCTATCTTCTGCGTCAACCATCACGGCATCTTCGGCTAACATTCAGCAAAAATTCACAACCAGAACACTCTTTATCACAGGACGTTACACAAAAGTAACAACAACAACAACAAGAATACAATATAGAGATGCTGAATATAGCATGTTCTTCAACGCAATTAACAATTAGGGCTATCATCACATATAAGTAGTTAATCTCACCTCCATTAGGCTTATCGCTATCAACAACCATTTCAGGCTTCTCCTCTTCTTTACTATCTACCGCAACATCTTCAACTATCATAGAACAAAATTACACAATCAGAAAAACCTAAAATCATCGCCGCTCTAATCAATTGGCTGTTATCAATCGGAAAAATAAATACACAACACTAATTCTTACCAGATGAATCGAGTTGCAAAGCCTTGATATCATCCTCAATATCTGAAAAAAAAAAAAACAAAAACAAAAACACCGATTATGAGCAATCGACACGGCGATAAGGAGAATCTCGAATTAACAATCGAAAAATTACAAAAACAAAACCGAGAGAAAGTTATCGGACCTGTTGGTGGAAGAGTTCGATCCGATTCAGACATGATTGATGTAGAAAAAACGCACAACTCCGATCGAACAAAAGGGATTTGGGGGTGAGAAGATTCAGTGCTTAGAGAGAGAGAGAGAGAAATAGAAATGGTATAGGGTTTTCGGGTCTTATGAAATGTGGGCCAAGAGGTATATATGCTGGGCAATGGCGGTCCGTAAGTTTTGTGTTTATACAGAGAATTGTGATTTGACCCATAAATAAACCCAGATGGAGCCCATTAGGGTTGGACTTCTTGATGGATGGGCCGCCCAACAGAGATTTAGTTTGGCCCATCTTTTGTGGCGGTTTGGGATTCTTCAGGATTATAGACTTAAAACTTCTATGTGATTGAAATATTGAATACTTAGCTTTGCCGGTTTATCAAATAAATTGAGGAATATAATTGAAGGGATTTTGGTTTCTTGGTTGTTCTTAGACGCAAAAATTATGTAAAAAGTTATTGAATGTATGAGACATTATATAGGTAGTGAAGAATATAGTTGGCATTTATTATTAAGTCTCCTTCTTTCTTTTTTAAGAGCAAATCAAGGTGTAGAAGCGAACACATATATACTCTTGACAGGAATTAACATAAGAAATGTGATTACCATCCTTTTTACAACTTTCTTTTCCCTATCAATGTAGACTGGCAAACTTGTGGTAATTGATCAATACACAATTAAATGGTATGTATTGAAGTTTTTGGAATATAAGGGTAAAACTTAAAATGTTCTACAATTTATGAGGCTCTTGTCTCCCATCTTTATACAAATTATTATTATTATTATTATTTATTGAACTTAAGATAACAAATCATAAGGCTGGACACGTGATTAGTATCCATCCAGCGTGAAAGGATTATGCTAAGGAATCAATTTTATATCCGTAGAAAAATATATTCTTTAAAACTAAACGCATGATATAGAAATCATAACGTTGGGGTTGGGCCCGTGATTAGTTTATAAACAGTCAACTGCTTGCTAATGCCAGATCTCTGTTGTGCGCTCCAGTACATAAATTCATCTGGGCAAGGATAGCCACACCAATATATTTTTTATCTTCTAAATCATTACATAATTGTTTATTAGCCGACACGTTAATAGTTTTATCTCTATCATAAGATGTAAAAATTAATTAATTTATTTGTTTTATAAGTTTAATATACCATCTTCGTTGGCAACGGACCTCCCCCATGAACCTTTTTTCCCACCCAATCACCCCAGGTACCTTCTTCCCCTAGTAATAAGAATAAAAATAGATAATATTTTTTTTTTTAAAGACTCTTATTTTTATGAATTCAAATTAAGATTGTATAGCACTTTATATGACAATCAATAAATTAAATATCAATAAAGCAAATATTATTTTTCTATATTTTGAAAAAAAAAAAAAAGAATTTAACTTTTTAGAATCTTTAAAATTTATGACTTCATGTTACAAAGTGCAAAAAAAAATATTTTCAGATGCAAAGTGTCAAAAGGTTCAAAACGTCAATCACTTTTACATAAATTAAAGTTTTGGGCCAAATATTATGCAACAATCTAAAGATCAGGACTCATTTTTATTTAATAATCTTGTGAGGCTAAATATAACTCCCAAGTAATTTTATGGACCAAAAGTGAAATTTTAACATTATGCCACCAACGAAACTCCACTGCAATAAAATACCTAAAAGCCACGTGAATTAGCAGGTACCACATAAGATAATCGTGTTCGAGTAATCAACTGGTACATCTTCTTACTGTTTACATTCTTCACTAAAGAACATATATTAAAACCCCATCAATTTAGTGTAAGAAAAACAACAGAAACCAAAAAAAAAAAAAAAAAAAACAATGGGAGAAGTGAAGCATATCGTGCTCGGAAAATTTAAGGATACCATGTCCGAAGAACAGATTCAGGAATCTATTAAGGAATATGCGAACCTCGTCAATCTTGTGCCCTCGATGAAAGAATTCAAATGGTACCGTACTTTGACTCAGTACTCTGTTTTTTCACATTCTTGTTTATGATGTAATTAAAGATTCGATTTTTATGCGTTTTGTGTCCTACTTGAGCTAGTTTTTTTGCCCAGTTCTGCATCTTTTGTTCGATTCGGGATCTGGGTTCTTGATTTTAAACGGATTGATGAAACTATTGTGAATTGGTATGTTGATTTGGGAATTTTTTTATTTTTGGCTTAAATTGGGTATTTTCAAGAATATCTGGTTATAATGAGGTCAACTGTAAGATTATTTTGACAAACTATGGCAACAAATTCTAATGGATCAGATCTATGAAAAATTCATTAGATTGTTATAGATCTAGTGGGTCGTGATTCGTGAAGTACTTTCCTTTAATTTGTGTGAGAGTATTTGTTGGTATTTGGTAATAGGAATTCAGGAATTATTATATCTACCATCATGGATCAGAGTACCGTTTCTACCGTATATTTCGGTGCTCTAAATGTTAGAAATTTTTGCAGTATTTTTGAGATCTCTCGATATATTTGAAAAAGTTCGTAAAAATAGACGTAGGAAATACATTTATGTTTCGTTTCCATAGAGTCAAAGTTTCGATACTTTTCGAGGTAAAGCATCCATGTCTACACTCTTGAGGTTTTGCCTAATTATATAAACTTCCCCTTTGAGTACACTGCAAAATGGACCTAGAGAGTTTATGAAAATGATAATAAGAACAATAATATCAATCTTAAGCTATTTCTAACTCATTGCTTATATTGACAATGCAGAATTAGTTCTAACCATCCATGAATATGTTAAATCATAATTTTTAGTCTTGGATCTGTATCAATGTTGTTTGAGGCAATGAGACTCAAATGTTTGATCTGGATTTTGGTGTGACAGGGGTAAAGATGTGAGCGCGGAGAACCTGCACCAGGGCTTTACTCATGTATTTGAATCGACTTTTGAGAGCACACAAGGTATTGCAGAATATGTTGCTCATCCACATCATGTTGCGTATGCAACCAAATTTCTCGATCAGTTAGAGAAAATCATAGTGATCGATTACCAGCCCACAAAAGTTCAGCTTTGAATGAATAGTTTAAGTGTGATTGCTCTATGTATGCCTTTCTTTTTTTGTATGTTAATGTTTGCTTATTTTCCATCATGTCGTACTTCTATTGTGATACTTCTATTGTAATAATTGAGAATATTTAAGAAAGTTTTACTCTCTGGGTTAATGATGGTTACGTATTGTTGGTTACAACTTACAACTGTTGGTTTTCCTGAGATTAATAGAGTAAAAAACCTATAACCTACACATTTACCACCCTCTTGTGTGATATACCTCCACATATATGGTATAATAATACATTTATTTGTGCTAAAGTTAAATCTTTAGTTATTTTGGAGTTATAAGACTAATGATTTTTACACTATAATTAGTAGTATTGCAAATTAGAAAAACATAAGAATGTTACTTTCTCTCTTAACAAGTAATCTCACTTGTTATATGAAGACATACACGTGTATGTATGATGAGAACGAAAAGTGATAGGTTACGATACAAATTTCTTTAGTAGCTAGAAGAATTTACAATAAAGAAGGGTTGAGTTGTTGTACCCGGAGTTGGTCGTGTGCGTAGGCACTGCATCAGATGAAAATCTATAAGTCTTTTAGAGAGCTGCTAAGTTTTCCTCATCTCATTCCAACTATTTTACTTATCATCGTAATGCTCAGGGTATATCCGTCCTATAGACAATAAAGACAATATCAACTCTATGCTTAAATAATTGAGGGTTAACTCTTTTGTTTACGGTAATTTTTAATCAACAGAGTACCAACACAATCATCATAATTCATACATAACCTTTTTCAATCCATCAAAGCACGTTTTATATTCATCTAGTGCAAGCACGTATGTTATTCATTTAGCAACATACATAACAACTAGTTTTATTATTGTTTAACAGAAACTAAGTGACCCACATATTTCATATTTGTATCTCTTAGTTAGTACAATGAACAATATCACACTTTCCTTGCCGCTAACCGTTTCGACAAAGACAACAGAAGGCTAAAATCATTACGAAATCTCGTGTTTACTTGCTTGAAGTCCTCAGGTTCTTCTCCCGGCTTGAAATTCTTTTCACAATTCGTAGGCTGTTGCAAAGCATATGATGTGTAAGAAGGCAACTTCTTATAGTCACCAGAATTCACTAGATTCTGAGATGTGGTGAAAGCGTTCATTGCTCCCAAATAATATCTTACACAAGAAAGGTAAATTTTATGCATGACGGGATCTTTTCCTCTTGTGTATAATTCACGCTCTTGAACGAAACTGAAATTAACAAGAAAAATCGTTTGACACAATCGAAACGAGTCTTTGGCTATATCCACTAGACTTTTGCCTCGACCATTAAGACCTTTGAGGAATGATCGGCAGTACGAGGCATCGATTGTGTCAGAGCAAATTCCGTCGATCAAATTTGCATTTACCTTTATGGATGTAACGTTGCAGCTGCATGCATAAGTTAGTGAAATAAAACATAGGAAAAACAAGTAGTAAGAAGAAAAACTCATTTTGTTTCTTATTAATTTGAACTCTGTGTTTGTTCACCACTAGAGTTGCTCTCCTTTTATAGATACACTAGGTCTACACACCAAATGGATGTGAGTGTGTCACACCAAATACATGAAATTAATGTCGTCAAAAGTTTTGATGCGTAAACCAGTTGTGATCAGGAGGTCTACCACAATTTAAGTCTACTAAGTACTAATTGTGTCGGAAACTCCTTTAAAAAAAATGTGTGCAAGAGATGTAATATTGAGAAAGTGGCACTCTACCATAAACATAACTTACCAATTGGTAATTACATTTTTCAGTAATATATTACCTTTTTTTCTTATATTTATTGTGTACAAGTTATACATACAAAATTTGATAGATGTAAATCCCCTTGATTATGCTCAACAAAGTCTTTCGTTAGAAATATTAGAATTATATTAAGGGGTTCTTAGTTTTCTGGATCAAGTATTGGTATAGATGGAAAAATTCAAAATAAGAGTAGCAGTACTACAGACATTAATAGGACTATAACTTGTTCTCAATCATGCGTTGCATTCCCTCTCTAACTAATAATTTAGCGTGCCCGATAAAAGAAGTTGCTCTGTGAATTTCTCTGCTCAAAATGATACAAGTAGCACTTTAATTCATTCTAAGAAAAACTGCCAAGCAATACAAAAAGAAAGTATCTCTAGTTTCCTGCTAAACGATTCGAAATGACCGAAAGAATGCTAGCAACATCTTGAAAATACTGAGTGGCCGTCTTGAACTGAGCCGGTGCACTCGGAGGCTGATCAAAGTTTTTGTCACACGCTGCGGCTTCTCCTAAGGCAGACGATGTGTTAACACTCAAATCACGATAATTGCCAGACTTCAAAAGTTGCCTTGAATTTGAGACATCAGTATTTGCGCAACTATAGTTCTTCAAACACGAGCGATATCTTTGTAACAAAACAGGATCTTTTGTTTGTATTGCAAGAGCATTAATTTGGTCGTATGCTAAAATGCCTGAATCTGTTGCTGATTCGATTGATGTCTGGCCAAGACCGGTGAGGTTCGCGTTAGGATTGGATTTTAGAAACTGAAAACACACTGTGGGATTGCGAGTTTTTGGACAAATTTCATTGACAAAATTTGATGCAAATGTGATGGTACTGCAGAGGATTGGTACTAGTAAAAGAAGAATGATATGTAACAAGTTGTGGAACGAATCTGCCATTTTAAGTTCTTTGTTTTGCTAATGTTTTCGCTTTCTTGTTTCTTATCTTGATTGATATGAGACAATGTGGTCATCAATATTTATAAGCGAGCACAAAAATGCAATGAATGAATCATGCAGTTTTTTGGAAATTAGAATCTGTGCTGTGATTTTTTTTTTTTTATTTCTTTTTATGAGGAGTTTCTTACTTTCTTTGTATTTGCTGACTAGTTTCCATTCAAGGAATGAATATTAGGCATTTATAAGTAGGGGAAATTGCAGTAAATCCCCAATCTATGGGTGCTTTTGCATTGTGCCTTGTAATTTATGAAAATATGCGATATGCAACTCAACTTATTGATTTTTGTGCGATTTGCCCCCTGATCCCAAACAACAGATAATAACTCAAACACGTGTCCAAACTGAAGGGTTGGTCGACGAATCAGGGGGCAAATCGCATAAAATTAATAGGTTGGAAGGCATATAGTACATTTTCATAAGTTAGAGGACACAATGCAAAAGTAACCATAGATTAGGGGGTTTGCCGCAATTATCCTTTATAAGTATAATATAAGAATTTATGGTACATATTTGCCATATTATGCTGAATTACTTTAGAAGTTAATAAAAATTGTATGAGATTAACTATAGCAACTAATTTGGAACAAAACGAGATTTATTATAATTGCCATATCCGTTCTGGGTTTGAAAAGGTAATAATTTCCCTTATCTGTTAGAATCTTAAGAAATTAAAAAGATATATTATAACTTCAACGTAATTACAATTTAGTAATCTCACTAACCGTCTCATAAGTCATAAGTCATAACCCGAAAAAAATCTTAAAAAATTTACGAAGTCTTCAAGATTTAAGTACTTTGTTCGTACAATTTTTTTATGTTTATCTCAACCTTTTATTTTTGAAATACTTTTGGGATATCTTTAAATTTAATACTCCGAAGAAAAATATTAGAAGAAAAAAATAATCCGTGGATTCCAGCTTTTTAGATCAGGATGTGAATTGCTTATGTAGTTCAAAAAATTTACTATGCTATGAGTTTCAAAATATTAACTTTCAACACTTTAAAAGGCATACATCATGTTTAATTTCTTTAGATCCAACATATTGGCTATCTTTTCACATTATTGTCGATTTATGATCGTTTCATCATTATTGTCAGATTCATCAGTCATCACCTAAACCTATATGATTGTTTTGGTCATTAAATAGGTTTAGGTGATGTTTCATAGTCTGAATTGGGGAAAATGATAATTTATTAATTGCGGAACTGTTCATCCATCTTAATTAATCTCTTCCTCCTCTTATTTTCATATTAATTTATTGAAAAAAAAAAAAGAGATAAACCCCTATGGTATACCCTTTTTACAAAGTGCCCCAACCTTTAAATAAAAAAAAGAAAACGGTCCCCCCTGCATATTCAAATATGTGCTCTCATAATTTTTTGGCAATATCTTTTGGTAACAAAATTCATTTTTACCTGAATTTAATGTGTGAACAGTTGATCTAACCTCAATTTTATTAAAATGTCTTTTCTCCCTGGAATTTTTGTTATATTTTCTTGATTTTCACACCTTAATTTGTGAGAATTGATTTTCGGGAAGTTATATATTGATCAAAATAATAACTTTTTATCTGCTCTTTACTTTTGTTTGCCAAAAATTGATTTTAAATGCATTTGCTGCAACTTATATTTATGATAAGAGAGGGTGTCCATCATAACTACCGTAGATCAGAAGTGTGTCACAATCAAGGGTGTTCATTATATGTAAAATAGATCAGAATATGAGAGCAGTCTAAGACTAGGAAAAAATCAATTAAACAAGATATCATAAATTTCATTATGATTTTTTTCCACAATAAACCATTGAAGCCAATGTCCAAACCTATATAAACACTTGAAATCTAGGACAATATAGTACTCCACCAAAGCACCAGCAACAGGGGAAGTAAAGCAGAGAAACAACATAATGGCTAATTCATTCTATCTCAAAATCTTTCTCCTCTTTCTAATCACAATCAATATCACAACCAACACAAAACTCAACGTTGCTGCAAACAATCTAATTTCCGAAATCTGCCCGAAAACGAAGAATCCGTCCGTGTGTAACCGCGTCCTACAGGCTAAACCCGAGGCTCAAGAAGCGAACACCCTCCATCGCCTCGGAGAAATAGCTATGGACTTGGGGATTGCACACGCCGCGAAAGCCATAGACGTGTTCTACGGATTGCTAGAAAAAAAGGATCTCAAGGAGAAACTGAAATATAGAAATTGTCAGAGTGATTACATAAAGGCATACCAAAACATTGGCCAAGCAAAAACTCTGTTCATGAGAAATGAACTTGAACAGGCAATACAACATGCTGGAGTTGCTGCTAGAACACCATCTGTATGTGGAATGCTGTTTGCAACAGGTCGTGAGCCAAAGGTCCTCAAAAGAATAAATGATGAGTCTGATGCTATTTTTAGCATCCCTGTCACTATTGCTCGAGAGATGCACAAATCATCAGGAGGAAATTAATTAAACTTAGTACATTTGTAGCATATATTTAAATGATATGTAAACATGCATGTTGTATGCTCGAAGCATGGTATAATAATGTGGTCCATTTTAAAGGAATCAATTATTTATTATCAGAACTTGAATAAAGTTTCATTTACAGATTTATTTATACATATTCTCCGACATGCTCTCTCGTGCGCATGCGTGAATCTTTTTATTACATTTGACACGTGGCATTTGTTATAGTGATAAGTGGGTAACAGTATGGTTCCGTTCTAGAACATCTTATTTAATCAACTCTAATACCATATTGAATTGCTCTTACAAAAATCACTATAATAGACTATATATTCAAGACGTAATAGCAAAAACTACCCATGTGTTATTCCAATTGGGCAACTAATCCCCTTTTTTGTTTTAATTAGCCAAAAAAAAAACCTCTACTATACTTATTTAATTTGCACGTAATGAACCTGATAACAAATTTTACTTTTTATTGTAATTATTTGATTAATAGGAATTAATGTTGTAAAAAATGAGTTATAAACATTTTTTTGAAAATAACATTACTTCTTAGATTAGTAGAACAAAAAATCGGCATTAATTATTTGGTTAAGCTTCTGAATATTTCTTAAAAAAACTTAAAGTAGTATGAAAGGCTATAATATTTTTTTGAGTAACTAAATGTTTGATATGAATTTGAATAGCTATTGTTAGTTATGATGACAAGAGTTTTTTAACTAATCAAATTACACATGTTTTTTTTTTTTTTTTTTTTTTTTTTTTTTCTTTCTGATTGAAATAACACAAGGGATTATTTGCCAATTAAGAATAACACATGGGTGGAATTTGCTATTTACCCCATATATTCAATGACGACTTACAGAGTTACAGAAACTATGTCAAAACATGATTGAGGTAATTCAAACAATATATCACAATTAAACTAGCTAGCAGCAAGACATATAACAAGAAATCATTCAAGTTCTGTATATGAAACTTTATTCAAATTCCGATAACAAAAAATCAATTCCTTTATTATTGACCACATTATATAATATTAGCTTCACTCTAGGTTTAATTAATTAATTTCCTCCGGATCTGTGCACCTCCTGAACAACAGTAAGAGGAATGCTAAAAATGGCATCAGCCTCATCATTTATTCTTTTAATCACCTCGGGCTCATGATCTTGTGCAAATTGTGTTCTACATTCCAAAGGCGCTCTAGCAGCAACTGCTGCATGTTGCAATGCCGATTCAAGTTCATTTTTAGCGAACTTATTTTTGGCTTCGTGAATTTTTTGGTATGCAGTTACATATTCGCTTCGACACAATTTATATTTCGATTTCTCCCTAAGGCCTCGTGTTTTTAATAATCCGTTAAACTCGGTAACGACTTCCGCTGCATGTAGCGTTCCTAAGAACATACAGATTTTTCCGAGTTGATGGAGGGTAGTCGCTTCTTCAGCCTCGGGTTTAGACCGCAGGATACGGTTACAGGTGGCCGGGTTTTTTGTTTTGGGGCAGATCTCGGAAATTAGATCATTTGCTGCTACCTTGAGTTTTTTGTTGGTTGTGATAGTGATTGTGACTACAAAGAGGACGAAGATTTTGAGAACGAATGAATTAGCCATTATTTCCGATAATTTAGTGGTACTACAGTGTATTGCAAGTCGTAATATATAGAGGTTTAGGCTGGTGCCTTGAATTGTAATGTGGAAAAAAATAGTTATGAAATTTGTGATTTATTGAGTTTCCATGCAGTGAATTAATTTAAATCATTTTGGTCATTTTTTATAAAATTGATCATTTATTATGTTAAAAGATGATAGAGGGAAAAGGTGATGATTGATAAATTAATGAACTAATTAAAGAAAATATCCACGTGTTATTCCTAATAGGCAAATAAGCCCATTTGTTATTAGTATTAGGAAATTAACCCATATGAAATTTAAAAATTATCATAAAATATGTCACTATGTTTTAAGTTGACTGCAGTAACGATCTTTCTGCATAAAAATGTTATATCAAACGCATGTTTATCTATTGAAATTTGTAATCTTTCTTGTGATATTTTAGATTGTTTTGATACAATTCAAAAGTATATGATTGAATGTCAAAGAAAAAGAGACAACATTTCCATCACTATAGTCTAATGTGACGAATAGCTCGTTGGAAGGTTGTGACAAAATCTCCATCGCATGAGGTAATGCAGACGAAAACTGGGTACCTCACAAAAGTTGACGAAGATGTTCCTCACAAGATATATATTGGCTAGCGTGACGAAATTTCGTCGCCGTATCTTAACAATTTATCACATAAAGTTCCCTAGCCACAAAAAAAGTTGGATGCTATGCTCAAATATTGGGCTTTGTTTGATCTCCTCAAGAATACAAAATGTATTTTTTTTTTTTTGTGTGTGTGGTGTAATCCTTTAAGCATCAAGTTAAATAAAAACTTAAGTTGTTGTATGAATTTTAGAGCGTACTTATATATCTTTTAATATCATATGAGGGGTTTGCTAATAAAACTTACACGGGTGGTTATACGTACTCTGCTATTTCGAAATAAGACATGGATAGTTTTTGCTATAAATAATTATGTTAATATATAGAGTTTTAATCATGTCCCCAATTCAGTACCATTCTTTAAAAAGTTCCATAAAAAATTGGTTTCCTTGAATCTGAGATATGTTGATGACAAACTCAGTGTTTCGTTCATGTTCTCTCGTCGTTGAGATGTCAACACGAATACCTTATCAATTATCATCGTACCGTGAGGAAGACATATTTAGGAGGTTGAACCATTGTCATGCAATAACGAAAGCAATACTAAAAATCAAATACCTTAATGATGTTGATATAGATTTCTATAACTTTGTAGATCTTTATAATTTATTATTATTTAATTAGTTTGACTATTATCACAAAATAGAGCGTAATTACAATATAAGTAAAATGAATAACTTATCTTTCAAATGAGTTGCTTACATATTGATAAAATGAATAAATGATTTATTATGAAATTCATTTCTGACATATATTTTTGTTTTCTAAAATATATTTTCTTATATATTTAAGTATGTGATACTATTTTTGAAGAAAAAAACAGATATTCAATTGATATTAAAATATACAGCTTAGCTTAACATGTTTATTGACATGCATGATTAAAGTTTATAAGATATTTTATTATGATCTATTTAGTTCTCGTGGTTTAAGATAATATTAAAACAAAATTTATTTATGAAAGTTAACAATAATTAGCTAGTCCCATATTAGAACATCTTTGAACTAAAAATTGCTTGAATTGTCGTCATAAAGAAAATTTGGATGAAGAAGTTCTTGAGATTTCAATAATTTCGATCTTTACTACATTACATTTATTCTTAAATTTATTTAATAATATTAAATTAGATCTCATCACGTACACATGAATAAGAAAACATTAAAATTCCCTCAATTAATATTGGTGTCCACCTGGTTGGTGCAACTCTCTGGCAATGGTGAAAGGAATGTTAAAAACAGCTTTGGCCTGTTCATTTGTTACTTTCATCCTCCGGCCTTTCGTAGATTGATCATTTGCAAAAAACTCTTGACATTGATCAGGCACTCTATATGCATTTCCTGCCAATGCTATAGCATGTTCATATCCATTTTGTAATAAATGGTTTCCTGCTTCAGTCAAAGATGTCGTGGCCGATGAATACATATTACGACACGCCGTCGATTTCTTTTTGGTATGGTCCTGCAAGAAATTCTCCAAACGTGTCTGCTATTGTTCTGGCATAGAAAGTTGCATAGTGAATAGAGAATTCTCCGAGAAAATGAAGGTTGCCACGTGCCGCTTCTGGATTGGATCGTAACACTTGTTCGCATTTTTGTGGATTAATTGTTTTCATGCAGGTTGCGGTGATGAGATCGGCTGCTGCTGTTGCATTGTGTTTTTTGTTCGTTGTGATGGTGATGATGATTAGTAGTATAGAGAACGAGAATGTTGTGAGATTGAGTTTCATTTTAGTTCTTTGATAAGTTGATGGCTTGAAGTTAGAAGAGAATGGTGCTTGATTGTAGTAGTGGGAGAGTTGTGAAACTTAGGTCTCTATTATATAGGTTTAGATAATACCTCATATTTGAAATGTGGAAAATTATCATATAGTGTGAAAACTTTGACCTAGATGTGTTCACAATAAAATATTATTATGAACTTTTGTGATTTCTAGCTAGTTTAATTGTTTTTTCCTCATCTAATATTGCTTTCATATTATGATAACTGCAGTTATAATGAACAATTTCTGTATGCTAATTTTCTGATCTAATGTAGTTATGAATTATGATGGACACCCTCTGCTGTGCTAAATGGATTATTATAGTAAATGCCTCTAAAATCATCTTTTTCAATTGTTTGTTCTACTAATAAAATATTGGGGAAAATCATGATATCTTTTGTTCAAGGCTTCAAGTTGACTATGTACAAAGAATTAGGTGAGATTTGCAATCGAGACCCGCGCGCTGACTATTCAATACAAGAATTTAAGAATCACAACTCACATTTATTTTCTCAAATTTATTCCAAATTATACATTAGACTTTAGATTTCCATAGCTTCACTTCCTATCTAGAAACTAAAACTATTTCTAGTTATGCCTGGCCCCGGGTCGGTGCATCTCTCTTGCAATAACGAAAGCATTAATGTTGAAAATCTCTTCACCATCTTCACTAAATTTTCTTCAATCTGGTGGCACATCATTTCCATACTGCGATTTACATTGTTCAGTCATCCCGCAAGCATTTTTCGCTTCTCGAAAAAAATTATTTCATGCGGCCGCTGCATGATGAAGTGGTGCAGTAAATAGTTAAGAACAACAACATTTCCTAAATTATAGGCATTAACTTTCTCACTCTATCACAAGTTCACAACCATGCATTTACTCAAATAACCAAATTATCTGCACCACTTCATCGTGCATCCGCTGAACCTAAAATGATCGTTGAAGACATGATTTCTTACTTCAATCAAATAGTTCCTAGTCCCGACATAGACGTGTTTACACGTCGTGTGTGTGCTTTTCTTAGATCATCAGGACGTCCCAGTTCTTCTCTGTCTTAACTCTTAACTATGATTTAGAAACTATCAGATAATTAATTATTCATTAGAGAATTTAATTATATAGGTTTAGGCAATATTTCTTTGTCTTTATTATATTTATTTTTATGAATACCTTAATAATGTTGATATAGATTTCCATAACTTTGAAGATCTTTACATTTTCTTATTTAATTAATTTGACTATTATCACATTATATATAGCGTATAAGTTACATATAAATAAATCGAATAGCTTATCTTTTTACTTATCTTTCAAATGAGTTGCTTACATATTGATAAAATGAATAATGTGATCTATTATGAAATTCTGACATATACTTTTGTTTCCGGAAATGGGTTTTCTTATAGTTAAGTATGTGATTACTATCTTAAAAATAGATGTTTAATTAATATTAGAATATAGAGTTTAGCTTTACGCATCATTGTTTAACATGCTTAATTGCGCGATGATTAAAGTTTACAAGACATTTTATTATGATCTATTTAGTTCTCATGGTTTAATTTAATAATGAAACAAAATTTATTTATCAAAGTTAACAACAACTAGCCCCATATTAAAATATCTTTGAACTTAAAATTGTTTAATTATCGTCAATGAAAGAAACTTTGGATGAAGAAGTTCTTGAAATTTCAGTAATTCGATCTTTAGAATCAATTGGCTGATATATATTATTTTATCGAAGGTGACCACATGAATTACATTTATGATTTATGTACTTTAAATTTATTCAAATATATTAAGTTAGATCTCATCACATGAAGAAGAAAACAATAAAATTCCCTCAATATTGGTGTCCACCCGGTTGGTGCAACTCTCTGGCAATAGTGAAAGGAATGTTAAAAATATCTTTGGCCTGTTCATTTGATTTTTTCATCCTCTTGCCTTTCGTAGATTGATCATCTGCAAAAAAATGTTGACATTGATCAGGCACTCTATAAGCATTTCCTGCCAATGCTTTAGCACGTTCATATTCATTTTGTAAGAAATGATTCCCTGCTTCAGTCAAAGATGTCCTGGCCGATGAATACATATCACGACAGGCAATGTCGTTGTCTCTATCGGTTTCTTTTGTATATGGTCTTGCAAGAAACGATTCAAACATGTCTACTGTTGTTCTGGCATAGAAAGTTGCATAGTGAATAGAGAATTCTCCGAGACTATGAAGGTTGCCACGTGCCACTTCTGGAAAGGATCGTAACACATGTTCGCATCTTTGTGGATTAATTGTTTTCATGCAGGTTGCAGTGATAAGATCGGCTGATTCATAGAAAGTTGCATAGTGAATAAGGTCAGCTGATGCTGTTGCGCTGTATTTTTTGTTCGTTGTGATGGTGATGATGATCGGTATGGAGAACAAGAATGTTGTAAGATTGAGTTTCATGTTTTCTTGATCAATTGATGACTTGAAGTTAGAAGACAATGGTGCTTAATTGTAGGGGGAGAGTTGTGAAACTTAGGTCTCTATTATATAGGTTTAGATAATATCTCTCTTTGAAATGTGGAAATAATCATATAATCCGAAAACTTTGAGCCATTATGATTAATCTTTTCCTTGACCTAGATGTGTTCACAATAAAAAATCATTGTGAACTTTATGATATCTTGTTTAATTGGTTTTTCTTCATCTGATACTCCTTTGATATTTTGATCAACTGTAGTTATAATGAACACCCTTTGTATGCTAATCTTCTGATCTATTGTAGTTATGATGGACACCCTCTGTTATGCTAAATGGATTATTGTAGTAAATGCCTTTAAAATCATCTTTTTTCATTGTTTGTACTCTTGATTTTTATGTTAAAAAAATATTGAAGAGGGAAAAAAGTTCTCAGTGTTCTGTAATATGTTGTACAGGTACTGATACTACAAGTAAAAGATGTTCTTTGAATAGCCATTGGCAGCAAGTTAATAACCACATAACGTTAGTACTTCACCTTTCATTACTTCCGTTTACAGCCTTTCATAACTTTATTTTGATTATTTTTTGTTCTTTATTTAAGTATATATTCTGCTTTGAATTTATATTTTTCCAGATATACTATTAAAATTTTCTGATTTTCAGACCCTATGGCAAAAAAGAAATTTATTTGTGTCTGGACAAACTTTAGTGATCAGATCTAACGTTTTTATCTGAGGTTGTGTTTGCTAGAAGAGCTAAAGCAAACAAGACATAAAACAAAGCAAACAACTAAACAAATGATGTTAAAGTTAGTGGCATTGGCATATTCAGAATGACTAATTTACAGTTTTACAGTCTCGTAACAAAAGGAGAAAGGAGAAGAAAGGAACATAAGCAATTTCGAAGAGAACATAGAACATAACGTCCTTCAGTAGGAAAAGAAATTAGCATAGAGAAGATATCTAAGTTTAATTAAGCAGTTGAACTCAGGAGCGAAAACACACAGTAAAGTCAAAATCACGCAGAATTAGGCATCAAAGATGAACTTTATCTCAAAATTGTAAAATCAGAAATTCTCAATAGCATACAAGCTCAATGAACACCTTTCATGATGTTATTATTCACATCCTGATGCGGAAAAAGCATTCAATTTGAGTACAGTACTATGATCCCAGAAGGAAGTGGAGGAAAAAGAACAAATATTCGTTCAAACACATGATGAATATGAGTGATGCTAAGGTTCAGTATGAAGCCCTTAAAATTCAAAAAGAACAAAAGATTAGATAGCGCCATTCTAAATGTGAATCGGCTTGTCATAAGTAGCCATTGCAGCCTCCTTCAACGCCTCACTCATTGTTGGATGTGCATGGCACGTACGAGCAATGTCTTCACTCGATGCCCCATAATGCAAAGCCAAAACAGCTTCATGAATGAGCTCTCCAGCATTCGGCGCCATAATATGAACTCCCAAAATCTTGTCTGTCTCCTTCTCAGCAAGAATTTTGACCAATCCCTCGGCATCATCAATTGCCTTTGCCCTGCTGTTTGCCATAAATGGGAACTTGCCCACACGATATTCAACTCCAAGTGTTTTCACTTGCTCTTCAGTCTTCCCAACAGATGCCACCTCAGGGTGTGTGTAACAAACTCCCGGCACCAAATTATAGTCCACATGACCTTCCTTGCCGGCAAGATATTCCACACACGCAACACCGTCCTCCTCAGCCTTGTGAGCCAACATTGGACCAGGAATAACATCACCAATGGCATATACCCCTGGTACATTTGAGGCAAACCGTTCATTAACCAAGATCCGACCTGCTTTGTCGGTTTCAACACCTATCTTATCCAATTGGAGCCCAGAAGTAAATGGTGTTCTACCGGCAGAAACAAGAACAACGTCAGCCTCAAGAGTGGTTTGATCACCGCCTGCTGCTGGTTCAAGGGTTAGCTTGACACTGCTTCCTGAAGTGTCAACAGAGACAACCTTAGTTTTAAGCATAAACTTCATCTTCTGCTTCTCAAGAGAACGTTGAAATTGTTTTCGGATTTCACCATCCATGGTTGGAACAATGTCTGGAGCAAACTCCACGACCGTAACTTCTGACCCTAACCGACCCCAGACGGAACCCATCTCAAGACCAATATATCCAGCACCTATAACAACAAGTTTTTTAGGGACTTCTTTTAAAGCTAAGGCACCAGTTGATGATACAATTCTTTCCTCGTCAATGGTAATTCCTGGTAGACTTTTGACATCAGAACCGGTAGCGACTATAATGTTCTTCCCTTTCACAATTGTGTTGCCTCCGTCCAGAGTATCAACAGAAACTTCAGAAGGGGAGATGAACTTTCCATACCCCTTGACATAAGTTACTTTGTTTTTCTTGAAAAGGCCCTCAATACCTTTGGTTAAATTACCAACGGCTTTGTCCTTTTGGGCCATCATGGCAGGCACATCGACCTCAACTGAGGTAACCTTGACACCATGATGGGCAAATGAATGTTTCGCTTCATGATACATATGCGAGGAATGAAGCAGTGCCTGCAGAGGTAGGTGTGATGAATATACTTTGTACAACTTGTAACATGAGAGCCTGGACAATACTCACTCGAATATTTTCTGAATCTCACGAGTTTCATCTATAATTCTCAAGTCACATACAAACTTTTAAAGCAAATAACAAATGCAAAGTATCCAAGACGTGTAAAATTGCAGGAAGAAAGTTGAAGACATATTTTCCCAAGCAAAATATACACACAGAATCCAAGAGATAAGCTCTTAGAATCACTGTTTTCCACTAAACAATCATCAAATAGCACACAAGTAATCAGCCAACAATGATATTAGTGATGAAAAATTCTAGTACAGTGTTAGAGACTCAGGCACAAGTCATTCATTAAGCAAGCAGAAATCACTTGTTAAGTGATCGATGTATTTGAAAGGATGTGACCAACTATAAACAAGTAGAGTTTCACTGGCCTTACGATGCCATGTGATATGTTGTACCAGGTTTAGCAGGTGTGTTGAATAGTTACAGGCAAAACAATACAATCGTGAGATAAACCGCAATGCAAGATATCATTTAACACACGAAAGGATATGTATCAAAATATACATGTTCTTTCTCTTGTTTGATATAAGTTGAGAAGATAAAATATGCCATTGCTTCAAAACATAAAAGAAATTGTGACAAAGCTGTTAGCAATGGATTACATATACCACCTATATGTTATTTCCAACTAGCAAATAGCTCGTGCGTTATTTTTATTAGTATTTATATCCCCCACAGAATTTAGTCAATATAATTTACCCCGATCGCCTCAATATTCCAACACACACGTCGATAACTAAAGGGAAATTCAACGACTTAGTATACATAGTTCATATATAAGAGCAAAACATTGTTATATTTGAATCTTTATATGTTTTCATTGAATATTCTTTAAAAAGATACTCTTACATACAGCAAAGCCTATTTACACTGTATTTCTAAAAGATACAAAAAACACACTCAAAAACTTCCAAAACAAAATTCAGCAGTCAGCAGTTGATACAAACATTAAAAACAAGCTAATCACCAATCATCGTCAATCACAATACACACTCGCAGAAAAACACTATAAATTGAATTTTTTTTCAGATCTCACTAGAAATTACACACAGAGATTCTCCAATCCAAAATTCATCAACTTGTCAACAATCAATAATCCAGATAAACAACAAATTAGAAAACGTACCTTTGAAGGAATACATCCAACGTTGAGACACGTGCCACCTAGGGCTCCGCGCTTCTCGATGCAAGTCGTTTTCAGGCCGAGCTGCGCCGCCTTTATCGCCGCCACGTAACCGCCAGGACCGCCGCCGATCACAACGACGTCGTTTTCGTCAGATCCAGAAGCGAATCCTCTGTTGCTTACAATCCACGCGTACTTCAGACTCTTCGATGATGAGAAAACGGACACTGCTTTTCGCCTAGCGAGACTCGCCATCGCCATTATTTTCTTCTTCTTCGTCTACTTTTTCTGTGTCTAATTTTGCCTTTTGGGGGCTATTAAGCTCTTTAGGTCTCGTATTATAATGAATGAAATAAAAAAAATTGATTATATTTTTCTATTTAGACAATGGAGATTATTAGATCAGCACCGTCCATTTGTGGAGGCTAACTTTGACTTCTCTGATAATCTAATGGATGGAACTAGTGGCTATCGATCTGGACCGCTTAAAAGTGTTTTTAATTAATTAATCAATGGTGTGATGTCCCACTCTCTTAACGATATCATAATTTTTATAAATTTAATTTAATTTTAATTAAGTGAAGCAAGTATACTAATCAAACAAGAATGGTCTTAAGCTGAAGTGCAAAATTTGTAAACGAATTCCTTTTCTTTTTTATTGTGTAAAACCTTGCTCAACAAGTCACATTACTGCATTTATAGTTTTATACATACGATAGCTCTCGCCTAATACAATTTATATTACTATGTGATTTCGAATTTGATTTCCTAATATATTTAATAATATAATTTTAGGATAAGTTATAGCAGCAGCTCAATATTCTATTCCCTTTGGCCTGCCACATGTAAGATATTCTATGCTTGGCATAAGATAGCTGATAAATGGATGAGCATTCAGCCTTCTCCTTCACTGAAATTTTATCAACATGCAGATATAAATATAACACCAACACAATTTTGCAATCTTAAATAACAAGGAGCTGTCTGTCATTAAATAAACAACAAAAAGCAATTACACTCAACAAAACTGTTGCAATTCAACAATAATGAATCGTTTTTAACTTTAATGCAACAAAATAATAAAGCCGCCAAAATTGTACTAGCTCTACCCTCAAAATTGGTGGTTCCATTTTCCCAGCTGTATCTGAACTCTACGTCAACCTCAAAAATAGATGGAGATGCCCATAGCAATAAACAATCTGTACAAAGAATCCTGCTAGCTTCAGTAGTTTGCTCAACACAGGAATAACGTTTCTTGATATGCACTCAGTTGCCTTCAAGTAAACTCCGCAACTTGTTCCGTGCCTCCTCAGACATGCAGAATCTCAGCCTTGGTCTCTGAGAAGCAACCGAGTTTTGACTCTCGGGTGAAGTAAAGCAAACAACAACAGCTGTGAGGTTGTCGCACGTATCCCGCCTTAACGCTAGATTTATTAGCTCTCTGGCACACCGTTGTGGATCATTGTGATGCCTAAGCTCGCGGTGAACCAAACTAACCGCTTCCTGATTAGACAGTACATCCCATATACCATCACATCCAAGTATCAAGAACTCATCATCATCGGTCAGCAGAGTCTGTTGAAATTCTGGCTCAGCGGTAAGGGGGGGTGCTGATCCAAATGGGAGTTTCATATACCAATCTCCCAGGGCTCGAGTAACAGCAAGTTCACCGTTTAAGTAACCATATTCAATATTACCACCCAAATCCTCAACCCTCTTGCGTTCAACAGGACAACACGGTCTATGGTCTTGAGATAGCTGAATGGCATGTCCTTTCCTGCAGAGAACTGCTCGACAATCTCCAGCATTTGCTATAAGTAGATGGTTTCCAAAAACCAGGGCCGTAAGCGCAGTTGTTCCACAACAAGAATCAACACTGTTGTTTTCATCAGCCAAAGCTCGATCAGCAAGTAAAAATGATCGGCGATGAGAACTTTCCAAATCTTGCAAAAACGTTTCGTCATTATCAGATGTTTGAGGCAATTCAGCATCCTCGAAGAGAAACCTCACAGCATTCTCCTTCATATAAGCTGCTGCATCAGGGCCACCATGGCCGTCAAAAACTGCATAAAAAGAACATGGTTGAGACCACCTGCAGAGGGTGCCCAAGTGAGTCGACAGGTCATCAATCCGTATGTGTTGATCTTCGTTGGAACTGCGAGGTCCAATGTCAGTGTGGCTGCCTGAGCGGATTCTCTGAGCAAGCTTTCCTTTTGGAGTCTCGAGTATCGTAGTACAAGTACTTGTTGAGCAGCTTAGAGCCTGATGAAAGAAAATATTTCTATTTAGACTGTGTCCATAGTATGTATCATTCATGACAAGAAAGTAAACCTACACATAGAAGATATAGACATAAACTCTATAGACGCATGTATTTTGCAGATTACGAGCATAAAGCGGATATGATATCAAGAAAACCGGAGACTGAATACAAAAGTTCTTACTCATATGGCGATAACACGGTGCTATTTCAATCCAGAACATACATTAAACCTACCACCTGAAATTCTAATTTACACTAACAATTAACATCATAAACTAATCCTCCTCCAGGTTTTCGGATTAAAAACACTAGTTTCCCAATCTAAACAAATTCTTCGGAACACCAGCAAGGGTTAACAGAAATTTCCAGACCAAAATTCATTTCTCAGTATTAACCAAACTGCCCAAAACTGCTCTTAAGATCCCGATTTAGCACAACAATTCAATAAATACAATCAATAAATCGGACACATCAAACAGTTAAAACCCTATCGCAAAATAACAACGAAACCCTAATTTCACAACGCAAACGAAGACCGTATCAACAGATTAACGAAATCACAGATCAAACTAAAAAAACCCTAATTTCACGAACAGGTCAATCAAATCAAATCAAATCAAGAAAAAAAAAAGAATCGAAGGAAGTAAAATACAAACCGATTCAGAGCGAGAGAACTCGATTGAAACCGTGGATTGAGTTTTAATGGGCGATTCGTCGAACAAATCGGCGTCGATTTGCGGCGGCGGCGGCGGCGCGCAGACGTACTGAACGGATAGGGTTTCTTGACAAATAACCTGCGCTTCCGCCACCATAACTTCGATTTCTGAAGGCAATCGATTAATCATATAGTCGAATCAAACAAGTTCGTGTTTTTAGGTTTGTTTGTGAGAGAATTTTCTTTTAGAGAGAGAAAGAAGAGAGAGAAGCGAAGTTTGTTTTTTTTTACTTTATGTTTTATAATTAGTGGGTAGGGAATTATGTTTATATATATTAGGGTTAATTTTGATAAGTTGACTTAAGAATGGGAGTCAGTCGGGTGGGGTTTGTTAGTTATAGGTCGGTGAGTCCTAATTAAACACGGAGAGGAAAACTATTATTAAAGATAATTCTCATAATTAATTTGGATAATGAGACAGTTAACACCTAAAGCATTTTACCTTTATATTTTAGCACCTTAACACCTAAATTTGAAAATAAACACCTTATCACCTAAAATTTAAAATAAAGACACCGAGTCTCCTAAATATTCAAAAACTATTAAAAACTCAAGTTAGTTTCTTTACAAGTTTCAAGAGAATCTTTTATCATAAATCATAATAGGAATACACATTGCTCATTTTTCGAATTGATATATGTGTTAAAATAATTTATTTGTTAAAAATACATATAAGGCCAGCGATAATAACCGAGCAACTCTCGTAGATTCTCTGATTTGCCCTCCTCGATTAAAGGTTATGTAGGTTAAGTGACTTTAATTTTGTTAATGATATACTTTTCTAATTAAACATTCTTAAGTTGTAAGCACTCAATTATCTCTACCATAAATACAAAATTTCGTTTCATTCTTATTACAATAAATTCTTCACTCATCAATAAAAATCTAAATGGAATCCGCGCTAAATTATTCTTTGCTACAAATTCTTGTATCTTTGAATATGCCATGGACCATGGTGTATATGTTTACTTCTTTTAGACCATAACATGTGTTTTTTGAATTTGCCTGATTTTTTTTCTTTTCTAAAGGAGTTAATTCCACTCTACTATATTATGAACATGATTTTTACTAAATTTGGTTAACTTCCAAATTAATAGGAGACTGATTTAACTGCTCGTTTCATTGTGGACCTTGTGGTAAACTAACAGTGTTAAAAGAATTCACCACAAAATTTATACATATCTTTTTGTCTTTACTTAACTATCATCACCTTTATCAAAACTAGAAAAATAAAAAATTTATTTAACAAATATTAACTAATACCCATCTCAAGTTTTCTTTTGGCCAAATCCAAAATAGAAGGTAGCCCCAAATTAGCAAAAGATTGAAAAATTGGGCCCAGCCTCCTTCAGTTCTTTGTATTGAAGTCAATTCTACATTAACGTACATTTCAGAAATATCTAATCTACTAATATCATAAATTTTGAAATTAATTTTTATTTTTCAATAAGATAAAGTAAGAAACAAGGCAAAACCAATTTTTTTTAAACTAATATTTTGTTATTGGTTTTAGTGAAGATACACTGTCGATATATCTAATTTTTTATAATATTAAACTAAAGTAATTTTTGATATGATGAAATACAGTGTATTGTAGCAATGTAACAACATTTAATTATACATAAAAAGTAAATCATACGTCATAGTTCAAAATTAATAACCATTAAGTTTACCAGCTCTCTCTCTCTCTCTCTCTCTCTCTCTCTCTCTCTCTCTCTCTCTCTCTCTCTCTCTCTCTCTCTCTCTCTCTCACACACACACACACACACACACACACACAATATGGAACAATTTCAGTCACAATACTATTATTTTTTTGACAATTCAATTTAACTTGCAATAAATGGCTTGAAAATGAACAATTTGTATTGGTTCGTTCTTTCTCCTTATTCTAGAAATTCACATTCCTTTACTTACATGAGAGTGGAGGGGGTGCTGATTTTCTAATTTAGTTTGGTTTCATGTCTAATTCGAATTAATTAGTTTTTCTCCAAATCAAAGATTTCATTAAACAATTTTTTTACAAATTCAAAACTTTACTTATCTGCATTTGGATTCATCCCATAAAAACAAGTTCGCATCAAATATATTTTCACACTTTTCTTCAAATAGTCAATGTCAGAAAAATGATTTCTCGTGTCATTTCACTTATAAAATAATGACGAAATTAGAGAAGGTGCTCGAGTCACCAGGGACTGTAATCTCTGTTTCAGATCAAAAACTTCAACCTGCAAAACTCAATATGAAGCAATGGAAAATGAAAAGGACAGAAGTGAAATAAAGAATGAAACGGCTGGTGAAACGGCTGGTAATAACTAAGGATCGCAGTAAGGTTTCAGTTCTCATGGTATCTGTATGATATAAGTGAGATTTTGTTCGTCGAACACAAGTCCTTAGAAGACAAAGAGTACCTGTAGTTGGAAAGCTCTTGCTTACTCTCCAGAGACAACTCCTCTAGTTGAATCAAGTTCCTAAAAACATCCAGAGAATATTATTATTCATAGTTGAAAAGAAAAAGTGAAGGTGGTAAAAACACAAATTATATGGCTTGGATCTTATTATAATACCTTTTGGGTATCATCCAAAACAGCCTTAAGGAAAGCCACGTCATGCTCCAGTCTCACGTTACAAGAGTGCGGACGATATTGGAAAGACCATTAGCCTCTTCTTGTCCCAACTCAGCAATTCCATCTCCTTCGTGGCGTCTGCCAGTTTTTTCTCCATTTCCTGTCGACTTTTTAGAGCAGACGACAAGTTCTTTCTGCTGCTTTATGACCAGCTAGAGCATCAGATAGCTGTCCTTCCAGATTGCCTTTCTTTCTCAAAAGGCTGGCTAGTTTTGCTGCATAAATTTGTCCATCTGATGGAGCTGTTGTTCTTGATTTTCCTTCAATTTCTTGGAATACAAGATCATCATTATCTAAAATGAAGCTTCCACTTCTTCGTTTGTCATGAATGCTCGTATTATCCGATTCAGATATTGAAGATGTCTCTTCTGCATTTTTATCTTCACTGCAGCTCATTCCCACCCCCAAATTAAGCAGCTTTATGGTTTGCTCCGAAGTCTGAAATTGATATTATGTATTTTGACATAAAATTATTGTTCAAAGTAGACAGAGAAGAACTTTATCCGTTGTGCTGGTTTTCCTATTCAATTAATGCTACTCCTTATATTAGCAATAAATATGATAACAGCGGAAGCAGCCTGGCACCAAATTGTAAAAAAAGAAGTAAACGTGCGCTGGTATTGGACAGAGGCTAGCAGTACTGATCACACAAAGTCGTAAATCCATCAAATTTAAGTTCAGTCGGTCACTTTGTGAACGACTATAGTTGCCAGAATCAGAGTGGATTATAAACCTCTGACTACTTCTAAATTTATAATTTAAGTAGTTCTTCCTAAAGTAAAGAAAGAAAAAAAAGTTTTGCAGATTTTGCAAGAAAGAAAGATGCATGTTTATGAAGGGAGAATTTATAAGATTATAATACCAGGTGGGTCACCATAAAAATAGGAAAATAATGAGTGGAAGTCATTCAGAGTATGAGATTTTGATGCACCGCTAAAAACTAAAAGCATTTTGTCCTCATAAAGGGCAGAAACCTGGTTTGATCTTGGGGACGGTCTTGGTCCCCTGCCATTGGAAACAACACAGAACATAACATCCAAATCAAAAAATGCACTTTATCCATACATGGAATTACGAAAGAACATGCAGTAAAGAAAACCTAGCCACAATCAGGAAAGGATTGTAGGCCTGAGGCACCAAGAAAGCTAAACAAATTTGAAAAAGGCTGATTTGAAAGAATGCCTTACGGGCAATGAAGAGGGAGCCAGGTTAGAGACTTCAGGTCAAACATATGCAGATCATTGAGTTTCTTTCTTTTAGTATCTTCACCGCCAAATAGAACTAGAACAGGAGTTTGCCCTTACAACAGTATGACCACAAAGAGAAACCTATCATCGTGCTACCATTAGTTAGAACTAGTTATCTCTATTAAACATCATGCAGGGGCACACAGTTGAGGCCCAAGACATAAGGAAGTGACAAGCAAACGAAAATTTTCTGAAAATGAAATTTCCTCATATATGGCTGGTTGACAAAATAAAAATAATTTAAAGAAATAACCATGCAATATAGTTTCACGAGAGAGATAAGTAAAGGCAGAAAAGCAAGAGGTGTCTTTGTCTGTCATAAATATACATGTACAAACTTGTCCTCAGTTTTTCCTATTTAAACCCAATATAACAAGACCAAATAGTTAAATCGCTGGCTACATGATTCTGCATAGGCCTACAGGAACGAGGCTCATTGAACAGAAAAATATAGAAGTGAAATGTTGTTTGTCACTGCGTGATTCTTCAGCTTTTCTCACCTCTTGCCAATTTGGAAATTATTAATTTATCAATTTAAATATTTTTACGTGCAGTAACAGCTCTACTTTGTCAAGATTTGGGAAGGTGAGAAGATAAATAATTATAGAATGGCTAAGAACTCATATGTGGTTTTCCTAACTTATGAAGAACCAGTGAATAGCAAAAAGATTGCATATTATATGCTTAATAGTTTGAGAAAATAATATGATGCATGTATGTTTTCTCAAGAATTTTTGGACAAAGTTGTCCAAGACGACAACACTAAGAAAGAACTTTTTCAGCAGATGCTGATATGTGGAACATATCACATGTAAGGCACAGCGCCAATCTTGAGTCAGAAAAAAACTATAGATCTTGTTGAACCTTTTTACTGAAAGGGAAAAATTACCAGAATCTCTCCCTTAGCTTCTAAAAGTGACCAGCATTCTGCTTCCATGTCAAAGGTCCAGACTGCATGATAACAAGGAAGCATGTATCATGGCACTGGCCACATGTTAAAGAAAGTTTCAAAGAAAGCAGCTAAAAGTAAAGAAGAATTACCTGAGACTGTCATTTGCCGGTTCAGTTTTCCCTCCAATAAGAAGCACTTTCTTTCCTTATGGAATCAACAATGTGAAAAAAGCATCATCAGTTGGACCAGCGAAAAGGATTGGACAACATATTGAACTTCATAAGCGGTATCATCTTGAAAAAGTATAATACGACGAAACTCTATGCAGCCCACGACAGGCTTCTCGGTGAAACTGTAAAGAGTAGGCAAACAAGTTTACAGGTGAGTAACTAATTCTTGAAAGACTTTGCCATCACTGCATTCTTTTTAGACAACATTTAAGCCCTTTGAAGAAGGTAAATATCTCTGAATTGCATGCCTTGCAGAAGAAAAAATAATGACAATTATTCAGTTCACCACATACTCAGGCTTAACTAAAATAAAGACAAAATGTATATGCGTCAATATCCCAATCTGTTTATGAGTTATTGTTATGTTCACTCAACTCCAAATATAGAAAAGTCTTCTTAAAGAAGTTCATAAAATTCCATAACAATTCCCAAGGTTAATAACAAAAAATATTTTTTTTAATTATATGACATGCGTTCTCATACCAAAACGTGACCCTTGCATGCAGGAATTTTTAGTGGAAGCCCAGTCGATGAAAGGTAAAGCTTTAAGGAAGTCGTAGTCCAGGAAACTCAGTCGAAACTCAGTACCTGAATAAAACCAAAGATATTAGAGTATTTTCAACTGCACAATTAGATACGAGATGTTGTACTATATAGTCTATAAAGCTATCATGTTCTTGACGAAGTCACCGCCAATGCTTAAGGTGGGTAAGAAAAATGAACAATTTCACGTAATGAAGAATGTAACAATAGGTGTGAGAAATATCAGTAAGGGGAAGGTACAATCAGAAATTCTGCAATAGTATGCTTGTGCGTGTTGAAGCACCAAAATGCTACCTGCACATCCTCCAGCAAGCCACCTGCAGATTCACCACCAACTACGACCACCTTGTTCCCAATCACTGCCGCTGCATGGTATATAAAATGTATTTTGGAATAACTTCCAACAATCTAAGTTGCCAATTCAAATTCCTCCAGAAGCTAGGAACAAGAGTATTTAACATTCGACGAGATATAGGCTTCTCTCCATTAATCGAAAGAGCAGTTATCAGAGCTTCCCAAATTGTAGTTGTTGAGGTCAGGTGCATTAGATAAAGACTGGAACTTGATTTCACCAGATTCACTAGTTGGAGCTCCAACACCTCCCCCCTTCCATGACAGAAACAGCTGATTGGGCAGGCGTCTTTATATAATTGTCATAAATTAGCAAACTAGGATCAAAATAATAAAGCTAACAATGAAATAAATTTAGTGTCAGATAAGAATGGTTTTGACACTCTACATTGAAAGTTGGATCTAGTTGCCACATTCAATTCTGGCTAGTAATAACAAAGCACTATCCTTCCAAGAAGAAGCATGCATGCTTTTCACACACAAAGAATGGCTTAGCTCTTGAATCAAACACCTATCCTCCATTAAATCGTTTGTAAGTACTATTGGTGTTTTGGCTCGAGAATGAAAGTTCTTTGCATCCTTCGGAAAATATATAGACTAATGAAGTCCTAACAAACTCCTATCACAATTTCCTGATTAGAGTCAATAAATTTGTTTTTCTAATCCCCACCATATTTATGCGTTTACTATGACAGGGACAAATGGCAGGAGGTCAATGAATTTGTTATGTGTGTCTATATGTAGACTAAGGGTTCTTTTTAGTTCATTAAGATTTCCTCAATAGCAGTATAGTACTACTTGGAAGGCCATTTGTTCATACACAATGGTGCCATTCTTATCTTCCAAATTGGCAAAAACCTGAATACAGTATGTCCAAATTACAGTAACCAATTATTATGGCAGAAGTACAGAACAAGCCCCCTAAACCTCTCTAAACAAATTTTTTATACAACAATCTTGTAATTTGCTTCAATACTTACACCAAACCACAGCTCCACACAATAAGGGATTAATGGCATAAATAACCAACAGAAACACCAATTTCAGATAACTTTCCACATATAACAAACATCAAATCCAAATGCTTATTAACTATATACACACACGACACTACCTAAAACCATAAACCACACAAGCAGAACCGATAATCAGACAAACTAACTAAATCATGAAAGAATTGCAATATATACAATAAACACACAATGCAAATTTTCTTCACTAAAGTTAAACTATTGTATGCAGTTGAATATACAAATGTATATACGAAAATCCATAGATATATATTAACTTCCAAGCTTAAGATACATGCAGACACAGAGACTAAACTTATAAAAACACTATTGAAGTATGTACGGATACGGATATATATGACCTTCAAGGTTTCATACTACTTCCGGAGAACCCAAACATTTTGTTTTTTCAAAAATGTTCAAAGTTTTTCACTGCAAATAGTTAGTAATGAATAACCTTTTGGAAAAATAGTTCTTGGAGAGAGGACAAAGAAGATTTGGTAAAAATTTTAAAAATGAAAAAGAAAAGAGGTTTTCAAAGAAATGACAAAGTAGATAAAAAAAGAACTTTTTATGAACTTCTTTTGGGAAGAAGAAAATGTTGATTGAAGAAGAGAACAAAATTGATTATTGAGGAGGACAAAAAAGAACTCATTGAATAATATTTTTTGGAACAGGGCAAAAGCGATTGAATATAAAAATTTCAAATAAAAAATTTTTCAGGAGAAGAAATGAGATTTATGAACTTTTTGAAAAATAGTTCTTGAGGAAATCACAAAGAAGGCTTGGGAAGTATTTAGAATAACTATAGTTTCAAATAACATTTTGGATAAAACTTTTTAAAAACTAGTTTCTGAGAAGAAAACAAAGTTGATTGAAAAGTTTTCTAAAAAGAGACCAAGGTTGATTGAAAAGACCATTTTTGAGGAAATCACAAAGAAGGCTTGGGAAGTATTTAGAAAATCTATAGTTTCAAACAACATTTTGGATAAGAACTATTTAAAAACTAGTTTTTGAGAAAAGAACAAAGTTGGTTGAAAAGACCTTTTGAAAAAAGTTTTTGAGACAAAGTGCATTGACGAAGTTTTTAAAAAATAATTTTTGAGGAAGTCACAAAGAAGGCTTGGGAAGTATTTAGAAAAACTATAGTTTCAAATAACATTTTGGATAAGAACTTTTTTAAAACTAGTTTTTGAGAAGAGAACAAAGTTGATAGCAAGGACCTTTAGGAAAAAAGTTTTTGAGTAGAAGACAAAGTGCATTGACGAAGTTTTTAAAAAATAATTTTTGAGAAAATTACATAGAAGGCTTGGGAAGTATTTAGAAAAACTATAGTTTCAAATAACATTTTCGATAAGAACTTTTTAAAAACTAGTTTTTGAGAAGAGAACAACGTTGATTGAAAAGACTTTTTGAAAAAAAAAAATTTGAGGAGAAGACCAAGTGCATTGAAGAAGTTTTTAAAAAATAATTTTTGAGGAAATCACAAAGAAGACTTGGGAAGTATTTAGAAAAACTATAGTTTAAAATAACATTTTGGATAAGAACTTTTTAAAAACTAGTTTTTGAGAAGAGAACAAAGTTGATTGAAAAGTTTTTGAGAAGAGGGCGAAGTTGATTAAAAAAACCTTTTGAATAGATGTTTTTGAGACGACAAAGTGCATGACGAAGTTTTATAAAAAATATTTTTTTAGGAGACCACAAAGAAGGCTTAGGAAGTATTTAGAAAAGCTATAGTTTCAAATAACATTTTGGATGAGAACATTTTAAAAACTAGTTTTTGAGAAGAGCACAAAGTTGATTGAAAATACATTTTGAAAAAAAGTTTTTGAGGAGAAGACCAAGTCCATTGACGAATTTTTTAAAATATAATTTTTGAGGAAATCACAAAAGAAGGATTGGGAAGTCTTTAGAAAAACTATAGTTTCAAATAACATTTTGGATAAGAACTTTTTAAAAACTAGTTTTTGAGAAGAGAACAAAGTTCATTGAAAAGTTTTTGAGAAGAGAACAAAGTTGATTGAAAAGACCTTTTGAAAAAAGGTTTTTGAGTAGAAGACGAAGTGCTTTGACGAAGTTTTATAAAAAATAATTTTTTAGGAAATCACAAAGAAGGCTTAGGAAGTATTTAGAAAAACTATAGTTTCAAATAACATTTTGGATGAGAAGTTTTTAAAAACTAGTTTTTGACAAGAGAACAAAGTTGATTGAAAATACCTTTTGAAAAAAAGTTTTTGAAGAGAAGACAAAGTGCATTGACGAAGTTCTTAAAAAATAATTTTGGAGAAAGTCACAAAGAAGGCTTGGGAAGTATTTAGAAAAACTATAGTTTCAAATAACATTTTGGATAAGAACTTTTTAAAAACTAGTTTTTGAGAAGAGAACAAAGTTGATAGCAAGGACCTTTTGAAAAAAAGTTTTTGAGTAGAAGACAAAGTGCATTGACGAAGTTTTTAAAAAATATTTTTTGAGGAAATTACATAGAAGGCTTGGGAAGTATTTAGAAAAACTATAGTTTCAAATAAGATTTTGGATAAGAACTTTTTAAAAACTAGTTTTTGAGAAGAGAACAACGTTGATTGAAAAGACTTTTTGAAAAAAAGTTTTTGAGGAAAAGACCAAGTGCATTGAAGAAGTTTTTAAAAAATAATCTTTGAGGAAATCACAAAGAAGGCTTGGGAAGTATTTAGAAAAACTCCAGTTTCAAATAACATTTTGGATAAGAACTTTTTAAAAACTAGTTTTTGAGAAGAGAACAAAGTTGATTGAAAAGTTTTTGAGAACAGAACAAAGTTGATCAAAAAAGCCTTTTGAAAAAGAGTTTTTGAGACGACAAAGTGCATTGACGATGTTTTATAAAAAATATTTTTTTAGGAACTCACAAAGAAGGCTTAAGAAGTATTTAGAAAAACTATAGTTTCAAATAACATTTTGGATGAGAACATTTTAAAAACTAGTTTTTGAGAAGAGAACAAAGTTGATTGAAAATACATTTTGGAAAAAAGTTTTTGAGGAGAAGACAAAGTCCATTGACGAAGTTTTTAAAAAATAATTTTAGAGGAAATCACAAAAGAAGGATTGGGAAGTATTTAGAAAAACTATAGTTTCAAATAAAATTTTGGATAAGTTTTTAAAAACTAGTTTTTGAGAAGAGAACAAAGTTGATTTATAAGTTTTTGAGAAGAGAACAAAGTTGATTGAAAAGACCTTTTGACAAAAAGTTTTTGAGGAGAAGACAAAGTGCATTGACGAAGTTTTATAAAACATAATTTTTTAAGAAATCACAAAGAATGCCAAGGAAGTATTTAGAAAAACTACAGTTTCAAATAACATTTTGGATGAGAACTTTATAAAAACTAGTTTTTGAGAAGAGAACAAAGTTGATTGAAATTTTTTTGAGAAGAGAACAAAGTTGATTGAAAAGACCTTTTGAAAAAAAAGTTTTTGAGGAGAAGACAAAGGGCATTGACGAAGTTTTATAAAAAATAATTTTTAGGAAATCACAAAGAAGGCTTAGGAAGTATTTAGAAAAACTATAGTTTCAAACAATATTTTGGATGAGAACTTTTTAAAAACTAGTTTTTGAAGAGAAGACAAAGTGAACTGACGAAGTTTTTAAAAATAATTTTTGAGGAAGTCACAAAGAAGGCTTGGGAAGTATTTAGAAAAACTACAGTTTCAAATAACAATTTGGATAAGAACTTTTTCAAAACTAGTTTTTGAGAAGAGAACAAAGTTGGCTGCAAGGACCTATTGAAAAAAAGTTTTGGAGAAGAAGACAAAATGCATTGACGAACTTTTCAAAAAATAATTTTTGAGGAAATCACAAAGAAGGCTTCGGAAGTGTTTAGAAAACTATTGTTTCAAATAACATTTTGGATAAGAACTTTCTAAAAACTAGTTTTTGAGAAGAGAACAAAGTTGATTGAAAAGTTTTTTAGAAAAGAACAAAGTTGATTGAAAAGACCTTTTGACAAAAACTTTTTGAGAAGACAAAGTGCATTGACGAAGTTTTATAAAAAAAATAATTTTTTAGAAAATCACAAAAGAAGGCTTGGGAATTATTTAGAAAAACTATAGTTTCAAATAACATTTTGGATAAGAACTTTTTAAATACGAGTTTTTGAGAAGAGAACAAAGTTGATTGAAAATACCTTTTGAAAAAAAGTTTTTGAGGAGAAGATAAAGTGCATTGACGAAGTTTTTAAAAAAGTTTTTTTGAGGAAGTCACAAAGAAGGCTTGGGAAGTATTGAGAAAAACTATAGTTTAAAATAAGATTTTGGATAAGAACTTTTTAAGAACTAGTTTTTGACAATAGAACAAAGTTGATTGAAAAGACCTTTTGAAAAAAAGTTTTTGACGAGAAGACCAAGTGCATTGACGAAGTTTTTAAAAAATAATTTTTGAGGAAATCACAAAGAAGTCTTGGGAAGTATTTAGAAAAACTATAGTTTCAAATCACATTTTGGATAAGAACTTTTTAAAAACTAGTAAGAAAAGATAACAAAGTTGACTGAAAAGTTTTTGAGAAGAGAAAAAAGTTGATTGAATAGACCTTTTGAAAAAAAGTTTTTGAGAAGACAAAGTGCATTGACGAAGTTTTTAAAATTTTTGAGAAAATCACAAAGAAGGCTTGGGAAGTATTTAGAAAAACTATAGTTTCAAATAACCTTTTGGATAAAAACTTTTTAAAAACTAGTTTTTGAGAAGAGAACAAAGTTGATTGAAAAGACCTTTTGAAAAATGGTTTTTGAGGAGAAGACAAAATGCATTGACGAAGTTTTATAAAAAATAATTTTTTAGGAAATCACAAAGAAGACTTAAGAAGTATTTAGAAAAACTATAGTTTCAAATAACATTTTGGATGAGAAGTTTTTAAAAACTAGTTTTTGACAAGAGAACAAAGTTGATTGAAAATACCTTTTGAAAAAAGTTTTTGAGGAGAAGACAAAGTGCATTGACGAAGTTTTTAAAAAATAATTTTGGAGAAAGTCACAAAGAAGGCTTGGGAAGTATTTAGAAAAACTATAGTTTCAAATAACATTTTGGATAAGAACTTTTTAAAAACTAGTTTTTGAGAAGAGAACAAAGTTGATAGCAAGGACCTTTTGAAAAAAAGTTTTTGAGTAGAAGACAAAGTGCATTGACGAAGTTTTTAAAAAATATTTTTTGAGGAAATTACATAGAAGGCTTGGGAAGTATTTAGAAAAACTATAGTTTCAAATAAGATTTTGGATAAGAACTTTTTAAAAACTAGTTTTTGAGAAGAGAACAACGTTGATTGAAAAGACTTTTTGAAAAAAAGTTTTTGAGGAGAAGACCAAGTGCATTGAAGAAGTTTTTAAAAAATAATCTTTGAGGAAATCACAAAGAAGGCTTGGGAAGTATTTAGAAAAACTCTAGTTTCAAATAACATTTTGGATAAGAACTTTTTAAAAACTAGTTTTTGAGAAGAGAATAAAGTTGATTGAAAATACCTTTTGAAAAAAAAGTTTTTGAGGAGATGACAAAGTGCATTGACGAAGTTTTTAAAAAATTATTTTTGAGAAATTCACAAAGAAGGCCTGGGAAGTATTTAGAAATAACATTTTGGATAAGAACTTTTTAAAAACTAGATTTTGAGAAGAGAACAAAGTTGATTGAAAAGACCTTTAGAAAACAAGTTTTTGAGGAAAAGAAGAAGTGCATTGACTAAGTTTTTAAAAAATAATTTTTGAGGAAATCACAAAGAAGGCATGGGAAGTATTTAGAAAAACTATAGTTTTAAATAACATTTTGGATAAGAACTTTTTAAAAATTAGATTTTGTAGAAGAGAACAAAGTTGATTGAAAAGACCTTTTGAAAAAAAGTTTTTGAGGAAGGAGATTGAAGAATATTTTGAAAATTAGTTCTAAAGGAGAGGAAAAGGAAGATTTTGGAAGAATTCAGAAAAAAAAAAAATAGTCTGTAAAGAAATGACAAAGATGATTGAATAAGAACTTTTAAAAAACTAATTTTTGAAAAAAGAACTAAGTTGGTTGAAAAAGGAAAAGATGTTTTGAGGAGAAGACAAAGTACATTGACGAGATTTTTGAAAAATAATTTTTTACGAGAGCAGAAAGACAATTGATGAAGAGTTTTATGAAAAAAGTTTTAGAGAGAAGACAAAGTAGATTGACAAATCAGTTTTGGAAAACAGCTTTTTTGAGGAAAGGACAATGAAGTTTAAATAGAGAAAACAGGTTTATAGTTTCATAACACCAACAGACATGCCGCATAAATATTTTTTAGTAACATGGGAAAAAATTCTTACCAAGTTTATTAGGACTAAAAAGTAGTTTTCCAACTAACATTTTGGCCCATATAAATTATTAGGGACTTATACTACATTTGGTGATACACAAGTGAGCCAAGTAAGTAAGTGTATATTCCAGCAATAAACTAATAAATAAAAGAGAGTTTACCGTAGATGGTCATAAACCAATTTGATGTGAGACTGCATCTGTTTCACTTGCTCTTAGACAAAACTTTTTGTTCCACGATGCGACTGCTCTGTTTGAAAAGAGAAAAACGGGATTTTAGTTTTATTACATCAACAGATATGCCGGGAAAGCTTCTAACCAAGTTTATTAGGGACTACAAAACAGTTTTCCAACAAACATTCTGGCCGATATAAATAAGAAATTCCAGTTATAAACTAATTAATAAAAGAGTGTTCACCTTAGATGGTGATGAAACCAATCTAATGTGCAACTTGAGACTGCGTCTGTTCCAGCGTGATTGCTCTGTTTGAAAAGAGAAAACAGGATTTCTGTTTGAAATATGAATATTTTGGCAGACTAGGCTAGAAAGAAAGATACATGCTTAGGAAGGAGAAAATATAAGACTGAAATCGGGTTATTACATCTAGATGGACCATGGTAAAGAACTGCAAATAGGACAGCTAGATGGAGATGGATTTTCTACCAGACTCGTGGTTCAAGAGAAGATGCTAAATTGAGTTTTGAGACAGAATCCACATGACCACAGATTGCCTGCTTTGGAGGAAAACCCAGCGGATGACGAACGATTCTAAGATAACAAGAAAATTTTGATTTGATGTAGCCTATAACCTGATTTGATGGTTCCTTCTTATATCCACCAAATGCGACGAGAAAATCCATCTCTTTGTGCTGCACAAGAACGAGGCTAAACCCCTGCCACTCAAAAAAAAAAAAAAACCAAAGTATAGTTAGCATTTAGCAACAAATTAGAGAAGGTTCAAAAATAAGGATATGTAAATATTTACGCAACTTTTGTCTGATCAAGTCCACATCCATGAAAAATTATCAAAAAATAAGTTTACACCCATGAATACCAAGTTGGATGATGGTTGATAAGAAAACATTGTACTTATTCAATATATTGAAAACCAGCATCGTTATCACAACATCAAAATGTAAAATTGACTATCACGGACCAATATGAACGAAAAACAAGTCTGGAAGTCAATAACAGCATCAATCTTGTAAAATTTATATTGGAATCATGAGACAAAGAAGACGGAACAGATAAATTTTCGAATATTCCAGAACAGAACACCTCACTTGAACCAGTCTCACACAATGCGCAGTGAAGAATCCACATTTAATACCACCATACACTTCAACAACTATAAATCACTAAATAGGACACATCAAACAGTTAAAACCCTATCGAAAATTAAATAACAAAACAAGAACGAAACCCTAATTTCACAACGCAAATAAAAGATCAAACTAAAAAACCCTAATTTCACGAACAGTTCAATAAAATCAAACAAATACAGCATAAATTCATCAAGAAACTAAAATACACACCGATTCAGAGCGATATAACTCAGTCGATTGAGTTTTAATCAGCGGCGGAGTGCAAACGTAATGAACCGCCACCATAACTACGATTAATCAAACAGCTTCTTGAGAGAGAAATAAGAGAGAGAGAGAGAGAGGAGAGTTTGTTTTTTATTTTTAATAAGTGGGTTAGAGATACTTTTGATAAGTTGACTGCGATTATTATTTTTAATCTGCGAATAGGAAATAGGATGTAGAAAGAAAGGAGTTGTATTATATATGATGATGATTACGTGTGGGTGGGGTTTGTCTTATAAGTCGGTGAGTCCACTCCTAATTAAACACGGAGAGGAAAATTATAAAATGTTAATTAATTATTAAAGATAATTATCATAATTAATTTGGATAATGAGACAATTAAGATTCATAATCTGACTTCAACTTAACTTAGGTAAAAACTCGTTCTATACAATCTTACCTTCAAATTTTCACAATTCCACAATTTGAATAAAATAAGCGTTTAAAACTTAAGAGTTAAAAGAAACATAACACTTTGGCTCCAAGTGAATTCTTCAATTTCATAGGCATTCTTACCATCACAAATTAGTTATAAAGCATTTTACCTTTATATTTTAGCACCTTAACACCTAGAATATAAAATAAACACCTTAACACCTAAAATTTAAAATAAACACCTTAACGCCTAAAAATAAATAAAAAACACCGAGTCCCCTAAACGTTCGAAATCTATAAGAAACTTCCCGTCAAGTTAGTTTCTTTACAAGTTTCAAGGGAATCTTCTATCATAAATCACAATACATTATCCAAAGTAAAAATGTGCGATTCGCCCCTGATTCCAACTCTAATGGATGAAAATATAGCCACGTGCATACCAGAAATATATGATAGTTAAAAGATTCAGGAGGCAAATTACAAACATTAGAGGGTAAAGTGCTCTTTTTGAAATGTTAGGGCCCCAAACGAAAGGGAATGATCGCACTTGACCATTTTTTTAAGAAGAAAGTGCACTTATGAATAATGAGTCGCGACTACAATGCCTTTGAGATTTGTAAAGTAATTTAATTTGGGGGGCTAAGTGCTCTTAAAGTGCCAATTTTTTACAGGGTTAGGTGTTTATATATTAATGTTAGGGAATTTTACAATAATGGTTCTCTAAGTTGGCATTTCTTCAATTTTGGTCCTCTAAATTTTTTATCTGCAATTTTAGTCCTATAAGTTACAATAGGTTTCGAAATTGGTCATCTGACCAAATTTTTAGCAATTTTGGCCAAAAATTCCAGTTTTTTTTCTTCATTTAATTTTATTCATGAAACACAAGCACAGAGTCACGTTTAGTAGGGGAGAAAAAAAAGAATCGAAAAAAGGATCAGATTTCGTGAGATTGCCGGAATTTCCGGCCAAAATTGGCAAAAAATTAGTTAGAGGACCAATTTTGAAACATGTTATAAACTTATAGGACTAAAATTGCAAATAAAAAATTTAGAGGACCAAAATTGAAGAAGTGCCAACTTAGAGGATCATTATTGCAAAATTCCCATTAAGTTATGAGAGATAAAAGTGTCATTTTGAGTTCAAAGTGCTCTTAAGATGGTAGTAATTGACGACATTATCGAGAGAAAGTAAAAACGCTTATTGACTAGTAGCGACTAATGCGGGGACATGTTTTAATTCCAAATCTAAACCAAGTTAAATAGAGTTTTCCTCCAACTGTATACTAGCAAAACATCAAGAACTCAACTTTAGAGAAGAATTCGAGTGAAAAGTTCACTTCACTTTCTTCTCAGTTCATCTAATGAGTTGACTATAAAACTGAGAATCTTTCACGGGTTAGTGTTCTTTTTCACTTTTCACTGGTTTCTCTTAACTCTACTTTTTAACCTCGTTTTATGTAGTACTTCTTGTTCCAGAGCTAAAGTTGTAAGCTTTTTTGAGCCATTGAACAAGCAGAAGTAGAATTAGGGTCTAGATCCTTTTGGTGCTTTAAAGTTTCTATTTATCTATTATTAAACTGTTTTTGACAACTGGGATTTAGTTGATTTTACTTTTTTCCATTTTCTTGCTGCTGTTAAAACCCGTTTATCCAAATCCTTGATGGTGGAAGATGTGATGGTCAGAAAATTAAGTTAAGAGAAGAATGATGATTTTGTAAATGAAAGTGTGCCAAGATTAGATATATATGTTCTGGACTGGAAGTTGAATAGTTGATCAGTGGAATGAATGTTATGCCAATTAAAAGCTGGGAATGAAGAGGTGGAGTGGCGGTGTGTTGGTACTATTCCTTGCTTTGATTTTGGTTGTCAGCTACAGTTTAATAGGAAAATCCCAATCTTCGAAAAAGCAGTCTGCGTACGAGTTTTTCAACCCTCGTCCGGGCAAAGATGATAGTTCGAACGGAGATGAAAACTTACGGGAAGCCAAAGAAAAAAAGCTGCAATATGTTTGGAAAAAACCCGAGTTTAGATATCTCCAAGGGCTCGATGATTTGTACAGTTCGAGTAGAAATATGACCGATGAAGACTTTGTTGCACTGCTTGTGTGGGGTCGAATGAAATTCTTGTTTCCGCGGTCGGATGCATTGCCGGAGACGGCTCAAGGGGTTAAAGAGGCGGCCACTATGTGGGAAAAGTTGGTTGTGATGATTGAGAAGGATAAGGCCTTGAAATCCGGATATTCTAATACAACCGAATCTTGTCCTTCATTTGTGAGTGCATCTAATACCACAAGTTTGCTTGACATCCCGTGTGGTCTAGTTGAGGATTCTTCCGTTACAGTGATTGGGATACCTAAGTCACAGCAAGATAGTTTTGAGATTGAACTTATGGGCTCAAAAGTGGAGGAGCCCATGGCGCCAATTGTGTTGCAATACAAGGTGTTTTTACCTGGAGAGAACTTGACAAAAGAGGCAGTTACTGTTCAGAATACGTGGACCAAAGAATCTGGGTGGGGCAAGGAGGAGAAGTGCCCTGATCATGGTGCATCTGCTCTTCGAGAAGGTACTTCAATACATGATAGTTAATTGCAAATCAAAGAGTGGTATGATTGATACTTATTTTAGTTAATTTTTCAGTATTCCTGTTGCAGCTATGTGATACCACTTCATTAAATTACTACCCTACTACCGGAATAAGTTATAATATGCATCTTTGAAAATAATTGAGAAGATAGTTTCTTGCTATTTGAGATCACCTGTCCTTTATAATGATATGTTGCATAAAATCCTCTGAATTCATGTGTTCGAAGCGACCTGGTTCTCATTGGCTCGTATAGTTTATCCCAATTAATTGGGATTAATGGCTTGGTTGTTATTGTAACTAAGATTCTCCATGCATAAAATTTTGTTATAGTTTGAGAATATTAAAAAGCATTCTGTTTGTAGTTACTCAGAAAGGTAATAGTGGGACATGAAAAACTTAATTACTGTATCTTATGAAAATTTGATCTCTGTTGTTTATGCCATTAATTTTTGTGCGGATAGCCACTAGATACCAGCTCCACCCATATAATATTTCAAACTGGAGTGTGTGTCTTAGCAATACTTGTTTGACATTTGAAAATGCACCTTTTTCAAATTAACACACCTCAGCATATTATTTTCAGTTGATGGTCTGGCAACATGCAACATGCAAGTTACCCAAAGAACCACAGAGGGTAGCCTAAACACGAGTCGTTCGACAGAAAAGAAAACAACTAATGTTTCTGAAGGGAATTCGCATATAGGCACTACCTTCCACTTCATTGAGGGTAACCCTTTCACTGCTACATTGTGGGCAGGAGATGAGGGATTTCACATGACGGTAAATGGAAGGCATGAAACTTCATTTACATACAGAGAGGTAGTTATTTTGTACTTGCATCAAAAAAAAGATTAAGTTACTTTTCTTATTGATAATTATAGTAAGTAAATAACAATGGATCTTAAACAATTGCAGAAACTCGAACCGTGGTTGGTTAATAGAGTCAATGTGAAAGGTGGTCTGGATATTGTGTCTATCATAGCAAAAGGATTGCCTGTTTCAGAGGATTTGGATTTAATTGATACTCAATACCTGAAAGCTCCATCACTCTCTAATAAAAGGCTTCTACTGGTGATTGGGGTCTTCTCAGCAGCGAATAACTTTGAGAGGCGAATGGCACTGAGAAGAACTTGGATGCAGTATGATGCTGTACGATCAGGGGATGTGGCTGTCCGCTTTTTCATTGGACTAGTAAGTGAGTGACTGCAAACTACAATTAGTTAGTTTACTTTCACCTGGATAATCTTGAGAATTATATTTTGTTCATTTCTCTTTGTGCATCAGTATTTTATCGCATATATCTAGTTTCAGCCTCTGTTTCAGTTATTTCATAACATTAACATCTTAATCATTATAAATACGGCCTTCATAAGAAGATACTTGAAGTGGCAGCTTATGTCAATCGTATGTTGTAGTCTGTGATGCAAGCATATTTGGAGGTTATAATTCAACTCTTCTATAGTGGTAATTCTATGTTCTTTTTATTTTTTTATTATCAAGTCTTCATTTAGATGCTTGATTTATTACTAAAGGACTGATCTTTGAAATTTAGATTTTCTTACTTAAATTAGATAGATATTAGGTACCAATGAATACTTATCAGATTATGACTCTTTTGTGATCAAGTCCATTTTCAGATTTTCAAATTATTATAAAAAAATTGAAATTCAGAATTTGAACTATGATTCCTGGACAAGTCTATACAGGGATTTTAGTTATGCCACTTCTAGAACTTTTGACCCTAAAATCTTGCAAGATTGCTTAAAGGGTTAGTGGTTATCGAAATGGTGCTTTATTTTAAAATCAAAGTGCTGTGAGTGTATTCTTGTCTTCTCGCTCTAAATACCTTTCCTCATTTATTTTGTAAATCCCTTTCCTCATTTATTTTGATATTTTCAGCACAAGAATGAAGCGGTGAACTTTAATATTTGGAGAGAGGCCCAAGCATATGGAGATATACAGCTAATGCCTTTTGTTGATTACTACAGCCTGCTTACCTATAAAACCATTGCAATTTGTATTCTGGGGGTATGCTTTCGAAATCTCTATGTACCTGCAATATGTTTCATGCTGTTTATGTAGTAAGCTATCCGTTATTACTTTCAAAATCTCTATGTGCCTGCAATATGTTTCATGCTGTTTATGTAGTAAGCTATCCGTTATCAAATAATGTCCTGATGTATGAGTTACTGACATGTTGCTTGTGATGTGCAAAGACTACGAAAAGAATGTGCCACTTAAATCTGTCAATCATTCTAGTTCCAAAGGGGGGTGCCAAAATTAAGTTATACTGTTAGGAATATACCCCAGTGAGATTTTTTATGGTAAAGGACTGGAATACAAGGCGACTAGTTTAGAAGCTTAAAGTGACATGACTAGTTTGATTAGGAAAGAACTAATCCTTTTTCGTTGACTTGCGATGGTTATTCCATGATTCCCTTAAGCATGTGAACTATCTTTTCCTATTACTCTTTTTGTGCGACTTGTTCATCATGTGTTGTTTATGGATACATATACTTATTTATTTGCTCTCTTACACAGACTAAAATTCTCCCAGCTAAATATATGATGAAAACCGATGATGATGCATTTGTAAGAATCGATGAAGTTGTATCAAGTCTCAAGGGAAAAGCACCAAATGGACTTCTATATGGTCGTATATCCTTCGAATCTGCACCCCACAGGGAAAAGGACAACAAATGGTACATAAGTGAGGAGGTATTGACTCTTTTTATTTAAATTTTAAGTTTTTCAGCATCAACTCATATTTTCCCCTTTTGTATTACTTAATTTTGCTTACTTGAACAGGAGTGGCCTCATCCCTCATATCCTCCTTGGGCACATGGTCCTGGTTACATAATTTCCCGAGACATAGCAAAATTTATCGTTCAAGGCCACCGCGAAATGGAGCTCATGGTACGATTTCATTAAGTTTTTCATGAAACAATATTTCTTCATGGACGTTGATACTTCACATTAAGTTGTGAAAATGTTTCAATTGTCAAATGTAACTTAGTTCAATATCAAGATAAAAATTCTAATATTGTAGGGATAATTACAATTCACACCCCCTGAGACTGAGACTAGGAATAGCCATAGAAACACCAAAGAGTGTCATAGATAGACTCAGTTGAAGTTTGAATAATTACATAGATCTGTAGTCACTTCTTTTCTGTTTAGTTTTGATGAGGACTAGTGGATTTTTTCTTTAACTCTCCTCTTTCTGTGTTCTTTTTTTGCAGCTTTTTAAACTGGAAGATGTTGCGGTTGGCATATGGATCGAGCAATATGGAAAGAAAGGTCAGAAAATCGAATATGTTAACGACGACCGATTCTTGAATACTGGATGCGAATCAAACTATATTCTGGCTCATTATCAAAATCCAAGAATGATGCTGTGCTTGTGGGAGAAGCTGCAGAGATATCACAAGCCTGAATGCTGTGAGTGAGAATCCTCTCATAGTGTTGTATCTTTTCGGTTTCCGAATGTGTTTACATTGTTGGTGATTTGATGTAATTCATTACCAATAGCAGTTTTGTGTTCATGGGAATTTTGTCCAAAATTAGGACATTGGCCATCTGCTGTATTTTGGGTTACCCATGAGACAACTGTTTGTTTCATATTGTTCTTTTTTATTTCATATTTTTTGGGGCATTGGTGGTTAAGCTAAATAATTGGTGGTGACAATCTTAAAATGGAACCTTGAATCCGTTTAAACCCATTTATTATCTCGAGTCCATACATTAAATATGTTTATATGGGTATTTGATTAACGATTATAAATTTAATTGGCTAATTCATGGGTATTCACTAAGAAAATTCAAATATAACAAGTTACAATTTCATAACTAATTTACATCTTGTTGTGTGAAATAAACATAAAAATGATACCCTATGTATATTATGAATATTTACGTCACCAAATGGTGAACAACAATGGAAACATGTCGATAACCAAACACACTAATGGGGTATTTGCAAAAAGCCTACGTAGCTTGTTCAATAATTATGGTAAGGATACTTAAAGTGATTTTTGATGAAAAGTTAAGAGTGTTTGCATTTGGTCGATTCCTCTTTTATACCCCTATCTCCAAACTAGGGCTTTTGATCGCAAATAATAAAACACAAAGGAAAGGTATATATATATTGAAATATGTTGATGTGATGTGTTGAAAAACCATTATGATTCGTCAATAAATAAAAAGGACGAGTTGCGGTGGTACAATTGTCCTTTCTTTAATTGACGTTATTACTTAGATTCGTTCATCCACGGGTACTATTTCTAAAAAGAACGAGTTATAGTGGTACAATTGTCATTTCTTTAATCATCGATATTACCTAGATTCAATCATCCACGAATAAAAAAAACGAGTTATAGTGGTACAATTGTCCTTTCTTTAATCAGCGATATTGCCTAGATTCATTCGTCCACGAGTACTATTTCTAGAAGAGTCTTCTTTCCACTTCCATGAGTTAATCCACTTCTTTTATTTGTAAATTTTTTTGTAACTCTTCATCTGTTTTCTGATTAATTTCCTCCATCTTGCCAATGAGGGTTCGCTCTTCTACAATTCAGGATTTTTGAGTGCCTTTAAGTTGATGCAACGTCGTCTAGAGGTACACTAATCCCTACTTTATATTTATTTCGAATTTATAGAACTAGGATTAGTGTTTTCCGATTTGGACATTTCTTGTGCCTACATAATACAAAATTAGACTTCTACTACATCCTCTTAACACTTCTGCTGCATCAAGCTAACACTTCAACATCACTTTGATTTCTGACACATTTATCTAACATTCACGAGAAATTTTAATTATGAAAATGTAAATATATAACTATAGCCATTTTGTGATTCTTATTGCCGATTTTAAAGGTTTACGGACAACAAATGTTATAAACACCTCACAAACAAAGCATAGTACATATCCCAAGACTAGACCAAATTAAAATTTATAGAATTATATAGTCAATTTGTAATTACTACATTTCACCAAATGATAAACCAACTAAAAGATGTCACGATGAAGTACTTTTTTCTTTAGGAGGAGTGACCATGAAGTACTTTAAGCACATTTGTCCGTTCGTGTTTGTTCCGATAGATGCTTTTCTTGAATAAAGAACTTCAGAGGGTGTCTCAAATATTTATACAAAAAGACTTGTTGATTTTTTGACTCATATAAGCACTTTTTAAATATTTATATTACCGATTTATACTTATATATTTATCTAAGAAAAGACAAACATTAATAGAAGTCTAGCCCTGCTTGTCAGATTATCAATTGATTTGTCACATCAATAGAAACTTTCTTTAAACGCTAACTATAACCCCTTAGTCTAATTATCAAAAAAGAAAGCCCTTAGTCAATTGACTCAATTCTCTCATCCACGAATATGAGTAAAGTACAGGGGCTAATTTGCAATATTTTACGAATCTTGAACTCAGTGAATGTAATAAACTCGTGAATTTGTAACGCCTCGTCAGCAATTTCACCTTTGTTCAGTTCTGAGCTCTGACTGAAAAAATATTTATTTCTTTCCCTTTTCAAAAAGTAATAATAAAAATAATAATAAATAATCTTCCAACAGTACCACACTCGGTGCGGTTGCTACGGCCACCGGCACCGCCGTCAGTTCACCTCATCAATTAGCTACACAAGTAATTTGCTTCAATTTGTAAATTAAACCAAGAAAATCTTAGGAGTTTTAATTCGTTTAGGTTGCGTTATTTGCATGCACCATTGAATTTCAAGTCAATTTTTGGCGTGTTCACCCCTTCAATTTGTGCATTTTCTGTTATAGGTTTTTTTTTTTTTATATATATATATATTCCTTGTTTAATTTGTAACGTGCAGGTGCAAGGAGTTGAGCAAAGATACAAACTTAACATGGTAAGCATTTATGAACTCCACAATTTGAGTTTGGTCCGATTGATGGGAAAATAATATATATAATCTTGATTGTTATTTTGAACAATTTTTAAGTTTTGTTTGGTAATATCTTCGTTATAAGAGGAAAAATGTTCTTATTTGTAGGATGAGATAGTCGAAATTTCGGATGATGAGGATTATGGGGCGCCACAAATTATACCAAAGGATGAGGGTTTGGATCCTGACACGAGGCACGAGATGGTATGCTTAACTTTTAGTCATTATTCAAAAGAATATGACTCGATTTTACGAGCCTCATTAAGATATTGTTGCCAAATTTGGTCTGTATGATGCCACATCAATTGAGGCCATGTGCCCCTTTTAGCATAATGACAACTTATGCAGTCTGGTGCATTATCGCTTTTGAGCCTTACTTAGGACTAACACCATTTTTTTCAGGACAATGTGGCGAGCTCATCCGGAATCAGTTTAAGAGCATCATTCATAGCCATGGGGTTCCCGCCATCTCATGTTGACAAAGCCATTGCGGATAATGGTTTGTTTAGCTCCTCCACTTACAAATTTAACTTCCTGGCATGGTGGCTATTAATTGTTTTGTCATGTTTTCCGAGAGAATGAAATCACCAAACCTTTGTACCTAAGCTTCAATAAATACAATTTTACAATTATATATATCAATTGTTTCCATATGAGGACACGACATTCGTAAATATTCTCTATCATCGCAGGTGACGGTAACGCTGAACTATTATTGGAGACTCTGACTGCATATTCTGTAAGTGCATCTCGTCCTACATAAAAGCGATCCATTTTTATTTTTCATTATGGGTTTTGGATCAACATGGTACTTGATGATCCATTACATCATGTTAAATGAGATAGTGGAAGGGCTCTGATGGTTGCTTATTTCTTTGATATAATTTGCGTCATGGAACTTCACTGGTCTTCTAGTTCAAGAAAGAAACTATAAGCAACCATGGAATGTTTGCATGAAGGGTGCTAGCTGTCGAATATTGTTGATGGTGACCACGGAACCTACGTCTTTTGTGATTTAAATTCTTGTTTTGTGCCTTCTGTTAGATGGCTATCTGAAAATCATCTATTGATTGTATAACCATCTCTTAATTTCTGATATGCTCAATCACGAATGACTTGCATCACTCAATTAGTTTTTGCCTGAATCTATGGAAATAATTTCATTACAATAGCCTATTAGTCGGCTATGGTGTTAGATGCTAAGTAACTGTCATTAAGAAGCTTCTTTTCCTTTTTTTAGTGATATTATAATTTAAAATCTAGCAGGATCTTCAACAGCCAAAAAAAGAATGTTTTGATGATGGCACAAGTGATAATTTGGCAGCTGATTTTCTCGCAAGAGAGGTACAGTCTTGTTTATTTGTCTGGTCTAAAGCTTTTTACTTATATCTAAGTTTTGATCTAACAGCAAATCACCCTAGACATTTTCCGACGTAACTTGTAGAGGACCAAATTTTTGAAAGAATGCATTTTCACTTTGACGTAGGTTTTGTAACTAGAAAGGATGACATTCATTATTATCTTTTACCATTTGGTTCTTCAAGAAATATGGGGTTTTGTGGCATTACTATCTATACTGTTGAAGTTAATAGATGAAAGAATGTGAGGTACCCTTTCATGATTCATGTTGAGTTCTATATTTTCTCATTTCTTTCTTCAAGGCTACCTTTTTTACGATTGATTCACATGTTTCAACCTCATATGATAATTTCTGCACTTCATTTTCTTTGTAATGCTTGAAAACCCATGAAATTGATTGCATATTTTCCGGATTCTTAGAGTATACTAATTGAACTTATTCCCTTTGCTGGAAGCCTGGAATAAATTTCTCATCTTACTCACGCTTCTACTTGAAGTTGTATACTTGTATTGCTGTGTTGATATATTCTAAAATTGTACCAGGGTCATCATAATTCAGAGTCATCAGATTCTCTTGATAGTCTGTTTGGTGAGGATGGAGTGAGGAATGCCAATGGTGACGTAGATCCCCATTTAAAAGAGGTATCTTTTTAGCTAACTTTCAATATTCATTTCATTTGGTGGTGTAAACATTTGTCAGTAAATTCTATTTTCAATCTACTTATCAAGTGGGTCATGGACAGTGCGGAATTCCAATCTTTATTTGCTTATTATTGCACAATACTTTAGATAAACTTTAATATTACCTCTTTAACCATTATCATGCTTTTGGAGCCCTTGTCACGTGGTAAGCATCTTTATGTGTTTTTTTTCTATCCAGTATGTTATTTTTCTACACGACTGTGCCCATTTGTGTAGTGTTACTTTCCAGCATGACACAGTTGAGTTGACCAAGTTTGACCAGATCCTTACCTTTGTAGTGTTCTATATACGTGGTCCACATTTTCCTGGAATGGCCTGAAAATTAATCGTTCCCTCAGTCACTTTTCCTATGTGATCTTTAAATTGTACAAATTTAGATGATGACTCCTTTATTTATGCACTGGCAATTTCCTCAAGTGTCGATTTTTAAATATCGCGTTCATCTTTCTCCACTTTTGAGGACTATGGGATGCATAAGGTTATATACTTTTGAACCGAAAGGTTTGACGGCTACTGAATCTTTTATTTACTCTGATACCCTTCTTCAACAGTATGAAATGTTCTGAATCATAGTCAAACTTCTCTAGATCTGGAGCGACAAGTTAAAATAAATTTATTTTAGGCCTCAAAATAATAGCTAAGCGAGATCTTGTCTAAAGTTCTCTGCATAAAAGGGATATGAATCTTTTTCTGAAAATGAATTTTCGACTCTTAAGTTATGTTATCTTCATCATTGCTTTTTATACTAATTCGTGGATCTTACAGGACCATGGAGTTGCTGACCTTTGGTTGCTCTGATATCTTACTCTTTTACTCTGATTCTTGGATCTTATAGGAACCTGATGTTGACAGTGGAGTTGCGGATAGCAAAATGACGTCATTGTTAAAAATGAATTTCTCTTTGGATGAAGTTAGGTTTGCGTTGAATAGACTTGGTTAGTGAAAATCCTTGAACCTCGGTTTACAGATCTTGTAAGCATGCTCACGGTGTTTTATATCTAATTACATGGGCATCAAACTATCCTCTAAGATCAAAAACTTTTGAAAATGCTAAGGCTTTAAATCCACCTCAAGATATGCTTCATTTTGTGTATTTGGTACACTTGACTGATCAATTTGGTTAAGATGGAATGCAACTCAACATGCCGCCTATTTCTTCTTTCTATAGCTTTTATGAGTTTTAATGATTTCATACATATATTTGCGATGAAGTGTAAGAGCCATTTCGGTCTCATATTATTTACCAACTTTTGCTTTTATGTGAATTGTTGGTCACATACTTCGTGTCTTCCAGGTAATGATGCTTCTCTAGATCAACTTATGGATTACATCTTTGCGGCACGGATGGCAAGGAAGTATGAGAAGGATGCAAAATTTCCAATTCCTGGAGATGAAGAAACCAAAAAGGTCTTAGATGATGTACCTTGTTATAAGAAAATCCTAGTTATTGTTTTGTCATGTAACAAGAAATACTTTCAGGGACAACTAGCTGGGCCACATTCGACCAACTGTCGATAAAGCTCTATTTCTTTTCGTAGGTTCTCTTTAGGTTTTTAATTCAACTGTGTGTTGGAACCTATAGCTTCAGACAAAGATCATATTTCTCCGCTATAGTAGTCTTTAAATTTGACAAACTTGAAATAAGTCATATAAAAGAACAAATAGACATGCTATGATTTTCTTTTTCTTTTCTGCATAAATATATCAGTAAGATTGGTAGACATACTTACATTACTTAAATTTCTTATTGGTGATGGTCTAGTTAGTGGCGATCTCGAGGACTGGTAGTCTGCAGACTACTTCTAGCTAGATCTCGCCTGCATGATTGAGCTTATCCTTTTCCGTAGGTTGATATGATGACAAGCATGAGTAGACATGGAAATCTTTTAGCAAGGACTCTATGCTCTTCAAACTAGTTAAACTCACTTTTTTTTTTCATATGGCGTTGTCTCAGAAGAAAGTAAGACCTCCTGGACGATTTTAATGCAGAGATTTTGACATATTTGCTTGACAAAACGCGACTTTTGGACACATCATTTTGGTGTGATAATCTTGAAGTCCACTCTTTACTATGAATTAACAATTTTTAATTCTGGAGCCAAGATCACTGATATCAGATAACATATGTCACGAAGGCAACACTGGCGATCATATGTATAAGCTGTAGTTCGCATTTATTTAGGTCTGCAAGAATCTTAATGGATGGTGTGCCCTGTTGAGATTGGTAGAGTGGCATTTATTTGAATTTTGACAATCTCGGCAAACTGGGATGGAGTTTTTTGTTGGGTTCGTCGTGTTTTACATTATGTACTCTCATGCCTTACCTCAGCCGTGACTTTTCAGGACTGTGATAATGAGGCGTATTTTTGTATTATGGAGAAGACACTGAGACTGCTTGAAATGGGCTTTTCTGAACAGGAAATTTCAGCAGCTTTTGAAAAATGCGGTAAGTTGATTAACAAAATTAAATATTTTATTGGCTAAGCTTACTTGATGGGACAGGAAAATGTTTAAAAAAGGTTAGGAGTTATGACTTTTCTGATATTACTTGTTCTTTTTCTATTGGCATATTTTCTCCTTATTGATGTGAAGAGTCCATGAAGCAGCAAGTCATTTACAACATTGACAAAGTGTCTTTTCAGAATAGCAAATGAGTTTTGTATGATTCCCAAAACAATGAAGGATATCTCTGTATTTAAAGGTTTTTAAAAATAGTGATATCCGTATTTTACTGGCAGGGATCTTGATTAAGTCTATGCATATTATTGTCAGTTTCCAAATTTGCTGTTGCCTGCCTTATATTGTAGAATCCAAATTAAGATGGAAGCTAAAGGTCACAAGGAAACAAACATTTTTGTATGTATTACGAGGAACAATATGGTTAGAAGAATGTCTGTAATCTAGCGATGTCTGCAATCAGAGAAATGGGATTGCCTGCATTTATTAAATATTGATATAGATATTATAAAGGTAATGATTTTCCAGTAGCTGTCACCGGCAGTCTATTTATGCAATTATTTTTTTGCACCCATTTAATTAGAAGTGTCATTTGTTCTCTGCTAAGTAGAATCACACTTTCCAGCACACAGGATTGCATCTTAGGGTGTTTCTATTAATCCTGATTCATGTGCATTTTGAAAGTTTCGAACTGTCTGTATTTCAGATTCTCTTTGAGTTGGCAGATGCACATGTTCTCTTAGTTGAAATTTTATTTCTTCTGCTTGTCTTCCAGGTTCCGAAGTACCTCTAACAGAGCTTGCTGAAGCAATTGTTGCACCAGAACTTGGTGGTACTAGCTCCGATATTCGTAAGGTCTGTCATGTTTACTAGGCATGTTTCCAAGCTTTTGTATTTTAAACCACCTTCATTAACAGACTTTTATTTTGGTGTTTTGCAGTATTCCTCAACTTCATGCAGCTCAAGTGCACAAATTAATGGTGGATTCTTGAACAGAGCTCAGTCCTTAGATTCATTGACTATAAAAACTGAGGACGGTTCAGATACTACACCTCAAGTTGGAATCTCTGAATTGCTTGAGAAATTGAAAGGCAAGAGGCCAAAAGTAGAATACACAGATGAAAACAATTATAGGAAACGAGGGAGAGCGTGTAAAGAAGACTCTAGCAGTCGTACGTGGTTAGATGCAAGAAGAGGAAATTCCAGTTCACCCAGTAGTCAGGTGCCATTGTCCCAGAGAAGGGTTGGCCGTCCATCAATTTTACAAGAAGATATAAAACCACCAATATCTATATCCAACCCTTGCAAAAGTTATACTGGCGCGGGATACAAACCTCCTTATTTTTTGTATGGAAATGTCACAAGATTATCTCAGGGCTCTTGGACAAAAATATCTAAGCATTTGAATGGAATTCAACCTGAATTTATTGATACGCAATTGTACTCAGCCTTGAGCAGGAACGAAGGATATATACATAACCTCCCTACTGAAGATCGATTCAACGTTACACCAAAGGGACCAATGATTATCAAAGAAGCATTACCACACACACGAAAATGGTGGCCATCCTGGGATACGAGGATGCAGCTGAACCACGTTACTTCTGAAACAAGCGGAGTTTCTTATCAGTGCGACAAACTCGGGAGAATTTTGGCTGAATCTAGAGGACGTCCATCGACCGAACAGCAGAACCACGTCCTCCAGCAATGTGAAGCCCTGAATCTTGTTTGGGTTGGTAACTGCAAGCTCGCCCCAATGGAACCCGAACATGTCGAACTCATAATGGGCTATCCATTGCATCATACTCGTGTTTCTGGATTTAGCCCTTCAGACAGACTGAAATTACTCGAACTCTCGTTTCAGACGGACACATTAGCATACCATCTTTCTGTCTTGAAGAGAAAATTCTTGTCTCCAGCAGGACTAACTGTGTTTTCGATCTTCAGTGGAATAGGTGGCGCAGAAATCGCTTTGCACCGGCTTGGCATGCGTTTTAAGACTCTCGTCTCTGTGGAGCCTTGTGAGAAGAAGCAAAAGATTGTGAAGAAGTGGTGGGAGAATAGTGGACAGAGTGGACAACTGATTCAGCTTGAGGGTACTGACAAGTTATCAGGTAATAAACTTGAAGATCTAATTATAAAACTTGGTGGAGTCGACCTCGTCGTGTGTCAGAATCCGTACACAGGTGCAGCACATAGTGACACCCTTTCAGGTTTAGATTTTTCGTTGTTTGTAGAGTTTACGCGAGTATTGCAACGGAGTAGGATAACGTTGGAGAAAATCAGGTGAACTTTTTGTGTTTTTGTTCTGTGGCACTCAAGAACAATATGTATTTTGTTTAGTGGTAATGGTGGCTAGGTAATTGTACCTTCATGTGTTGTCTTTGATTCATGTTTTATCATGAAACTCGATAAATTCTTCATCAAATTACTATATATGGTGAAGCTACATTTTATAATTTTCTGCTAGAAATATTGTCCTGTTGAGTATTTACTTGGTTTGTACTGCATGCACAATCTCGTCTCTTGAAAGAGTCTTGGAAGAAAGCTTGTGTTAAGTTTTTTCGCATTTTCATAATTTTGTTTAGTACACGCATAAGGTCAGAGGTATCCTCGTATGGAGGATATTCTCATATTGAAATAGAACATAAACTAATATCGACTTGAAAATGGTGCCTTCAGGAAATTTATATCCTTCTTGTGAGATTTTATTAATTTATTTTGGACAATTTGACGTTGATTCTAAATTAAGTAATTATTTAATTTTACATTTATTCCAAACTTTTTGAAAATAAAAATTTAATTCACTGCTTAGAAATTAGAGTGAAATGATTAAAATCTACAACAATAATAAGAATTAAGATTGAAGAAAAAGGATTAAGATTTTTGCTAGTCATAAAATATAAATCTCTTAAATAAGCTCAATCAGACATAAGTTGCTAACTAAGTGAGGCGGAAAAATAATAGTTAAAAGGGGAATTATGGCAACCACTAATCTATAGGTGCTTTTACAATTTGCTTACATATGAAAATGCGTGATATACTCTAAAACTATTATTTTTGTGCGATTTGCTTCTGAACTGTTGCAACACAAAAATTGGACAAAGAATCTCGCGATGGAATGATGAGGAAAATTGAAATATCAATAATTTAAATTGACAACATCCTCATGATCTCTTGCGAGTTATTTTGCTAGTAACTTATATACATAATCGTGTCACAATATATTGAACTTCTATCTTTTTTCGTGCATTGGCTAATGTATCAACATATATAGCGATTTCTTAAACTTAATCTTTTTCCCCTCTAAAGAGAACCGATTTGTTCTTATTTTCTTTTCATCGACGAGTGTTGATTTGGCGGTAGCTTTTAGCTAGTGATCATGATGAACGTTGTTTGTTGACCGAAAACAGTTGAAAAAATATTCAATACCGTGATTTATTTGCAAAAGACGAATTGGACAATTATTACAATGTACGTTTACGTGGAAGAATATAGTTGTGCATGAAAGAACGTGGCAATCCCACAACTGCCACGTACACTACTCCATAGCTCATGCACCCCATTTTTTCCCTTCTTAAATCTGAAAAATTATTAGGTGCAGCGGCTGTACGATGACGTGGTACAACATGTGGTGGAGATTAAATACTATTCCTAAATTATAGGAAAGTAACTTCTCCACACCTCATCCCAACCATGCATTTATATAAATAACCGACTTGCTGCACCACCTCATCGTACAGCCGCTGCACCTAATAATCTCTCCTTAAATCTCCCTCATCTCTCAATTCCACTCACTTCTTGCTACATTACATAAAAAATTAATTTGATAAACAATCGAAAATGCCAGGGCTCACAATTGGAGACACTCTCCCAAATCTCGAAGTTGAGACCACTCATGGAAAAATCAAACTCCATGATTATGTTGGCAATTCCTTCACCATCATCTTTTCTCACCCCGGTAATGTCTTTTCGAATTTTAAATAAAACTTTGGTGTAAGTATAATTAATTATCATATGTTTGTAACCTATTGGGTGCAGGTGATTTTACGCCCGTGTGCACCACGGAATTGGGCATGATGGCTATTTATGCTAACAAGTTTGCTGAGAGAGGAGTTAAGCTCTTGGGATTGTCTTGTGATGATGTTCAGTCTCATAATCAATGGGTCAAGGACATTGAAGCCTATAATGTACTGTACTCTCTTTTTTATTTATTTATTTTCCTTTTTGTGTGTTTTGATTCTTGGAATGGAAGATAGGAATGAAATTGATTAATTGATTAAGTATTGTGGGTGCATGCAGAATGGATGCAAAGTGGAGTACCCGATTGCTGCTGATCCCAACAGAGAAATTATCAAGCAACTTAACATGGTTGATCCCGATGAGACGGACTCCTCCGGCAACCAAGTTCCGTCGCGTGCTTTGCACATCGTCGGTCCCGACAAGAAGGTTGCATTTTCTTTGATCCTTGTTCATGTTTTTATTTTTTCTTTCAATTTATTGGATTTATGATGTGTTTACTATTGTGGAACATGTGTTAAAAATTCTGGACACCGGGTCATTGTAGCAATCAAGTGTCCCATATTAGATCACGTGTCATCATCACAAGCACGCGACATACACATTATACATTTATAACGAGGATAGATGTCATCGCCACAATTTCTATTTAGACCGAGTATTTACTCTCTCATTATTATTATCCAGATAAAGCTGAGCCTCTTGTACCCGGCGAGCACGGGACGAAACATGGATGAAGTGGTGAGGGTGGTGGATTCGCTCCAGAAGGCGACGAAGCACAAGATTGCTACCCCTGCTAACTGGAAGCCCGGGGAGTCGGTGGTAATTTCACCAAGTGTGTCGAACGAACAGGCCAAAGAAATGTTCCCTCAGGGTTACAAAACTGCTGATCTCCCCTCGGGCAAGGACTATCTTCGATTCACCAATGTGTGAAACTCTCAAGATTCCTTTTTCTTTTTCCTTTTGTTTTGTCTTTTAATATTAAGTTTGGTTTTAAAATCAAAGTGGTGCTAGTACTGTTTGGGTGTTGGAATGTATGTACGTATGTAAGAAGCGGTGGGTGAAAATATTATGTAATTTTCACTTTTATGCATTGGTATATATATATAGTCTTTGAATGGGACTCTTTTGACACTTCTGTATTAACACAAAAAAGTTCAATTATTTTGACAACCATTCAAAAACTATAACATATACATATATTATATTTACTAGTGGTTAATCTGAATTTCCAACTACGGATCATGAATAACATTGTCTTGTTCAAAAATAAATAAATAACAATATTGTAAGTTGACTGGGAGCCGTTGAAATAAATTTAGTATTCTTGATTTTAAATTTTTAATTGCAAAGACGAAAAATTGGACATAGCAACTTCCCACCTTCATTACTTCGTGCACGCCACTTAAATCCCTTCTTAATTAAATCCCCTCATCAATCAATCCAAGTTCTTCTTGCTATAGAGACCACTTATCGAAATTATATGTGTAATATATATATTTTGATATAACCACCAAAATTTGAAGAATCATAGACAACTATGTCAAGGCTCACCGTAGGAGACACACTCCCAAATCTTGAAGTTTGAGACTACACATGGAAAAATAAAACTCCATGACTATGTCGGCAACTCCTTCACCGTCATCTTTTCTCACCCTAGTACGTACAAACTTTATTTTTTCAATGATTTTAATTTCTACAATCGCATGTTGTACTAATTTATGTAAACTATTGGGTGCAGATGATTTTAGCCCCGTGTGCACAACTGAACTGGGCATGATGGCTGCTTATGCCGACAAGTTTGCTCAGAGAGGTGTTAAGCTTTTGGGATTGTCTTGTGATGATATTGAGACTCATAAGCAGTGGCTTCAAGACATTGAAGCCTATAATGTACAATAATTTATTACTTATGTATATAAATTATTAAATATGTACTTTTACTTTCTCTTTCTTTTTTGTCTTTTTAAATATATATAAGCGCATTTTAAAATCTATCTCATATTGTTTGAGAATTATTTTGAGCTATCTGTATTTACGACTTCTTCACCTCTCTCTGATAAAGCCTTTTAAGAGAAAATACGAGGATATAGATAGCGTGTTTGAAAAATGTAAATGGAATTGATTTGTCAATTATTTTGGATGGGGTGCAGGCTGGAATATTCCCAGTAAACTACCCAATTGCTGCTGATCCCCATAGAGAAATTTTCAAACAACTTAACATGGTGGAGGTAGACTCCTCAGGCAACCAAGTCCCGGCTCGTGCTTTGCACATCGTCGGCCCCGACAAAAAGGTCATTGTTGGAACTAAACCTGCTGTTTACATCTTTAATTTGTTGGTTTAACTATTTAATAATAAGTTTTGTTATAACCTACACTCTTGGAAGTTATTTTAGCAAACTGAAAAAGAATATCTTCAATTAATTGTTGTTGTTTATAATTTCTCCTTAGATAGAAAATACTTTTGGGCGAAAGTCTCGTGGAATTGCTTATTTTTTTTTCTTTCTAAGTTCAGATAAAGTTGAGCTTTTTGTATCCTGCTAGTACGGGGCGGGCGGAACATGGATGAAGTAGTGAGGGTGTTGGATTCATTACAGACGGCGTCGGAGTACAAGATTGCTACTCCTGCTAATTGGGAACGTGGGGATAAAGTTGTAATTTTACCAAGTGTCTCTAACGAACGGGCCGCAGCATTGTTCCCTCAGGGTTACAATACTGTTGATCTTCCCTCGGGGAAAGGTTACCTGCGATTCACATTCACCAATGTCTAAAACTTTCAAATTAGGACTATAAATTTGTGTTGTGTCTATGATCATAAGTAATAAAATGTCTATGATCCATGGACAATAAAAATAAAGAGATCAAGCGTTTGTTAAATTATATTTTTGTGTTGTATTTGTTAAATTTATATTCTTGTGTTCCACTTTGTGTCATACGCGTTATGTTCTGCGTTACAATTTGTGGTTTATGCATTCTATTTGAATATGGATCATACCCTTGTGTTATACTTTCTGTCTTGTGCATTCTAGTTTATGTTCTGCTTTGTGTCTTATGTAATTGTGATGATGATTAATTTTTAATGCATTGATAATACGTGTTTTTAATACATAAATACATGTGTTGTTAATTTTAACACATAAGTGATTGAGTGGCTATAACACGTGTTCTTGACTTATTACTTGGACAATGGATAGTTGTTACATAGGACATAAAACAAAGACTCTAATACACAATCTACCTTTTTACTACGAATCCTTTTTTGTAAAATGGCGTTACATAAAACATATTTTAATTTGTTTTGATGGAATAAAAGAAACGTTTTTAGTGAGGCTAAAGTGATAGGCATAACTCATAAGCCATAAGCAATAAACTACCTGAAAGGCTGAAACTAAACAAACAAACGGAAATAGAAATGTTTGAATTCATACCAACGTGGTCAAAGCTGAAGCTAGTTAGACAAAGAGCTGAAATCTTGGGGATTTCTGACGGATTAATATATGAAGGAATAGCAAAAACTACCCCTGTACTATTCTTAATGGCAAATAACTCCTGCATTATTTTTATTAGCAATAAAATTCTAATAAAATTAAAAGAAATAGCAAAAAGAAAAAAATTGTCAACATATTTTTAGTTTAATGTACTAATAACAAACAGTCGTTATTCATTAAAACTTTATATCATGCTTATAATTATTCAAGAAATACCATAAATTCTCTATAATTTTTAGGAATTATTTAAAAATATAACAAAAATAATTAATACCAAATTAATGTTTCTAAATATCTAAAAAACAATGTTATTTTCAAAAATCTTGATAAAATTACATTTAAACTTCAATTTGAACAACATTAAATCTTTATACATCAATAAGTACAATAAATTGAAATCTAGTTACCAGTCCCAGCACATAAAAATTAAAAAAAAGTAGTAGTTTTTTTGCAAAAATTTTAAATTAATAGAGGGACTTTCGCTAATTAGAATAACTCAGGAGTAGCTTTTGCTATTACCTCATTATATTTTTTTATTATAAAGCTTCCAACTCTTTTACCTTGATAGTCAAAAAAGCAGCTCAACAATTGAGCAATTTGCGGTGAGCTGTAAGCCATTTTCTCCTTCAAATCAAATCGATTATTGTTTGGAGTATATCACAGATCCCCACATACTGCAACAACGAAAAAAAAAGGACTCCTTTTGTCAAAAAGCGATATATTTTTGTCAACAAAAGAACCGGTTCGTTCTTGTTCCATCTCATGCAGTACTAACAAAAAAAGAAAAAAGAAGTAAACTCATAAATTATTTTCTCAAGAAGAACAAAAACAATGATCCCTCACAAACCAAAATCTTTCTTCACACTCGTCATTACAACCTTAATCTTCTTATCAACTAGTTTCTTACAATGTTCCTCTCTATGTCGGAATTTCTGCAACAACATTGCCATAAACTACCCTTTCGGCATCGACGACGGTTGCGGCGCGCCGCAGTTCCGACAAATGCTGAACTGCTCCTCTACTGATCTTTTCTTCATAACACCTTCTGGAAGCTACAAGGTACAGAACATCGATTACGACAAGAGGAACGTCGTCGTTTTCGATCCCGCTATGTCTACGTGTGCCATTCTTCAGCCTCACCATGATTTTGTCATGACGGAGATTCAGTCCGCCGTTATACCGCCGTCGCCGGACACCGTTTTCGCGCTCATGAACTGCTCCATTGACTCCCCTGTGCTCAACCGCTACAGGTCATTTTTCATCTCTGGATTTTCGAAAATCCCTTCAATAAAAATTGATATTTTCTTATTTTTGTCAAGTTAAAGATGATTTATTTTTTTTGGAAAAAATTAATAATTGTGGGGTATATTGCAAATAATTTTCGTGTATGCTTTCTGTTATCAAGTATCTCATTGTAACATTTATAAAGAACAAATACATCATGTTTGTTGAGATACTGTTATAGTTTTTTTAAATTGGATCTAATATATCTATATGGAAAATCTTCAAATATATAGCTAGATAATTACATATTTAATACAAAACAACGCAAAAAAATCATCAATATAGTCATTGTAAAATATAAAGGTAACAAGCAGCAAACCCTCGTGGTATACCAAAAAGTGCCTTTATCATTCAAAAAAGGGAGAAATTTTGTCTTTACTTTATTTAAAATTGTGCAATTTGCAATTTGGTCAATTTTTGGTCACGTCTTGATTATTCCGTAGGAGGATGCTATCAAATGTGACGTTTTAGATCTGTTTTGGATATAATATTCCATAAGAAATACAAGTTTTTAATTTTTTATTTAACAATAATATGGAGAACTTTGTGAAACAGGGTATACATATTGAGTTTGATCCTTTTAAGCGTTTTAGTTTATTATTTGTTAATTTAAATTTTTCATAACGGTATTTGCTAATAAGAATTAAACATAGCGTAATTAGTTACAATTAGAAATAATGCATGATCGGTTTTAGAATATACTTCAAAATTTATCCTGTTTGTCAAATTATGACAAATTTTCTAATTGTTTTTATGACAGAAATCTGTGCTTCAACTTCTCCGGCCACTCTTGCGACGAGCTATATGGCGGATGCACCTCGTTTAAGCTCTTTCATCTCCTCTCCAATGCTACGCCACCGTGCTGTTTCACGACGTACGGTACGGTGAAGTTCATGAGCATGAATATATTGGATTGTTCTCATTATACTAGTGTGTATAATGTGGATGGACTGAAGGGAGTTGGACCATTGGACTGGCTGTACGGGATCAAGTTATCTTATAGTCTGCCTGATTTGGGGTGCGAACGGTGTCGCAAATCAGGTGGAACGTGTGGTTTTGATGTTGATACTCAAGGGTTCCTCTGCATTTGTTCTACCTCAACCAATGCAACGACAGAGTGTGGTAATTATTTGATTGGCTATGGTTAATTTCATTAATAATTGTTTTGAACCTTATCACCGAATTAGGTTTGAGTAATCATTAAGATACGGCTAGAACTTTAAATATATATATCAATAAAGTAGTTATTATCATAGTTTTTAAATTTTGGGGGTGTCTTTTTATGATATTCCAACTTGTAGAAATTATTTGTAACCTTCTTCTTTCTATTGAAATTTTAAGAGGCATTTCTATAAATTTGCTTACAGTAGGAAGATGCTTTTATAAATAAACTAAACTTCAAGGGATGCAAATTGAATTATTTTATCTACTTATAAATATTGTTTAGTGTTGATTACTTGTCAATTATTATGTTGATTACTATTTTTTATGTTTGTCAATGTTTTTGCATGGTTCAGCTGATGGAAGTGGCATGAACGCTGGAAGGAGTCATACCACACCTTCGACATTGCTCGAAGTATTTATTTTATTTATTGGGTCAAACTTATTTTTTCTTATGAATTCTTGAGTTAGCTAATGACTATTTTCTTCGTGACTTTGTAACACGTTTTGAAACACAATTTGTAACTCAATTTTTGGTTACACATGTATTCTTGCCTCGGCATATATCTTGCCAATTTAATTGTAAAACTATTTTATGCCACCCTCCGTGCCCTAATCAATCATAATGTCGATCCATTAAGGCAATCATGATCATAATGTTCATGTGCTTATCTGAAACTCCGATATGTGATGATGCTAGTCCACTAACATGGATAACTTTTTTCTCCTATTTTTTGTTCAAATCGCTGATGATTGATATTTAAATTTACGTGCTATATGGTACAGTCAATCCAATCTTTATTGATAACTCGGGTCCCATTAATTTAAATTCAAACTCAATTGTGCTAAACTCAATCTCTCTCCTTTGATTGTGGATTAGCCTTTGCCAACGGATAAATGCATTTAGATGATTGCGTTATTAAATTAAAAGTTGAATTCATAATAATAAAATAAAACATCTTGAGATTTGAGACTTATTGCACTCGAATTTGAAAAATTGTGCCCGTCATATATTTTTTGTTCTAAAAAGAATAATATCAAAATAAAAAAGTGACTTTCTTTCACTCTTTTTAGTCATCGAAAACCACAACAATGATAAAGTTCTCCACACCATTTGAAAATTAAGAATAGAGTGATGAAGGCAATAGGGCTATTGATGAAAGTAAAAAGAGAGATTGATGAAAGTAAAGAGTAATTAATTATGTGTCATCACATATTCGAATGGCCCTAGTTATTAATTAGTCCAAAATTTCAAGATGTTACATGAATACTGATGACGTACGGTTTTAGGCAATATTCGAGAGATATGGTAGTATATCCTTATCATTTATAAGTTATTACCTATTGCAGAGCAAATGTAACAACGGCGTGGCTTATCACAATTTAACATAAAATCCATGTGTTATAAACTTATACACGCTATCTTAGAAACAAATCATAAGGTAATGAAATCTACCGGCCAAAGTCAGATGAAATGAATCTAATATTTGATTTTCCAATATCTTAAATTTTTTTAATGCCAGACCTCAAACTAGATACGTGCACGATATATAATACACCCTTGCCATATGACATTCGCATAATACACATAGCTAAAAATTGAAAAAGGTTATATTACTCTTGAGATTTCTTACATTATTTACCCAATAAAACCATTGGGGTCCTATAAAAAATACGCACTACTTTAGGGACTCACCAGCATTTACTCCTTACACACCCACAATTGAAATTTGAATTTTTAGGCGGGCTTTAAATTACAAAAATCAGATTATCTTCCCCACCCTACCCCCACCCCACCCCACCCCACCCCCCTCCCTCATCTCTCTCACATTCAATGGAGTTTCAGCTTTCACTCTTTACTCTATCATTTGCTTCACATTCACCATAAACACAAAAAAGCATCTTCATCATTAATATCAACTACATTACAATTTAAACCATCACCATTCTCAAAATCAAATCAAATCGAAGCCCTAAAAATGTCGAGAGAAAACGAAAACGAAATCGATAGTCGATCGAATCCGGTTAATCCTTCGAGATCGCCGTTGATTTCAATACCAGATCCATCTCAGTACCAATCCAAAACTCCTCATCAAAGTTCTCACAATCATCATGCGAAAGGAAAATCGCAGTCGACGGCTCAGCTGATGTCGTCGCTTCTTCGAACTCCTAGTTCCAGCGGTTACGGTTCTAGAGGCAAATCGCCGTTTAATTCGGGGTCAAATTCAGCTTCAATTGGAAGTCACCACCCCTGTTTTTCAAATGTTGGTGGTTCTGTTATGAGGTTTCCGTTTCAGTTGAGCAGCAGCAGTGGGGGAGGCAAATTAGGGGTGTTGCCTAGGGTTTCTGGAGGCGTCTCTCTTGCGGTTCCTCGACAGTTACTAGCCGACGTTCCGTGTTTTGAGCTCGATGAGGATCCCTCATTTTGGAAAGATCATAACGTGCAGGTTGATTTCGTGTGTTTTGACAAGCATTTCCTTGTTAAAGATTTTTGTGTGTTTAACGAGTATTGGTGTGTATAGGTGTTGATTCGCATTAGACCGTTGGATAGTACTGAATTGGCGTCGCAAGGGTATGGGAGATGCTTGAGGCAAGAGAGCTCACAGACCGTAGTTTGGCTAGGCAACCCCGAGACTAGATTTACGTTTGATCACATAGCTTGTGAAAGTACATCGCAGGTTTGCCCTTTTGTTGAGTATTTTAGGAAATTAATGTAGACTGCCGTTTGTTGATTCAATTTTGACTCTGGGTCGTGATGAGCTATGTGTAGGAGAAGCTTTTTGGAGTTGCAGGACTGCCGATGGTGGATAATTGCATGTCTGGGTATAACAGCTGCATGTTTGCATATGGACAGGTATGTGTTACGGGGCAGCTTGGAATTTGACGGCTAGTATTTGTTAGTTTCGGAATAGTTACTAATTGCTGGAATAACCTATTGCAGACTGGTAGTGGGAAGACATATACTATGATGGGTGAAATTGATAACATGGATGGAAAGCTCAGGGAGGACTGTGGCGTTACTCCCCGCATTTTTGAATATCTGTTCACAAGGATCACAAAGGTTGACATGGATAATATGTGCTTTTAGGCGAATATTAGCTTTTTTTTTTCTTTCCTGTTGTTGATGCTGATCCTTATTTCGATCTTCAAGGAAGAAGAGAGCAGGAAACATGAGAGATTGACATACAGCTGCAAATGTTCATTTCTGGAGATATACAATGAGCATATAACGGACCTTCTTGAGCCTTCATCAACTAATTTACAGGTTCCATAATATTTCTTGACATAATGAGACCTATTGCATAAATTGCGGCAAGACAGTTGGCTTATACGCTTTTCTTGTCCTATTGGTAAATTTAGCTCAGGGAAGACTTGAAGAAAGGGGTATATGTTGAAAACCTTTCAGAGCACAGTGTCAGTACAGTTACTGACGTTCTCAAACTTTTGCAACAGGTGATGCATGAAGTTGAATACACTTGATTATAACTTTTTATTCCCTGCAAACTTGCTTGGCCTAACTGTATCTTTGATAGGGGGCTGCCAATAGGAAGATAGCTGCTACTTACATGAACAGCGAGAGCAGCAGATCCCACAGTGTCTTCACTTGCATCATTGAAAGCCGTTGGGAGAAGGATTCCATGTCCCACCTTAGGTTTGGAAGATTGAATTTAGTAGACTTAGCTGGTTCTGAGAGGTATTCCTTGGTTTAGTGACAGTTATCTAACTCATAAACGGTCAATTGGCTTAACACATTCATTTTGACAGGCAGAAGAGCTCTGGGGCAGAAGGAGATCGTTTGAAAGAAGCTGCAAATATTAACAAGTCACTGTCAACTCTTGGGTAAGCGTCTTATAGATGACTTTGGATTACATCCTGTTGAAGCTTTCACTTTCTTGCATACCATTGTGACACTTTCCTATGATATATTATATACTTTTGGGGGCGCTATGCATGAAACTCCCTCTTAATCACTTGGTTGATTTTAAATGATAAAGTTCTACTACACATTCAAGTTTCTGACTGCTACTACAAAATCATGAATTAGTCGAACAAAAGCTTTGTTTTCCTCTTTTGCTCCAGTAGCCTGAATCTTATATTGATTTAATGACTTTAGATTGGTAATAATGTCACTGGTGGATTTAGCGCAAGGGAAACATCGACATGTACCGTATAGAGACTCCAGGTTGACATTTCTTCTTCAGGTGAGACACATAAACTTGGGGTGCTAATTGACTTTTAACTGCTAAGCAATACATAATCAGTAATTTATTTTTATCCAGCATGTCTCCATATTAAGGTTTGTTACACACATCCTTGAATGCAGGACTCTCTTGGTGGAAATTCCAAAACAACAATTATTGCAAATGTCAGCCCATCTACTCGGTACAATTATGATTAGCAATATTAAACTGACAACTCGAACGGAATTCATGCAAGAATGTCTACTGAATCATTTTAATTTTAATTTTTTTTTTTAGCTCTGCCAATGAGACTTTAAGCACTTTGAAGTTTGCACAGCGTGCCAAGCTTATTCAAAATAATGTACGAAGCTCGACTTATCTTGTTTTCATTGAAATTCAAATCTTTTTCCATCTTTGTTTTATTAGTTTTTTTGGTTCATTTCAGGCTAAGATTAATGAAGATGCTTCAGGTGATGTCATTGTATTGCAGCAGCAAATTCAACAGTTAAAGGTAGGAAATATCGCACTGAGTAAATACACATCATTTTCACACTGGTGACCTTATCATTTATGATTCTATTCGAGCAGGGTCAATTGTCATTACTCATGAAGCATCAGCATGACTCAACGAAGATTTTAGAATTTCCTCCCAGCCCCAGTCAATCTAGCTCAGGATACTATTCCGCAAGGTGCGAGTCATCCGAGGAAATTAATGCATATGACGAGCATAAGACTTCTAAGGGCGGAAATCTAAAGGTATTCGTCAATCTATGAGATTTGGCTCTTCGACGTGAAGGTTGTATACTGTTGCTGAACTAAAAGTATTAATGGCAGACAAACTTCAACGCTATATTGCGTGGTGCCCTGCGACGGGAGAAATTGGCTGAAACCGAAATCAGAAGATTGAAGGCAGAAATTGAACATTTGAATCGTCTGGTATGTTCGTTTCCATATTTTTGGTAGTCTATGCTAGTATAATAGTGGTGTTTCCATATAAAACAATATTATAAACTCTGTGCAGTCTCACCAACGAGAAAAAGAAGCTCAGCGTAGTCAAATGATGCTCAGATTGCGTGAGGAAAAAATAAAACGCTTGGAATCACTTTCGGATAGATTAATCTCTGCTGATAAGTTTTACCTGGGTGAAAACAATGCTTTAAGAGAGGAAAATCTGCTGCTTCAGGAAAAGATCGATAGAAATCCAGAAGTCATTCGATTTGCGTCAGAGAATATCAGACTGTTAGAGCAAATCAGATTGTACTAATTCTGAACACATCTTTTATGGTTTCGTAGGATCTGGTTTCCTTTTCAAAGTTCTCTCCTTATCATTGTCCACAGGTATCAATATTTCAATGAGCAAGGAGAGAGAGAAAAGTTGCTTGCTGAAATATCAGAATTACGCAATCAGGTTTGTTCTCTACCATTATATTTGAACATAACTTCGCTGAACCTATGATGAGCTATTTACTTCATTGTCCTACATAAACGAAGCTTTTGGAACTACTTGAAGTTGAGAATAGCTATGCACGCCTTCAGTTCAATTCGACGAAGGAGAAACAGGTTCACTTAATAGCATGCATGTCTATTTCATGAATTTTTTATATTAACAATTATACAAATTTCATCTCGTTTTCCCTCAAAACTACAGGAAGTTGAAGTTGGAAAAGAGTTGGAACAATGTAAAGACATGAATTCCAAATTAATCAGGTGAATGTACCTGTTAAAGATTAAAATCTTAGACAAGTTCACTTAGGTGGAGAGGCACTAATTCTCTACCCTCACTATTATCTTTCCGTGGTACTCTTTGTCGACCTCTGTCGATGAGCGCTGTCAACGTATTCTGCTGATGTTTTCCAATGCCATTATATAACCTAAAAAGGACTGTAGGATCTGAATTTTTTAGTTTCGCCTTCTTAGGCAACTGATTTAAAATCAGAGCAGATTCAACTTGATTAAATTTTGGCAGGTCTTAGGTAAATATATATTTTTATTCTTTCTTTGTATTATTTTTTGATTCATTGCATGTTATGCTTTGCAGGGAAGTTGATGAACTACGGCACCAACTGGCAAACGGAATGAACTTTGACCAAGAGACATCCAACTCAGTAAGGAAAATTTATATGCTTACTGAATTAACTTTAAATATATGCTCCTAGAGGAATAAAATATTTAGACATAATTTATTAAGTAGTGAAACACTGAAAGAAGGTAGTGAAGCATATCAAAGTACATAAAAGCTCATCATTGGTTTCTGACTTTTGATGTCAATAGCTGATGAAAAAATGAATATTATTGTCAGTTCCAATTTTATGCTGCAATTCCGTGACTCTTCTTATCTGCTTTGCAGACTGAGAATGGGTTACTTAAAAGTGATTCCGTAGATGACGCAACATCCAACAATCTTTCAGGGACTGGAATTACTAATGACAGAAATAATCAGCAGATTAATAGTGTCTTGGAGCTGCAGTTTGACAATGTCCACAAACAGCTGATAGATGCACAAACTTCAATTGCAACCCTGGAAGCCAAGCAGTTCCAGCTAATCAATAAGCTAGAATCTGTCCAGGCTGAGAATCATCGCCTGATGAAAATGCTGGACGATAAGGGGATTCCACAGAGCGAAGCCGTGCACAAGCATGAGGAGTATTACAGAAAACAAGATGGTTCAAGGAATCAGGATCCTGCTGTAGCTACTGAAGTCAGCAAGGGCACTAGCATTACGGCTCTCCAAGCTACTTTGGACAAATTATCTTGTGACCTTAAGGAGGCACATATGCTGAATACGCAATATATAAATGATCAAGCTACAAGACTATCTCAAGATCATCAAACTGAGTCAATCCGCAATGAAGTCGAGATGGAAACTACCAAAACAATCATGTATTTACAAGAAGAGATTGACCGACTTCAATCAGAATATGAAGTGCGCTTGTGCTACTTAGCTGAACAGAATTCAAGTCTTAGAAACAGTATGGCAATTAAAGAGGACGAATTAAAAATGCTCCATGCAGAGTGGGAAAGGGGGACTTTGGAGCTTTCCACTTTCCTCATAGATGGTTGTAGATCCCTAGGAGACGCCTCTAGTCAAATTAAAAGTATTTGCTCTTCATTTCCAAATGTTAACGACTGGGTCAATGAGCATGTTGAGAAGGCTGTTAGAATATGCCTCGAAAAAGAAGAAACCATTCTCCTACTGCAAAGGAGCTTGGAAGATGCGCAAAAGACTCTGATGCAAATGGAACAGCAATTACACTCCTTAAAGGGTGCAACAATAGCACTAACTGAACTTCAGCAGCTAGAGAAATCTTCATGCAGAGAGGAAATCCAGTTGTGTAGAATGTCCAATGACTCAATTGAGGTGAAAGAGTCCACGGAAATTTTTTTCACTTCTGAGAAGGATCAGATTGCTGAAAATGAAAATAGTGCTGCTTCGGTGCTTGCGAATAGTATATCTAATGATTCCACGGGAACCCTTAGAAGCATTCTTGAAGGTAATCAGTCATTAATCCACACAAATGCTTATGCACCTGGAGAGGTTGACAGCCAAATTGAATTGTCAATGTTGATTCTGTCTGAGATTGAAGATGCTGTTTCTGGATCTTGCTCTGATGCAGTAGCGTATTGGGCTGCCTTGAAATCTGACATGCATGATACTGTTTCTCTGTACAAGGAGTTGGTGCAAGATCTTTTAAAAGATGTCAGTGACATGAGGAAGGAAATCATTGTGTTAAGAAGTAATCAAGGAAGCTTTCAGTTTTCTAATGATATAATTCAGTCAAACACTCCACTTAAGCATGAAAGTCAGTTGCAGGATCCAGTAAGAATCAGAAATGAACTCATTGAAGTAAAAAAGAGATTGAGTTCTCTAGGTGCATGCTTTTACAGTTTCATGAATATGCACTGCCGTCAGAATACAAATGTGGGTTGCACAGGGACAGATGAATGGACCAGTGATTGTTCAACTTCATGCTCTAATTCGTCGGCTGAAAGCATAGATACTGATGAAAAATCTTCAAATGACATATATGAATGCACGAGCAAAATAACTGAGCCAAACCTGGATCTGAACTGTGATGAAGGGTCAATCTTAGACCTTTTTGTGGAGGAATTAGGGAAAGCATATGATGTTATTGTCAAGTTAACAGATCACTTGATGGAATTCTGTATTGGCATAACAAATCACAGTTTTGTCTCCGACATATTATTATCCAATCCATGTACATTAGAGAACATCAAGGAGCAAGGGAAAGATGCACATGATCAATCCACTAGTCAGAAATTTGGAGCAGGCAGCAAATTTTTTGGGGAGGTAATACACCTAGGTTTCTGTTAGTATACCAAAACTGGTACTTTTTTGTTTCCTCCAATATAATTTATCGTAAAGTCATGCTATATCTCTTAATGCTTTCATTTTGTAACTCCATATCATGATATTATGTGCAGTTAGTTGAGACACAGATTCAGCCCGTTAGCTTCTTTGCGAAATATGAAGAGGCTTATGCAACCATAAAAGAGGCTGATAACACGTTAAAAGCAATGCTCAAGGCCAATGAAAATGCAAATATGTTAACAACAATGTGGAAACAAGCTGGCGAGAAATTAATGGCAGATAAAGCAAGCATGAGTGAAGAGATAAAACAGCTGAAATTCTCTGTTCTTTCAAGAAATGGAGAGAAAGAAGGACTGCAGGATCAGCAAGAAATATCTAATATGTTGTCTTCGCTGGAAGATTGTTTTCTCCAAATGCAAACAAATGTAGAAAAGTTGTTTGAGACAGCACGCAGAGAGGCCATTGAAGAGACACAAGCTTACGTTGGTAGCTTGAGGTCATCCATGGAAGACTCACTATGCAAAGCAATGCAGAATGATATTATCATGTCTGTGTTACAGGGTCAAATGGTAGAATACTTTCACAAGCTCAGAACGCTGAACACAACTTCAAAATATGATAGATCTGCAACTCGAGAGCATTGTCTACCTACAGGTGGCCTTGAACTAGGTCCTTCAAGTGGGGATAATAATTCTGCTTTTCATGCTGTGGAATGTGAAACTGAAGGAGATCATACTGAAAATGAGTTGAGCATGGAAATTGAAAAGTTGGATTTAGTCGAAGATAGCACTGTTAATGAAAACTTCGCACTCCAGAAAGAGCTGGAACGAAAAGAGACTTTACTGAAAGGGTTACTTTTTGATTTCAGTTTGCTGCAAGAATTAGCTTCCCACAGGAAGGACACCAAGGATGAACTTCAAAGATTAGTCATAGCTTTGAGCAAAGTTCAGCATGAGCTACAGAATAAGACAGTTCAACTTGATGATGTGCTTGTTCAGAATACAAAACTGGAAGACCGCTTGGCTGAAGCTGTACAAGCTTTGTTCAGTTCAAACTCTGAATTAGATCAGGCAAAAAGAAAATTAAATATCTTGTTGGAGCAAAATGCTGAGTTGAAGGGTCTTCTCAAAGACCTCTATCTGAAGAACTCAGAGGCAGAGGATCTAATTGAAGAGAAAAAAGAAGTGATCAGATGTCTAGAGAAAGAAATTATCCATGTATCTTCGTTGCCAGAGAAGCAATTAATTCCATCAGGGGAAGATATTGCGGATGCTTTAAAAAGGGTGACTGCAGAGAGAGACGAATTTGTTGAAAAGATTATCTCTTTGCAAGACAAACTTGATATGGCATGTGCTTTGGCTGACGAGAACCAAGCTATGGCTGTCGAAGCCCGCCAGGTACAAGCATTGAAGCTTTTGCAAATTATAAACTTTACAAACTTTACTTCTCCTGAAATAAACCTGACATATCTAGGAGTCGGAGGCCAATAAAATGTATGCTGAGCAAAAGGAAGAAGAGGTTAAGATTTTAGAACATTCTGTTGAGGAGCTGGAATGCACCATAAATGTACTGGAGAAGAAAGTAAGCTTTTGTGCTCTATTTTCCAAAGGAAAATTTCAGATTAGTTGTTGTGGTAGCTGCAATCTTTCTATTTCTTCATTGTCTTTTACAGTGTTACTTTCATTATTCAGACTTTGCATAGTTTACTTGGTACAAACTCGTTTCGTCATATTTATCATTAAAGAGTTTGTAAGTTTAAAAAGTTATCTTGTATCTTAAGATGGATGAAATGGAAGAGGAGGTCGAAAAACACAAGCTAATGAGGGATTCTTTGGAGTTGGAGCTGCAATCACTTAGACACAGATTATTAACTGTCGAGGACCTCACTGAAAGTATGGCATCTGAGAATTCAAATGCAGTACCTGAAAACAAATTTTGCAGGTAGAAGAATCTTTGCTCTTTTGGCACATGGCTTAATATAACCTTTTCAACCATTTAGAGGCTCAAATTCATTATGTTTTTGGGTTCATGAATCATGAAATTATAGCTTCCCTTGATCTTAAATTAAAAAATATTATGTTTCAGGAAATCGGATACCAAATCTGCGGAAAATAATGAGGTTGATAGCCAAATAAGATTCCTGGAAGATGAGAATGCTAGACAATCCAAGGAGGTAAGTTACAATATCAGTAAAACTAGGTACCAGTTATATCGTCGACTCCATCCTAATTTGGCTGTTTGACATATTCGTCAGATAAAACTATTCAAGAATTATGTTTCTGAACTCATATTGCATGCTGAAGCGCAGGCCTCACAGTATCAACAGAAGGTAAAGTCATCAGTTTCTGAACTCATATTCCTTAAATTAATCTTGTTTGCTTAGTGACTGCTGGCTTGTTATGAGACTCCCAAGTTGTTGCTGCCCTTACTTGTAAATTTACATACATCACTTGGGCTTTAGTTCAAAATTTTCTGACTACCAATTTATGATAAGCCTTAAATATTTCTTGAAAAGAAAAGAAGAGCAAAAGAGGAGAAAAATCACAAATTGGTCAGTGATCTCACGTGATGTTTGTGATCTAGTTACCAATTTCATCCATGCAGAACAAAATCCACATTTCACTCAGTTGTTATCCGGGCCTTGCCCAATGATAATTTTTTTTTATGGATTCTGTCAAATGATTAGTACAAGACTTTGGAATCAATGCTTCATGAAGTCAAAACGGATTTATCAAACATGTCTGTTGTGCCAACCTCGGAAAGAGGCGAAAAGAATTCAACAAGGACAAGGGGTTCTAGCTCACCATTCAGATGCATTGCTGGCTTGGTCCAGCAGATGAATCAGGAGAAGGATCAGGAACTGTCAATGGCAAGGCTTCGTATAGAGGAGTTAGAAGCAGTGGCGATCAGTAGGCAAAAAGAGGTAAAATAAAAAAGTTAACTGTAAATAGTTGCTTCTGAACTTTCAGCTTAATACCGCACCTGCTTTCCACAAGTGATATATATGGTTTGATGCTGTGAAAAGAAATTTGCTAGTTGCGATTTGCTATTAAGTTACATTTTGCAACATCCCTTCATCTTCTTTTTTTGGTAGTGGTTTTATTTTCTGCAACTACAATATTGTCTGTTACATGTGCTGTGTTTTGGTATTGGTCTCTTGCTCTGCCATTCAAATTTTACCTTACTTGTTTTCCATGTTACAATCCCAATAAGATAACACATGTTTATCTATATTGCATCAGGTCTGCATTTTGAACACTAGACTGGCTACTGCAGAAAGCATGACCCATGATGTCATACGTGATTTACTCAGTGTGAAATTGGACATCTCAAATTATGCCGTAAGTTCAGCCTTGCATATGTCAGTAGTGATTTAATCAAGTGTCAAATTAGATACCTCGAATTGTTTTGTAACTTCAGCTTGCCAGAAAACATTGGTTTGCTCTAATTTCGAAAAGCCTTTTGATTTTTGTATAGAACATAATTGACCAGCATCAACTTCAAAAGTTAATTGAGGAGGCTCAATATCAAAGACAAGAGTTTGCTGCAATGGTAAGTCTTTTCAACTATTTTTGTGGTCATATGTTTCTTTTTTTGACTTAGCTTCCTGCTTCACACACATTTCCTGTCACTAGGAGCAAGAAAATGTCAACTTGAGGAGTCAAATTGATGATCTACTTGAAGAAAGAGAGAGGTGATTTCCCATATTTCGCCAAATCAGTCAGATATTAAATTTGAAGCACTCTATATAATCATCACACCTGTACATCCATTTACCCAACTGATAACATCAGTATTTCAGTGCCATCTTTATGTTTGGCTTTGTCTTATCAAAGCCACTCTTGAATATGTTTTATGTTGGCTAGTTCCTTAGTATATTGCAACGATGACCTGGTCTCTATGTGATAATACTCTTGTCCTGCAGATGCATTTCTGAAATCAATCAATACAGAGCAGACCAAATTGACACACAGATTCTCCTGGAACAAGTTCAAGAGCGAGATCAGATGTTAATTGCACAAAATGATATGCTTAAGGTAATGATAGAAATATAGTGGAATGTCACAACATATTCGGAAGGCTCTTGCTTCATATTCACATATTGTTTTTTTTTTTTTTTGGGCCCTGTAGATGGACAAAGCTAACCTACAGAAGAGGGTTGTTGAATTGGATGACATGGTAAAAAAGCTATTCAAGATGCAAGATTCCCAATCCCGCAATCAACCAGGAACTAGTAGTCTGTTGAGGCCACTTGAGTCGGATCTTAGTGAGAGGTTAGTACACTCACAGAAAACAATGTCAAGAATCAATAATCAACTTGCTCAGTATCGCCGATCTGATGGTAACAAACTGGAAGTGCGTGGTAAAGAAATGAAGTTGAGGTCAGTATAGCAAGTTGAGTATATTTAACGTAGTAAGTTAAAGATGTAATCAAGCCAGTTACTAGATTTTACCACTATTTTGCAGGAAGCAGTAGGCGTAATTGCACATAAACAGCCCTCTGATACTAGCGAAGTATTCTTTTCTGATATATTTGTGAAGACTTCTCATCTTCCAATGAATATCGGTTTCTCCTGTGCCTTTTGATAGGAATTGTAGATAATCTATTTGAAGTGGATGGATTGGTTTGGTGGTGACTGATGAGGAGATCGTTGTTTTTCTTCTGAGGCTTCTATCAATTTGTAGATCAACACAAGCCATCAGAAATTAACAGGCGGCAGCCTAGACTTTTGGCCATTTTTGATTCTTGGAAGTGTGTCATATTTCTTGCCATGTTATGTGTATATTGTTGAGCAATACAAGCCATCAGAAACTAACAGGCGACAGCCTATATCTTTGGTCATTTTTTATTCTTGGAATTGTTTGTCATATTCAGGCCCGTGTTATGTATATATTGTGTTATGTTATTATTCTTTCCACAAGTTCATAAGACTCTGCTGTACGCTAGCCATTACACTGCTCTTTTCTAATTGGTTGTTACGTTCACGAAACCATGTTAAAGAATATACAATAAGGTACCCTATTAATCTTCTGCAGATGCATTCTTTTTTCAAAAGTTGCAAGTTTTGAAGGACTAATGTTGATTAATATTAATGACAATAATGAACTAAGATTTGATTTTTAATTCTTTAATAAAAATGTACGTTGCGTCACTCCTACTGGAAATTGGGTTAAGAATATTAAAGAGCTATACTAACTACATGAGCTAAGCTTGTAACATTTTTATTTGTATGTCAAAAAGTTGCAGTACAAATTCCTAGCTACATAAAAGTGAGCAACACTGTTTCCCTTGCTGAAAGTTGTAATCGTTATTTCCGTTGGAGAAAGATGAATCTTCTTTTGAAAATCCGTCAATATTGCTCAATTTTTTTTGTACTACCTTTGTGCATATGTACATACACCTATATCAACATAAGCTGCCACCTCCATCACCACTTGATGATCCCTCTGAACTTATGCACTGTGGCACCGGCACTAGCTGCACCTGTGGCGGCAGAGACGGTGGCACCACCACCTGACGGCGGCTAGATGGTGTGAAGTTGGGTTGTGCAGAGGATTTGGGGTTATTATGATGAGAGGATAGAATAGAGGCTCTACAAAGTGGACAAGTCGAATTATTATGGAGCCAGTGGCGGATGCAGTCTGCGTGGAATATGTGCTTGCATGCTGCCACTTCAACCAACTCTTCATTCACTTCAAATTCTCCCAAGCAAACACAGCACCTGTACCGTCCATTATATATAAAATCATCAATTTGTATATATATATATTATGGATTCTCTTTAAAGTCAGTATAGTATTCAGTGGTTGCAATAGGATGAAAATACATGACATGTATCTCTTTGCTTTCTCATGATGGCAAAATGAAAAGTATGTGTATATATTTTTCCCTTTGTTCCAAAAGTGCATATTGATATATAAATCCAAAGATGCCATGAGTTGAGTCCTCCTTTACTTTGTTCTTTGGTACGGAGAGAATAGATCAAAGGCATATGCTGAAAGAGTGAAGGGTATTGAAAGTTTTGACCATCATAAAAAGTGTGCAATTAAATACCAGTGAATTTTTGTTTTTCTTTTCTCCCTTTTCTCTGTTTTTATTCTATATTCAGGTAGTGATTTTTTTTCTTCTTCCCAGCGTGTAACAGAAGTGTTCTTTACTTAACTATTTCAAAAGGAAGGACATCAACTTTTGTGTTTCATACACATGGATTATTAATTCGATCATTAATCTCTAGTGAGGCATGCTTAATTACTCATGTAACACAAAAATGTCATGATGGAAAGTACAACTTTGGCCCCTGATCATGCATGCTGCATATTTACAAGGACATAATATCAAAGATCATGTTTTTAAGTAACAAGCAAGAATACTCAAACTTTCAATAACTGTTGAATTAAAATCATTGAAAAGAGATAAAGATTTTGCTCCTTAGTGGAATTCAGGCATATGTCTTTGTCTAAAAGCACTAAACTTCATATATATATATCCTCATGCTTAAAGTAAAATTCCACCTGAATCGTCCATTTTCATGGCCCAGCAATATCTATTTTCTCATCACTTATGATTGTATAAATGATTGATTAGTGCACGAGATAAACAGTAAAGAAATATTTTCAAGTAGTGGTAAAATAGAACTTACAATGAATCCCTTGCTTCTGTATCTTCATCAAACACTACTATGCACAGCTTGTTATTCAGCTCAATGTTTTTCGATTCCGAATTGAAGGGCTGCAAAAGAGATGAATTTTGAGTACAGAGTAAAACAAACAAAAAATTAAAAATAATTGGCTGGTTAAAACTTAAAAGTATAATACTCTGTTTGGTGACTTTTAATACATAACAAAAAACTATGTATAAAGAGAGGTGACAGTTAGTTTATTCAAAATTTTCTAAAATCCAACAGAATGAGTTAAATGCTTAGAAATAATACACTATAAGTTCTTACAAGTTCTACTATGCTACAAAACATGGTTAAAATGCTTAGAAATTTAATTATGAATCCATATAAGTTCGACAGGGTGGTGGGAGCTTACACTTGTGATGGTAGCAGCGTCGTTAATAGTCCTCGGAAGGATCGGTGAGGTTGAGGACGAGATGGCGAGAGCCCTTCTCTTGAGGTAAAACAGGTAGAACAACAAGAAAAGAATGATTGAGAAGAGAATAGGAATGGAGAATATAAATGCTTGATAAAGCTTAAGTTGAATTTCTTGAGGATATTGGTGAGGAGGACTAGGAGATTGTATAGAACTCATCAAATATCTTGCACTAGAACTTAACACTAACTAATTGAACTTCTTGCAAGAATGTCTGTCTAAAAGAGAGAAATAAGATGAATGGAACTTTGGTTTGCTAGAATGAAGCTTGTATTTATGGGAGTTAGTTATATTGTGAGGATATTTGTGCATATAAAGTGTAGCAATAGTATAATGCAACTTTGCTAATAAACAAGTGCACAATAAGCCTGGAAAGAACTTTTGAAGATCAAGCCATATATTCTTTGTTTCTTGCTTTTTGTGAGATGGGACAAACCCACTAAATATCATGGTCCCATTACTTAATCATTCATCTTAAGTAATTAATCCCCTAGTGACAAAATCGACAATTATTGCTTTGGTTGATAGGTAAAAGTTTAAATCATTTGACAGAAACAAAAATTTGGCAAACTTTTGAGGAAAAAGAACTTACAGCACGCTTTTTGATGGTAATAAACTATGTATAATCAGTAAAAGACAAATAAACTTCACTTAAGATTTCAATCACAGCAAAAATTTACTATGATCTTTACTTGTTTTACTAAGAAACTTGTCAATAAAAGGTCTTTTTAAGGATAAAAAGTGCTGCTGTCTCTGCTACTGGTCTTAATTGGTCCACTTTTAACAGATTTCGCGTAAAGAGATGCGTATCAAAGTTCAAGATTAGTTACTTATGCGTCAAACTGTGTCTAACTCTATGTGCTACTGTAAATTAGATTAGTTACTTATGTGTCAAACTGTGTCCAACTCTATGTGCTACCGTAAAATTTATAATACACGCTTGTTACTTTTGGTTGGATTGCAATACACGTGAAGGTGGATGGTTAATAATTAAATCTTTATCTTATAATTATTACACGCTTCACAAATCTACTGGAGACACAAAGATCTAAGCATCATTTTGGCACAAAAATATTGTTGTATTAATTTTCATTACTAACTCACTAATTAGTTCAGGTCGGCCCTGTTTTCCACTAGGAACTATGCATGATATTCGTACAAATAAACATATATATAGATAAAAATAAATATTTTGATGGTTCATGGGCTCTCCTAGTGTCTCTGATGTTGAGTGAATGGTGGGTACTAATTAAGATAAAGTCATTCCTCCACTCATGTTATCAGAAAGGATAATTCTATTTACATTCTTTCAGATTTAGTTATAACTACGAAAATTTCCTCTAGGTATTAGAATAGTTTCATAGGTTCAAAGAAACTTTTAAAATACATGAACCAAATTGACCTTATTAAACTTATCTATATTCTATTCTATTCTGTCAAATTCTAAGACGTGCTTGTATAATTATTCAACTAATATAAAGAATTATTCATAAAAAAAAAAAAAACTAAAATAAAGAATTTATTCTAATCTCGTACCGTATAAATGTTATTATCCAACCAAAAATAAAAAATCTAAACTTTTGCACTCCAGCACTTATGTTATCTATTCTAGACCAAACATGTTTCTGACCCAACACAATCAACCACTTCCCTACGTAGTGCACCTTTACATTCTCCCTTGATTTTATACTATCCAATATCATAAAGTGCTGTTCAACATTAAAAAAAGAAAAGAAAAAGATATTATGTATATCAAAAAGTGCTGTGAAATATCTATGCTGTTGTCATCTACAAGCAATTTACAAAATGTTGTTTCTTTTTTTCCTATATAATAGTTTTTTCAGGTGGGAGTCACTATAATTTTATGGGAGTGAAGTACGAACAAGATGGAATTTGTTATTCAGCTGAGGATATCGCAATCTTCATCCACTAGGCCACAATTAAGATTTTGTTAAAAAAGAAGAATCTCTTTAGCTATAATGTAATAACTATTTCAAAAGTGAAAGTGCATTTGCTTTCGTCTTTTCGCAATCCTAAATAGTTTCACCTACAAAAACTAGAATGAAGAAAAGATTATTTAATTGCATCTACAGTTTTGGAAATTTAAATTAGTTATAGAAAAATTCATATAGTACGAAAAATTATAGAGAGCAACTTCTAATGTTCAACAAAAATTACTAATAAGTCCAATCATAAAAAAATCTAGGCTATATTTGTTGATATATGCTTGAAATCATAAGAAACTTGCTATGTGTTCGTGATTAATTGTAAATTTTGTTAAATTTTGAGCAAGATTACACTTCCATCAAAGGAGGGTTAGCTTTAGACCTTTGATTATAGTTTCAATCTTGTCGAACATATATATAAAGAAAAAAGAATTTATTGACAACTTTCGAACATGTTACCATAACAGAGTTATGATTTGAACTTATAAAATACTTCAAAGTTTCATTTCCACGTAATTGCAAACGAAAACGTTTCGATGTTTTTTTTAAGAGGCGTAAAAAACTTTGATCCATATTTGAAAATTGAAACTGATAAAAGCCACTTTATTATATAGGTAAATATAGGTATACCGTCTCTTGAACAACTAATGGGGGTCAAATAAAGTTGATTATGAATTAACTTTTCTTGGATCAACTATGTTCCCTTTTTGTCGTCACTTGGCTTTTCGTGTTACAGATTGGTCCATCCACGTCAAAAATCCACTATATCTAAATCGCATAACTAATTATCGTGCAACTGCAACCAAAGATTTGAAACACATGCTTACCTCAAACCTACGAAGGGGCTTATGCCTGAATATGAGAACATTAAACAATTGATTCTTTTTAAGTCGTTTTGCGTAATAAAATTCCCAAAGCAAGACACTTGATTCTTACGCATGTCTGCTGAAATTGCAAATAAAGCCCAAATACATGACAAACACAAAATAAACAAGTGTGCCAAGTGTGATCTGACTCTTCAGAATCTCATAACTTCAGATATAGATATTACTGAGAAATGGTTCAAGACTAGAACATGTTCAGCGTTCTTGAATTCAATGTCCCAAAGATTCTTCCAACAGATGCTAATGAACAAAAAACCTCATACTCGCAACATTCAGCAACTAGATATGTGGTCCATAATACGCAAGGAAAAACACGCATGAAAAAAGGGTTGTTCATCGATGATAACGATGCATCATAAATATCGCCTAACATATATTGGTAGGAGTATCTTTCTGTATCTAACTATAACTCAAGAAGAGAACCTTCCTACTACGTCTGAACTACAGCAGAATTTACAATAAAGGACACTTGATCAACTTTATCAAAACCTATACTCTTGATATGATAAGATACTCTTTCTACTCTACAAGTAGTGCATAGTGCTTAACATTCCAGTTCCTGTGCCTTTCTTGAGGCTGACACTCAGGAGATGACTCGAATCATAATTTAAACAAAAATTTAACCCTTTGCATCATCCTGCAGGTAGCTAATAGTTCAGGTGCACCCAATTCCGCATGACAGTCTTAATGTGTCAACAGATTAAGATACTCTACGAGGATAGACGTATGACAAGCATGTAATTTGTAATAGTACAGATGATATTTTCACACAAAACATACATGCTGATTATGTATAGTTTCAAACGACGACTCAACAGCTCCAAGTATACAATTTATAATACACTCTTTAAAAGAAACTGATAATGAAGGCAATGATGAAAATGTGATTCTCATTGAGATTATAAAAAATCAGAAACTGATGCAGCAAATAACTACCCTATGAAGATACTCCTTTAGATTTTCTGCTTTGTGTAACCAAGACTAATTAACTTTTCCACCAGCTTCTTCTCAGCCCTAGCCTGAAGAGAAGGAGAAGGAAATGCAAATGTTTCCTTAGGAATAACGAAGCCAGTACGAGATTAATGAAATACATCATACCAAACTAACAACTCTCTATTAGCATTTTGACCCGAGGGAAGAGCATCAGAGAAGAAAACTTTGCAATATTCAAGATATTTGCGGTGTGTGTGTGTGTGTGTGTGTGAGAGAGAGAGAGAGAGAGAGAGAGAGAGAGAGAGAGAGAGAGAGAGAGAGAGAGAGAGAGAGAGAGAGAGAGAGATAACCTCAAGCATAGGGCTATTCTTCGGAATGTTACAGGCAAGTACAATATTAAGACCCGTCCTTAGAACTGACATTCAAATCAACATATTAACTCAAGCAGCCAAAGGATGTAGAGAAGCATAATATTTCGATAAAGAATACCTAATCGACGTGCAATACCCAAGCCCGTGTTATCAGAAGCCCCTCCAATCAGAGAAGTGACACCCACTGAATTGCCCTGCTCATGATGCAAAATAGCCAGAAACAAGAAATCAAACCAATTTCTCCAACATTTCTAATAAGAACAGCACCAAGCACTCAAAATTAACTATAGCATTCTAAAGCTCCAACATCCTTTCCTTTCCTCTGCGTGATTGGAGATGATATTATCACACCCTACGCAACGTAATTTCCTCGATTTAACTGATAAGAGGAATAACAGATATACAAGCAAACAAGAAGACTGTATCCCCAAATGAGAAAAACCGCAAACTCACAGGTCGAGTAGGAGCAGCGGCATATAGATGACCGAACTTGGTAGAGTTGCAACCTACCCACGCATAAATCTACACCAAACACACAAAAACAACAAATTTAGCTGAAACCGAAAGTTAACCGATTTCCAGTTACACACATATAGATGAATGAAGTTGAACTTAAATACTTAATGCCCCTAACAAGTGTTATTTTGATACTCTGTAAAAGGGCAGGATCATAGCCAAACTGATACTCGCCAACCTAATTGTTCAAAAATAACCACTAAAAAAAATAAAAAGATCAAATCTTTAGCACATTCAGCTCAACTTAAAAGGTATATATATATATATATATTCCAATTTGTGAGCTAGCCACTATAGAAATTAGTACCAAAATTACAGCACACACACACACACATCAAAATCAGACACACAATTGTGAAATTAACTTGTCGGAATCAGATCAGAGGCACAAACAACACAAATTAACTTGACAGGCAAGAAAATAAGAGCAAGTTGATAATATATTTGAGAAAAATAAACCTGTTTGTGAAGACGAATAATCTGAAAGTGAAGTGTAACATCATCGTCGGAGAATTCGGAGAAGCACGTGACTTGCACGTGTTCATCATCAGGTTCTTTTATACTCAAATTTCTCATACTCCCACTCGCTACTTCAACGCTGCCATTACTGGTACTGCTACTCCCCATTTTTAACCTCAACTTCTTCTTCTGTTCTGTTCTGTTCTGTTTGTTGCTGCTCATAAACCACTTTTGAATGCTCTTTTCTCCTTATTGGGCTTTTATGATTCTTAATCCTTTTTTCCTTTTCTTTTTCAAGGCCCAATGGCCTTCAGGCCCAAAAATTAGGAGATTCTGTGTTTAACTGTTTATTAACGAAAAGCCCATCTAAAACCCCAAACCGAAACTTAGGTTGACTCAATCCTTTCTAATAGGTTTTAAAATATTGTTACGACCGACAAAAATATCCATATTGGAATTATTACTCGTGACTTGACCAGATTCATTTAATAATTGGACCTTTCAGACACATAAAGGTCACACATGATTGATTATCTCAATCATTCTTACTGATATGTATGTGGTTGGAAATTGGAATAAACTGAAAACTCATTTTCAATAAAGAATATCGTTGTTTTCGTAATCCTAAAAAAAAACAAAATCTCCTATTACATTAAATTAAAACATTTAACATATAGTTATTACTTTTTAAAATTGTCTCGTAAGATTACGACAACAAATTGTAATGTATAATTCGTCAGCCACACCTACTACTTCGAAATTTCAATAGTTCTGTATTGTCTCGAGCATGGTATATAACTTTAGTTTTAAGCGATATTTACATTTAACTTGGTCTAATTATGAATTTTTTTGGTAAAAGTTAATTACTTAAACACTTATTCTATTATATACATTTTTCAAAATCTTACAATTTTGAATTGTTATAGAACATCCATGAAACTTGGAAATAATTACAATAAGCTTCTTATTTTCATACTTTTTGAGCTTGGGTATATAACTATTCAATCTGAGAACAAGTTTTTGGAACTCAATTAAATATCAGAAAGTGTAAATATTATTATTCATAACTTTTTAATATGTTTATTTATTGAATAAGAGCAAATAGATAAAACTACACATATTGTTTTGGTATATGTAGATTTTACTTTTTGCGTCATAGGTTTGAGCTGACTTATTACTGCGATTAATTTAGTATTTTTGTTGGTGGAGCCCTATCTATATATCAACGTCCACCTACTAAACAATTTTCACCTACCAAATAACAACAACCATTTTCAGATACGCAAGTTGCAAGCTTCAACACACATATTGGCCATTTATTTTCCATATTTTTTTCATCCATTTAATAAATACTAGTTGCATCGTGAGAATTTAACGTGAAGAAAGTTGAGCAAACCTCTCAAGGAAATAGATGTTTAATTTGGAGATTATTGACCTCTGCTCCCATGATCCCATCCACACTAATTAAAGGCTGTGATGGAAACTAGTACTAAAAGAATATTAAGATGATTATGGGTGGTCATAACTCTTCAAACTCAATTTATCTTTTTATCTCTCTAGCATTTTCATGTTGTTCGTTGATCATATGTCTTTTGTAACCTGTATAGGTTGATTACGAGTAACCAGTCACTTTTAGTGAAGGCAATATGACTTTATAAAAAGCCGACCTGCTCAATTATTAAAAATCTAATATTGTTCACCAATTTTTGTCTGAATTTATGCTGAATTAGATTTTTTCTCAAAAGTATTGAATATCTTAAATGTCACGTGTTATTGTTTTTTTTTTTTTTTTTGTGTTAAGCTTAACTTTAATGATTAAATGTAACTTATTTCATACTAAAGATTTTATCAAGAAAATAAGTTGTACTGCCTAATTCCAATAATCATTCTAATTGCAATTCATAACTGGGCTATTAACCCTCTATCACTCACTATCAAACTGTACATTTTAAAATTTTAACTACTTAACTAATCGTGTGAGACTTAGGTTTTCTATAGCTCGATTTTATCGATTATCTGCAAATTATTTTATTACTCATCCAAAGTCGAATTTCACCTTAAAGATTACATTTGTCCCAAGTTAACATTTTGATACATTTTTATCAAAATTATAAAAATTTGGTTTCTTCACCTCAATAAAAGCAATAATATATTTAATATGTCTTACCTTCTTCATAATATCCCAAAAGATTCCAAAAACTTTTTTAGGAAATAACTTCATATTACATAAAAGTACTTACCAAACAAAAATATCCTTACAAATTCATTTCCACGGGCTGGAGTAGGTGAGTTCACCGGGTATCACCCGTAAACCCGACGCGATTATTAGCTTAGTGTATTCCACGCAATCCAACGGCCCACATCGATTCCGCCTCCTCACGACAGCCGTCGATCTGAAATGAATCTGCCCCGAATCACATCCAAAAGGACATTCTCTATCTCTATAAATTCGCCATTTCTGACAAACGTATCTCTCGCCTCGCCTGTTTCTCACTCCTCTCTCTGTTTCTCGCTCATCACTTCTAGTCAAAGGTTCGTCTTGCTGCTTAAATTATGCTCAATTTAAATATCTTTTGCTTATTAGAGTGCCTAATTTATGTTTAAAATGGTGCTAATAATGTTTGTTGTATAGATCTAGTTGTTTATGATTGTAAAGCACTGAGCTTTAACTTTAATTTTGTTGTTACTTTTTGTGTGACGTCACCATGACGTATATTTGTGCCTTTTCAGTTGCGCAACTATTTGGGACCAGATCTGTAGTTTTTGCGACGAACTGAGTTGCTTAGTTGTTTTACTGAGGAAATATTAACCAGATCTCTAATTTTCTATTGAGCTATGAATATTTCAATTTATGTGGTTCTTAGGGCTAGTTAATATGATGTGATTATTTCAGTTTAATTTAGTGTAAACGATATTGATTTTAGTTTGTATGTTTGTGTGTTGTGCAGTTCTAAATAGAGAAAGAGATGGAGACTTTCTTGTTCACATCTGAGTCTGTCAACGAGGGACACCCCGACAAGCTCTGCGACCAGATCTCCGACGCAGTTCTCGATGCGTGCCTTGCTCAGGATCCCGAGAGCAAGGTTGCTTGTGAGACCTGCACCAAGACTAATATGGTCATGGTCTTTGGTGAAATCACCACCAAGGCAAATGTTGACTACGAGAAAATCGTTCGTGACACTTGCCGTGCCATAGGATTTGTGTCGGATGACGTTGGTCTTGACGCTGACAACTGCAAGGTTCTTGTCAACATTGAGCAGCAGAGTCCTGATATTGCGCAGGGTGTCCACGGCCATCTCACGAAGAAGCCCGAGGATATTGGTGCCGGTGACCAAGGCCACATGTTTGGCTACGCCACGGATGAGACACCGGAATTGATGCCTCTTAGCCATGTCCTCGCAACGAAGCTTGGTGCTAAGCTTACCGAGGTTCGTAAAAACGGTACTTGCCCCTGGCTCAGACCTGACGGTAAGACCCAAGTGACGGTTGAGTACTACAACGAGAACGGTGCCATGGTTCCTATTCGTGTGCACACCATTCTGATCTCGACTCAGCATGATGAAACAGTCACCAACGATGAGATTGCTGCTGATCTTAAAGAGCATGTGATCAAGCCAGTTGTTCCTGAAAAGTACCTTGACGAGAAGACCATTTTCCACCTTAACCCCTCGGGCCGATTCGTCATTGGTGGGCCTCATGGAGATGCTGGTCTTACAGGTCGCAAGATCATTATCGACACTTATGGTGGATGGGGAGCTCATGGAGGTGGTGCTTTCTCAGGGAAGGACCCCACCAAGGTCGACCGAAGTGGTGCCTACATTGTTAGGCAAGCTGCGAAGAGCATTGTTGCCGGAGGATTGGCGAGGAGGTGCATTGTGCAGGTTTCGTACGCCATTGGTGTGCCTGAGCCATTGTCGGTCTTTGTGGACACCTACGGCACTGGAAAGATCCCTGATAAGGAAATTCTCGAGATTGTGAAGAAGAACTTTGATTTCAGGCCTGGTATGATTTCCATCAACCTGGATTTGAAGAGGGGTTCTGGCAATAGGTTCTTGAAGACCGCTGCTTATGGACATTTTGGCAGAGAGGACCCTGATTTCACCTGGGAAGTTGTCAAGCCTCTCAAATGGGAGAAGGAGCAGGCTTAGGTGTCAAAGTTATTTGACTAAAATATCTATCGTATTAAAGTATTGGTAAAATTTACTTTGTTTGCCAGTTTTTGGTTTATTTAGTATTTTTTCCTTTTGCGGTTGAGGTTATAAGTTTATTTGGTATTTTGGGTTGACCAATCGAGCCGTTGTTGGCTCTCTTTATATTTTGAGTTGGAAGTATGTATTTTTATTTTTCTGAAAATGAAAATAATTTGGTTTTACTTTAACCTTAACGTTTGCACCTGTAAGATATTTTCGTGGCTTATGTGTAAAGTTTTTGTCCGAGTAGGCACGAAAAAAGGCTCTTGATTCTCCATTTTGTGCTTAGCCCTTCAAATTTGTTAAATTTCTCTGGTTCATCATGATACTCTAGATACGGGGGATGTAGATGAAATTTATAGTAAATGTAGTTGAATAAAAACACAAATCAGGAATTTATAGTAAAACGTAGGAGAATAAAAACACAAATCCCACAACTCTATTAATACTTCATATAACTAATATTTGCACGTCATGTGTTAAGTTTTAACCTGCTGCACAGTATAAAATGTCTACAAACCAGAGAGTAAAGTAACCAAGCATCTTCCTATATTTTAACACTAAATAACACAACCCAGTCAACCCTTTTATTTAACAATCTATATCATAGTATATAACTCCAGTGCTCCTCAGGCTTGGTATATGCAAGTCCCAACAGCTGCAAAAAAAAATCCATGAACAAAGATCAGCAAAACTTGAATGTATATATCTACACATACATGTTCAAGCAATCACATATGAATGACTTACAGGGATCCTGAGTAACGATCATACCACTCCCTTTAAAGTAACAGTTGAAGGGATGTTTCCCGTTAACAGAATAGTAGATGTTCATGACGACAGATGCATCAGAAATTTTGTTGGCAGGGAAATAACACTTTCCCCCTCTCTGTATAACACTGCAGTCGACATTAGGCTGAGTGCAGCAAAAGTTAATGATGTCATCCAGCTTCTCCATTGGAGTTGAGGGCTTCACCATGCACCATGTTTTAGTCCTATTTCCGTTCCCCTTTCACGGTTACAAGAAACATTAACAATACTTTTACATCAAATAGCATATACACAAGGACCGTGATAAAATTTATGTAGCATAATATGTAAGTTACCTGCTTCGGTGGTGTAGGTGTTAAGTTTATCAAGGGCGGAAGCATCAGATAGTTGCTGGTCATTGAGTTTTAGAAATTCAGATATGATGATTCTTTTTGCTAGCCTTAGTTATTCATATAGAGAAAGAACAAAAACGTTTTAAATGAGAGGGAACATTTGAGAATGTGAGTCGACTCACCTGGCTCTATAGTTGTTCGGATCATTTCTTCTTTGTGGAGGACTCACAGACAACTTTGCTCCAATGTCATAGGAAAGTGGCTGAACCTGCAAATATATTGACGACTGTTTCAACAATCTTTTGTGAAATAACAGAAAAACACGAGTTATTCACTTATAGACTATAGTTGAACTCTTAAGTGTTCTAATGAAGTGTGTTAAGGGTATAGGAAAATAAGAATCATCAACATTTTTTGTGAACAAAAAGTATGTTGGTTATCTGTAGCAATCACATACATTCCATAAGCTTTAAACTTAAATGTTGGATCAATTTCCTTTCACCTTCTAAGGTTACCAGAATCATTATAAAAATATTTTTACATTAGATGCATACACACAAGGACCCTGATAAAATTTGTGTAGTATATAATATGTGTATTACCTGCTTGGGTGACTGTGGGGGACTCACAGACAACTTCGCTCCAACGTTTGGATCATTTCTTATTTGTGGTGGACTCACAATCAACTCTGCTCCAATGTTTGGATCATTTCTTATTTGCGGTGGACTCACAATCAACTCTGCTCCAGTGTTTGGATCATTTCTTATTTGTGGCGGACTCACTAGCAACTTCACTCCATTGTCGACCAAAAGTGGCCGAACCTGCAAATATGGTTGATGATTGTTTCATTACCTTTTTGTTAAATGAATGACAAACCCAAGTTGTTTTCTTATAGTTACTTGTGCAAGTGGTGTGGTGGAGCGCCTTAGGGTGCAGAAAAACTAATATGAAGGCATGAATTTGTGCAAGGATTTGTTGTTCGTTTGAAACAATCACATACAAAAGAAATGTTCAAGTGGCACAAAAAATGACCTGCTTTCCATTAGCAGCAAACTCCGTCAGTCCTACAGAAGAGTTTAACAAGATGATAAGTATTCATAGTTAAAAACCATAGGAGTTTAAGTGACAGATACTGAAAAAAAATGAGGTGCATATGAACTGGACTACCTATGGTGGCAAAACACATGAAAAAGAGAAGATGGAACAGGGGTATTCCTCGCTGCTTCGCCATTCTTCAGATTAGAGATAGTAACAGAATTCAATTTTTTGCTGAGTGAAAGTGGTGTGGATTGAAAGAGATTATGAACACTTGTATATATAGATGAAGATGGAGGAGGTATTATCAAGTATCAACCACTCCGAATCAAAACTACATAAAAATAGAAAACAAAAAAGACAAGCTCAGAATCAAAAGTTGAAAAAAAGTTGATAGCTACAAACTATCAGTTCAAACTGTCCAAGTGTACCTGCCCCCACTATTTCATTGATGGCAACAATAACCTAGTTTTTCAACTCATCAATACAAGATATATGTATCATAGGCTTTCATCAAACCTATTTAGGAAAATGAATCTCTTCTTTTAGACTTTGAATCTAAGTATTTCCACTTTTGCTATGTCCTATCTCTACCTGCCAGATTAATTCATGTTCCTTTAATTCTAACTACAGTAATTCCTTTGTAAGTTTGTTTTAAAAGGGTGATCTCTTTTTCTAAGGTGGCAGTGGCATGAGAGGTCGGTGGAGTTTTTTTTCTTCCTTTGAATGAAATAGTGGCACACGCTTTAGAACCAAAATGAAATTTGATTAAAGTCTTTTTCCAATTTCATACATTTGAACGAGTCTTTTTTCCAATTTCATACATTTCTTTTCGTTTTTATAAGTATAGAAAATTGTTCTTCTAAATAATTCATGTTCATATTTCACCCTATATCATACATGAAATGTGCAGTTCTAACTTCAAAGTAAATCATGTACATATTTCATTCATCCTTGCCTTGTTCGGTAGCTTCACACTCGAATGTTGTTTAGATTGAATGTGAAGCATATGGTCGTGTTCAAGAGTTTCAGTACTTGTGACTAATAGTGCCTTGAAGATAAAAGCAACGAAAATATTGGACTACAGAGGTTACAGCACAAAAGTGTGAACAATATTCAAATGGTTACAGGTTTATTCTGAAGTTACAGGCTTCAAACAGCTCAGTTGGTTCAAACCACTGGATGAAAACGAAGGAGAGAACTAGCCAACCTGGAGCCGCTGTAATCATAACCTTAGGCACCAGAAGAACAACTTCAATTCATTTATCCACCTTCAATTTGCAAACGATGACCTTCCCATGGATGCAACTCACTATAACAACCTCTTGACAACTAGTTCATTTTCCATTTAAGTCTTCTGCTCTTAAGCACCCAATAATAACGGCATATTTATAAATTATCTTTTACCAGCCGTCTTTAATCCTCCAGCCTACTGTAGCCAGCAATTGATACCATCTGATGAGTCATAAGAAGTCTTGGCGTCTGCCTTTTCTCCATTAGCACGCATCTCACCAATAGTGTACATTATGAGTTTTGTTTCAATGCATCTTAAGAAGACCCAATTACAATGGTATAGGTTGATATCAACTAGGCAAACAAAGTAAACGAAGAAGTCCACCACATATTAAACTTAACACGGCATCTTATTTCTATAACAACCTATACGAATATTATAAGCACTGTGTATCCTATATGGTTCCAAAACTGCTAAACTTCATGCCATATTCCATCAGAAACTCTAGTCACTAACCATACTCCATGTATCAGGTTTTCTTGCTGAATGCTTAAGCTTCACAGGAAAAACCTTCACCATCTCTCCATATTTCCAAGCCTGGCACCGGTAAGCAATCAGCTATACGTTCGAGATAAGGGGTAGCGGAAAGTGAATCATAGTCATTTGACGGGTTAATAGAACAAGCATCCAACACAAGCCTCAATCAGCAAGCAGAAGGATGCCGAGGTCACTTATGGTCCTTCAATCGTTCGAACTAAAAACTGACAGAATTGCCCAGGCCAACCAGTCTTTGAGAAGAACAAGGGGCTCTGTAAGGTGCCTAGCAATGAAATGGCCACTCCATATCAAGAACCTAAAAATTGTAACAAGCATTTTCAACAGGGTAAGTTATCAATTTATCATCAGCTGTAGAGTGACATAAATGAGAGGCAAATAGAGTGAATTAACTGAAGTAAAAGAGACATTTTCTGCAATTTAATAATGACCACTTAAGTTAATATCATTTACATGAAATTCCAGTGTAATACAAAACTTTAAGTCTTGTCAGTTGAAAAACACGAAAGCTAATGGATGAATATGTAAAGCTCATACCTGTTAACTAACGCCATCCTAAATTTTAGTACTGAAAGAGCTCAAAAAGAAATGCGCATAGCCACATAGTAAATAAAGCCCCTGTTTTCTCTTAAAATTACCACTCGTTAAGAAATGTTGCATAATAATTAAGTGAAAATAGGAAACCTCTTCAGTTTATACATTCACTGCCAGAAACAATAAATAAATAAATCAAGCAAAAGAACGCACATGAAAACCAAGATGAGCACTAAAAAAAACTTTAGAAAAATGGAAAAGGAACTACACCTGAAGGGCACTGGATTTCTTCATCTCAGTCGCTTCTATAAGGGCTTTAGTGGCTGCATTGGTCCACGTATTCTTCATTTCTTTTTCCTCGACGATTTATTTTCGTGATACTCAGTGATTAGGATTTCGAGATTTCTCCAACCACATGCAACTGGATATCGATAAAGCAACTCCGTCAAACATGTCTTCTACCTAATACTTGAACGAGTCCAAAAAAAGACCAAGTGTCAGCCCAGCTTTCCAATAATTGAACATGACGACTAGGTTCCTCAACTTTTGAACTAAAGGAAGAGAGCCATTGTACATAACAGCCCCAATCCCTTCCACTACCGCCACAGCCAAAGCAGCAGACAACACATCCCAATCGCCCGTTTGCCCTATTGCCGTCGCGAACACGGTCGCGCAATAGAAGCCCACCAAGAAAAAGAACAATTTCAGAGGAAGGTCTTTCCTTAGATCCTTTAACCTCGCAACTAACTTGAGTTGAAAAGATTGAAAAGTCCTAATTAACCGAGTTCCGCCATCAGATCCACTTGTAGAAGAAGAATTTAGCCGACTACCATCTGCCGCACTTCTAATCGACCATTCCATCCTCCTATGTTATCGTAATCATGCGTAAAAAAGAATAATCGAAAGCAATAAGTATCACAAAAATCCATCCAACAGTATTTCAAGTATCTGAATACCAATACTTAGAAGATTCACCTGAATTTGTGTGCAGCAAAATGTGGAACCTGATCAAAAACTATCAACTGAAAGGGCATAATCAATTTGCCAATGCAAAAAACATTAAGCAACCTTGATTTAGAATGTTTAGGCATCGAAAGTGTGAAACTTGCTATATTTTGATAAATTGATGGGAGATTATTTGCTCCAACCATGAATGAACCTGCAATTTTGAAATTGAGAAATTGGGGATAGTTTTAGGGTTTCAGCACGAACAATAATACGAATATCGGACAGTAAAACTCTCACAAAAAAATTTGAAAAATACAATAATGCTTACAATTATGATAAAATTGGTAATATATAATTGAGGATCAACAATCGTAAAACAATGGTGTGGATTTAGCAATTACCTAATTGCCAAATTTGCGGCAGAAACCTTCAAGGAGTTGCAGGTGAGTGTGTTCGTCTTTGTTGATTTTGGGTTTTTTATTTTATTATTTATATATTTGATTGGAAGAAAATAATATTTGTGGGAGATGTTCAAGTTTGTACTATCTTTAAAAAGCTGCATGTTTTATAATCCTTCACATGAGGCAAGCAAAATTTCTGGTACAGGTTTGGGGTCACTTGAAAGGACTAAACAAATCATTCTTTTTAAATGTTGGGGTCGAAGAATATTTTTTATAACACAAATAAGACTTTAGTTATTCAAATATATATAATGAGTTTCCATGGGGTGAGAGTCGGGATATGGGATGGAGAAGTTAAAAATATGTACACAAAATATCCGACGTAACAGCATTGAAGCTAATGTGACAAAAATTTAGCGAGTTATATGTATACTTGTCTTGGGTTCGACAAATGAGTTGGCTAGTGAAGATCCAGATTTCGCCAAGAGGTTAACAACTCCATCCGTCTCCTTAAAAAGAAAAAGTAATAGAGACAACTCGGTCAATAAAATGTCTAACACTAGATAGGCATGAACGATCAAATTATGAAACAAAAATTGAGAATCAATTTGAACGTTAAGATGTATTCAATGCAAGGACTTGGCCCACAACGTACCGACAGAAAAGTCCCAATCTCAATTGTATTGTTGGTGTTGTGGCCAATGGTCTCGAAAAAGCACGAAGAACATTATTTTAGCGGTCATGTGAAAGGCCTCTACCGCAATTGATCTTGAATTTTTGAGAGACGCATCATAGGGTGATTGTTCGTAGATAGTGTTTATAAAATGTCCTAAAAAGTGCTTAAAGTAAAACTTTTTTTTTCAAATGGTTGAAATTACTCATATTTAGTTATTATTATTGTTAGTTGACATACTTAAGGTAAAAGAATTACCAAAAAAAAATACTTAAGGTAAAAGCAAATCTTACTGTGTAAGAATCACAGACCGTAGTTTTCATGTTTCAACTCAAAAAAAAAAAAAAAAAAGTAAACACAAACAAAATATAAGCAACTGATATGAGTATATTTAAAAAAAATGTGATTCTAAAAACTAATAATTTTTTTAATGAACGTCTATAAAACATACTTTCGATAATTGCATATGGGCCGGCTCGAATCTACTTGATTACTTGTGAAGTAGTCATTCTTAGCCCGTAAAGTGAATGAAGTTCTCCTTAGTGGGTTCTTACATAAAAAAATATTTTATCGTGTGGATTTTAACATAGCCATCTTCGTGTATCAAGTACTATGTCATAGCTAAATAGTTCACTATACTTTCTTACTTGGGCTATTTGGCCCAAAAGGTCGTTGCTGTGGAAAAAATACAACTATACAACTATATATTAAAGAAATGAGAAGATATTAAACATTGTTATGAAGCCAAATGATTAAAGTAAAAGGGGATTAATCATTGTGACAGATAGGATAATTCCATGATCCAGCCGGTTCCAGGCTTCAACTCACTTGGCACATTATCAAATAAGTTGGAAGTTGGAACCATATGACACAACTTTTTAAAATATAGTTAAGAATTTATATATACTGTTTAACAATAGAGTCTGACTTGAATATACAAATATTAAATTATTAGATGAAAATCTGATAATCTGAATAATATGTTGATTGATTCTGGACATATTTAATCAATTCAGTTATTAATTATTCGGTTTTACATATATATACGTCCGAGAGTATAATATTAATAACTCAACCATTATGGATATGCATTTGGGATTGCATGCATTAGTATAACTACCACCCATGTGACACCGACCTATGCCACATAATAAACTAGCATAAACAAGCTTAATGTACCAAACCATAGCCGACTTCATAATCAAGAAACGAGAATACAGTAATATACGACAATTCGAAGTTGTTTGACGTGGTCACAATATAATTATGTAACAGGTCCTAATTGATCCCCTATTAACACACTTATATTATATACGTCAAAATTACAATCTCTCTCACTTGTTTATATTTCAGAAACTCGTAATCATTATTTTTGAGTAAAACACCATGTAAATTCCGAATTGGTCAAAATAGCCTACATAGTCATCGAATAAACCTGCGATCACATGCACTTTTTTTTTTTTTTTTGAACAAACCGGGCATTTTATTCAAACTGCAAATATGTATATAAGGTTACGGGGGACAGGGGAGTGAGAGGGACGGTAAAATGTACAAGCAAAATCCGTCACAACTAGTGGCCTAAGCCAGTCAGGACAACCGGTCCAGTATATACTAGTGGTAGTCGGCTGGGCACCGACGTCAAAAAAGTGCATGCGATCACATGCACTTTTACATATTTTAACCATTACATTTTATGGTACTGCTATGCGTTATTCTATGGAGCATAAACAACTTTTTTGAAAATATACAAGTTGGGCAAATAGATAAAATAATCTCTATATAACAACAGGTAAAGAAATAAAGAAGTCGTTGAAAGTCCTAGTCGTACATAGTAGTATAATTCTGTAACAACTTATACGGCTTCTCTCTTCCAAAATTGAATAATTTTGTAATAATTTCTCTAAGTTTTTTGTTCAATAATTTATTTTCTTTTTTGGCTGTACAATTGTCGTTTATAGTAATTTAACAAAAGAAGACGACTTGGGTGGTTTACTTAATCTATCCTTATTTTGACAGCTGCGTACTAGTCAAAGACGAAGACGGTCTAACAGAGCCAACTACTAAATTCCCCCATATGCTTAATTGTTTAGATTTTCTTTTTGCCATAATTTTAGAGAATAATTACATTAAGAACTCCGAATGTTTAATTTAATTATTAAAATATATTATATTCATTAAACAGTTAAGTAGTTAACCTTTCAAATTCAGAAGACACAGCAGATAGACTTATACAATACATAAAGTTTTCAAAAGGGAATCAGTTAAAGTTTAAGAAAACATTAAAAATAAGTTTCTATTTATAACATTTTTCTTCTTCCAATTTTGCAGAGAGTGTTTTACTTAATAGAAATTATTTTTTTAGTTAAACTCCATTATAAAATTCTTAAAACTCGATTAAATTAACGCGCTTTGGCTTTTACATCCTATATTATTATCTATCATCAGTCAGAAGAGGAAAAATCAACTTGCAGCTTTATTTAGAAGAGAAGAAAAAAAAGGAAATAGAAAGACTTGTTGAACTGCACATTTCATTTCATACTAAAGAAAACAGGGCAATATTTCTTCATATTCTGGTTAGTCTTTATCTTTTAATCTCTTGCCGAAGTTGTAAATTCTTTTGTTGATTATGTTTTTGTTGTGGGTTTTTGATTTGGGTCCGAATGAAGTAGTCAAAAGTGTAAAGACTGGTTTTTTATCTATGCAAAGACTGCGAAAAAATGAAAAAAAAAAAAAAGCATTAATAGCTTCTTGAGAGTTTCTTCTGGGAGTTGCATTTTTCCATGTTTTGAAGTTTGGTGTGTGTATTATGAGCATTGAGCTTTGGAAGATTCCCTTATGATGGAGAGTGAAGTGGTGAAATCAAATGGATGTTTGGTTTTGACTATGTCATGTGATTTTATTGTTGAGCAATTTGCTGTAATTAGCTATTTGCTACACTAAGTACCACGTAGTTGGAGTGAGTGACTAGCTGAAAAAAAGAAAAAGAAGGATTTTTGCCACGTAGTTGGCTAAATAGCTAGGACAAGTTAGACGATACAGGTGCTTTTGTTAGTTCTCTGTTGTTATTTGTGATGTTGTTATGTTTTTCTTTTTGTAAAGTGCCATAAGAAATTCACTTGTTCCTTTGGCATATTGGATATATTGATTAGGAGTCAGTTGAACAGATTTTGATTTTGGTTGTAAAACGAAATTTGCATGAAAGAAAATGAACAAAAGTTGACTTTTCATTTATGAAGGTGCCTCTGCCAAAGTTGCATTCTGATAGCCTGATCTCTTCTCCGTATAATTGTGTTCTGATAGCCTCTCTATAGACAGATATCAGTTGGGCAAAATCATGGGCTGCTTCGGTTGTTGTGAGGAAGATGACATGCATAAGGCCACTGATAACGGACCATATATGATGACCCAGTCAGCAGGTAAAGTTTCTTCTAACTTTAAGCGTCTAGCTGCTAAAATTGCTAACTGCTTTATATTTTAATGGTTGAATGGGTGGAAAAAATCTTTGGTTCCTGAGGTGCAGCATTACTTTCTTCTTTTTGGTTTGAACAGCTAGTTGAATTATATTTTTCTAATTGAATAATAATGTGCTGCTAAGGCTAACAATTCTTCTGCAGTACTTTCTCAGCATTTATACTTAAATTTTAGTTACTAATACTGACGACAAAGAGGACATACCTTCACGTCTATTCATACTTCTTATGAATCAATACTTGCGCATTTAGATATGTGTTGTGCATAATATGATTTTTAACCTTCTTAGACTGTATCTTTTTCTCTAAGCCTAGCTGAACCTTCTTCCTTCTCTGGTTGTACTTCTTCATTATGCTCCTCCAGCCGGTTTTATTGTTTTCAATTAAAAGTTGTCTAAGTTATTTCTGCAGCCAAGACTGGAGGATATGGTGTCTCAGACACCGCACACAAGGAGAAACAGAATATTCCGATGCAGCCAATAGCTGTCCCTTCCATTCCAGTGGATGAACTAAAGGACATTACTGATAATTTCGGTTCAAAGTCTTTGATTGGTGAGGGATCGTATGGTAGGGTGTACCATGGTGTCTTGAGGAGTGGAGTGGCAGCAGCAATAAAAAAGTTAGACTCTAGCAAGCAGCCAGACCAAGAACTTTTAGCGCAGGTTGGCTTCAAGCGCGGGCTTAGTATTTTTTATCTAGCTTTATATATCAATTTATGTTGCTTAATACAAGTTTTCTTTTTAGGTTTCGATGGTTTCGAGATTAAAACATGAAAATGTGGTTGGGCTCCTAGGGTATTGTGTGGATGGTGGCCTTCGAGTTCTGGCTTATGAGTATGCTGCAAATGGATCGCTACATGACATTCTTCATGGTAAGTTTGATCATAATTATTAAAGTGAATCTACTCTTATTGAAACTTAACTAAAGAATACTCTAGCACTTTTTACATTCTTTAACACTGTATGATTGTAATGACTGCAATTGATTAGTTATTGCCCTGAACTCTTATATGGGGTGCGTGTTCGTGGTCTTCTTGTCGCATGCCTTTGATTATTTTAATATTTCTGATAAGATGTGTCTTATTGAAATTTCTTGTTTTTGGTAATTAATAATATTGCAATTATTATCAAGTTCGCTATGCACACCAATATTTTCGTCCAAATGTAACAGTTGGAAAAAAATCCTTCCGTGGAACTGCTTTACTCTTATTTAGCTAGCTCTGCACTGCAATATTTTTGTTTAAATGTAACAGTTTAATGGAAAAAAATTCTTTCATGGAATTGTATACCGAGATTTCCTGCATGTACTTGTTGATTCTTTTCAAATTAAGATTTGATTTCAAAAAAGGTTCCCTGTAATATTGGCTTCTTAGTTATCAAATATTTGTTGTAACTTATACAAACAGTAATTATTGAATCATTAATGTAGGGCGAAAAGGAGTCAAAGGCTCACAGCCAGGTCCAGTTCTGTCATGGGCTCAAAGAGCTAAAATTGCTGTTGGTGCTGCGAAAGGACTAGAATACTTGCATGAGAAGGCACAACCTCATATTACTCATCGAGATATCAAGTCCAGCAATGTATTATTGTTTGATGATGATGTTGCTAAGATTGCGGATTTTGACTTATCAAATCAAGCACCTGATATGGCAGCTCGCCTTCACTCCACTCGTGTTCTTGGGACTTTTGGTTATCATGCCCCAGAGTATGTTCTTAATTTTTTTTTTTATCTTTACTAGAGATGAACGGAGTTAGTAGTTGAACTGGATGTGCTGATAAAACTTTTTCCAAATGTTGCTCTAATCCTGTATTGTATAGGGAGAGATCTTTTAATGTTTTAGACCATAGGGACAAGTACATTTACACTCCCTGAGGTCGATCTCGTTATTGAAATCCGCCATATTGTCTGAATAATTAGAGTAACACCCATGAAACTTAAAAGAACATCCTCTCTTATGTGGTTTGAATGATAGTAGGAAAACCCCAGGAAGTTTGAAAACCGTTACATAAGCCTCTTTTATTTTATGTTTTAAAATTTTGAAGGGTTCAAACCTAACCTTAGGGAAGGGTCCTGTAACTGGACCAAACTTCAAGGAGTATAGTGTTAGCTATCCCAAGGTTATATTTACTGGATTTAAGTCGTGTTTGTTTTGCCGTGTTACAGATATGCAATGACTGGGCAGCTAAGTTCAAAGAGTGATGTATACAGTTTTGGTGTGGTGCTCCTGGAACTCTTGACTGGCCGTAAACCAGTCGATCATACACTGCCAAGAGGACAGCAGAGTCTAGTCACATGGGTATGCTCACTTTTCCCCTAGCAATTATTTACTGAATTTGATTTCCTTGCTATTTTACTAATATCAAATTGGTCGCATATCTGAACCAGGCGACACCAAAATTGAGTGAAGATAAGGTAAAGCAGTGCGTTGATGCTAGACTTGGTGGAGACTACCCTCCTAAAGCAGTTGCAAAGGTAACCCCACTGTTCTTTAAAATAGTTTATTCATAAACTGAATCCCATTATTCCAAAATAATTAGGAATAACTGTACTTACACCTCCTGACACTTGGTCCAACTATAGAAATCTTTCCGACTTTTAGAATTATCACAAGTACACTATTTAGACGAACATGGTTCCCCCAAGGTTCGAACAATTATAGAGACACTCGTCGAAGTTTGTGAAAGACATTATCGCAAAATTGGCTTTCCATGAAGAATGTCACCACGTGTTATAATACTTGAGTGCCCATCTTGTTATACTATCATGAATTCTGATCACGAATGCGTGTTTGGTGATTTTGCTTATAACAGATGGCTGCGGTTGCTGCGTTGTGTGTGCAATATGAAGCTGATTTCCGGCCAAACATGAGCATTGTAGTAAAAGCCCTTCAGCCTTTATTGAATACTCGATCTGGACATCCTACTGGTGAAACACCACATATGTGAATTCAACAATCTGCCAAGCTATAATAGTCAAAGTTATTTATACTAAAGTAAATTTGCTGAAGATCTTTTGCCTCCGTCCATATTGTTTCCATTGCATCCCACCGGCCAAAAAGGAAGTTCATGTCTGTTCCATTTGCTTATTATTTGATGAGGTATCGATACCAAACCGAGGCGACTGCCACGTCTTCTATTCATTATATGACTTTTAATTGTATCCCAAAATTTCATTAAAAGAAAAAAAAAAAGGAAAAAAAAAGGAGAGAATGATAGGAACACTATTATGAAATGTAGAATGGTACCTCCGCATTTTTTGGTGCAGATGATACTGTAGCTGTTGATTGTTTGAGAAATATTTGATGGATTAAATTTCTTAACTTCATTTGCTACATTTTCCTTCTATTTTTTCTTTCTTCATAAAGCTAATCATAAGCAGGCTGAAAGTGAAAGTTGTCTGATAATTAGTGAAGGTTAGTTATATATAAAATGTGAGATATTTGAAATATAGATTGAATGTTGAAATCATAGGAGGAAAAGTATGTTAGTAGGTGTTACATAATGTTTTTTTGGATATGATTGAAATGACATTGGTTTGGTGATTAAATCAATATTTCTAAATACATAGAATATATATATATATATATATATATATATATACTGGACGTATATTATATTGGCTATTGATTAAATCAATGATTAAAGTGATATAGAGAGATATACTACAAAAATAAAAGTTTTTAAGGTGTTTTATTTTGTTGAGATTTTTTATATTCTGATAATACATGATACAATCGACATTTGGATTTTAAAAAAAGAAAAAGAAAAAGAGAAACAGTGAAGCAAACAGGTCACTTACAAATAAGTTTGGAGCAGAAGATTGAAGCTTGAGAGTACCTGGACATAAATTAGCAGGAAATTTCCGAGAACATATATTAATATAATCGTGTAGGAATTCCTAGAGGCAATTGTAAAAGTTTGCAGATATCCAAAAAACTGAAGGAAGATGAAATTTCTTTGAGATTTTATATAATATGAAATTCTCTATATTTTTTATTCCTTATAAAAGTAATAAGTTATAACCTATAACTAATGATTGTAAAATTGAACACAAACCATCAAAACAAGTAGTTTGATTTGACTTCCAAAACACTGACCAAGAAAGAACAAAGATGAAATCAAGTGCAGCGATCGACGCATGTGCGGTTCCCAAACACCAAGCCAAGGGCATCTTAACTCTTAAGTTGGGCAAAATCAAGGGAGCATCAAAAGAGTCGTTTGATTGAACTAGGCCAACCAAAAGACAACCTAGACTTGCACATAATAATTCTAGTCGGTCTATAAACTTTTAGTCAACTCATTTAACAAGAGTATAAGTGTCTTTAAATACTTATTTTTATATCTCTTTAGAGTTTAATTGAATGTGAAGGGGCTCATGGATTTGTTTATCTATGTCCATGAAATAACAAATAAAGGAGGTTCAAATCAGCGGAGATTTGAGACTTTATAGCCTATTTCACGCACCAGATCTAAAAACAACCAGAACAGGTTACTTCCTCAACCATTTACAGAGTTGATTTACAATATTGGACAGCAGCATAAGTCGTGAAAGCACAAAAATGCAGTACAATCAGGTCATGACCAAACCCACTGCATTTCACTAATGTAGCTTTAGTTCATGTCAGTCGGAAATGTCATCTTCAAGAAAATTAAGCTCTTGTTCATCATCATCGTCATCATCTGAAGCTGCATCACTATGATCTGGATTAATGTCCAAAGGTTCTACCACATCTCCCATCTCCACCAATGCTTTTCTTGGATCTGCATTTCCATCATCAAACTCCAGCAAATCGTTCTCATATGCATCTCCATGCTCCATTTCAGTATAAATGATTTCCTGCAAATTGAATGTGAATCATTTAGCAGAAACAATCAGGGTGACAAACGTAACTCTGCTCGGGAGAAAACTTTCAAGTTGCATTCAACCCAAGTACGAAGAAATTATCGAAGTATCTTTATCTACTTGAGACATGTTATTGGACGTTTTCTGCTCACTTTAAATCACAAGATGATGTAACAATGATAGCATGAAATCCACATTTGCAGAATGAATCTAAAAGTTGCACAATGTTCACAGAATCGCTATGAATAATGTATTATGAAAAAGAAAGTAAAAGCAAAGACCGTAAGACTACAACTTATAATCAGTAAGACAAAGCTAGGATAAGAAAATAGCATGAAACTGGCACTCAACATCTTCGGCTAGAATCACAGTCAACCATTATCTCATCTAGCACAGCATTTTTTTTATAATAGAATATGCTAACATTGAAATGGTATGATATGAAAAATCCATAGCACACCTTCTATATACACTAAAAGTTGACTGTAGCCACTCATTCTTATTCACAAACAAATAAAAATACTTCCGTATAAAAGACTGCTTCCATTATAAAAAAAATTGTGCCAAACAGAGTCAGTGTAAAGCAACGAAGACCTTAAACTGGTGAGAGTATTTGGTTAGTTGTACAGTCATAATTCATCTGCTCGACATATTTTGTTAGTTGCAGCTTTACCGTATAGTCATAATATTCACATCTAATGTGTATCAATTCAAACACTTCTAACTAATTTGAACACAAAAAAGCAAAATGAAGATAAGAACAGATTTAGTTCCCTGCAACAATTTATTAACTGGAAATTAGAATAAACACAATTCTTTAACAAAGGGAAAAAAATTGATGTACTCCTCACGTCAATTTTCTCTACGCTTTTGACATGACAATTTTACTACTGATACCTCTACCCCACTAAGAAACCTGCAACACTAAGAAGCAAACTATCAAATTAAAACAGAGTTCTGTCGTTACAGATAAATGTTTAAGCCATACCTCATCTTCTTGCAAGGCTTGTTTCTCTGTCTCTACCATCCAGTCGTATAATAAACTTTCTTGCAGAACACTGTCCAAGGACACTGAATTACTAGACCTTTTCCTCATTTGCCGTTCCCTAAGTCTCAAATTATAGTGAACATATATTGCCTCGTCTAATCTTTTCTGTGCCAATATGTTGTGCTTTTGTCCATGGATCTGATCATGCATACTCCAGTTATGCTCACAGCCAAAAGATGAGCAAATTTGACTCAGTATACGGACAGCTATCCGCTGAAGCTCCAAACAATTTATTCCATGTTGTTGCCACCATGCAGCTAGAGAAAATGAGACCACTTTCAGAGTGAATTACACATTTCATGTACGATCTGATGAAAATAGTTTGATGGGAAAACCTGGATCAAGCTCTGATCTAGTACTGATTGCCAAGTCAGTTCCAAAATCAGCTTTTGCAGATCCAAAGTCAGAAATCTGAAACAATCAGTGCAAATATTGGAAATGAAAATGTAAGAAACTCCCGCTTAAAAATGAAAATCTAAGGAAATAACTAGAAAGCACCTGCCTGCATAGATGCCGAAATCCTTCTCGCACTGTCTGGTTCCAATCTAACGATGCAGGCGTTCAAGCCACGTACAACATCTGGATGCTACAAGATGTGCAATGGTGCGCTATTATTTTCGGAAATGCAAACACAGCTAGTTTCATTTACTTCAAACAAAATATTTCAGAAGGATAAACTCTCCTACCAGAATAAAGTCTGGGCGATACCGGTACGCTGGATTCAGGAAGTAAGCAGCCAGATAGAGGGGATGATGAAACAGTGTACTCCAGTAACTATCAATCACACTCCAAAAGGGTTCATATTTACGTGGATCATCATTGTGATTGATTTTGATGGCAAGCTTAGCTCTATACATGTCATTGTAGATAAATGGCATTGATAGGCTCTCATCATTATTGATCTTCTGAAGAACTTCCATCACAGGGTTCACTGATCTTCTAATAAACTGTACTTTCCTCCAAAAAGAGGAATCCAGCACTATATTTTTCACCTCTTTACCCTCGTCCAATTTTGAAAACCTAGAAGAAATCCATTTGTTTGACTGAAACATTCTCCTAAGACCAACCCTATGGTCAAGCAAACTTTGCAATGTGGTAAAACTTGAAGAACACGGAGTGACCGATGGCCTTAGCAGTTCCTCACCTCCAGTAAATTCTTTTTTCATTAAGTTGAGTAACCAGATCCTATTGTAAATGAATTTTGTTATTTTCTGCCCTTTCTCTATGCAGTCTTGCACCTGATTCAGTTTCATAAACTCTTCAAGCATTTGCTCAATGCAATAGGCAGCACAAGGTGTCCAATATAAGTTTGTTCTTCTCTCTTCAAGCATCTTCCCAGCAGCCTGATAACTGGGGGTATTTTGAGTGATTACCTACACCGACAGTTATTTCCGAGGAGGATAAAAGGGTGAGGGAGAAATGGGAAGTCAACTAGCGAACAACCAAAACTAAAAAAGGAGTTATGATGCAAGAAATGTTACCTGCACAACATTTTCCTCCCCCATCTCCTCCACCACCTTGTCAAGCAATTTATACAAATACGTTGCATCATCAATTACGTCTGTGGCATCAACTGAACGAACAAAATACACTCCACGAGGGCAAGAAACCAAAATATTGATCAATGTCCTACCTTGACTATCTCTCCAACTATCCGCCAAAATGGAGCATCCTGTGACCATCCAGGAAGACTTGTACTCCTCAAGGTGGCTTTTGATGGTAAAAATCTCATCCTGTAAAAACCGTCCAGATAGTAACTGGTTTGAAGGTCCAACAAAACCTGATCCATATTGACCAACCAACTCTATCATTTTCTGAAAATAAGGGGAGTTGGCTAAATGAGAAGGCACTCCTGCATGATAGAAAAATTTGCAAATGGCAGATATGACTTCCCTTCGGGACTTTTTTGAGGAACCTGTTTTAACTTGCTTGTTAGATGCTTGCATCTGAGTTTTTGGTGTCTTCAGAAGATTACTATCAAACCTGGATCTTTTTGACGGTGGTTCAGACCCATTACAAGAAGACAACCCTCTGAAAGTTCTTCTCAACTCTCGGTCAAATCTTCTATCACCGAGTAAAAGTTTATCATTACTGATAGCATAGGCAGCTTCTTCTTCTTGGTCTTCCTCTTCATTATCTGAGTTTACATAAAATGAAGATATCTCCTTTGTGTCAGGTCGTCTATGCCTCCTTCCCGAACGATGCCATTTCATGTTCTCCTTTATTTTGAGATACACTTCCTCTGGCGCATTCTTACATGGAGCAACTTCTCCAGGTATCCTAGCTAGGTGTTGCTTGAACCGATTAATACCGCCACTGACTATCTTCTCACAGTAATTACATTTAACCTTCTTCTTGCGGTCATCCTGAGGAACACCATGTTCCCAACCAGGGTCAACATATCCCAATGAACGAAGTGGAGTCATATTTATCACCAAACCCCTGTCACTGACCAATTGCTTACCTTTGTTCCTATGTCCAACAGGCTCTTCCTCCTCCACATCATCATTAGCATTGAAATTCAAATACAATTGTTCATCATAGTCAATCTGCCTAGATTTCTTACCAACGCGGCAGCCCTCTAAGTTGTCTCTCATTTTCTGGTACACTTCTTCTGGAGCCTTGTCGCAATATGTCACCTCACCAGAAAGCCGTGCAAGATGCTGCTTCAATCTGTAAATTCCACCGCTAACTACTTTCCCACAGTAATTGCACCTGACCTTCTTCTTTCTCTCATCTTGAGCAACACCATGCTCCCATCCTGGGTCTACGTATCCAGAAGACCGAAGCGATGCCATCTTCAGACCATTCCCAGTGCAAGCAATCCTACACTCGCTATTCACGGCAATGTGAATACCCTGTTGACGAAAAACCACAAGGAGTAAATGTTCTCGCAATCCTCATTTTCGTAACACGCAATCGATGTCAAACTACAATGAGAAAGTAACCTCTAGTAGTTTTAGTCAGTGCTTGCAAGCATAAAATGTAAGTTCAAAGCTTAGTAACTCATCCAAATAACGAAAAAAAAAAAAAACACAATTTCTCATAGTTCTAAATTCAAAAAAATCAATCTAATTCCACCATAATTCTGAATATGCATTCTGTAAGGAGATAATGTCAGATATCACCACCCTTCAATTCACTTAACAGAACAGTGGACAAAATACGAAAGTTTCACATCATTTCAAAAACTTAAAAATATCATAATTCCTCAAAGCATCAATCAAGACGAAGAATCAACTGAGACTACAGCAACTAATAACAACAACGAAACAGTGAGAATCAAAAACAGGTATATCTAATGTACCTGAAAAAAATGAAGCCGTTTGATGAGCAGCGATTATGAGTTGCAATTGGTGGATAAAATTAGGGTTTGAAAGAGGGGATTGGAATTTGGGGAAGAGAGAGAGAGAACGAGTTTGAGTCTATCGTGACTCTCTGAGTGGACGCGGCCCGGTTCTAGGGTTTCTTCATTTCATTACCAAAACTTAATAAATTAATAATAATAATAATAATAAAAGAAGGTATTCTTTTTATTATTCAATTGAAAGAATAAAAACAGAGTTTTTAGTCAATTTTTATTCCTCTATTTTGGCATATAATAACAATACACACATAATGTAAGAACATGAAATTAGCTAGGTGTTTATAATATTTAATATAAACATTTTCTTTTCAGAGACTTCTAGTATACTTTATTTTCTTTTGTAAAATAAAAGAAAAACAAAGTGACGCGTGAACTATGCTTCTCCGACTTGTATTCATCGTGATTTTATTAAAACAATAAAAACAAAAGTCATTAATATAAACATACAAAATGTGTTTATACTAACTTCATTGCCAACATACAAAATGTATTTATACTAAATTCATTGCCAACACCTTAATAATAAATATTTCAAAACACCACCAAAATTAGAAAAAGAAAAATACATTTCCCACATGATGAAAAGAGATACGTTGTATTAGGGGCTTTGATGGTCATGTTCAATAAAGATTTATAGCACTAATATTTATTTTACTTTAGTTAAAGAAAACTAACACAATCTCAATTATAATTCCTTGAATATCAATTATTTTGTGTCACATCGCTAGCCAAGCTAGTTAATTAGTTATTCATCAAAAACAAAAAGTGCCAAGCTTACTTCCAACTTCTAATTTGCAATAATGAAACTCATTTTTTTACACAAAATAGTCATAGTCATAAATCAAATCCAACATTTCATTGTGACGCTACGTCCGTACTATCACACTAGAATATAAAAGGAGCAAAAAAGATTTTTTTAAAAAAAAGAGAAGGAATAAAAACAGTAGGAAGAAGTGAGTAGTAAGTATTACGTGGCGTCTCAACTCACCACTCCCATAACCAATCCACTCCGATCAATTACCACCACCACCGGCGCCGGCGAGTCATTTTTCTAACAACACAATGGAGCTTCATCTGAGAATCACTCCGATTTCACTTTCAAAACCTAAAATCACTAAATTCGTCTCCACCTCCAAATTCTACGCAAATCTCCACTCTAAATGTAATCGGAGGAGCATCAACAGCAAATTACTCGAAGCATCATCATCATCATCGTCATCGTCGTCGTCGGCGGCGGTGGTGCTGGAGCAACCCGGAGGAAAAATGGTGGTGGAGTTAGTTGGGGCTTTTAACGAGCTTACAGAGAGAATGAAGCTCAGCAACAACAGCAGCAATGGCGGCAGCAGTATGTTGCTGTTCAAGGCTTTGAAGCTGTCGATACCTTTGCTTCGTTCGCTTCCGCTTCTTCCTGACGGACGTTCTCCTCTCACAAAAGCTCTGTCTCTTGCCCTAATTCTAGCCGATCTTCAGGTTAATTCGCCTATGTATTAGTTATTGTGTGATTGATTTGGTTTTATTTTAGTTGTGTGTTTCTGTTGTTCAGATATCTGGTGTTGTCCTGTGTTAGGAGTGAATTCTGATGATAATAGAGGATGAAGAATGGAATATCTTGAGATTGCAAGTGTTTAAATTGAATTGTCCATGAGTTTTTGGATTCGGAAAAGTGTCCCACTGATATCGATCTAGCTTTACGATAGTTTTCATTTCTGATTTAACTAAACTATTCCGTCGGAAGCTGAGTTCCAGGAGTAGTTCTTATTCGTTTGTGTGGATAATTACATATTAATGTTTGTGCTGCAATGATAGTAATTAAGGAAATTAGAAGCGTGTTCCTCGCTTCTCGAAGGAGCATGTTGAGGAAGGAAGCGGTGACATTCTTTTCTTATTGAAGGTCCCTCACTACCATTCAACTTGTTAGGACATGAAAGAAATTTAGATCCGAAGCTGATTGGATTATATCGATACAAATACCTTCGCATGGCCCTGTTTCCAGTTTTCTATGCTTAAGTGTTTCTATGTTGGTTGGGTGTTCTTTTTGGATTGATTGTCATGTAGAAGCATGAAAATCACTGTTATTAATGCCTTCTGCAGATGGATGCAGAGGTTATTTCTGCTGGAATATTGAGAGATGTCATTGAGGGAGGTGCCACGACCATGTTCGAAGTGAGGGATCGCACTGGCACCGGCACTGCTCATCTGCTACATGAAAGCATGCGGTTAAAGAACATTTCTTCAAAAGTGGAGGCATTAGATGATGAGACTGCTTCTGCATTGAGAAAATTCTGTCTCACATACTATGACGTGAGGGCTATAATACTAGACCTGGTTGTAAAGCTTGACATGATGAGGCACCTTGATTATCTCCCAAGGTACAAGCAGCAAAAGTTAGCTCTAGAGGTTATGAAGATATATGCCCCACTGGCTCATGCAGTCGGAGCAAGCCTATTATCTCTTGAACTGGAGGATCTTTCGTTCCAATATCTGTTTCCTTATTCGTACCTTTACATCGACACATGGTTAAGGAGCCACGAGACTGAAAGCAAGCCTCTGATTGATGTACACAAGGACCAGCTGCTTCACGCCTTGAAATCTGACCCATATTTGGCTGAAATGGACTGTGATATATCTGTTGAAGGTCGTTATAAGAGTCGTTTCAGTACCATGAAGAAACTGTTGAGAGATGGGCGTAAACCTGAAGAGGTGAATGATATCTTAGGCTTAAGAATTATACTGTCACCTCCATCTGGAGTTAATTCATCTGAAATTGGAGAAAAAGCATGCTATAGAGCACGTGAGATCGTCCGATCCTTATGGAAAGAGATGCCTAGCAGGTCTAAAGACTATATCATGCGGCCCAAGGCTAATGGATACAAGAGTCTACACATGGCAGTTGATGTCAGTGACAGTGGAAGGCCAAGACCGCTGATGGAGATACAGATTAGAACGGCAGAGATGGACATGTTGGCAGCCGGTGGAACTGCATCCCATGCATTGTACAAGGGCGGACTCACCAATCCAGAGGAGGTAAGACTCGAATATGAACATTTGAAATATAAAGATTGTGCTTAATTTCTCATCAATTCAGTTTTCTTCTGGAGCTATATTTAACTCTCTCCGAGTGGGTATGGTCAAAGTTTGGAGTATTTTTGACATAATTAGCAATGATCATCATGAAGGATCCTAGATTAATCTTCATAGTATTAGAATTGAGCTATTTTAGCCACGAAACTAAGTTTTTTCTGCTGCTACGAATTCTCAGGCAAAGCGGCTGAAGGCAATTATGATGGCTGCAGCTGAACTAGCAGCATTACGTCTTAAAGATTTTCCTTCCACAAATTATATGAGGCTAGAAACTGATCACAGAAATCGGGTGTTCCGTCTACTAGACAAGAATGGAGATGGTAAAATCAGCATTGAGGAACTTATGGAAGTAATGGAGGAGCTCGGTGCTGAAGAAGAAGATGCGCGTGAGATGATGCAACTCCTTGATTCAAACTGTGATGGCTCTCTAAGTTCTGATGAATTTGATTTGTTCCAGAAACAGGTACCTGTGTAATTCTGTAGTATCATCAATTAGCACAAATAAGTTCCCATGTCAATTAACTGAAATGTTTAGGAAGGTGCTGTTTTTTATTCTAATTGGTAATACCATCTGGTCGATGCCTTAAGCAATGAAAAACTGCCGCTGCCAATAGCTTACTGACTAGCACATTCATTTAAGATTGACAAATTATAATAACTACCAATCATGTTTTCACTTCTAATAGAATTCCTTTTCTCTTTGTGATATATGATAGGCTTTTTTATTGCTGCTCTGAGTTCAACGTTTTGGTCTAACCAAGTATGATGTTCTAATATTTTGGTATTCCACTTTCTATAACTGTTATAATCTGAACTGCAGGTTGAACTCATGCGAAATTTAGATGACAGAGATGCCCGATGCAAGAAAATGTTGAATAAGAAGCTTCAAATAGAAGATAGCAGTGGCCTAATTCAGGTATACAGTAATGAGTTCAGAAACAGACTTGCAGTAAACTAGTCTTTTGTTTGCCGGGTATTGAATATTTAAACCTGTCTTAGAAGCTTTGATCCGGATGTAAATTTAGTAGTCCTGATATTATACTTGTGCATAGATACAAAATCCACGATTTGATAGGGGAACCATGTAGAGTGGCTTGTACACCATGTAAATAGTATATTTCTGTTGTATTCATTTAGGTTCACTTTGTGTGTAAATTATTGAGAGGTGAGAGACCCTGTATTGGTAAATAAACATCTTGGGGTTTTCGTTCAACGTTGCAAGTTCTGATATAGACAGGAGAAGATTTGTATTTGAGAATGCTGTAAGGATTAAGAACACTTGTTTGGCTCTAATTGTATATTGTTCCTTGTTTCTTGTTTCTTGGTATTCTAAGAGATTCATCCAGACATGCAAGTACACGAACATTCGATTGCACTGGTGGTGTACTAGAAATAAAATTATTCAAATTCGCAGTGTGTTAACTCAAGATTTAACGTGAAGTCAAGAGATATTGCTTAGAAAGTTATTATTTTAATTAAAATACCACTAGCAAGCCACGTTCAAAGAATGATTTAAGCAGTGTTTGTTAATCGAACACTCTAAAAGTGCTTGAAATAAATAAAAGGCAAATTTTAACATCTTTCGTTCAAGAGTCTGCAACTGCCTCCTTAAATAATTATCACTTAAGGTAGCAATTTATCGGTTTCACTTAATACCTCAAATGCTAATATAACATCTAGTTAATTTCTTCATTGTCATACATGTTTAAATGCTTATAGCTATAACTCTAATGCCATGAGAAAACATAAATCTTAATCATCCTCCACAAAAGCACAAGATTCACGAGGTGTTAGTCTATTATAGACTCACACAAGCACTATTCAAGTGTTTTATATAACCGACTTATAACTTGTGTTTCTGCCTATCGGGAAAAGGAAAAAAAAAAAAAAAAAGCCAAAATAAATGGAAGCCCCCAAAACAGGTTCCATAACACTTTTAGAATAAAAACTATTTTCTTATTTAATTATCTTAATTAAGAATAATCATAACACGGTAAATAACCATTAAAAATATTTTCAAAATAATGTTTAAGACACTACACAAACGACGTCACCCTTTAACCAACTAAAAGCAACTTTGGAAAGAAAGAAAAGAAATACATGCAGCACAAGAAAATACAAAATAAAGGATAAATCCAGAAACACATAAATTAACATAAAGGGCAAAGAAAGAAGAGTAGCAATCATACAAGAGTGAGGAGGATTAGAATTTGGCAGAGCAAATAATCCCAAATTCAAAAGATAAAGGGAAACAAGTAGCCATAACAAGTAGCATGCAAAAAACTGTCTATAGCTCTTCCACTAGTTATTTCTGCAGGAATCACTCAGTCTCTACCTTATATGGTTTGCAACTGAGAAAAAGAAATCCGAATAATTGAACCACCCAGGGATGTCGCATGCTTGCACACAAGGGCTTCGGTCGCCTGCTCCTCATTTTCAAAAAGGACGAGAGCCTGCTTCTTTCCATTCATCTCAAAGAGTTTTGTACCCGTGATTGTTCCATGCTCTTCCAAGTGAGCTACTATTTCTTCTTCTGTCACGTCCTGCGGGAGAGTCGATATGTGGATCATTTTGGTGGGCGAACAGCAGTAGCGGTAATTCTTTGCTGCGTTACGATTGAAACGGTTGAGATTTGAGTTGAGGTATTCATGGGTTTCAGCTCCAGTTGTGATGTTTGGGTGCTTTGAAAAGTTTACCTCCAACCGCTTTCCAAACAACATAGCACCCTGTACATATTGGAAGCATATTTAAGTTTCTGTGCCGTATTATATATAGGGCTATTTACATCTACACCAAATGAAGTTTGGCCTTATTATAACTCCCCTAAGAATTGAATAATTACAAAGATAATCCCTAAACCTTCAAGAATACTAAAAATAGGGAGTTTATCTCTAGGGTTTTCCAAAGCCTTAGGGTTGTAAGTAATCAAATTTCAGGAGAAACTTGTTTTGTAATCTTCTTTGTAACTTTTATGATGTGTTTCTATAATTATTCAAACAATAGAAAAAATTACGTAATCAGACCAAACCTTAGGAGGTGTAATTGCAATTATCCCTCAGGAAGCTCACATACAGACAAATTACGGTTCTGAAGTAAAATTAAGAAGAAAATAACTGGACCTTCAAAAAGTGAACTGCCAATTCAGCCTGAAAGCCATCAACCATCTGAACTAGAGCATGATCTGGTTTGTTTCGGAGAAGTTTGATCCTAACAATGTTACCGTAGATTGAGAACATATTAAATAACTTGTCCTCATCTATCCGCTGCAAAAAAAAAGGTCGTGCAATGGTAGAATTAACGCAATTTTTATTTTTAAGTCATGTTTTAAGCATCTGAAATGAAGCGGGTGGGGTGGGGCTGTAGGCAGAGAGATAAACTTACATCAGGATTCAGATTTGATACAAGAACCGTGCACCTATCATTGGTACCACTTATTCCAGGAGGCAAACCCCCTCCAAAAGCAGCAGCAATAGCAGCAGCATTACCCATCTACATTTTCAAGACCAAACAAAAAGATCCAGCATAATCATCAGGAACCTTTTTAAATCACCTATACACGCCAGCATTGTACTTTGTAACATGACAAAAACATATTAAATAAAACCAAAAGACATAAAATATACTTATATATCTAACTGCAAACACTTTCGAACTACCATGTGCAGAGGAATCACCCTGATCGCAGAAGTAGTTATCAACATATTCCACTCAATCAACAAGGTTTTATTTCGTCATCAGTCAAGATGCCAAACAACAGACAACGCATGTATATCTAAAGAATTTATGATAGCACTCGGATGATAAAAGCATTAGGAGGGAAATAGTGAGTTTTGCATGCTCTGATTAGGTAACGCAGCAAGTTAATGTCCGAATTGTAATGCAAATACAACTTCCAATGGCGTTGGAATCAGTATATCAATAAGTAAGATGCAGCAAGAACACACCTGTGGAAATCCAACTGAAAGAAAGAAGAACAAGGAGCAAGAGAGAGAGGTTAGAATAGTGGGAAAGATTGTAAAGGACAAAGTACTACAACAGAGTATCACATAGCTAAATAAGCACCTTGACGGGGATACATGCCTCCATCTCCATACACAGGCTGCCAAGAAAGTGAAGCATATTTTGATATTCCATCAGAAAGCAGTTACAATGGGCAAAAGTAGAATGATGTCAAATATTATACTAGAGAAGAATTGATTTACTTGAGACGACTTGCCCTTTTGCTCTGAGGGCAAGGACGGGTTTGTAAAGTCCCTACACAAGAAGATGACAACACAGAAGGAATGTTACTTGCAGCATAAATAGAGAAAAATAACATTAGATCTAACACAAAACATACCTAGAACGTTCATTGTTGTAATTCACTTGCAATTCATCCAGGCTGGACCAGAAAAAAGAATTTGGTAAACGTTGAACAAGGCAGCTGAGAGAATTCCAGGACATGTAACAAACAAATGCACCATGAATTAAAAAAGTTTAAACTCACTTTGAGAACTGAATGTCCAGCTGACAGCAACCATCATATATATTCCGTCCCTGTAAAAAAATTATAAGTATACAAATCGTCTGAATGTCAAAAGAGCGTCACCAAGACAGATCAAATCATTTATCATTAAACATACTTGAAGAGCGTTCCTTGCTGTAATAGCACACTGGCGTAATTGATACTGAATAAGAGCTTGAAATCCTATAAAATTTACATTATGAGTATCTGTCAGAAACTATAACATAATAAACAAGCTAGAAATGCAGTTTGCAGAGCATATAGTCAAACTACTCTTTGTCTAACACCAATAAGGAAATAATAAATATTTATATATTGAAACCAAATTAGAGAGATCCCAATGAAAGTGAAGACTGCAAAAATAATGACGCAACACGTACTGCGTAACACGTCGACCTGATAAATCTTTATATACCTACATCAGAATCAAAATTAAGAAAGAGAGGAAAGAGAGAAATTTGGAAGATGCTGACCAGCCGACTTCTGAAATGTGACGATCTTCTCCACAAATCCATGAGGGGAGAACACTTGATGCAGCACTTCCACAGTTATAGGATATAGCATGTGATGTATCGTAACTAAGAGAATTCGGTTAGGCTGAATATCCAGAGAGAGAGAGAGAGAGAGATAGTCCAACAGCCAACCAGCACAGAGACAGAATAGAGAGAAGATCCCAACAGCAGACCAGCACAGAGACAGAAGAGAGAGAAGAGATGGGAATGAATAGAATAGAATACAGAGAAATAAAAACTAAAAAGAAATATAGGGCTAGAATAACCAGCATCAAGCAACCAACAAAATGCAGATTAAAAAAACAAAATTGAAAACCATTAATATGCTACTATGTTTCATATTCTACACAACCACCTGTGTGAAATCCTTTGTGGGTAAGGCCCAGCCAAAAGAAAGACACGGAAATAATCTAGTGGAGAACAAACATTACCAAAGATCCCAACCACTTAAAAGAATATTAACCTTAGGTATCTCTCAAAGGAAAAGGAAGACCAAGAGAAACAAACCATTGCTGATCCAAAAGGAGGTCCAAGGCTCAAAATTTTAACCAGAAAATTTCCTCCAGAATGGACAATGTAAGATGATTAAGCACTCAATGTCCTTAAATAAAGTTTATTTCGCCTTTCATCTACAGGTCATTTCCCATACATGCAAATTATAAGGTCCACCAACGGCATCTAATTACACTTTCAAACCTTGAAGACTTAAGTCTCCTGAAGTCATATACAAACTTCTGATATCTGTCCCAACCACAGCAAATACTTTTAAAATGCGCCGTCTGCTTCTGGAATTCTTGTATCTTGTCAGAAAGTAAAACCCTTCAACTCGTGCTCCAAATCCTATCGAGTGTTATGTGCCATAACAAGCCCTTCACTATTTAAGAAACCGCAACCCACCCCCCACCCTGGTGGCACCAACATTAACATTGGTACAATCAATCACATCATAACATCAGTATCGATGAAGTCTAGGGAGAATCACCAAAAAAGTATAGTATAATTACCTCATCTCCTCGTGCTTGAGGAGCCTGATCCATAGTTGTCAGTTCTTGGTGTGATGAAAATTGAACATAAACATTCCTTCCCCTATAAAATATTAAGAAATTCAATAGCATACAAAATAACATTAGAAAAAAAATGAGATAAGGACGCTGACCACGAAGTTGGGAATTTAAAAATAATGCTACCTTATGCTAGGCTGAACACCAGCGTAAAATTGTAGAGCATTTACTGCTGAAGGGACATCTTGCATTTGGAGGAGGGCCTGCAATTTAGATATGAAGCACAGTATCAAACACAGATTTACTTCAAGCGAGATTCATATAGAGCTCCTCGAATATAGTTCCAAGGAGGAAACCTGATTCTTTGCTCGAAGCATCACAAGCTTGGTGATTACTCCAAATGGCTGGAACAGCTGGAGCAAGTCATTCTAGGAAAGCCATAAATAGTATCAAGAGATTAAACATCGAAAATAAAAGTAAACACACAGGTTAATTTCTACTGAAGTGCGATATGTGCCATCTGATCTGTCATAAAAGTGGAGAGGTAATATAGACCTACATTTGTTGAAACTTTGAAGTGACAAAACAAACATCTTTTAATGAGTCGTCAGCTCGGGGGGGTTTTACCAATAGTGGGGACAAAATATTTACTTTTTGCAATGAGTGTCGGACAGTTCAATTGAGTTTCCATGACAAAAAGAACAGTTAATAAATGCAAAGTTAAGGACAAGAAATTCAGACGAACACAAAAATACATAAGTTAAATAAATAAGGTAGAGTTATACACATAAAAATAGGCAGATGCAGATATTATACCTCAGAAATCTCATGCCCCACATTACGAACATGAATGACTTTGGAAGGCTCTGTCATTATCAACAAACCTGAAACAAAAGAATGTGAAGTAGGTAGTCTCAGATGTTGCTAGAGTCGAACATCAATGGCTAAGAAAATGACAAGTTGGAAAATATGGGAGAGGGAAGGGAATTAAGGAAGTCATGTATTTTGGGGCGGGGCTCGACACAAATAACAAGGAACTGGAAAAAGGAAATCACAGAATAGATTGCAGAAATATCATTTGCGTGAATAGTAACCAAGCTAGCTATTGTACAATGAAAGCTACGGCTCATAAAACAACACAAGTGAAGTAAAATTTAAAAATCAATCTTTCTGATTTCATAACAAGGAGAACCAGAATACGGCAAGGTGCCAGCAACAACTGGTGAAACTACTTTAGCAAGATTCTTGAACCCCGAGAAGTGTTTTATCACTTTCACATGGGTTTGAAAAACCAGACACACAGCGACAAGAAGAAAATTTATTGGGAAAACTACTGAAGATTTAACAGTGTCTTGCCTCTATAAGTTTGAGTTTAATTAGACACTTAAACCAATATTCAGCTACCATCCAAGTAAACCAATCAATATGTATAACACATAAGGGTGGCAAAAGGATCAGGTAGGATCTTGACTGGATCCATTTTGACCAGCACTCCGAAGTGACATCGACTTTGTTGGATACAAATAGATCAGACGACAACCAGGTCCCTATCGAAGTTGTTGCCTTTTCACATATATTTACTAAAAGGGATCCAACCGGATCTGTGTTAAATTCCTAAGCTAAATTAGTCAGGAGCCCTTCGATAAACAATGTAGATACACGCACGCGCACATACATATTTATTAAATGAATGAATGAATCTCGCTTGTATCCAAAAAAGTATGTATCGCATATATCGTGAATCTAGACAATCAGATTTCTGTGATACAAAAAGTATATAACTCCGTCCTAGTTTTTCGGAAAAGTAACACCTTTCCTCTTAAAAAATGCATTTTTACCAAATTATCCTTTAGATATCCGAAAATATGTGCTACAGTTCATTTGTAGTTAAGAAGTTGAGGGCAAATTGCCAAAAACTGATCATTTTCGGGGGAGGGGGGACGCGTGGAATTGCTAACGTCCCGACAAACTAATAAAGATCATAATCTTCACATATTAAATACGAAACACGACAACGTTATCCACAACAAGTCAGAACAGGATAGAATTTTCACGAAGGAGCACATTTAAAGGAAAAGCGCATAAAGATGTTGCATTTAGCAAAGATACCCCCAGTCCATGCATTCCACGTGAATTGTGAAGCGACTTCACAAATTCAAGAAAATGTAACGAAGAAGGTAAAATGTAGCTAAGTGAAGATATCTATACCAAACACCAGACATAAACGAAGAAAACTATACAAAACACCACACACAGAAGAAGAAAAAAAAGATCTTTTTCTTTTTTATGGTTTCATCTACAGTTAGTACAGCCGCCTATAGGTACTCTGATGAGGACAAAGTTTTCGGCCCAACAAAATATTAAATCATAACCTAAAAATAAAGAACACAATCAGGTGATAAACCTAGGTAAAAATAAAACAATCCAAGCAGAACATGTCATTTTCCACCAGTAGTTTCAGCGTTAATGAAAAAAGTTTAAAACTTATGAATTTTTGCACATTAGATGAAATTGAAAAAAAAAAAAAAAAGTTCAAACAAAAATTACAAAAAAACAGGGGAAAAAAACAGACTGAGATCGTACCTTAATAACAATAACAAAAACAGGATGATGGGAGATAACAGACGGTATCAACTTCAATAACTAATAAATTCGATTAATCGATCAACAACAGATCTTCACTGAAAAACCCTAACGACTGTTTCTAAGCGATTGAAAACAAAACAGAATACAACGAAGAACAAGTATGAACAAACATTCGAAAATTGAAGTGACAGAATAATGCTGAATCTCACTGTGAGAGAAACACTTTTTCTTTGTCTGATGAAGTGTTGGAGTGAGAGAGAGAGAGAGAAATAAATAGAATTTAGGTGAAAATTTAGGTGAAAATGGTTTGTAAATTGAAATCGATGATGATGATGCGGCTGGCTATCCTCTTTGTTTGTTTCTCTCTCTACACTAAACCATGTACTTGCCTGCCCTACTACACTTTCTCTCTCTAAACTTATATTTATAATTTAATTTAATATAACATATATATATAATGATTATGTGACATTGAAGGGTTTTTTCTTTGCTTTCCCACTTTCGTACTTATGTCCTAATTTAGGTTTTATAACTCTTAATAGAATCACATTCGAAAGAAAAAAAAAGAACTCTTAATAGTATCAAGTGTGTTAGCAACTAATTCATCTTTATTATGAGATATGTATATTGTGGGCCGACATGCTATTAATGCATATGGTAAATTTATTATAGTAAGGGGTTGGTCGGTATTATAAAATAATCACGTGATCGTGCGAATATCGTATTATACTCTCTAATTATAATAATACGATGTATGTTAGGGGTTGTCCGATTGCGTTTAATGTTTATAAGTTTAGTTGAATGAATATTTGGATTTTTTTTATAAATAATTTGTGAAAAGGTGAGTTTAAACTCAGATGTGGTAGCACCTAATAGGCTAATACATCTTTATTACGAGATACGCGAAATCCGAAATGAAATACTATTAATGCGAATGGTAAGTTTAAAATAGTAACGGGTTGACCGGCACTACAAAATAATCATACGATCAAGGAAATGTCATATTGTACTCTCTAATTATAACGCGATGTATGTAGGCAGGGTTGTCGGGTTGCGTTTAATGTCTTACATATGGTAAGTTTATAATAGTAATGGGTTGACCGGTACTACAAAATAATCATATGATCAAGCAAATGTCATAGTATAATACTCTCTAATTATAACACGATGTATGTAGGCAAGGTTGTCGTGTTGCGTTTAATGTCTTTAAGTTTTTAGTTGAATGAATATTTTGAATTCTTTTTAATGTGAAAAGGTAAGTTTAAATTGATTTTGAAGTTATGTGATGCAATCTGTGTAGTATGAAAGTCATTGAAGCATGTTCATTTCAAATTGAATTGATTGTTATTAACTTTAGTGTTACTAATATGTACAACCCTTTGGCCGCTTTTAACATTTTTTTCGGACATTTAAAAATGAGCAACGTACCTTGGTTAACGAGTACGGTCACCTTTCCCAACTTTCAGTTGGAATATTCCACTAGAGGTTGCCTTGCTCTCAGTATACACACTTAATTAAGATTTAAGGAATGAGAATTTTAATAGTCCACCACGAAAGAAACCTCATTAAAAAGTTTTGATGTTATAGTTTTAAATTATTTCAATCCATTAAAGTCATAAATTTCGATTAAACTGTAGTTCCATCAGTATTCATGTTATCATCACATTCTTCCAGATAGAGAATATATTTACCATTTTAGAAATGCAAAAGAATATTGCATTAGTTGGAACCAAAGATGTAAAAAAACAAAGAAAATGAAACAATCTTTATTAAACCTTAAGTTATTCATACTGGCTGAGAAAATTCGAAATACAAATAATGTATTTCTGAACTAAATCCTTCTTTCCACTATCATCTACTGTACATTTTTCAACCCTTACCATAACAAAGCTCTCTATCAGGACACTGATAAGCTTGAGCTGTATTCAAGATGGAACAGTATCGCCTATAGTAAACTCACGCTAAGAATAACCACGGCTCCAACACAAGAATATGAGATTGCTGCATCAGATTACCAAACCAGGGAAATTAATCTGGGAGCAGCAAAGGTCGAACAACCATTGGCCGAGCCACAGTATACACCGGGTCATTCTGCGAATTGGGCAAAATGATGGTACCTACTAAGGTATCATATATTCCTAGGACGACGACAACATTACCTATTCTTTTGGCACCACAAATGCTAATTTCAGATTACCAAGCTGGCACAGTTTTGCTGGATTTTTGTAAATTGTGACCCTTGCCATGTTGTCTTCTGCTAAAATTACATGGGCAATGCTAAAAGATTCGCCTTTCTCAATCGCGAATTGCCACTCTCTCATTGTAATAACAAACCAATTCTTTCTCTCAAATTTGGTTGCTTTGACTTCAATGTACTCCCTACTTTCTTCACTTTCTACTATGATGTCATAAGGTAGTCCTGTCTCACTAGTTTCATTGACCCACTTCACAGAACCATCACCGACTTTCTCCACAAAGTATCTGAAGGCGACAAGCTCCCCCAGTCTCCCTGTAAACTTTGCCTGATCTGAAACTTGATCTCTCTCATTAGAATTTAACATTGACGGAACAGATATCGCGCCATCTGGTGCTATAAGATTAAAAGAATCAAGTACCAAACTATTGCTCAAAATGTTAGGCGGGGGTTCTGAAATCTCTGAATCTAGTGAAACTGCTCCTGAAGTAGTTGTAGTTTGATCCACGTCTATATTAAATTCACTGCTGATCTCTTTTGGTGCTATATCTGTTTGTTCAAGTTTTGCCTCAGTAATCTTCAAGCTCATGGATGCTGGTTTTTTCAGCTCAAATGCATTGTCACAAAAACCAGGAGCTGTTCTCCAATCAACGGGGGGCCAATTCGAGTCGATGCCTCGTCTCTTCTTAAACACTGAAAAGCTCTGTTCCTCAACGCTTTGCAGAAGATGGTTTTCTTCTGGATTAGCATCAATGTCTGTTGATGAGACGGATTGAAGGGACCAACAAGATTCTTCCGTTTTTGGGAGTTTCTGCACTTTCTGGCTGTTCAAAATAAAAAATTCTGTTTGCTCCTCAGTTGCACCTGATTGAGCCATGGTTGTAACCATGTGCAGAAAATTTGCAAAGTGCAGTTCCTGATTTCCATTAAACAGCAAACGAGAGAATTCCAAGAATATTGAGTGTGTATCCGATCCACTACTGCAGTATAAGATGTTGTCCTGCTAAATAATTAACCACAAAAATAAAGAAACTTTTAGAAGTCGCATATGGGAGTCTTGCCAATAATGTCGTCATGCAGTATCATAAGTTCTGAAGTTGGAATTTGATATAACAAACAAGTTATAAATAGCCAAAAGTGCTGTATGCAATTAAATACCTGCAAAAGACAATTGCACTCGTGTCTTTTCTTCGATGTAATCTGACATTTCTTTATAACATTACGATAGAACAACTTGTCAACAACAACAATCTTAAGGCGACTAAGATTCTCCAAAGAAGACTGCTTAAGCTGAAAATATTTGTCAGGATCTGCGTTGTAGATGTAGCGCTGAGCATAAGGAAGAATCCAATTGACCAGAGAGAAAATGAAACTGCAGTCTTCTGGACCATAATAAATTGCCTCGCGTCTTACAATCTGCCAAGAGAAAGGATAAGCAGAAATATTTTCACCGAGGTAGCACGAGATAGAGACTTAAGAGTTTATTGTCTTGGATTAATATCCAGTGATTGTCATATACTAGTAAGGAAATAACGAAACAGTTGAGTGAATAACTGTTCAATGCATACAACTCGTGACTAAATAAAATAGAACGTCACAGGGGTCTCTATCAAGTTCTTGTATTTGACTAGTTGGTTTCTTTTATGTTGTGGTAGATGACACTTCAAGAAAGTATTTGCTCAACACTCAACAAATTGTTAGGATAAGCAAGTAAAAACTTCTGGAGTGTTGTAAACTATATGCAGTATTTCATTATCTCTGAAGACATCTAAGGAAAACCACTGTAGGAGATCAACGGCTTATACGTCAAGATTAAAATGAGCACATGTACCATCCTATTACTATTAATTGAGGAATATATAAAACATCATCAGCTAAAGAACAGTTAAGAAAACTGTCTTAGTTCTATCTTGCTTCCTATAAAGTGTTAACAGTTCCGGCCGTAATTTTAAGCTTATATCAGAATGAGGAAGTTAAATATGAAGCCAGTGAAAGTTCAACAAATCAAAATTAGTATAATAATGAATAAGCGAAATACTTATTTTACAATATTTTATCCTCAAATTGGAAAGTTGATTCATAAAGGATACTTGACTTAAGTTAATTAAACTAGAATATATCTAGAAGAAAAATATCAACTGAAGAAGAAATCTCATTGTCAACCTAATCGTGGATAAACGTTGTAGTAGACCCACAAAATGGAGGTTGAGGCAATCAAAACAGAATGCTAATGATTCTATTTCAGCAGAAGCAAACACAAAAGAACAGTAGAGTGAGAATTATATCATGGAAAAATTGAATACGTGCGTAATTTATTCACTATTACATGGAATTAACTTTTTCAAACGGAAGATGGGAACAGCAGTACAGCTAAAAGGTAGGGTCATGCATAACAGAGAAAATTGTATTCACTGCACCACATAAACTTACTACGAGATCTAGATGTAAAATAACTAGCGGCTAGAGATGAGACAAATATAATGTGATTTATGAATGGAATTTTCGAAAGATAAGAAAGTACTAGAAAATAGCCCAGAAATGAGCTTACAAAAGATTATGAAAATAAAAAATGGTAGCGATATAAATTTCAGCAAAAGAAAATAGTTCCAAACCTTACCTAGAGAAATGATGGTAAAGAATTATAGGGAGACGGTAGGTATTAGCTAGCTGGACTTGCCCTTATTAACTGTTTCGGGTAACTTGGTAACCATAATATTGGAAATGTTTCACTGAATACCAATGAAGCCACATAAAAAAACCTAGAGACAACAAATGCCTCAGAGTTACGGAATTTGGCCAAGCTACAATCTACTTAGTTAATGTTTGCAAATGACTATAAAAATGATTTTTTTGGATTTTATAAACACTTTTTAAGTATCTATATCACTTGCTTAAACTTTTGTTTGTCTTAAGAAAAGCAAAAGATCAAACAGCTGGGTTTGGAGCGCTTCTCGGAGTAAAAGCTAACTCAACACCTTAATTACATCAATCAACAAGAACATACAAAATACGCAACTACAAAAAAAAAATTCCAATCATATATTTTCTTACTTCAAGTATATTTTCCAAACTCTATCTACTTTTACTTTTAAGCAACTAAAGCAACTTGTAAGCCAAAACTCAAGAGAAACTACTTTTTTAAGCTTTTGCAAACACCACCATATACATACATATATTGTAGTTTAAGGAGTTCATGGATAATTGCGATAAGCATAAAGAAATAGCCTCAAATTGAATACCACAATGTAAGAAATGCATTCGTATAAAACTGTCAACAAATGCAATAATTTCAATATGAACAACAAATATTATCTTTAACAAAGAAAATATTTTAAAAAGAATAAAAAATAATGAAATTAAATCATGACTTGATCTCTCTCTCAACCCCCCGTTTCATTCCGCTTGTGCATATTCTTGCTATTTATATGAAATGTTTGGATCATGGATCACATGATAATAAACTACTTTCTACAAACAAATCCTGCAAGAAAATTGCATTTTTGATACCCTAACTTGCCACCATTACTTTGTTCATACCTTAACTTGGCAGATCACGATTTTGGTACCCAAATTTGACAATGTTTTCAATTTTGATACCCCGGTGGCGGCGATTTCAAAATTTCGCCGTAATTTTTCATGTAAAGCTAAATTTGGGGGTTTTGGCCTTAGCCAAACTCTCGACTCACCCACTTGCACCTTGGATTTTGTCTTTTTGTTCTTTTATTTTTCTTCCACGTGGCGTCCAAGATGGCAAATGGGAGAGTTGGGAGTTTGACTGGGATCAAAATCTCCAAATTGAGTCCCACGTGAAAAAAATTGGCAATTTTTGAAACCGCTGCCGCTGGGGTACCAAATTTGGAAAAATTGCCAAATTAGGGTACCAAAATCGTGATCTGCCAAGTTAAGGTATGAAAAAAGAAGTGGTGTCAAGTTAGGGTATCAAAAATGCAATTTTCCCCAAATCCTGCCAGTAAGTCTCCACAATTACAAAGTTAAACAACAAATTCAAAGATAAAGAGTAAACAATTTAATCTGAGCCACAATGCTAATGCAGCAGCAATAGTGTAGACCAACTAACTAGGAGCTGACAAATGAAAAACAAACCCAATTATTTCATGCCCCCAGGATTTTCAAAATCTTGAGCACATAAGTGCAAAAAACCGGTATGCGATTCAACATCATTAAAGAAAGTTCAGCAAATTTAGACCAAAATTAGCAAATACCAAAAAAACTTAAATAAAACATGCAAAAAGAAAACTCCATAATTCGTTGAAATAAAATCCAAAAAAAATTAAAAAGAAGACGAAATAAATCAGAAACAAGAAAACAGAGGAGAAAAGATATGGTCCGATTGAAGCCCAAGAAGGAATAAAAATACTGCACACAAGGGCGCCCCTACATGCCTTACTCAAAAAGGGGCAGAAAACTGCTATTTGCAACAGCCGCACCTGAAAGGGCCCTGTTCTATGTAGCAAACCTTGTGTGCTATAAAATAATTGTATAAAATATAAAAAATGACAAAAATACTGAACATGTATACTGAAAATATATTACATCTTGCCAAAGTAAATACTGAAAGTCATATCTAACAGAAGAAAGAGATATGCAAGCCATCGTCCACAGGACCACAGCATAGTGATACCCAGGACTTGGACAACATTTCATTATATTATGTCAGGTAGACTGATTGCAAATTCAACCCAGTTCAGATATGTTCCTTGTGCAACTATGAAAATTGGCTACCTGCAGTTAATAAGTAACCTCTTTGCATTTGGTCAAAAGCAACAAAGAAACACTTTTAACCATAATTCACGGTACAACCTGGCCAAAGCCAAATCAAATATGAGATTTTAAAAATGGATGTAACCCGCTGGGACTTTTTAATTAGCATAATTTTTTGGCAATAGCCGTATCATACCCTTCATTTAAACCGAGCAACAGAACCTAATCTCATAATTTATGAACAGATAAGAAGTTGTTAATTACGTAAACGTAATATTTGCAGTATATCTGCAGAATAGGATAGATTAAGAATGGTAGATGGGAACAAAAAATAATAGCTTTTTGCAAGAAACCGAGACCATAAGATGCTTACAGACAAAAGGTACATACTTCGGTTACTGGTCATTTCATATATAGACGTTAACATCCATACCTAGTTGGATCGTAGAAACAAACACGTGCCAAGGATACGGAGAAGTTTCTCACATGCAACGAATATTTGTGCAAAGCAATTAAAAAGGTGAAAGCAGTAGCAATCGCAACTAACTGACCTCAAGTCAGATATCTCAACCAATCCGCAAAGCAATCAAAAATCAAGTAATAGCAATCACAGGTTCCCTAACCTCAAATTCGATACCAACCATACACTAGAACAGAGCAAGATAGAGGATGGGAAAGGAGGAGTAAAGAGCAAACCTCCGAGAGAGCAGGAATTCCTAGCTTCTGCATGACGACAGAGACCTTTGCACGAAGTATCTGATTTTCTTCATCAATAGATTTCCAAAGATACAGGAAGTTGACACCTTCTACTTGTTTAAATTCCCTTCCTAAATTCTCATTATCACACCAACAGACTTCACCAAATGATGCATGTAGAGAAACCCATCTATCTTGTCTCGTTGGAAGCACAGTACATTCCTTTTTCAGGATACTTTCTTTTACGCATTCAACATCTTCCAAACTTGGTGATCCAGCTATTAGCGCATCAGCCCATATCAGAAAAACCTCAAAGACCTGTAATAATTTGTTTTTTTTAAAAGGAAATACTTATTAATTACACAAAATATAATCCAAGTCAAGGATTGCTTACCGTCTCTGCAGCCTCATGAGGCAGAGCAGTAGCAGATAACTGCTGCAAGATCTGGAGGTAGTAATGAAAGGGGGGAGTTTCATTAACCCCACATTCATTCACAAAGAAGTCGTGAAGGGTGGGATATAAGCTACATAGCATTTTTCTTTGGGGAGAAGTATCTAAGCCTGCAACACCTTCAGGGTGAACAGACTTCTTGTGGCCCACTGAACCAATATTATCATGCCAGTACAAGTCCTGAGGGGACATAAGTGCACCAGATGCAGCATCCTCCTGTGAACAGACATATGTATGTGGTACGAATATGAAAGGTCCAGAATGTAATTCCTCTATGATTTTCTTCTTTGAAAGAGACATTCCCGTCCATAGAAACCGGTAGAAGTTGGACATTTCTGAAACACTGGCAAATGAAGCACATACTATTTAGATAAGCAGTCCAATCAGAGGTCAAAAAAGACACTGCCATGCAAGAACAGATACGAAAAATTGAAAGAAAACCGAAAGAAAAATAAACTCTTTTTTTGAGCCTTTCTTCCACAGAACTTCATGAAATGAAATAACTGAACAACTCATTCAAAGCTTTGTTCTATTTTCCTGAGGCAGCTGCCTTTTTTCCAAGCTCGTAAACCAACCAGGTAAACATTGTCATATAAACCAAAAAAAAAAAGGAAGAAAGAGATAAAGCAAGCATAATGGTTATAATTATGTAGTGGAATCAGAGAGAAATTGCTGTAAGTATATCCAGTTCACTGAGCAAATTATTTATTACAAAAAGGTAATTTTAAAGAAACTGTTATCTTTTACAGTTCACAGTACCTCATTCTCTTGTATGCATAATAATAAATAAGAAACGAGTTATCTCTTGATGTTTACACAACCAGTGACTGACCCTAGATCCCACGAAGAAAAATATGTACACAAAAAATGGCAAACACTAAAAGTATAAGTAACTTAGTTATATGAGGCCTACTAATGCCTAAACTGAAAATGAACTATCTGAGTCCATCGTTTAAATCAATACTCCACAATGTTGTCTAACAACTGACATAGCACCTCGTCCATCTACTTCAAACATTAGGTTTAGCCTTATTCTAGTTACTAACTTTCATATTCAATAATACATCCATGTCCCGGCCCCCATTCTGCGAGCAAACACTACGAGAGTTTTGCACATGGGGCTGCCTTCCACATATTTCGATATCCCAGTGACTGTAAGACACGCCAAAATCTCCAAGTTTGATGGTCCTACTGACAACATTGGCAAGAAGTTAGCAGGTTGGAAAAGAGAACTCCTACATCCCTTAGGTGGCAAAATCAGTCCTGACAATTAGCTCCCTCGACCCAAAGCTACATCTCTTCTCCATGGTAAATCCGCAGAAAGCTATCATCACCAAGCTTCATGGCCTTCTGACCAATGTCTTTTAGGAGGAAAAGAAAACTCTTCCTTTACTTTTTTCTTTCTAAAGGAAACAATAACAGTATTATAGCATAACTAAATTTAAAATGTAGATTCCAGTCCTTTTTTTAACTCCTCTTTTACTTAGGTTTCTTGTTATTTCTCCATTAGTGATCTTTGTATCCACAATGTCCTCCGTTACAAGTGAGCTTCAACCAATAAACTGGAGGAAAAGAAATACAATTATCATACAACAACCAACAGGCAACGAAACTGTGACACACAGGTTATTTCCTTTGATTTGAATCTTGATCAGACCATCTGAAAACTTTCAAGCAGCTAGCCTTGCAATCTGGTAACAGGACAACAGTTCTAAGGGCACTTGCCATTCATCACTACTTTCACCTCATCAATCACCCAGCTATAAATGGATTCTAAAAAATAAACGAAAGCACAAGTATTGTAGGTGTGAAGCTACAGATTATTCCTAGTATTAACTGGGAATTGCAGATAACAGCTGGTAAAACAGGGAAAGCAACTAAAGAACAAGAATTGCAGAAAATAAGAAAGTAAAAAAAAATGTTATAATTCCAATTTACTCTGACAATTAGGTTCAATATCAACATTAGAGAAGAATACCTGGCCTTGAAAAAAGATTCAGATCTTCTCCAAAGTCTAAGAACATATAGAGCATCATCCAGAGTAACTTCAGTTTTCAAACCAATATCAGCAAGCAACTTTTCACTTCTCACCTGTTTCGATTGGAGATATCAGTAAAGTGCAAACTAAACGAAAGATAAGAAAATTGACAAAATTCAACAATTAGTTAAACTCGCTAACAAATGATATTGAACAATTGAATTTCATCCTATTCTGGTTAAACAACTTATTTTATTATTTTCAACTAGTGAGAAACTCTCTGAAAATTAATCAGTGAAGCACTTATATTGAGTATCTTGATATGCAAAACATATCAGCGAAATGAAGAAGTATCAAAAATTATAGCTTCCCTTTGATAAAGAACCCATGAACACGAGATCCCTAATTAAGCACATATCACTGAAATGCTGAATCCAAACTATCACTTAATTAATACAAAACCAAATACAAATAAAAACCTTACAGTAAATGGGAAAAACACCATTGAGAAAAAACAGAACAAGCAAACTTAGATAATATTCTAAGCAATGCCCATCACTTAAGTTTAATGTCAACATAGGACCTACACCAAAATTCACAAACACCAGAGCCTGTAATAAATTTTATCACCATAAAGAAGAGAGATAATAACTCACACCCCAAAGTTAGACCAAGTTACACTACGACCCTGGGTACCTCTAATCACATAGTCCATGTGGTCAGTCTCGGTACAACAACATTCTAACTTATGCACCCCCGAAATTTCACAAATCATCAACCACTATGCAATAATATTTGAATTGATACTTGTATTTAGGATATAGCCAAAAAACATTCACGGAAATAAGTAACCATTTTGATATGAGAGCACTATAGCATCCACAAAAAACACGAGTATTCAACTCAATTAAAGAGGAGAAATAGGTGGCCCGTTCTTGAGGAGATGTGCAACAAAACGAGAGCTACAGACTTGTTATGCTCTTTCATCTCATAATCTCACATTGCATACATCTTCACTGATTTACTTAATCTACATCTTCTTTGAACCTACTAAATCTACATCTTGTTTGACTCCAGTTTGTTATTAATTTCGCCTCCCCTCTCATCAATTAGGATAACACTCATGTCAGAGATGAAGAAGCCTGACTTAAGAAAACAACCTTAGGAAGGTAAGCCTAGAGTTAAAAGCTATTAAAACTCCGCACTAGAGTCAAATGTCACCATAATCGATATTACTAGCATTTCAAATTATCCCAGTTCTCCATGATAATGAGATATTTTAATTGCAAACTACGCTCGACGAGGCTAATAGTACAGAACTCTTAAAACAGTTTCGATGAGAAGTTAGAATAATACCTAGAATCAAGAAAATATGACTCTTCCTCTTTCTTCTTTAATTTGCTCAACATTCTCAATTTTAAATTTTTACATACCAGAAATGCACATAGAAATCAATTAGACGCAGCACGAAACATAATAGGTTCATCAAGGGAACAGGGGAAAGCAAGAGAAAAAAAAAAAAACAAGAGTGAGGCAAGTAGAATAGTAAAAACTAGCTTCTTAAATGACCTGCTAAATAACAACCGATGTAACCTGACTTTGAACTATAGCTGCTACAAGTGAAACACAGTGGATGGGAAATCCTTCAAGAGTAGCATCCCGAAAATTTTAAAAAAAAAAAAAAGAAAAAAAAGATAATTATCTAACCTTTGGGATGGTATAAGGAGCATTAACCCCAAGAACTGAATTTACTGCAACACATTCATGGAATAAATCCTTAGGATAATGAAGTTTGTAGTCTATATTTGACACTACCCATGGAACATCTTGAAGGCTGGATAAAAGTGATGATTTGAACAGCTTCCGATCCCCAGTGGAATCAATACAGTAACTAGTAAGCTTGTCGCTGAAATAGCTATCCCACAAAGTATCAAGAATCTCCAAGAGGTGTATGGATTTTTCCCTGTCATCACTTGAAGATAGCAAGGAAAGTATATGAAACAACTCTTCGGATTTCCAATCATTGGCGACTGAATCCACGGAGCTCGTGTCTTTTCCATACTCCTTAATATTTAGAAAAGACATATCGCCAACCCTCTTCTCTACTTGAACAATTTGAACAAAATCAGTTACTCCCATATCCTGGAAAAGACTTCTCCACTTCAACACTCCATCAGACAAAGATCTGGTAATTGGATGCTTTAGATAGGCAGAATCAATTTCATGCCATTTCACATCAAGCCCGCTAATTAACTTATTTACATTGATAGAATTTTTGTACTCTTGATTAAAATGGAGGGGCACCTCGTTAAATCGTTTATATCCATAATTTGTCAAGATCATAGCCTTCTCCCGCAGCTCCATAACAATCCCATCTCTTTCTAGGCCACATGTGGTGCAACCTGACTGTAAGTGAAACATTGCAAAGGAAAGATATTCTATCATTAAATTTTCCTGCCCAATTGCATTGATATTATCACATATTGCAGGTAAGATGTGCGTTGTTAAAATTTCATGAGCAGATAACCGCTGAACACCGACTTTGTATAGCATCCTTGTGACATTCTCAACCGTAGTTGCGCCAGAGCATGAGCTCTCAATAGAGGCAACTGCAGCCAAAAGGTTGGGACTCACAATTCGCAGCCTCGCATACAATTTTGGGAAAGCTTTGAGAATGTGTTCATCTATACCCTGACCTTCATCGGACTGCAACCAGATTGTGTCTTCATACACTGAGCCAAACTTACCGCTTGAAAGAGGAACAAATAGAATTTTCTGAAGTTCAGATATGAAATCAGTCTCATTCCCAAAAACCAGGGGAGATTTAATTGAAGAATGAGATAACATCACATACATGGCGCTGAGCCAAGAAGATAACCAACTGAGTCCCATCGACTTCAAACCATCTTCTGAATGGCAGAGAGATGAAATGATCCTAAGTAATATTTTTGGTCCATAGTCCTCTACACCGAGAGCACTGGCCAATGAATCAGAGAGAACTATGTCTTTATTCAAGAATCCGAGGCCAAGATGCTCGTGAAGCAAACTATCAGGCAACAGAGAACGAGCTTGATCAGTCCAATTTCTTAGAACCTTGCAAGGGGGCACCCATTTTCTCTCATCACCTTCAAGAATCAAGCAGCTAGACATGCGTAATTTTGAGATTATCATTCGTGGAAGGCTAGAAAAGAATCCATGCACTTCACCATTAAGTGGAACAAAACTCAGAAATGCCATCACAGCTTTTCCTGGATTTCCCTTATAACAAGGAAGGTCACAAAATAACCTCTCAGCACGAACAAACAAATCAGGGAATTCGGAAAGTAACCACTGGTTCCATGGACTATTTCTATCAACTTCTTCCCTGGAAGAAGGCAAAACAAAATCACCTTGGAGAATGAACTTAAGGCCGTACGTTCTCAGAGGAAGAAACGAGAAAACAGGCTGTTGGTTCAGCACTGGGATATATTCTCCATCATCTTTCTCCTGTAATGTAAAAGCTATAGAAATTTCTGTCCTTTTCGCATCGGAAGAGATAATATCTTGTAACTTCTCAGATACAACAAACCAAGTCACCTTTTCGTTGCCAAGGGAAACCTGTATTATGCCATCACCTATAATTTCTTTCCTCATGACAATAAGTGAATCATCAAGCAAGTTTCTGAACTTAATGCATTGAAGGCGGTGAAGAAAGAGTAGTAACGATGGATGAAGATCCGAGAACATTGATACAATCTTGTTCAAGGCAAACCTTTCTGACAAGTTTGTTCTAAAAGGAAGTACAATGCAAGTGTTCCAAGAGTCCTGATGCATGCCATCAGCATCAGTAGATGCCAATCTGGAATACAAGCCAATATCACAAGGAGGAACAATGCTTGGTAAAACAAAACCAATTTGGCCGTTTGTTATGTCAAATTTAATATGAAACCCATTGGAGTGGATTTCAGGAGCATCAGTAACCTGCAGAATAAGAAGAAAAAGAAGGTGTGATTTACTGAAAGCGTGAGACTTAAATTTGAAACCAACCCGTGACGTTCAGATTAGAATATATACCAGTCTCAATAAGACCCATTAGCATACACGGTATCCATGAACAAGAAGCATTACCAAGGCTAAAACATACACTTTTTCCATTATCTTTGCTACATAACGCACTGTGCAGTAATTATACGACCAAACTATTTGAAAAATACAGAAAAACACAGGGGGCTCCACTAAAATTTATAGCCATATAGCATCCAGGTCAACAGGATCATTCCCTTTATTTCTAATCTTCAAGCCTACAAATGCAGTAATGAAGAATCATCATACTAGAGCTATATATCGTATAACAGTAAGAAAAAAATAATGTTTTCTACCTAGAAAGGAAATGCCCATTGAAGATGTATCAGATTGCTTTCTCCTAGCTTAGAAGGCTAAGATAGAAACAAAGTGGCCTTTGCTCAAAGGGGGTGTATTCCGCCACATCAAACAAACAGTGAGTTTAAACTATTTCGAGAATCTTATCAAATTTAATCTGAGCAGTTAGATCATTGACAAACATCAAACTAAAGGTCTACTCAGACAAATCCATCAAGCATGACAATCTTACAGTTTGGGATCAATAATCCTACATGTCACAGGAATAATGACTACAGTGGCGCCATTTTTATTTTTTCATTTGTTCAAGTTTTCATTTTTAAGAATGTTCCTAGACAACCTTAATAAGTTAGCATGCAAAGTAGAAACTTCACAGAATAACAGAACTGCCTTTTAGTAGTACCCGAAACACTGATTTGAAGCCTATGCCTTTCTTCCCAATATATCCAGAATTATGACCCTTTTTGGTTGAATTTCCAACATCACAAAGAGCTCTGATATTATTGGGCAAGAAACCCATCTCATTGTTTAATACAATAATACCCTTTTCTTGCAGAATGAACGTTAGAGTGGGTTCCTCCTTTTCCGGATAGATATTATCATCAGCATTCTGGACCTGATGCAATAGGCAGAAAACTTAGTAAGTAATCAAGAATAATACAAGCAAATGAATCTAAAGATTAGAATTAGTAGAGAAGAGTTATATAGATAACAATGCAATAATATTTTCAGAGTGCAAGTTAATTTTCAATCTACATAAGGAAAAAGATTTTGTTGGTCACAAGGAATAAATCCTAGGCAACTAAATCTTTGTCTTCACTATTGTAACTTCTCCTAATTTTATAAAATTCTGATATTTGTGGAAAATTCTTCAACATCGTTACTTCTCCTAGCATAGAGTTTTGAAGAGGTATATATTACAAGAGGTGGCTTCTGATGATGCTAAATTGTACTAAGAGGACACAGCATTGTACATTCCATCTACATCGAAAGATTGGGTTCACTCTTGATTTTTAATAAATGCATTCCAAGGCCATCTTCAATGGAGATGGAGGTTCATTTTGATCATTAGGGAAAGGAAATGCATAACCACAGCAGCCTTATATATAAGACCTAATTTAATCAACAAACAAATATACTATAAAGTATAACATATTGATGTTGAAAATCACCAAGCCGGACCGAATATAGGAATTAGTACACATGTAATCAAAGTGAGCAATAATTTGGTGTTTCTTCAGGTTTTTTATTTCTTTATTGTGGGAGGGGCAGAGGGTAGAAGGTTACCGCTCTCATGAGGTCATACAGTTATGTACTAATGCAAGTTTTATAAGTTTCCGAGTTTGAGAATGGAGGTCTACCAGCTCCAGGAGAAAATGCGAGTCTTGAGAGTATAATTCTTGGGAGAGACAATGTAGTGCCCTGCCTAACCGAGCATGTTGTTTCTTCAACATTCTATTTTCAGTAGCGGAAAGACTTTGATCAAGACCAAATTCTTCTCGCCTAATAGCTTCAATAACTCCGGCGGGATCATTATCAATATGGAGACCGAGTGCTGGCAATTGTTCTGAATTTGAAATCAATCGGCCAGCTGAAACCTCAGATGAATTAGCCCCCCGGTTAACTAGCTTAGAACAGTCATGATAATCTGCCTCACTAGAGATCAACATTTCGCCAGAAGGAGTTTTTTTCTTCGCATCTTGCATGATCTCTGATCTAGTATTCAACCTGGAAGTAACTGCCTCCAAGCACGTTGATTCTGGGGAAAATTCATTTGTCATTGAGGAATGGAAAGAATGGTAGTCATTAACCCACTCAATTAGACCAAGAGACATCCCAACTTCATGAAGCATGAGACGCTGCTCCATTTGCTTACATTCAGTCAAAATGGCTGAAGGCACCCCTTTGACAAAAGGTTGCAACCCAGAAATCAATACATCAGCAGCATAGCTACAAAACTCAATTGGAAGATAACTCAAACAATCAAGGATGAACCTTGACATAAGCTGAACTGTTTTATCTAGTCTACTGCTATTATTGGGTAAACTGCTGTCAATATTGCTGGATAAATTAATACCAACTACATACTGATTATGTATGATTGGATTTTCATCATCATGTGACTCCACTTCCAGCATATTATTCATAATAACTTCAAAGGCTTTTCGTGCATGGCACTTCAGGAGTGATAGAGGAACATTCCGTTCACCACCATACAGTACAAATATAGACAATAATTCCACAGCAGTTTCAAAAGCAGATCCCTGAATGAAGACTTTTAAGAGTGAGTCTACAGTAGCTGAGTGGTTTACACGGATCACTTTACCATCCTTAGTCACCAGACACAGCAACTCGTTGGCATTGATCTCCTTTAACAACCACTCCACAATAGAACCAAGTGAAGGAGCAAATAAAAGGTCCCAATGTGACCACAATTTCAAATCGGAGAGCATTGGAGCGTTAAGCAGGACCTCAATCGCACCGTTGGTTGTAACTCCACTTGTCATTACTTCTTTATCCAAATAACTGGTAGTTTTCAGTTTTTTCTTACTTTGATCCAATGAGTCCCCAATGCAGTTCAACCTTAACAGTGGTGCAGAAAATAAGACACAATTTGAAGTCATTTTGCGTCCTTTTTCTCGTAATGTATCCACTAAATTCTCTCTTTGGTCATTTTTCAGTAGTTCAAAACATACTAAAGGGAACTGCCTTGATAACAGCTCAGCAATAGTCTTCAAGTTTATAGTTTCACTTTCCAACAAGCTACTAATTGTCTGGGACAATAATATATCCAACTGAAGTGGCAGCAAGTGAGCTTCCAAAGAAACTTTTTCACGAATGCCTCCTATCAAGCATTCCTGAAATGCGCGAGGCAACAGGTGCATATACTTCTCTAGAAACAAAAAGTATTCACCATAACCCAGCGACTCAAACCCATTGATCGAATAGCGTTTGCATAGCCAACCCTCACACTCACAGAGCTTCCTCAAGAAAGAAAACTTGTTTTCTCTGGAATGAGTTTTGTAGCTTAACATGTCATCCTCGAAATAACGGGAAATCTTCTTTGCAATATCTTCTGCTGTGATATCTATGAAAAGGAACACACAAAATGAGGAAACAGGAAAAGCTCAACTAAATACAGCATAACTGGTATAATAAAATTAATCATAATAACCATAAAAAATCCGCATTCTAATTTTAACAAAACACTTTGCAAAAAAAAAAAATTACACTAAGTAGAACCTGCTTTAAAAAAATCTAAAAGATAAAATGCTGACGACAGACCTGATTTATTGTAGCATGTAATGTGAACATTAAAAGCGCACAGACATAATACTGTCCAGCAGCAGCGTTTAGATATTGGTTGACCAAGACACAAATGACACACATACTGACATCTAACCTACTAAATCTACGGAGTGCTCATATTACAGCTAGCAAACAAGAACAGCTGTTCATCTAGAAGTACCTAGCAAAAGTACAGCTGTTTGTATATCAATCTGGTTTACTTTGAACCCGTAACTGCTTAAATTAACATCCACTCGTAAAGAAAGTGATTGTACAGAAGATTGAATACAGACGAGAATTATCATGCTACAACACCATTAAGACAATGTAGGAAGTGAACTATCTAACGACTAACCTTGTTTATGCTTGCGAATTTTGCGTGCCGAGATAGTCTTGCCCTCCTTAGCTAGTTCATTATCTGCACTTCTGTGATCTGATGAACTCTCAGGCACACCTTGCTCCCCAATAGCTTGGAATGTGTCATGCGTAGTATCCCACATTCCAGATTTAATATACATCACCTGTAACAGCCAGATAAATTTGCAACATGCATGTTTAGAGAAGTAAACCCTTCTATCTACTCTGTGCATAGTTGAGCATCACGAAGATGGGTAATACAATTATTCAGCAACTACAATATCTAAAAGACAACAAGTATAGAATGATAATATTACTGCAACAATGGAGTGATGGAATGAGGAAATGAAAACAATAAGAATACCACAGTCGCAGATATAAGTTCTAACAACTGAAGAAGATTGATTCATCAAGAAAGGGAAAATATGATTGCAAAATTGCATGGAGATGGTCCACTACATTTTCCTTTCTTAATCTTATTAAACGGAGACTTCTTGGCAGCATGGACCTAATAAGCTAGCTGCAAGATTAAATTCAAGCTCAAGAAACAGGTGTAACTCGTATCATTTTGGTTGTTTCGCTCCTGTTCTCGGTTTATTTTTCTCCATGTAGCAAGTTGATGATGTCTATACACATTCAGTATGACACAACCGCTTCAATTATTTTTTATTAATCAACCAATGAAACATGAGAGTACAACAAATCCAACCATCACCAAGACGAAAGTGGACAAAAAAAAAAGTGAGCTTACGTCATTGTTCTAATCAACAATGAGAAACACAACCAATATATATAATTAACTTGGGTTACAAATCATAGTTATAATAAAAAATAAAAATCACATGCATGACATTCAAAATCAGCTAAAAGACATGTTTAAGGTATAATAGAACATATTCATACAAGGCATTTGCAAATCAGAATCATAAGAAGAGAGCACTTAAACTAACAAACTCACAGCAGCATTAAGCAATCCGACAAATGGGTATGATGTAAATAATGCCTGGACTTTGTTCTTTTTCTTTGTATTGTAGAACAGAATCATCTTCTCAAGAACCTGAAAGTGCACGAACAAGTTAGATTACTTGAAAAAGAGGCTCAAAGTCTCACAATCCCCCCCCCCCCCCTGCGGAAATAAAAATAAGAAAAAGTATGAGAAAACTGTAAATAGATGAAAATACACACACTGCTCAACTTAATGCTTGATCGCGCATGAAATAATCTGTTTCCACTTTATGGTAGTAGTGCTAAATTTCAGATTCTCTGACTTAGTGCTCTCTAAAAATACTACAACATTATTGAAGTTTCTTGGTGTTTCTCCAGAAAACAAATTTTAGATTCTCTATCGAGCTCAATAATTATGGTAAATGCATGATCAGAAATGGAGGAGAGGTTACATCATATGCACTTACAAAATATTAAATATATTAGCCCTTGATTAGGATGAAGGTACTACCTCATCCGCATTGTTAGCTCGACACTCCTCCTTCCAAGTTCTAATGAACATTTTTAATGATTCATCCGTAAGTGAATGGCTATTTATCTGCCGATTTGTCGTACTCTTAGGCTTGACGTTTATACCAGACCTGTGCCTTTTATGCCGCTTTTGTGGTGCAGAATCGGTTGAAACCGCACTTTTTGATTTTCTCTTTCTCCTTGACTGGGTATTCTCTTCATTACATCTTACCCCATCATTAATAGTGTATGGGATGCAGTCTGCTTCAGTCTTCAAGCCCAATCTTGTCATCTCTTCAGTTGCAGAAGGGTAAGGACAGCTACTGACGCGCTCCGGTTTAACACTAGACACCGGCAAATTGCAGTTTCCGGGTGTATTCTTCTTATCCTGATTATCTTCGAATTCATTATTTTCACTATCATTCTCTGAACTTGATGACTCAAACCTTATGTGTTTACCACAGAACTGTGTAGTTTCTGAAGAGAAAGACTTCATGCGCTCGGATATTTCAGTAAAATGATCGTCTAACTGCTTTTTTTCTTCACAAAAAACTGGTTGTTTGTTGCTCCTCTTCACAGCATTTCTCCTTATTTTCTCAAAACACTTCTTTGAGATGAAATCCTCAGATTGCCTCGCTTGTTCAATTTGCTTAACATACATTCTGGACACATGCATTACAATCACATAAGGATAACAGCAAAAACTCATACTCATTTCAGCAACTGCACATTTTAGAAATATCAATGGAAGATCACCAAAACAGTAATTCACATAAATGATCAACTCTGCCAAAGAAAAACAAATAAACAATCCCTTACAACACACGACAAACCTCTCAATGTGTCCATGCAATGAAGAACCCCTTGTGTCCAGTACCTCAAAAACATATAATGTAAACAATCACTCAGGTTACCTCACATAGTAAGTATGATAAGAGTAAGGGCCTTAAAGAATTGTTCACAAAAGAATGACATGAGCAAATGTAGCTGAGGTAAAAGAACCTTTGGCTTTGTCCATAACACTGAGGTACAGGTCTTGGTTCCTCAAGAAATGGGTTCAAATTGGTTGTTGAACCATTTATCAGCGATCTGACGGCAAAAATTATGGATGCAACTTGAACTTGTAGAATAAATTGAGACAAATCAAGTCTGGAGATGATTCTTTTCCTATTATCAAACTTTAGATTCTTTTAAGCAAATACAAAAGGAAAGGAAAGCGTCACCCGTCCTCACTTCTATCAAATCTGCATCTCCCACAAATGTTAGTAGTTGCAGAAGCATAATGCTTCCATGACCACAATTACCAAGAGATAAAGTTGCCAACGGATTTGATTTCTTAATCCGAAACTACTTTTGCTCCTCCGAGAGAAAAAATTTATAGCAGGCAGACACCTACCAAAGGCGAGTCAATCACAGGAGGCGGACAACTTGGGAAGACAACAAGTAGCTGTCTTTCTTGAGTACAATAAACGAATCTGAGAATAGGGATTGAAGGCATCCATTCTAGGTTCACAGAGTTTGAAATGTTATTTAATTCACACACTAGAATACCACCAGAGGACTCTCTATACGGTAATCAAATCCTCATCCATGTAATGAGGAAAGATAAAATGTATTGTTAGCCATTAAGCGCTCAATTTACTTATTCATACTCTAATACGCATTCCATAAGGCAGGAACAAAATCATTGGCTCATAAAGAAGTTACTGAACTCTACCCTTACATTAACCTGGATAGCACGATAGCGTTACAATGAACTGCACCTCATACAATTTGACTTAAAAAGGATGTTTCTGCATAAGTGGCATTAGCCATACCCAAGAAGTTAGCACATAAACTTGTTCTTTTCAGCAACGAGAGACCTATCAGGGCAACCCTCATTTACAAGAATATCAGGAAGAGACAGTTATAGAGTTCTATTCCAGCACTCGTATGGTATCAACAAAATTTTGTTCATGGGAAATATGTATCAAAATCAAACGAAGGCTTTGCAAAACTATAAAGTGTACTTTAGTTTCCATAGATCATGGTTACTTAGTATGCTCTAATGCATAATGCAAAAAATGTGCAACAGCCAAAAGAAAAGCAAAAAAAGAAAAAGAGAAAGACAACGTACCCAAAGCTTTGAATACGTATGCATAGCTTCTCCCTTCCATTGACGGATAGCTTCTTAGAAATAAAATCCATAAACGTATTAACTTTAACTTCTTTATTTGCATGAGTTTCCATGAAATTAAAAAGGTACGAGATTATCTCCTCTGTCCTGATTCTATACACTTCTGTCACGTCAGAAGTCACTGCAAAATAATGCATGATAAGTGGATGTCTTACAAAAGGACCCAGTTCCAGCTCTTCAAATCGTTCAATGCCCTCGCTCTCGCAAATTTCCACTTCCAGATCATACAATGAAGTAATTCTTCTTGCCGCAACAAAACAGTGGATGAAGGCGTTGACCTTTATAATGGACCATGAAAATAAAAACAAAAAAACAAACTATGAGCTCCAAAACACAAAACATGCAACTAAAAATAGTTTATAAGTCTATGAAGTTTCAGTCTCTCAACTCTTCAAACTTAGTTATTAAATGTCCGTGAAACCATGGGTTTGAAATTCGTGCTCCAGTGCAATGGACACCAATAATCAATCTTTCTCCAAAGACATACTAGCATGCAAGTGTCTATCATCATTAAAAGACTTTGTACGTTAGGAAAGAACCACACAAACCACTTGATGTAGTAATGTAACTCATATATGTGCACTTGTGTGGACGATAGAACAAAAAAAATTGATGCAAGGCGTATCTGCATGTAGTGTAAAAGTAACACACCAAAGAAGGAATATATAACAAAAGAGAAGACTCTATTTGCTCCAACGAGAGTGTTACTTCCAAAACAATGTAATGTAAACAATGTCGCCAATGTATTTCACTACCAAGTATTAATGAAGTTATAATAAACGCAACGATTTTCAACAATGCAGTAATTGGAACAAAAGTAACATAAAGTAACAACAATTCACTAGAATCTATCCTTCGCCATAGAAAATCAAAAAATCATCACCTTTCCTTCAGTGAGCAATAGCTGATTCAACGACGGCACTTGCTGCATCTGAAACCCCAAACTCTCCCACGACTCCGCCTTAACCTTCAACAGCGCCTTCTGGGAAACCTTCCACGCCGAAACATTCTCGTTCGACGAAACGAGCTTGCGTCGAGCCTTCTTCGCCGCTTTATCGAGTTTTCCGATCATCTCGCTCTGCGGATTGGCGGCTTGCTTTTGCGGCAAGTTGCCATTATCATCACTATGATGACTCGACGGAACCGGGAGAGTGCTCGGGCCTGAACTCTGGACCGGGAGAGTGTTGTTGTTCGGGATGAACGGCGGTTGAAAGGGCGGGAAATTGTTAGGGTTTTGAAAGAAGGGATTGAGGTGCGGCAAGAGAGCGGCGGGGTTTTGGTGGAGGAAGAAGAGATTGTTAGGGTTTGCGAAGAAATTAGGGTTCAGATGAATCTGTTGTTGTTGTTGCTGTTGCGGTTGAGATAGTGGCGGTGCGCCGGCGGCGGCGGGAATGAAGGGCGGCGGTTGCTGTCCTTGCATCTTTTAGAGAGAGAAAGTGAGCCGCGTTTGATTGAGGCGGGGAGGCAGGGTTAGATTTGTGAGTTTATATATATGGGTTAATTTGCAAACGCGTCCTTGTTTTTTATTTTAATTGGGAAAATAGCAACCTTTGTGTAATTTTATTTAGCATATACCCTGATAAAACTTTAATATTAGCAAACACCCACCATCATATGGATTACTAAGGATTTCCATGCATTTGAATTTTGTATTAAACGTGTGTTTTATATCCAAGTATTTGTTACAGGACATTGATGCAATCTCATATTTAATATGGTAATTTCGATTTCAAGGGTATTTATCGTGCACTTCTAGGACGAGAGACAATTGAAGAATTTTTTCCGTTCTTATGTTATGTACGAAATGGATGGAAATAAAATGACGCAGCTTTAGGTATTCGTGATCAAAGCTCTTTTTTAGGGGGTATTTATGACACTTGAGCTTCGAGAGAAGGAGGTGTAAGAAAAATTACGAACTTTACCTTTAGCCCAAGTATTAAATTTGGTTATTTACTAAAATACTCTTTTTGATGGGTACGACGGATCACTAGTATGGACGATTTAGAAGATAGAATATGATGATATGTAAATAAAGTTTAGAAGAGACGTGATTGAGTGCGACATTAAAACTTTGAATCATTAGTCCACTCGTCCTCCAAATTTTTTAATCGTCGACAAAACAAAAGATCATCTATCCCACTCTGTGTTACATTCCATGTCTCATTTAACCATTCACCCACCTTTATGGACATTTGTCATCTACCCACCTCCTATGTATTAAGATCAATGACCCTAAGCCCACTTCCTATGTATTTTTTTAACCTTTTTGCGGAGTGACGTCGAAACCAATTTAGTATATGTATAATTTAACATTTATCCTTTAAGTTTAAGCAGTCGTGTGCCTTTGTGACGACCATGTCTCTTTACCGGTGACTTGAGTTTAAGTAAGTGTCATAAGTTTTTCTGTAGCTATCTACAAATTGCTTTGATTTAAATATAGTTTTTGTGATGATTAAGTAATGATTGATCGATGGTTTCAATTTAAATATGTTGAGTGATTCATTGTTTAATAATAGACCGATTGCTTCATTAACACACACACACACACATATATTTATATATATATATATATATATATATGTATTGTTGTTGATCGATCGATCATCTAGGGTTAAATATGTTTTACTTTGGATTGGTTAGTGAACCCCTAATAGTGATTGTCCGATTTTGATAAACTTGGGTTGTAGTTCTTATAATTTGACGGTTAGTTTCATAAATAAGATATCTAATGTGTGACTTGTTATTATATATTCATAAAAGATTAAGTTTATAATGTGAGTAAGTTCTTTGACATGTTAATACTACAATGTAAACTTGTTTTTCTTTGGTTGGAATAGATTTTTCTTTTAAAAAAAGGTAAAATCCGGTTTAGCACAGTCGAACCAAGTGGTTCTAACTTATAACTTACAACCAAAAAACCAAACCCTTGAATAGTTCGATCATTGGTTATTCTATTCATTTTTGGAGAACAACTAACCGGTCCAACCGGATCCAAACCAAAATTATCCGGTTAACCAAACCATTGACAATTTAGATTTTAGATCGAGTAAAGTGTAATTAAAGCTTAGAACAACATCAAAATCACAGGATCGCACTAACAAAAAAGTAGACAAAAAAGCACATTATCAACCTGAAAACATTGCGGCTTGGGCAAGCAAAACACTGAAAAAAGCCCATATTGTTTGTAGGCACATCACATAGTTTACAAAAAACGAGGTTGTCTCGTGATACTCATGATGGCAGGCTAACAACAACATAACCGTTGCCTGTCAAATCCTAATGTTCCCACACCATCCTCACCATCCCCTGTTCAAAAGTGACCCCTTTTTCTTGCTTTATTTATTTATTTCTATTTTGTACACAATAACACACCTATTTTATGTATGTATATAAATAAAGCAGGCATAGATATGTTCGCCACATCCAAATCCACGAGACCATCTATTCTTTTTGCATGTATTGTTCGAACCCTTTTCGATTTTTTGCCTTGTACCATCTTTAGAGCATTAAAGATTTGATCTTTTTGAGTTTTGGGTTTGATAGGTGTTGTTTAGAGCATGGCTCTGCAATTGGGGAGAAAAGGGTTGGTGTTAGTTTGTGTTGTATTGAATTTTTGGACAGTTTATTGTAGAATTCCGACAACACTTGAAGGGCCTTTTGAACCGGTTACTGTTCCATTGGATGAGAGGTTTAGAGGACATGCAGTAGATTTGCCTGATACTGATCCTAGAGTGCAGAGGAATGTTACAGGGTTTGAGCCTGAACAAGTTTCTGTTACACTCTCTTCCACTTATAGTTCAGTGTGGGTGTCTTGGATTACAGGTTAGAGTTTTTTTTTTGTTCCGTCTGCTCGGTTTTGTTGCATTTGTGCTAAAGCTGTAATCTTTTTTGTGGTGAACTTAGATAAATGATGAAATATGGTGTAGTTGTAGTGTGGTGGTCTAATGTTATAGTAAAATGACAATACATTAAGTCAGATGTTTGTGATAAAGTTACCTTCTTGCTTATTTCATTATATGCAATCTGTAGTTGGTTGAAAGATAGGCTAGGAGGCTAAGGTTAATGTATCATGTATCGAATTTCTTTATTCAATGTTATGGAGGCTTTGGTGTTAACAATCTCATTGACAAGGTGGGACATTTTTGTTGAAAAAAGAATGTACTAAAACATTGAAGATGACCATGTTGCTGAATAGTGTGTGTAAAGGGGTGTATAGTCACCTTTTATGCTTAGGTTATTTGGAGCCCCCAGGGCTGTTTATTTCTTAATAGATTTTTGAGGCTGTAAAGATACTACTTATGTGCAGGAGAGTTTCAAATTGGAAGTAAAATAGTACCATTGAACCCGAAAACTGTTGCAAGTGTGGTTCACTATGGAAAATTGAGATTTCCAATGAGTCACAAAGCATCCGGAGAGTCCCTCGTTTACAGTCAACTCTATCCTTATAAAGGCCTCCAGAACTATACTTCCGGAATTATTCATCATGTTCGCCTTACAGGTAAGCATTTTGCTGTTTCCTCATTTTGCTTTTCGTGATCCTTCATGTATATTTGAGTCCCTAGGGGTGGCAAACCATTCTTGAGTGAATATCTAAAGAAGAGGAAAGACTAAATGCAACTAGCAGGAAAAAGCTTTTTTCACTTAATTCATGTTTGTCGACATTATTTTTTACTGATACTGCAACAAGCTGTTCATAATATGTTTCTCGTTGTGACAAGAAGCGGGTTGTATGAGGAAAATTAAGTCCTCAATATAGGTTCTTTTCCAGTGCTTGAGAATCTCTTGATCATATCGTATGTTGCGCACCTGAAATGTGATGTGTATGGAGTTTTGCCTTTTCCTGATTTCCTGATCCAATTTGTGTAGTGATATACACACAGAATAAGAACTACTCTGAAGCGAATCTAAAATGTTTTGGATTGTATTCATTTGTAGTTCCATTTGAATGCAGTTCCTTTTTAAAAATAGGAAGTAATTAATCATTGTGCTATTCAAAATCTACTGCCTCTTGATCCAACTGAACAAGTTACTGCAACATTGGAATGTGGATGGTTGAGATTATCAGTATTGTGTTTGCCAAATGTATTAGAACTGTAATTTGAAGTTTGTCTATTCTTCTACAGGATTGGAGCCCAACACAGTATACTACTATAGGTGTGGAGATCCTGCTGTTCCAGCTATGAGTGATATATTCCACTTCAGGACTATGCCAGTATCTGCTCCAAAAAGTTACCCCCGCAGGATAGGCGTGGTAGGGGACTTGGGTCTCACGTACAATTCCACTTCGACGATTGACCACCTTTCAAGAAACAAACCTGATCTGATTCTGATGGTTGGAGACTTGAGCTATGCTAACTTATATCTTTCAAATGGGACTGGTTCAGATTGCTATTCTTGCTCGTTTCCAGATACCCCTATACATGAGACTTATCAACCACGTTGGGATTATTGGGGAAGGTGACTTACGCGTATTACGTTATTTGATCTTGATAAACCATTATTCTTTTTTTTTTTTTTTGGATAATTACATTACATCCCCCCTTGAGATCTGGTTTAATTGTAGAAATCTCCCTTACCATGTCAAAAATTACGATTATAGATAGAAACCCTGATGTTTGAATAATTACATTAGACATGAAGATTGAAAAACATTACATATAGACCAAACTTTAGGGGGTGCAATGTAATTATCACAAGGTTTAGGATGTCAGGTATTCTGTGCCCTGAGACTGTTTTGGCTAGACCGAACAATTTGCAGAAGTCTGAAAATATGATTGAATTGATCTTAGAGTGGTCGCTGCAATCCTCTGAATTAACTTGTTCTTGGTATGCTTTCTTTATATCGTTTAAACTAAGCCATGACCAATGAACTATGATATTTATTTTTCAGATTTATGCAGCCACTTATTTCTAAAGTTCCAATGATGATGGTACAAGGGAACCATGAAATAGAAGAGCAAGCTGAAAATCGGACTTTTGTATCATATAGTTCTCGATTTGCATTCCCCTCTGAAGAAAGTGGATCTTTTTCCCCACATTATTATTCGTTTAATGCAGGGGGTATTCATTTTATAGTCCTTGGTGGATACGTTGCTTATAACAAATTAGGTGAAGAAAAACCCCAACTTCAGTTTATTAAAAACTCGGAAGATATATATAGTTCTTACTCTCTAACTTCTCCACTACAGATGATCAATACAAATGGTTGCAAAGGGATCTAGCCAGTGTTGACAGAGAAGTTACTCCATGGTTGATAGCTACATGGCATCCACCATGGTACTCCACATACACGGCACACTACAGGGAAGCTGAATGTATGAAGGTATCTATGGAAGAGATACTCTACAACTACAGCGTTGACATAGTCTTCAATGGACATGTAAGTTCTTGTTTGCTTAAACTTCTCTAATTTCATGAAAAAAGTTCAATTTATGACTTACTATTTGTACAATTGTATTTCTACTCCTTTTGTTTATAAGTATATACTGAAAAGGTCCCACATTGCGTGCCCAATTGATGTTTTGAGAGTGGCAGGTGTAATAGAGTGAGTTTCTGAAGATTAAGAGGCACACACACTTAATATAGTAAATTTATCACTGGACATTTCCTGATGAAGTTTTGCCAGGATTTTTCTCTTGAATAACTAATTACTCAGTGTGCCATATTCAGGTTGGCTTGATCATGTTCCCTAACATATAAGATAAAATTTACCGATGCATCAACTAGAGATAGTTAATGTTGAAGAACATTTCGGCATGAAATGAGCCAACAGTATCTGCCTATCGGATTTCGTCTTTATCTTAATCTACAGAATTTACGTTTTTTGAAGGAATAATTTCACCTATGCCCCTTGAGGTTTTGGTCATATTACAGAACCCTCCCCTGCTTCTTGAAAAATTACTTGACCACCTTTTGAAACTTAAAAGAACATTGTGGTTCCCCTGAGGTCTAAATAATCACATACACACCTCCTAAAGTTAGAAAATAATTGAGGCAACTCGCGTTCCCCCCTTTTTCACGTTTTGAAATTTTCATTGGTGTCCCAGTAACTATTCCAAATCCGAGGGTGGATTCTGTCATTACACCCGACTTCCGGAGATGTTGGTATAGTTATTAAAATTAATTACGTCGATTTCAAAATTTTCTTTTTGCAATCTATGTATAATATTGTAATGTCTTGACAAATGACATGCTGAAGTTTTTTATAGCCTTAACTGAACCATAACAGATCCCATTACTTTGACTCATCGGTTAACGTTTATGAGTAATGTATATTAGACTTGCATATCAAATAGCTCGTCTTCCATGAACACAGCCGTTATATATTAAAATGCATTATGACTAGATTACATAACATTGGCGATTCTATTTGTAAATTCATAACTTTCTAGTGAAAAACTCTTCAGGTCCATGCTTACGAGAGGTCAAATAGAGTGTATAACTACACACTCGATCCATGTGGTCCGGTCTATATAACAATTGGTGATGGAGGGAACAGAGAAAAGATGTCAGTAAAACATGCCGACGATCCGGGTAAATGTCCAGAACCATCAACAACACCCGATGAGTTTATGGGTGGATTCTGTGCATACAATTTCACGTCTGGCCCTGCGGCTGGTAAATTCTGTTGGGACCGACAACCTGAATATAGTGCATACAGGGAATCAAGCTTTGGCCATGGAATTCTAGAGGTACTATTTTACTTCTTATTTACGTGTGATGTATAACTGACTTTACTCATCCTCTCTTTTCAAGTGCTTAATTTTATGAAGAACTTTACATCCATAATTTGATAAATGCACTTGGAGAAGGTTGAAGACAGAAATTACGAAGGAAATGAACTTAGTACAACTAAACAAAGCAGTATTAGATGCTATTTATGTACACACAGACACAAACACTAAAGTGTCTGAAGCTATTGTGGTCTGACATCTATTGATGGACGTGGAGATATTTAGCTGCTATTGTAACACGTTGATAGTAAGATTTAGTAAAACTATATGCTAGTTGCTATGTGCAGTGCTATTTATTGATGAATAAACTCGGCGTCTTTTGTTTTTCATCCACACATAATTTAACTTCCAGAGGTTCATGTGGAGAATAAACTGATCCAGGTTGTGATTCATCACAACTTTGGATATATATATATATATATATTCCGTTTCTAAGGCGTGTTTTGATATGCTAAATATTGAATATACTTTTTAACATACTTTGAAACATCTAGTTTACAGTTCAATAAAAAAAGTTTCCACATTTTCAATGGAAATGTATAAAAGTTATAATTCATGGCTTCATCTTTGGCCGACGTGACAGTTAGTGCCATCTTAATTGTAGGTGAAGAACGAGACACATGCCTTATGGACATGGCATCGAAATCAAGACATGTACAATAAACCTGGAGATCAGATTTACATTGTAAGGCAGCCTGAGAGATGTCCAGTTGAACCGGAGGTAATTAAACTGTGGGAGACTCATAAGTTCAAAAATGGACCTCTTTTTCTACGAACTTGATTAATTTCCTTAAATCTGGTTATGTGCTTAGCACGATTGTGTAGTTCTGTATTTAAACAATGTATACTATATGTATTCTAGTAACTACTATTGTTTATGCAACAGTCCGAAAACTTATTACCATTTTCTCTACCACTCTCAAAGGTTTTTTGCTAAAACTTGACATTCGCGAGAACAAATCTACTGGACGGATGAGATAGAAGATGGAATATTCAGTCAGTTCGCAAACTTGGACTACGTTCGATGAATCTTCAATGCTTGTGTATGGTGATGAAATGATAAATCTATTTGTACATCTGGATGAAATGGAAAAGAAAAAATCTATAGATTTATTGAGAATATAGAACTTTTATTTAATGAAAAAGCAAGCTCTCTGGCTTCTTACTTTCGGAGTAACTGTTATTGGGCGTGATGCAATAAGCTATAAAAAGGGTACACAAAGATCAGTTTCTGTTTTCCTTTTTCCCTTCTAATAGTTTACTTTCTCCTTATCGACCTTTACAATTTTAAACAAAATATAAGGAATACAATGAGCTAATGCCAAATAAATAAGGTGAAAACTCTCTTAAGATTTAAAAAATGTTTACTTTAGCCTATGGGTTTGAAGGAAGAGGAAGAGAGATGTGGTGAAGTGACTTCAATCGAAAAACTACACAAGCACTAAAAAATGGCAAGAAAGAAAGCATTAATGGAAAAACAATCACTCTAAAGGGAAAAAAAGAAAAAACGTGTTTGCATTTAGGCACAAGACCACATATTGTACCATAAAAGTCGGAGGGATGCTGATGTGTGTTTTATTCACCAATAAAGTTGATATTTAAATACTTATGGTCATGGAGTGTAAAACTACAGTGACCAAATGACAAAGTTACCTTAAAGTCTTTAACTCAAAATATCATAATGCTGACTCTAACATGCGTTTGGGGGTGAGACACCCATGACCCCTTCAAAGTTCGGACATGCAAGGCTATGAGATTTTTGCTACAATATTTAATCCATTTATTTTGTATAAAATTTGAAACTCATTATTCTTAATTAATTTGGGAATCTATCTGAAGCATTTTTAATGTGATATTTTTGTCTCTTGGTAAAAAGGATATTTTTTCTACAAAATCAACAGTTTTATTGAGACTACTAAATGGCATTAGAAGTCGTCGATACTAACGCAAACTCAATTTTTTTTAAATATGTAGGGAGATTATGTGAAGGCTATTATTCTAAATAAATATTTTGATTATGGTCGTTGATTGCACTAGTTATATAAAAATCATATCTAATTATAACGGTTGATAGAAAATTACCAAAAAAGAAACAAAAAGAAAAAAAGGTGTCGAGAGAATCCTGTTCAAGAACCACCAAAAGTCCTTAACCAAAGTGAACTAGAATTACCATCCCTGTCCCTTAAGTAATTTAAAAGGCCAAAACCGAAAAGTCATCCATGTATTGTTCGTCCAACAAATAAAGAAAAAAAAGAAAACGAATAATAATAACAATAAATAAATAATAACAATAATTATAATAGGGTGTCCGTAGAGTTTAAGCCAACCCATAGTCTCATTGTCTCTCTCTCTCTGCAGATTCTCGATTTCGCCGGCGTCGTTTCACCATGACTCATATCCTCATCAACTTTCTCATCTTTTATTTCTTTGTCAAATTATAATTGGGATTTTTAATTTGTATTCTTTAATCTTTAAAAAACGTTTCTTGTTTTAACCCTAAAAACTGTAAAGATTCGATTTTTTTTACGATAAACCCATTATTTATTACAATGGTTATGTGTTTCTTTAACTGTAAATTAACGTGGTAATCAGAGGGAGAAAGACAGAGAAAGGGCTCAGGCCCGAACCGGTGGCAAAGGCAAGGGCAAAGACGATGGATTGACCCCAGAACAGCGCCGTGAAAGGTACCCTCTTTTTTATTTTTTTATAAATATTTTATTCAAGATTCAATCTTTTCTCTATGTTGATGATTCTTGTTGTGATCTGGACTACCCCAGTGTTTTGTGTTGTGGGTTCTTGTTAGTTTTTGTTTTTTTTGGCTGTACTTGAAGTTTTCTTGATTCAGTTATAGTTGATTATCCAGTTAATTCTTGTAGGGTTCATCTTATTTTTGTGTAATTCCATTTTAAAGTTTGTGTTTTTAACTAAGGATTTGGAAGTTCTAGATAGGGATCTAGTTGCCAATTTGTTATCTCTGTTTACTGCTTTACTCGAAATCTTGTGAATACGTGGTGTTCTTGTACATTGTCGAGATCTTTTCTTAGTGTTTTTGACTGTTATGATAACTAGAGATTTGAAGGGCTTAGATGCACTTCCTTTTGTTTATTTTGTTGCCTAGCTTTGTTAAATCGTGCGCAACCATCTTGTTTTTTTTTAAAAAAAAAAAAAATCTTGTGTTGATATTTGTGTGCATGATTGCTAGGGATGCGAAGGCGCTTCAAGAAAAGACAGCAAAGAAGGCGGCACAGGCAGGTGGAAGTGCTGATTCTGGAGGTAAAAGCAACAAGAAGTAGAGAATCCTGTGGTTCTTGAGTTTCGTAATTTATGTTCCTCGTTTTTAGTCCTTTTGTACCATCTTTTTTAATTTAAGTTTTAGTTATGAGTCCTACACACTTCTGATTTTCCAATAAAGGTTAAAGTTTCGAACTATACAGTGGATATGTGAAATGTGATGGTCTTTTCAGGGATATGGTTTGCTGTTTTTTCTTAGTGTAACTCTAAACTTTTTATCTTGAATGATTGGCTGGTTTTTATTGATATTTGATGTTTTGCTTTTATTTAGTTGGAATGCAACTGTGAAGTTGCTTTCAGTTTAGTAGAAACCGTATTTGGTTTTTATATTACTTGCAATGTGATCATAGATATGTCTCAGTTAATTTAATTAGTTTAAACAGTTTGGGAGATGTTACTTTGTATGTCATGCTGCGTGATTTCGTTGTTTCAATGCTGTGATTAGAGGACTCGTACTTCTTTCATATTGCTTGTCATGCACTCATGAGTCTGATAAGTTGTTCCTGAAATAGAGCAAGTAACCAAAACTCATGTTTCTTTGTTTCGTCTCTGTAGATTTACAATTGTTTTTATGCAACTTATAATCTGCTTATCTTGGTTCACATATTTTAGCTAGAATTCCTAGTTGTCAACATGACAGGTTGAATCTTTTTAATCCGAAAAGTTCAAAAATGGGCTAATTTTGTAACCGTTCTTGGATATGGGATGTTCGTGAGAGTTGCCGATATGATATATTAATTGAATTGCTGGAGTTGGAATAGGTGAAAATTACTTTTTACCTCCCTATTTTAAATGATCACTAAGTTATTCCCGTAAAGTCGTAACTAGCTTATGCCGATAAATTTTCGCTGAATTAGAACACGATCATATAATTCAAGATAAGAATATTTTATATGAATTGAGAGATGACACGATTCTTGAAATATAGATTTGTCAGCGAAATTGATCGACTTTCTTGACAACCTCAGCTTATGTAGAAGTAAAAATGACTATGTCATAGTTTATATATGCAAGACCCGTCGAAACATTCTGGAATGTTCGCCTTTTACTCTTTCCCTTTGTTCCTTTTGTTGGCATTCATCGAAATTATGATCCATACATAGTAAAAAGCATCTGGAATTATCTTAATTTATTCATTGTGACTCCTGATTTATGATCCCGTTACATGCAATTTTCCGTTTTCGCTATAAGTGTTTCATTTGTTGGTAGAATATGATGATGCTGAAGCAAAGGTTCCCATGCTAAAATATGTATTAGATTTTGATATTATTACTTGGGACGTTTTCTACGATAATATCTTCTGCGTTACATACTATTACTGTGTTTTCTACTGCTGTTACATTTACTTTGAAGTCTTAATACTTGCTTGTTTTTTTTTTTTTTTTTTTTCTTTTTGGAGTTTTTGAATGAAATTTGTTGTAATTGACGTGTAAATTTATTGTAGCATAGTTTGTTGGAAGTGACCAAGTGAAAATGATTCAAGTGTGTGGTTCTGCATTTAATCTAATTTGTTCTTTGGGTTTCGTTTCGGTTCTGAGTATTTTGAGTCCGAATTCGCATGGGGTTGTTATTTAACAGTTAATTGTCACGAGATTAAGGTTTATTTAGTTTTTATATTTTGATACTATCCTTCAAAAATTTGTGATATATGTTGTGCAATCGTGGCTATAAGTTTTGATATGGGAAATAAATATGGTCACCGAGTCTGCTTATACCTAAGTTTCAAAATAACAGTTTTTCCATACCAGACCATTGATTCCTATAGTATTTTCATGATGAATGTAGATTTGATTCTGTGCTTTTTAAACCTAGGTATCTTGCATTAGGTTTGTCTGTCTAGCGTGTTTCCGTGACTGACGAAGTATGCATGCTAGGTTTGTTGCATCAGGTTTGTCTTTGCGTGACTGACGAAGTATGCATGCTATTTCGTCTAGCGTGTGAGTTTAGCCAATGCATATTGTAAGGGCTAGTAATTTATTTCAATATCTATACGTGGTGTTTGCAAATGCTTTTTAGTGTTGGTGCTTCTGTTTGTCTAAAAAAGGCATAAGCCACAAAAGTATAAAAGTTTTTAAAAGAAAAAAATCACTTCTCATTAGTTTTTGCAAACACGAAATTAATGTGTTAAGTAGCTTTTTAAAAAGATATGCAAACACATTCGACTTTTTGTCAAAAGTCGCTTTAAGTAACTTTAGGCAAAAATAGTGAATCATTTTATAAGTTCTTGTAAACGCTCGTTAATAAAAGAAAGTAAGCGATTATAGTCCTTCCCTGAAACAATTTCAGTCCCATTTTTCTTATACAATGTACGCACGGAAGCAAATACACCTTTGAGTCTTATTTATGATTTTATTTAAAGTAAAGATTATTCTTTTATTTGGTACATCAAATGAATCATAAAACTATGTAATTATATCGATATTAATTCAATAATTTAATCAAATACACACACTTAGTGCCACATCGTGGCCAATAATGCTGCAAATAAACATACATGAGGGAAAACCTAATAAGCGTGCTTATAAAAGCAATATTATAAGTGAAATATTAAAAACTTAAATGATAGGGAGTGTTTGCAAATACTTATTAGAAGTGCTTATTATAGTCGTCAAACACATTTTTAGTGTTTGCAGCATTAACTTTTGTTTTTAGTTATCTTTAGAAAAGTTAGAAGAAGCACAAGCCGTAAAAGCAAGGTATGGAGTGCTTCTTCAACCGCTTTTAAAAATATGCTATTTCTAAAAAAATAATTACAGAAAAAATCATTTCTCATCAACTACTCCAAACACCTAATTAATGCTTTAAGTGGTTTATTAAAAAGATTTGAACATACCATCGACTTTTTGTCAAAAGCCGACAAAAGTGACTTTAACCAAAAGTAATTAACAAAGACCTTTTATAAGTTTTTACAAACACTAAACTTTTATTCCATAATCACACACTAAACTTTTATTAGTAATAACAAAAGATTGAAAGAACAAAAACAATTTCGAGAATATAGAGTTTTTTGGCTCAAACCAAATGATATGTAACCGTCGCACGGAATATATTTTTTGGGTCTTATTTATAAATTTGAAAATGACATAATAGCTTTTCCTTTGCTTTAGTGACCTTACAAAGTTATCTAATTATATAATTATTGATACACGTGGAATAATTGATCACATAGCGCGCAGACCTAGGCAAATAATTCCTGTACATCTCATCTAATTAATCGGTATCGGCGATTACGATTTCAACAACATTTCTTGATCACAACGCAGTCAACGCCCTAAGCGTGCAATTAGAAATATTTAAGAGAAATTTAATCAATGCAGCAGCGTGCTATAAGCAATATAAGAGTAGATAATAAAAAATTAAATGATTGTTTTACTCGGAACAATTTAATGACATTCGCCTGCGTGCACGCACTGTCTCAACGTATTCTTTAGCGATTGTAAAAAGACTAATTCATCATCGTAAGTATTTTAATAGATAAATTATACTCGTATTTATTTATCTATATATCTATTAATTAAGCCTTGGGTACTAGAGAACGAAACTTATTCCTATCCTGAAAAACATTACTCCTCCATTTTTAGTTTCATAAAAAAGTAAAATTAGATATTAACAAGTGAATCATTTGTTTTAAAATGATATGACGCCGTAATATATTTTCGTAATAAAAACACCAAAATTATTATAGTATATATTCCTAATAAAAGCGCAACGAAACAAACATATATACTTGAATATTAATTCAAGATTATCACATGCATTCTTATATAAAATAATTTTGAAGCATTTATTTCTCTCACAATTTTCTCCCCTTATATATAGATCTCAATTACTAAAACAAAATAAACTCAGGTAAGATTTAACTCGAAACAATGGCGAATTCCAGTACGGGTAGTAGTAGTACGAGTAGTCACGACCTTGTTGTGGTTGAGCATGAAACCACCGAAGCTTACATATACAGGATAATCGTTCCTAGTACAAGAATACAAGTGATCAAGAAGCATAAGGTAAAAGTATCCAAGGACAGATTACGCGTGATTTTTGATTCTAAAATGGTTAGAACAGATGTAATGCGTCCTTTGAAAGCGCGGTACAACAGTGAGATGACGTTCAAGTTTACCAAGGGAATGATAAAGGTTATATTTGACAAACCAAAAGAAAATCAATTTGTATCTATACGTGATTTGAACTTGGAAACAATGGCAAATTCCAGTACGAGTGGTCACGACCCTGTTGTGGTTGAGCATGAAACAACAGAAGCCTACATGTACACGATAATCATTCCTAGCACAAGAATACAAGTAATCAAGAAGCACAAGGTAAAACTGTCAAAGGACAAATTGCACGTGATTTTTGATTCTAAAAAGGTTAGAACAGATATAATGCATCCTTTGAAAGCGCGATACAACAATGAAATGACGGTCAAGTTTACCAAGGGAATGATAAAGGTTATAGTTGACAAACCAAAAGAAAATCAATTCATATCTCTGAATGATTTGGACTTGGAGTCAAGCTCAAACTATTATATTAGTATCGCTCAGAATAATCAGTATTTATTGCAAGGGTAGCACAAGTTCAAATACGTCTTTAATTTGTATATTTGATACTATATATATATATTATATTCGTGTTGTCTATTCTTTTCGGGTAAGAAGATAATAGGTCTTCCGGCCACTATTATCAGTAGTCACTTGTTTCATTTCATTTTCGTTAATCTATCTTTACGAACTATTGTGATCAATTTTATTACATGAATGTTACCGGGAATTACAAATTTCTTACATGAGATTTTTTTGCATAGTTGATAAGGTGGAAAACTAATGATCTTCTTGAAAGAATAAAAATTGAGATGAAAGAATGCTACACCAACTTTTGTAAATAATTTTATTAATCTTACACTAAACTTTTCAAAATAATAACAAAAAAGAAAAATAAAATGTGTGGAATACTATGGATATATTGAGAAATTTTCTTAAACCATTGTAATAATTTTGAGACCACCATAAATATTTTTATTGATGGTTCTAAACCGCCACACAAGTACGGGCAAAAAAGTACCATATACATAGAAACATATGTAACAAAAATCAATAAAGATTTTTTTTTACCCTAAAATTAAGTTACTAGTAGATTTTCCGCAATAATGACAATTCAGGCGATTAATTATTTTACGATATGAATATCTATTTCGATAGTTAAATTACGCATAATAATATACTGTAAAGGACTAGATAATTTTTTTTTGTTATGGTTGGCGGTCAAGTTCAACTGGTGCAAAAACCGCGTACTTTTGACCAAGAGCTGTCACTGTCAGTTTAAATAAATGAATTCACATGAAGCAGTACCCAAGTAGCTAATTACTTTGACTTGGATCATCAATACTTTGACTTTTGGGCTATTTATATCATTATCAAGTATAAACCAGCCAAATTTGGGAAATATTTGTGATAGAATTATCAGAAAATGGCTCAACCACAAGCAGCTCCAATGAACGGTGGCGATGGCAACTTCAGTTATGCCAAAAACTCACATCTTCAGGTTCACTTAATATATATTTTGGCTTCCACTATTAATTATATATAGTTATTTTAAGTGATTTATGATTGCATAGTTAATTGTGAGTCTATTTAATTATTATCCAAACCTATGTAAAGCACAAACATGTTGCTGTTGTGGAAAAACACTAAAATCATTGCATTTTCGGTTTTCTCTTTTTAACAATGAAATGCTTCACGGATCATTAGATAGGAAAATATGATCTTTAGGAGGATATTGAATTAGCCCGTATGATATAAAATTTAATCTTTTATATACTAAGATATATTGTAATTTTGTTTGTTTGTTTGATGAGGACATCTTTTTTTTTTGGTGATGAATATGCTGCTAGTGCTGTGAAGGTTCGACAAAGTCTCATTTTTTGACTATGTATGTTTATAGTGATCTATTAAATTATGCTCATGATTCTTGGTTTATTGTTTCCTCTGCTTAACCAATGCATTTCCTTCTCTTTCTTGTCATATGGATATGTATATCACCATTTTGCACAGAAAATGGTTTTTTTAATACCTAATGACTTTGAGGGGTTAGTACCCGCAATTAATATTTTCCACAAATGAAGGACTTCATTTTTTATCCTCAAGTTGGGACTTAAAGAGTATAATAACAAGATGTTTCAATATTTCAGAGAGAAGGGTTCAATGCTGCAAAAAAAATAATCCAAGAGTTACTAACTCAAAGTCTTGATGTGGAAAGCATGCTATCTGGTTCAACTAGATTCACCATTGCAGACTTAGGATGTTCAGTCGGACCCAACACTTTCTTCGCCATGCAAGCCATACTCGAGGCTGTCGAAGAAAACTGTCGAGATAGTAAAAAACTCGAATTCCAAGTCTTATTCAACGACCAAACATCTAATGACTTCAACACGCTTTTCGCATCCCTCCCCTCCGACAGGAAATACTTTGCAGCCGGGGTTCCCGGTTCCTTTTACGATCAATTATTCCCTTCTTCTTCAATCCACGTGGCATTTTCCTCTTCCTCGCTGCACTGGCTCTCGAAAGTGCCAGAGGCATTGCAAATCAAGAACTCGCCAGCATGGAATAAAGGCAGAATTCACTACACTGGAGCCCCAGAAGCAGTCGTGAAGGCTTATGCGGATCAGTACGAGGAGGACATGGAGATATTCTTAAGAGCAAGAGCTCAAGAGATTGTAAGTGGGGGGATGATTGTGATGATAATGCCTGGTGTTCACGATGAAGAGCTCACTCATGATGTTGGCTTAGCATTCACTTTTCTTGGATCCATCATGATGGACATGGTGAAAGAGGTAACTCAAAGTTCTTTTGATTATGATGATCAATGTCTTTTAGAAGATTTTTAGAAATGGAATTTTGTTTCTACAGATGTTGCACATATTTTTAGCAGGACAGGTCAACAAGACTGTAGAGTTTCTCACATTATAGGATACTAAAGTCCCCATATTAAAGATAACTCTATAGGTCGTATCGTGATATCATCTAGCGTATTACTCGCAAACATGATAGAAGTACGCTTAAGACAGTCTGCTAGTTTTCGTTCCAAATCTTCTCCTATAATTCTTAGATTCACGACCACGGTTAATCAAAACTTCCTCTGCATAGCAGCTCCTAATTGAAGTTAATGATTTAAGCTTTCAATTTTGTATGCATTATTAGGAATCTAACAATGTTGGTACTTCAGGAAAGAAAATCTGAAGCCAATAACAAAGATACTAAATTGTGAACTGCAAAAATTTGTCTCAAGTGTAGTATGACATGTTTTAATCTCACATCAACTTATGTATAGATAGATAACAAAAATATGCATTCTGAATTTGATCTCAAGACCATACTTCTGACTTTCAATTTCTTTTCTGTGGAACAGGGAATCTTAAGCGAAGATCAAGTCGACTCATTCAACATTCCACATGTATATCCTTCTGTTAAACAAATGAAAAAGGTAGTGGAGAAAAATGGGAGTTTTAGCATTGTAAAAATGGAGACAAGAAATGCCAGAACAGATGTTACAGCACCTATAAACATCGACGGTGCAATAATGCACCTTAGAGCATTTGCAGAAGCAACTGTTACCAATCACTTCGGGAGTGAGATAGTTGATGAGATTTTTGCACGAGCAATGGTTCGTAAATCAGACTTTTCTCACATGTTGTACTCATCTGGTATCGAGATTGGCGTTCAACTCTTTGCTGCTCTGAAGCGCAAATAAATTGCTTTTGGTCACACAAAGTGGATGAGCTTTTATGATAGAATGTGATGGCTCTAACATTGTATTGCATTTTTATTGTTCTGTGATAACCTATAGTGTATTAATAAGTTTGTATACCAGGACTGCTAGAAAAATAGTAAGAGTGAAGATGTTCGAGCTATCTGCAGTTGAGTCTACTTTCATTCGAGGAAAACTTTTATAAATTAAAAAAATAGGATTTTTCATCGTTTGGCAGTATACTAATTCCTTTAATTTCAAATCCTGCTGAGAATTTACAAAATCAATAATAGATTAAAGAACTTCATAAACAACTTTTTTAATTGAATTACAATGAAATGTCTTTTATAATATTACTTTTACCACATTCTCTAATGCTTAAAATTTTATCATGATTGTAAAGAGTTAAATTAATACTAAGTACACAAGATCTGTAGGTGTAGTGATTTTTCCAAAAAGCTAATACATTGTCAAACTCATTGAAAACAAAACAAAAGCTTATTCTCCATACAAATTCTCCTTAAAAATCTTATTTTCCTTCAAACTCTTTTCCCCATTTTTTATGTTTCGTTTGTCTGAATTCTACATGTAATCTGATGCAGAAGAGGTCTTTGTGTCTCTTGTTGGTCTTGTACATATATATGTGGTCAGAATACCCAACTTAATTGACCAAAAATTACCAAATGCAGAGGTTTCACATTAATAAAGATAAACAAGTGGAATGGGCAGATAAACATTTTACAATATAACAGCTAATGAAGCACTTTCTGCTAGACACACTAGCAATTGATGTATTTAGTGCTAGTTTAGTACATGAACGGGTCAATGAGATCTTTTAGAGCTTCAGGAAAACCTTTCAAGTAAACATTCCGCAGTTATCAAGACTTAAAAAAGGAACTTATATACTGCTGCCAAATAAATAAATATGTCGATGCAAACCAGAAAAGTTTAAGACTTAAAGGAGCAGATAAAGATGTAAATTATATCATAATTGCACAAGAGAAGCACTGTGTTAAGCATTTAAAGTACTCTTCCTGTTCCTTTTTACAAAATTTTCACACCAGATTAACCTCTAATTAGTATTGTAGCAGGTTGTCACACTGGCTCTACGGTTAGAAACTTAATTATATGAATTGCTAATACAGACCAAAATTGTAATATATTACATAGAATAGACAAATTACTTGTTGAACGACTTTCTATAATCCTTACTTGACAAACTCTTAAATATGCCTTGCAATCCTTTGTAAGCCTGATGTTGGCAAGGGTTGGTAACAAATCACATGAATTTGATATCTTCTTCAACTTGCTCTAGGACAATGGTTGCAAGAGCAAGTCTATATGCAGTGGATCTCATATTCCTGACCAGTACGTAGATATTCTTCCTCTGCCTCACCGGAAAGGCCTTCCATTGTTCCACCCGAAGCCTAGAAATCAAGGTTGCTTCACAAAGAGCCCCCGCAGTTGCCTTCTTGCTGCACATCCAAAGTTCAAAATCTCGATTAAAATTGGAAAGGATAGAGCAATGGGAGAACAATGATGAATTAAAGTAAAGAGATAATTACAATTACACCCCTCTGAGGATTTTTCTAAGTATGAAAAACTCCAACTCTGTTTACAAAATTACAGAAAGACCCATAGAACTTCAACGGGGCATAACAGGTGAACACTGATACCCCTTAAAAGTATGAAAAACTTTACAGATAGGTTGAATATATAATGTTTTACAGCTTCAGGGGTTGCCTATTTGAGCAGTCAAACCTTATAGGAGGTCTATATGTGATTACAACAAACCTGGGGGGGGGGGGGGGGGGGGAGTTTAGATGTACAAATTCCTTAAAGTAAACCACACGAATTTAAAAAACAATTGCAATAACATAAGTAACAAAAACTTGCCTTCCCCGAACAAAACCAGTCGTAACAAAACCAATAGGCCACCTATAGGAGTCTTGGGTAGAGGGATCCTCAGGCACTTGGAGTTCCCATTTCCCAGATGGTCGCCGCACAAAGCAGGACCTCAACAAAGACTCAGCAATTTGAAGTTGTTGACCATCATTTTCTGATCTGCATGCATCATGCAGCATTATTGAGAAAAAAACCTAATGAATAGAAAATTGTGCAGCAGAAATACAGAGAACAACAAACAACTTCATGAATTTCACCTGGTCCATAACAGTATGTCAGCAACACAGGGTGCACAGACCAATGCTCCTTCTTCAAACACACCTTCCTTGTATGCATGCAGAAGAACTCGAACAAAGCATCGTGCTTTAGTATTCTTCACTTCTGGTACAATGGCGTCTTGCTTAAGGAATTCTTCGTCCTTCATGAATTTGTACATGCAATTCTTCTGATCTAGCGTTCTTGGAAACAGAAGCAGATGTGTAATGCCGATAGTACTGATGAAATCACTCAGCATACGAGATGTCCTCGCTACAAAACCTTCAAATGGATCATCAAGGCAACCAAACATTTTGGTCTCTGAATTTGCAGAGCTTATATTTTTCAGTGAGTTGTCAATTTTCCCATCATTGGACACAAGTTTCTCAACTTGATTATGGGGATTCTCATCTTCAATTGATCTTTTTAAGACATTAAGTTGCAAAGAATTCCATGGAGATGGGTTAGGAACTTCAAGTGGTCTCTTCGATGGAGGAATTAGAGTGGCTTTCTGAGCAGAGACAGCTGACTCCATCGCCATAGTACGAGAGTATGCATTGCAGTCAGGAAAATCAAAAGGAAAGCATGGCAACCCAATCTGCAGAAAAATGAGTGTCAATTCAAAGCTTGTAAGCTTCTTACCAATTTTGTACCAGTAAAGTCCACAAACTTACTTCGCATGCAATCCAACGTTTTTCTCTTGAACCTATGGCATGAGCACCTTTTGATATAAAATTAAGCCAAAATACTTTAACCCAACTTAAAGGGAGAATAACTGAACACCTGAAGAAGTTGCAAAACAAAAACAATCAGGTACATACATAAATTCAGCATTCAACGAATAATAGTAGAGTAGCATCTGATGAGAGCTGCTGAAAAATACGACTCATTTCAGATATCATGACACAAATAACAGAACTCTTGATATACTATTTGCAATTATCACAGACAAACTTATAATCCTCTGAAGTATTGTGGAAAAATTATGACTTCTTTCCATTTGCATGTAGGACCAAATTCGAAGTGTAATTTAAACAAGAAAGATAGTCTAATGTACATAGATTGAAAAGTTGGCCTCTTTCTGAGGCTAAAATAACAATTTTGGTCATCAAAAACTGCAGATGACTAATTGCGACTCTGCGAGCTATACGGGACCAAATCATATTTCATTTACTTGATAAAGAAAAGAAACAAGTCACAACTGGAGAAATAAGTTCCTTTGTAGGAAAAAGAAGATAAAGACGAAACAGAGCTATGGATGGTGGCGTTATACCTTATAACTGAATCTTCATGGTTTCCGTTTTTCAACAGCAAAATAGGGCAGCGTCTAGAATAACTTCCCTCAGTAAGAGGAGTTTGAATTTTTGAACCAAGTCGAATAAAATGCTTACGCTGATTATGCTTTTCCCTGCAGATAACACTTTCTTCAAATGGAGGGCATAATCCTTTGCTAGCATCCCACAAATCTCCATGTGCAACTGCACAATTAGTTTTATTTTTTGGCAATGATGAAACAGTGTGCTCTTCAGTTTCAAATTCATAACTTAATACACCAAGAGGATTTCTCTCAGGAGCATCATCATTCCCCTTAGTAAATAAACGTGGATCAATTACTGTGAATGGAATAACTGAAGAAACTGAACTTTGACTGAAGTTCTTAAGGATGCATGCATTCTCTGCTTCCCCATGCTCATCATGCTCATTAGCAGAACATTTCTTCAAATGCCAAGAATTCTCTGACATACTGTGCAGCCAATTAATACCATCAGACCATTCATTAAGTAAATATATAGCTCAACCTGAAAAAGGTCACAGCAATAAGTAACTCACCAGAGAACAGGAGATAAAGTCTTCTGGAGAAGCTGGGAGGCTTTTGATCCCACCAATTCCAACTTTGCAATCTGACCCTCGAGAGAAATACACTGAGCTGAACCACCTGTCATATCCATATCCATCTGAAATAAATTATTATCAACACTGATATAGCACTAGTTTACATTTGAAGTAAATGCTACTATATACCAGACAAGTAACCATAAAAAGGACATGAGCCGTATATTTCTCATGACAAGACAAGCAGTAAACCTTTCACGACCAAAGCAATATACAAAATTTAGCAGAAAGAATAAGAAACTTATTCTCCGGTTCCCAAACTACAGTATAACTTTAAGAAACTCAAACGTCTACTCCACAGGTACGGCGTGAAATCACCCACACTCAAATTAAAGCATATACCCAGAAAGGGCAACTAAAGGGAGCATGATTGCAAAGCTAAAATGTTTAATAAATCAATTCCTAAGATATTGAAAAGCTTTCAGTAAAAACCTGCTTTCCACATGCAGATCTCAATACATCATATGCTTCGTCAAAAGCAGCAGCGTGTATCCACACCCAAATCTGACGGAAGGTGATTTCATCATTGACACTCTGTTGTTCTTCTGTATTAGTTGTGAGTTGTGGCAGAGGCCTCCACATGTAGGTCACTGGAGCAATAGGTGGGAAACAAGGATTTCCAGCATGATGAAGCTAAAAAACGGAATAAGGAAAATAAATATTAAGCCAATTAGGCAACATGGAAATATAAGAAATTGTGTTATACCCACCATAGCACTTCCATATACGTCACCGGCAAGAATACTATGGGAAATTGCTTCAGAATGGGCTGATGGAGAAGGCACCAATATGGAACACAGGATAGAAACTAATTTGTCCTGGAAAAAGTAAAACACAATGGTTGGACCATAGGACCAAAATGTATATAGACGATAACATGCTTCCCTGCGCTAAATAATCAACAGTATGGAGGCACAAGAAAGAATCTAATGAATTAGAGGTCTTGGTACTGTTTTACGGTGCAAGGAATAAGATACAAATATGCTTGCCTGTGGACCCTCTAGCTGGATTGCGCTATAGTAACTTGCATCATGCACAAGCACTCCACTTCTTAATTTCTTCAACAGAGCCCGTGAACCTCTTCCCCTGCATCATATATACATTATGAATAAGTGCACTATGACATTCAAAGAGTAATATAAACTTCAAATGCGGAGAACAGAGAAAAACAGTACATCTTATCTAATTTATTTACCATCTCATGTAAAAGTATACCTGCCGTGAAGACCAAGAGGAATATGGAACCCCCACAATTTCGCCATTGTGAAACGTTTCGCATGCCACACATGTGTCCTCAACCTCTTTGTCCCATCTCCCGAAGTACCAAACCCACTGGTTGAGTTCTTCTTAAGTTCGGCGCTCCTTCGAACACGACGAGAAATCTTCTTATCGTCTTTTGTCAATGAATTCTTATCTACTGTTCCAACTTTCCCCCGCTTCCTAAACCTCTTCTTAGTCACCCGATTGTCGTGTCCCGTAGTCCGCTTCCTTTTGTTCCGTTGTGATCGGAAATCGTTATTCATGTGATCAGCTACAATAGTATGAAGGCCCTCAAGCTCAGAAGCTCGAGACTCGACGTATTTTCGCACATTAAGCTCCGGAGGTGGAGCAGTTGAAGCTCGGGCTTTACTTCCATCATGAACCATATCAAACAAAAAATTGTACGTACTCTATGTCTGAAAAAGGGGGAAAAAGGCCTGAATTGGTGAAACTATGAAAAACCAAATATGCTTTTTCCAAGAGTTTTTAAACGCAATAGTTTATTTATTACACACTCTTCAGCCAAAAAATCGTGCAAACGCCCACAGAACATGTCAAAATTAAAAGAATTGCACTTACGAACCGAAAATATCGTAGAAATTATAGAAAACTAAGTTACAATTTAGAACTTTAACCTAACAAGATAGGAGTTTCAAAACGAAAAATAAACGCAATATACAAACACACCTCTCTACAATCAAAGTCCGTCTGAAGTGACTGAGCGGCGGCGAGCGGGAGGAACTGTGTGTGAGTGAGTGTGTATTGTGTGTGAGAGAGAAAGTAAAAATTACAGAGTAATAGTTGAATTATGAAAATAGTTTGACCTAGGTTTCGCGTGATAGGAATAGGACTAGTGTTATGAACTGAGTAGAGATCAATACCCCCAAATTTTTTGCACCAAAAGAAACCCTAATTTAGCCCTAAATTACACGAGAGAGAGAGAGAGAGAGAGAGAGAGACTAAATCAATATAAAATTAATTTATATCCGTCGAAACCCTAATTTTGCATATTTCACATGTTTTTGCACGAATAGCAATACTCGGCTTTATATTTGTAAATTGTATTCTTTTAAATACGTATATATTTCACATTTAGAATTTCTTTTCATATCTATTGAAGAAATATATATATATATATATATATATATATATATATATATATATATATAAAGTAGTAAATAAATAAATAAGGTATATAATTATTCAGGCAATTTCCGTACGTTAGAAAATATTTATTTTTTTCAAATTTACTCAAAAAAAGTTCTTCAGAAATTGAATGGTTATCTAATCAATTGAATAAGAATGTAAAGCTATTTAGTTTGTTAACGGCAATAATCATCATGAAAATTATTCTAATAAAATTACAACTTAACTTACAATGTCTTCACAACTCGCATCAACCGCGGACAATATTTAATCTTGTCCTCAGCTGATAATACTATTAAACACTCACCAAAGGAACTCAATTATCCATATACACTGAATACATTAAGATAAAAGAAAAATATTTTAATAGTGAGTACACTCAGGTATGAAAACTATATAAAATCTGAATTCAATTTCTCACAAGAAAGAATTCCGATCTTACACCTTTTATATGATTATATGTTCACTATTTTAGACTTAATTTCCATTGTTTTCATTATGAAAGTTGTGGATCATTATTGAGGTAAACTTATTGCAGAGGTTAGTGTCCCACAATTATTACTCAATATTATAACATTAGTTGCTGTAGCCCTCCCCCCCCCCCCCCCCCCCCACCCCCACCCCCCGGCCCAAGCTTTCCCTCAAGTCCTTGTAGTTTATGTTTATTAGTGTATCTACCAAAAAATTGTATAAATAGTATATGTTCTTAATAAGTCTTCTAAGTTTTGTGGAAAGATTGTTATTAAATTTTTTTTTTAAAAAAAAAGCTCAAGATAACTAATACGAAAATTGCTGAATTTGTTTTATAATATTATGTGTTTAACAAAAAAAATTATAACTTTATCCAACTTATTAGTTTTTCTTAAACAACTGAATTTGTTACCGAATTATTAATTTTTGCCCTATGATATTCATGTTTAGTTTTAAGGTGAATAAAGTTTACCCCGCTAGATTAAATTCCTGAACACACCCCTAAAAACACACCAATAAAAGTGAGATTTCAATTCAGTGATATCACCAATTGTTGTTGTCTGCCGAAATAAAAGAAGTTTCGTGTTATTTGTTTATAGCAATTTAGGGTAATTACACCTATACCGCGAAGCTTGATCTAGTTATAAGAACATTCCCCATAGTTTGAATAATTATATAAATACGACTTGGATTCGAAAAACAAACAAACATCACAAAGAAGCTCATGCACATTCTCAATAAATACAAAGACGCCCCTAAGTCTATAAAAATTTACAATTACACCTTCCTTTTACCCGCTTTTAAGCTCTCTGAATGTCCCCCTAATTATTCAAAGTCCAAACCGAGGACGTAGATATAGTACTTATCCCTAAAAACGTACAGCAAGTTTAAAACTGCTAGTCTTATTCTTACAAAAAATTATTTATTTTTCCACCTTACCATGAATTTTCACGATAATCCAAATACTGCTAAAAATAGAGCTTATAATTTATGTAACCCTGAAATATTCGATAATTAAAATGATAAATAATTAAGAAAGCATCGATTATTTTACGAATTTATTTTGATAGGTAAGCGTCAATCGTATCTCCAAATTAAGGAATTATATAAGAATAACTCTGCCCATAATTTTGTTTTTTCCATCACCAATAAGCAGTCGTGCGTGATTAACCAGCCGTACGAGCGTAGCAATGTCACGGATAATATATTGAGTTGGAAAGGAAAAAAAAAATCACATTCAGGTACTCATTTTCTTATCAATTAATTGCACACTATCATTAATAACTCACAAAAAAAAAAATAAAAAAAAAATTGCACATTATCATTGATACACTACTTGCTCCTCCAGAGTGAACACTTTTCTCGCACAAAATACTTTTTATTCAATCGCGCAAATATTTCCAATTAAGTTTTCTTTTGTTCCCCGGTAACATTAATATAATATTTAGATAGTTTGTCGCTCGCAAATCGCAATGATTCGGGTATGACCCATAAAAATAAAGAACATGAGATGAAAGAATTGATTGTTGATGAAAGTTCAAGAACTTTATATTATCATAAAAGAATAAAGACATAATAAAATTACCAACAAGAAGAAAATTCAATAATATTTCAAATATCAAATATGTAAACTAAAGTGATATTAAGCTATTGCAAAAAATCTAAAGGAGCATCCTGGCAGTAAGTATTATTCTAGATGATTCTAATAAATACCTACACATAAATTTGAATAAACTATATATATATATATATATCGGTTTTAGGCTTTAGGGAACTTAATCTCAAGCACCCTACGTCCACGAACAGGCTCGGCCGTCATCCCTTGAAGGCTATTTCGAGGCTCCTTCATATGATGTAATATATCCTGAAACGTATTCGGATAATACAGTTTTATCCACAAACATTGTTTGTCTACTTCTACGCTGTGACCCAAAAGGTGTCTTCCTTCAGGGATTTTAACATTGTAAATATAGAATGCGCCAGCGTCAACTTCCTCAACATCACCACTTGACATTTTAACCTGTTTGTAAAAGTATAAGCAACGTTAATAACAATACTAGTAAATAAAAAAAGAATAATATTCACTAACTATTAAACTAAAATATTATGATAATTAACATTGTCGCAATCAAATAAAACTTAACCTGAAATTGTAAAGCAAAAGCTGTTTATTAGATTGTATGAAATCTTGTGGAAAGCGGCCTCATTATATAGACTAATACATGTAGAACATAAGGAAATAATAATACATTAAATCAGTTACTGCCGTTATGTGTACAATACTAATTACGGAAATTGTGTTATTCTAAGGTAATCATTCATTACCTTAATGATGGTTATTGCCATATTTCACTGCATACATGCAATAGTAAGTAGTTTCGAGATTTATACTGAAAATTCTTAATATATCTTGTTTCAAGTTTCAATATACTTTCCATATGGAGAATTAAATATTCATACTTGTTTCTAATATTCCACAATTTCCAAATTTCGTCAATTTCTTATTCAACAGTGTCCAAAAATTATTTATACAGTAACCACGGAAGTTATATTGATAAATGAAAATTCATTTGGTGAATATGAGGATTTATATTTTTCTAAGGTAACCTGTTTTCCATATTTCACTACATACATGTAATAGGAAATAATTTTGGAATTTATTCTGGAAGTTTTTGATATCTTTTTCCATGTCATGATATACTTTCCATGGAAAAAATCTAATTTTCATATATGTTTCCAATTTTTTACAATTTAAAAATTGCATCAATTTCTTATTCGTCATTTCTAAAGATAATGTATTTTCAACATAACCTTAACTGGATTCTTCTCATTTTTTTTTTTATTATTTAAGTTTTTGTGGTTTATGTATATAAGGGGATCGATCGCGCGAGAAATAAGTGTTCAAAGGATTTTTATACTCCTTTCATAATATATCTCTTTTTATTCTTTATTCTCTCGATTTTTATCCTGAAATTAAAAATATAATAAGGGTTTAAGATATGTCATACGTACACGATTTGACACGTAGTCAATAGGTACCAGCAAATGTATTTATAATTTCATTCTATTTTAAATTATAAAACACGTCATTGGAAAGTTGAAGTCATTGGCAAGATGAGTCCTAATAAAAAACAAATCGTAATACATTTATAAAATCAAAAAAAAAAAAGAAGCTTAATACTCTCGCAAAAGATTGCAAATTACCATCTTGACTCCAAAACTTCAAAATTTGACTAAAATCATATCTTTGCATCTTTGCTCATTTGACTTCGTTTTTTTGTCAAAATTCTGTTTTGTCTTTAGTTTGATCAGTTTCAATCGTGAAATCTCCCTCGTGTTGCACTCAATCATAACTATCGAGTATCCGAGAAGTACGAGTATTCAATATGACATCAAATATCATGTATTATCATACTTTAAGAACAAGAACAGAATTACTGGGACTATAAATTGTTGTAGTAATAAATATTAAATTCCGGAGGCATTATGAATTAGGTTAAGCGTAAATAGATTTAGTCTATTTCTTAATAATAATAAAAATAAATAATACCGTTTCTTTTCCCAAAATAGAAATAAAAATAATATTAGACATGAATATATTTTCCCAGTAAATGGCCCATTACTTTTTCTCCAGTCTTATTTGATGTAAGTCAAATAGAAGAGAGAGAGAGAGAGAGATTTAATCAAATCAAATTCTTCGTTTGATTTTTTCTGTTCATCATTTAGGTCACAAAAAGTGATCTCGATCAATTGAAGAGAAGATGCTGGAGAAAATTGGATTGCCTCCAAAGCCATCGCTGAGGGGGAATAACTGGGTGGTTGATGCATCGCATTGTCAACAATGTTCTTCACAGTTCACTTTCATCAATAGAAAGGTCCGATTTTTTAACCTAATTTTGATTGTAATCTGGGTTGCGGTATTAAGTTTTTTCTTTAGAATCCATGTCATTAGGGTTTATGATTGTGTGGTCTTGCCAAGTTGTACGACATGCTTGATTTCGACAATTTTATTGCTATTTTTGCTGTGAATGGATCTGGACAAGTAAATATGTACTAGCTTGTTTGATGTAGATGTTCTAGGTATCCATCAGATGGGAGTTATTGTTGTAAAATTGCCAGAGATAATGGTTGATGATCACTTGTATACATCTTGATAGATAGGAAGAAAAAGTTATCCAGCAATTTGAACTTGGGAATCATCGTTTGATACGTAAGTTATATCAATTCAGACGTTATTTCGTTTGCATTGGTCATCTTGCTAATGAAGTCAATCCTATGAGTATGAGGTAAGTGAAGTAAAACGGTGCTGAAGGAGGAGATACACGAAGAATCGTCTAGCAATGTTCACTCTTCTTTAGTTAGTACATGTGTTTTGAAGTATTACGTGTGTGATAACCATATAGTTCTACTTTTAGTGGTGGTTAATAGTAACTAAGTCTTATTACATATAGTTCTACTATTAGTGGTGGTTAATAGTAGCTAAGTCTTATTACGGGGAATAACTGAAAAACACACATGTCATCTTATTAGCTGAACTGGGTTTGGATTCATTTCTTGCCCAAGTAAATGGTTTTTTCTGTTTCTTTACCAGTTTGTCATGACTGTTACACGCTTTATGGAAGACATTACTTGTCACTTAATCTCTTCTCCTTGTCTACGTCTGATGTTCTCAATGGATATCCAGCACCATTGCCGTAGGTGTGGTGGCTTATTCTGTAACAGCTGTACCCAACAAAGAATGATGTTGCGTGGACAAGGTGATTCGCCAGTGCGTATTTGTGACCCCTGCAAGAAGTTAGAAGAAGCCGCACGGTATGAAATGCGATATGGACATAAAAACAGAGCTGCAAAAGGTACTTATTAAACAGTTTATTGCTCAAACTTTCAAAACATTTAAGCTTTAAGCCCATCTCATAGCTGAGCTGAATGATCGAAAGTAATTGTTTCGACACTCCACTGCTCTCATCGCAAATGCATCCTTGGCTTGCTTACAAAATATAATAACACTCTCTTTTGAATAATTTGCAACAATTATATAGAATTGGTGGCATGGCAACATTCGTAGCTTACTTCTTAAAATCATTATTCATTATATCTGCTGGGATTTGCATGGGAACTGCTTCCGCTTCTTGCTTTGGAACTTCTAACTTTGTTGGTGTTTTGGGATCTGGAAAGTATCTTTTCACTCTTCATGCTGATAGATCATGTAGTTCTTGAATTTCAGGCATGCAACTAGATATAGCATCACATCTTTTAGTGAGTATAATAACTGCAATTGATGTTCACTGTAAAAGTTGAGCAATAGACTTTATATTCATCTCCGCCTCATGCTTCAAGATGTCATGCTTGTTTAATTGCTAATGGTTTGGACTCTCAGCTATCCTTTTAACTTCGAATGCAGAAGCTTTATCAATGAATTATAATGAGTGGAGATTGCATAACATTTATCTATATCTACGTTTAAAGACTCTATACCTTGTAATAAGTGAGTTTGTTTGTCGGTGATTTTCTGACTTGACCATTTTGCCCTTAGGAACTGTATAATACCAAATTATAAAGTTAAATCTTCATGTCTGAATCATCATTCTCAATTTAACCTTGAAAAATAATCTAGTGTGTTAGTATATTGGGATTTGTTAATGGACAGCAGTGTGACAATTGGGTTTAGGGTTTTGGGAAAGAGGCAGATGAAGCCTGAAGGATATGTGAATCATAAAACTCATATGGATAGTGGGCTGTGTAACTTGATAAACTTTATTAAATCGAAAAACATAATGTATCACAGAAACCCTTTCCTACGATTACTTACTTTTACTAGTTCCTATCGCCTCTTAAGATTCTCCCTCATGCAAGTGATGTCAGCATGAAGCAGAACATTTTGTCGCCTTACTATATGTAGACCTTTCCAGGTGGCTCCAAACTTGCTTTGAAGAAAGAGGATGAAGCTTCAAATGGATCATCTTCAAATATTCCGGAAATAGCAGTTCAGGCTGAAGGGGGAGAAATAACGAGAAATCTCTCTCTCGATCAATCTATAAACATATTGACTGAGGTAGGATCTGCTACCCCCGAAGACTTGCGTGAACAAGCTATACTTGAAAAGAAGAAATACAAAACATTAAAAGCAGATGGAAAATCTGAAGAAGCCCTAAGAGCCTTTAAAAGAGGAAAAGAGCTTGAGAGGGAGGCTGCAGCTTTGGAGATATCTCTGAGAAAGAATCGTAGAAAGGCTTTATCATCAAGTAACATGGGCGATACTCAGCAAATAAAAGATGATTCTATGTTATCTTCGGGAAAAAGTAACCTTTCAGCTCAGAAGAGTAAAGCAAAGGATGATATTTCTGCTGAACTCAAAGAATTGGGATGGTCTGATATGGATGTCCATGATGCTGAAAAAAAGCCAGCAACCTTGTCTTTGGAGGGCGAGCTTTCTTCACTTCTCAGAGAAGTCTCTCAAAAACCTAACAAAGAGAAGGGAGTTATCACCACTGATAAGTCTCAGGTTATTCTTCATAAGAAAAGGGCTCTTGAGCTGAAGCGTGCAGGAAACCTTGTTGAGGCCAAGGAAGAATTAAAGAGAGCCAAAATCCTTGAAAGAAAAATTGAGGAAGAGGAACTTTTGGGTGGTGACGATTATGAGTCTGATGATGAACTCTCTTCACTGATACGCAGTATTGATGCTGATGATCATGATGATTTGCCCGCAGCATATAAATCTGATCTTGGTTTTAATTTTGATCACTTTGTTAGTGGTGCGGATGATCTTGTTATGGACGGTAATTTTGAAGTGACAGAAGACGACATGGATGATCCAGAAATAGCTTCAGCTCTGACATCATTAGGATGGACAGAGGATACAAGGAATAATAATCTTGAAGACTTTAAAGAGCAAACTGCACCTTCTAGCAATGAATCATTACTGAGTGAGATCCAGTCTATAAAAAGAAAAGCTTTGACTCAGAAAAGGGCTGGCAACACTGCAGAGGCAATGGCTCTGCTGAAAAAGGCAAAAGTACTTGAAAGGGAACTTGAGAGTTCTGATATTGTCCAGAAAAGTCCCGTTCCACAATCTTCAGAAGATCCACTCCTTTCTGCTAGGGTAAATGTTGAAAATGTCAAACCCACGGACTATAAAGGTGTTAAATTGGCTCCTAAGACTAAATTGACTATCCAGAAAGAGCTTATAGCCCTGAAAAAGAAAGCTTTATCTCTCAGAAGGGAAGGTAAATTAGCTGAGTCTGATGAAGAGTTGGAAAAGGCTAAAGTTCTTGAGCAGCAGCTTGAAGACATGAATAAAGCTTCTACTGTGACACAGGAAAATACGGACAAGCAGCAGGCTCATAATAGTATGCACGTCACTCTTAGTGATGAGACTCAAGAGGAAGTGACGGATCAAGATTTGCATGATCCAGCTTATCTTTCTCTTTTGAAGAATTTGGGCTGGGATGATGAGGATGCTCTGAAAGTTCCGTCCACCATATCAAAAGACGATAATAGGACCTCAACGACTGATTCCTCTGCTACACAATATATTGATACTGGGACATCGAGAAAAAGCAAGAGTCAGATTCAGCGGGAAATGTTGGTGTTGAAAAGAAAAGCTCTAACCCTGAGACGCGAAGGAGAGGTTGAGGAAGCTGAAGAGGTTCTGAAAATGACTAGATCTTTGGAGGCACAGTTGCAAGAATATGAGGAACCAACACAAAGAGAAGAAGTTTCAGCTGAAAATACCAAAGGAAATGCATCCACTGATGCTCCACAAAAGAAAGGATCTTCTCTTCAGGTGGATTTGCATGATGCCCCCCGAACCGGAGATTCAGTAAATCAAGACAAAATTGGACTGCAGACACCTGAAAAGATGGTTCGGGAGAATGAGAAGCCATATATTCAAGAGGTAAGCTCTTCTGATGCAACTGCTTCTCAACCAATATCTAGTACCATCCAACAAGAAATCCTTGCTCACAAGAGGAAGGCAGTCTCCTTGAAGAGAGAAGGAAAACTGGCAGAAGCCAAGGAGGAGCTTCGGCAGGCAAAGCTGCTGGAGAAGCAAATGGAGGAGGAAACGTCTCAAACGAGCAGTAAGTCTACTGATGCATCAGCTTCTTCTGCTGACAAGGCAGGGAGTCCTAGTTCAGTCTCCAAACCAATGTCCAGTAGGGATAGATTTAAAATGCAGCAGCAGTCTCTTGGTCACAAGCGTCAAGCACTTAAGTTGAGAAGGGAAGGTAGAACAGCAGAAGCTGATGCCGAATTTGAATTGGCAAAAGCGCTAGAATCCCAGTTGCAAGAATTAGATTCTCATGATTCCACAGTGTCTTCCAGGCCAGTAGACGATGTCGGTGTCGAGGATTTTCTCGATCCTCAACTATTGTCTGCTTTACAGTCTCTTGGTTTGGGAGAATCCCCGACTCAAACTCCCAATGCAGAAAGACGGGAGTCGACCAAATCCCACCAAGATAATATTCACGGTACTGAAATAGAGAGAGAGCAATTAGCAGAACGTATTAAGGCAGAAAAGGTGAAGGCAGTGAACTTAAAACGTGCTGGAAAGCAAGCTGAGGCGTTGGATTCCCTGAGGCTAGCAAAGCAATACGAAAAGAAGTTGCAGTCTTTAACTTCCATATAATGCTTCTTGGAATTTCATCAAGGTTGGAATCTTCTTATTTCATGTTCTGTGCTCCAGATTGCTCGGGCTGTAATTTTTTATTCCCAGAAACTTTGACATAGTATACCAGACTTGGGTTAATTCTCTCCAGATGGTTGATCGGCTGTAGGAGAGGGTGAAGTCAGGCATTTAAAAGTAGTGTGCTTGATTGATGTAATTAACCATTTGATATGGATAAACTTTACGCATTGTATGATTGTTAATATGAGATATCATTTTTTTTGTAATTCTTCCTCGTTTTGCTGTAAGCAGAAATCTGTTGTCGCGTATTGTTGATGACTTAAAACTAAGTTGATTTGAAAAGGTTGAACATATACACAATAGCCAAAGAAAAAAATTCTCGATGGCTTTTCCTAAGTATGTGGATAATGTGTGATTCTGTAGTGAAAATGTGGTTGTGCACATAATGGTTGAGCTTAACTCCTCCAAAATAAAGAGAACTCGAAGTTGAAGTACTTAAAATCCTATTACTTATTAGCAACTCAATAAACTCAATAAGTAAAAATGTAAATCAGCTTTAAAGTTAAAAGTAATTCATTGAAGCAATGTATGCCCTTGATGTACAGCATGGACCAATGTTTCGTTTCTAAGGTATTTTTCTGTACCCTGAATATTAGAAACGTTTCGCAATGTTTAGAGACATTTTCTATATGTTTCGGAAAATTTGTAAAAAATGTTGTTGGAATAAACGTAGAAAATACTCGCTTGTTCCGTTTTCATAAAGTCAAAAATGGAATCGTTTCGGTACTTTTCGTGGAAAACAAAAGAAACTTTGATCCACAATGTACAGAAGAAGAATGAACTACTGCGCTGAACCAGATTTAGGGGAAAAATAACAAACTGCCAACCTCCAGGAAAGAATGAATAAATTTGAACAGGTATCAGTTACATTGCTACAAAATAATTGGTATAATACAATAAATATCTGAATCTATTTCTCTACTTTCCAGTATGATTGATCAGTAACATATAAAATCACCGGAAATCTCCAATTCTTTCTGATCAAATGTTACAGGATCTTTCTCTTTTTCTTTTCATATGGGATCCTAGTAATTCAGCCATGCAATAGATTTCCTTCGACAGTGGATGTGTCTTGTCACCTGATGAAAAACCATGCATTGATATGGAATCACCAACATCTGCCCAACTAAATCCTACCTCTTTTGTTACTTTCCTATCCCTCATCAACATCCTCATTTTAGATACCTTTTCCCACTTCCCCTTATCAGCAAACAAGTTAGACATTAAAACATAACAACCAGATCCCTCAGGTTCCATTGCAATCAAAGCATCGGCAACCCTCGTGGCCATCTCTACGTTTCCATAAATTCTACAGGCCCCAAGCAGGCTTTGTAGAACACTTATCCCTGGTCCTCCAGGAATCTGACTCACAAATTCTTCGGCCTCCTTCAGCCTACCTGCTCGACCAAACATATCGACAATACAAGAATAATGCTCGGGAGATGGTTCAATAGAATGGTTTCTAATCATTGAATCGAATAGTTCGATTCCTGTATCAACTGATCCATTGCGGCCACATGCTGTTAATACAGAGAGAAATGTGATCGAGTCTGGCTTTACACCTTCTGATAACATTTCCTTGAAATAATTCATAACAGATTCATAGTCCCCATGCCTTGAATGGGCAGAGATTATAGCTGTCCAAGAAACTTGATTTTTCTCTTTCAACTCGTGGAAAATCTTCTCAGATTCACATATGCTCCCACGTTTTGCATACATATCAAGAAGCGCACCTGACACAACTGGATCTGAATCCAGTCCAAGTTTTCGTAAATAACCATGGCAGCGTTGGCCCTGCCTCAGAGAAATTGATTCAGATGAGGCAATGGCGTGCAAGACACTACCGAATGTATAAGGATTTGGCTGTAATTCTTTTGAAGCTGACAAGAACATCTGTAAAGCTTCTTGGTGCATCCCATTTAGAGAATAAGCGGATATCAGTGCATTCCACGATATAATATCTCTGTAGTCGAGCTCTTCAAAAACCTTAATAGAGTCTTCCAAGAGCTTAAACTTACCATACATGGTGATGAAACTATTTGCCACGTTCATTTCCGAAATAAAACTCGACTTTATACAAAAGGCATGAACCATAAGACCTTCTTGCAACATACTATGTTTTGCAATCGCATGAATCAATCCAACAAACGTAACATCATTTGGGCATATCTCGTGTCTCCTCATCTCTCTAAATAAATATACAGCATTCTCCTCATCTATCGAGAGCATTGTTGTCCAAGAAACTACATTACGACCAATAATATTCTTAAAGACCAGTTTTGCATCTTCAACATTCTCGCACTTTGAATACAATGACATCAAAACATTACAAACTGAGACATGAGTACCATATCCTCTTTTTATTGCCAGAGTATGCGTTTGCCTTCCAAAATGCAAGTTTTTCTCATGACCACAAGCTGAAATCGCACTAGTGAACGAGACATGATCAAGCTTCATGTTTCCTCTCACCATCTCAACAAACCCCAAAATGGCTTCAACCCCATGACTTCCTTCCTGAGTATAGCCCGAGAGAATTGCATTCCAAGAAACTAAGTCCTTTTGGGACATTTCAAAAAACACTCTTTCAGCTTCTCCTATTTTCCCACATTTTGAATACAATGTCACGAGTGCATTCCCAATAAAAACCTCACTTTTCAAACCAAACTTCAAAACAAGGCAATGGAGTTGAAACCCAAAATCAAACTCCTGAGCGCCTACGCAATGAGCAAGCAGACTAGTATACGTTACTGCATCGAAACCAATCCCATCCGAATGCATTCCACGAGAAAAAAACAGAGCCTGCTCACTATCTTCAAATCCTGACAACAATGTATTGTAAGAAACAGTATCTGGATCCTTCAAGTTCTCAAAGACGCGTAAAGCCCTCGCCAAAGCCCGCGACTTACAGTACATATTCATCAAAGAATTACACACGGAAACACAGGACACATAACCAGAAGATACCACGAAACCATGAATTTGAGACCCGAGTCTTTGGTTCCCAAGACAAGCCTTGAGAGCAACCGCAATCGAAAATTCATCTATATGGGAGAGACCCATATGGAGGTGTCTCTTAAAAAAGTCAAGCGCTTCGTATGGACGATTTTGGTTAACGAGATTGAGCATACAGCGGTGAACAGAGAAAGAACTTGGGCTAGGAATTTGGTCGAGCAGGTTGTGTCCATGATAAAATGAGCGAGAATTGTTCAAATACCTCGATCGTTGTACGAGTACTGAGTGGGTAATTTTGAATTTCAGTTGGCGGGTTATCATCAGAAGGCTAAACTGGAAATAAATAACTGCAATAATCGAAGAAAGTAGGCTTTTAGCGAGGGAAATATAGTTATAACCGTTGCATTTTGTGTTCTGTATCTTTTTTGGACTTTTAAATGTGTGTTTGAACTGAGTTTTTAGGGTGCTATTGGACTAGATGGATACCATGTCAATAATATTTGAGTAGACTTACAAAGGCGATATAAACCTTATTTGTACATTAACTTGATGAAAACTTGATGAATAATAATACAGTAACTTGATGAATACTTCTTCTCATTTGTACATTAGTTAACTTGTTTGTGTAAATTCTACAAAATTCCTTGTTTAACTTATTTATTAGCATGCATAGTTAAAAGAGTATATATGATTCTTTAATTATAGATCAGCATTAAGATTTTTTTTCTTTGAATATTTCTATCTTCAATTCATTGGTAATAAAATTGAACGATACTTCTCATATTTTTTGGGACGACAAAAACATTTTCTTGGTGAGATTCTAATAGTTAATACGTGTCGAAATTTTTTTATTGAACCTTTATCAACATGAACTACAATTGAAAAAAAAAAAAAAAACAGACGATAGCAACCACTGTAGTTATTGAGGTTATATAAGCACTATATTCAAGGAATAAAAAACTGGCACCCCTTTCCACAACTGTTTCTCAAACTCTCTACTAGGGACACAGCACTCTACCTAAACCAACTATTTATATTCAGTTATTTACTCCAAACATTTGAGCCATCTGCAACTTCCATAGTTTTAGATTCCAGCAGCATATACAAGAAACACGGCTGACTGCAGCATATCATCCTGGAAAACGAGAAAGGATTGTACACGATCAATGTTAACAACGGAATCAAATATAAACACCCTTTTTAAGTTTCGTAGCTAGCATTTGAACCTCGGGAGTTTCTCTGGGGTCCTGAAGAAACACTTCTGCACCGCCTCCTCTTGGACAAAACCTATTTAACGGAGATTCAACGCCATCAAACCATCACCATAAATAAATATGAAAATACCCAAGTATAAAAGAATTCCATGGCATTTGAGCGTATAAACTACAAAAATATTGAAAAAATAAATGAACTGGAAACCTTCAAAATTCATCCTCTAAATGGTTTGATGTCAGACATGGGACAGTATCGAAGGCTTGTCGTAGGAACAACCCTCAAGTTCTCACAATTATTCAATACACGGCCATTTGAGGATTTCCTAGAGTATAATCCACAGTTGTGGGATAATAAAATTGCTGTGTATATTCTTTGGTTAGTAAAATTCGAAATTGCCCAAAGAACGATGATAAGCTATGTGGTTTAAGACATTTGCTTTATAATGTGCAAAAATAGACGAATTCAGAGTTTAATATAATCTCCAAGTGTCACTTCTCATAAAACTAGTATTGTACTATCAAGAGAAATATGTCAAAAGCAAATGCAAAGAAGCAGTTCCTGATAAAATATTATGATAGGAACATCCATAACAAGATTCACGCACCCTATAGTGTCACCCCACGAAGCATAACCCTCAAGCCACCTACACTATAAGTCAACACGGAAGTTGAAAGCAAAGGCTCGCTTGGAGTAACAAACTCTAATTAGATCGAGGACACAAGATTCTGCTCAGAATCTAAATGGCAGCTAATATCATGATATAGGAAATAGCAAGTCCAAGATAATACTTGCTGATAAATACATAACATCTATAGAGGAATTCGTCAATAAAAAAGTTGGAGTCCTATAATAGTTCAACCCCAAACTTTCAAGCATCCCACACCTAGTTCCACGCTTAGTCACTGTGAATGCAACTTTGTTCAGAACATTACAGATAATCCAACATTTGAATTCAAAGAAGCAGCCTGATAATTAAAGCTTGCTGATGTTAAAGCCTTAAAGGTTATCAAGGAAGGCCAATAATATACATCAGCAAACTTTCACCAAGAAATCATATCAAGGCCTTGTATTAGGTTATAGCTCACAGCTAAATTCATTAAACAAATTAAGCAACGGTTTCTCAAGAAAGTGAAACACATAAAAATAAATGCAGTACCTTAGAGTTTGGAAGAGGAAAAGAAGCCTGACGTGCAGCTTTTCCAGGTTCAGTTAGATCCCGTATCTCTTGTACTTGGCGCGAAATATCCTCCAAAAGTTTCAACTGCATACTTTCCCTTTCTCGACTCTCCACAGAGAAGCTAAGTTTCTCTCTTCCTTCCTGTACAATCTTTAATCTTTCTCGAAGCTTTCCAACTTCACAGTCAATTTTCAGCATTTCGCTATCCACTGCAGACATCGAACTTCTTCGCAGATCAGAGAGTGATTTACCCTTTGGGCCCATTGGCGGAAGCCCACGAGTAATATCCGAACTGCTTCTATACAAGTCAGTTTGGTCACCAATAACATGAACATCATGAACATGAGAGTCTTTATCGAACATTCCACCACAAGAATTATTAGAACTTGACTCCTGCTCCAAATTTAAACCATAATTTGAACTCGTCTCAGTTCCATTACAAGTTACAATAATCTTTTCTGACAGTTCATGATCTCCGTTCGTTTTCTCGATCTGCTCTACTTCTTTTTCCTTCACGGGTGTAGTATTCTGGAGAAATTCACATTCTTCAGGAACATTTGATGTCAAATACGAATTATTATCTGCAGATATCATCTCCTTCTCCTGAAGTTTTCCAACACCATCTGAACAACTACTTTCTGTTATTACCTTTTTCTCATTAGATGCATTGAGTTGGTGTAGCATCATAATAGGATCATCATCTGGATCAAGCATAAGATCAAAAAGACGCCCGACGTCATTGTTATTCGAATCATTACCTCCTAATTGTTCGTTTCCAAGAGAAACCATCTGCCTATACGCTTCAACTTCCTTTTCCAGAAAATGTTTTTCCATCTCCCTTCTCACCAGAATTTCTTTAAGAATGTTCATTTCTTCAGCATCATAAGCAGACTTCTCGTTAACTATCCTCTGGGATTGCCGGGCTTCCATTTCAATGGCCGCCTTTTCCTCCTGCAGGCGCAAAATCATAGCCATAGCCTCATCTGCAGCACTGGCGGCTGCACTTCTCTCCTTTTCTAGCTCAATGTATAGAGCAGCACGAGCCACACGTTCTTCATCAAGCTTTTGTTCTAAGAGTTTAATTGTGTCTTTCTCGTCTTCACTGAAGTTCTCGATACCATGTTGGTTATCTTGTAGCTCTTCAGTTGACGTTGCATGTTTCATGTGCATATCCTCATTAGGAGAAAGATTAATTTCGACACTAGAGAGGGATCTTTGGCTCACTCCCATTACTGTGGAAGCCTTCTCGTTATCTAAATTCGAAAAGCAGCCAAATGAGCATTAGAGGGCATGTGCACTATAATTCAGGGATAAACAGTATCAACGTATATTTTTGGAGCGTTTTCATCATCCAGGATTGCATTACTATTTTAAGTATAGACATTTCTAATAAAAACACAAAGCTGAATTGTCGGAACCAAAAGTAATACGAGAAAAACAAGTAAAGATCATAAGGGTCGACAACACAAAGTTCAAATCAAATGATTGAAAGGAAATAACAGTACTTTCTATTAAGGTTATGCCAATAGTTTCAACTATGGAATAACGGATTTTTAGCACGTACAACCATCAAACCAAAGTTCAAATCAAATGATTGAAAGGAAATAACAGTACTTTCTATTAAGGTTATGCCAATAGTTTCAACTATGGAATAACAGTTAGCACAACTTCAACATATATATGAGTAAAACAAGAAAGATAATGGAGAAAAAAATAAATTAGCAAACTTTTAAAATAATCGAGCTCAAAGAAACTGATGAATCCACTGTAAACAAAACAAAATAGATATCATGTGTACTCCACCCAAATCCTTTAACAGTTAATCTCACTTGAGAGAGAGACACCAAGGAGACTTGCATTAATCCAGACATCAGAACTGGATAGCGGAAACGTGTAAAACTGGTTGAATTTCATTTTCCTAAGCCCAAGAAAATGAACTAGAGGGAAGAGCGAACAGAGGTAGTTGAAAGGAAAAAGTAGCACAAGTAATTTATACTTATTAAAAAAAAAGGTGTCTGGTGGAGCACCCCCAAAACTGCTTTTGAGCTTTTTGGGTAAAAACAATATGGAAATTAAGTTTGCTTCTCTAAAAACAGAGTTCAGCAGGGGAAACTGGTTCGTGATGGTGGCTCTTTTTCTAAACAACCGGAAGCTTTTCTCTGAGGGCTATAAAACCTTTGGAAATACTTTGAGCTGCATTCCTACGCGCCTAAAATTCAAAAGTTTACAACTTTAAGCTGTTTTTCAAAACCTCCAATTCGGGCAAAAGTAACTCTAAAGCAGCAACAAAAATTTCCAACTATGCACTTGCTTTAACTTTTGACGTGGCAGATATGCCTTCTAGCTTAATTCGAATGAAGGGGGTATTGCACAGCCAACAGAGGCCCCACCAAAGTGCATCAGTGAAGAACCGGCAAACAACCCCTACGTCATATCAAAATGAGCCACTATGAGCAATTCAAGTGGTATACAATGGTTTGGGGTGTAATTGAAAGGACAAACAACAAAAGTTACATCGTATGAAAAAATTCAAAGGGGTATTTTCCATTCGAGGTCTATGAAATAAATCCTAAAAGAGCGAACATGTTTACTAAGAAGATCTAACAAGGAATACAGTCTTTTTAAATACATGTGGTCATATTCAACGATTTATTGGGTAAGTACACCAAATGTTTATTCAAAAGACAAGCATATGGACTTTTTACACATTAACGTCGCATTGATTCTTCTTGTCCTTGTTTCCCCTAATGATTATAATGAAGTTTAGTATACACGGCTAGAGTATCAGAATACATCATGGAATTTAAAACAAACAGCAACACTAGTTATACAGATAGCTAGTTTAGCTATTAACAATAAAAAGAAACAAATCAAAACAGAACAGAACGTAGAGAAGCATCAGAACCTACATTCAAGTTGATGAGAATGAGAATAAGGTTCCCAACCTCCATTCACCGAAGAATCATAAGACGAAACCGACGAATGTCTTCCACGACCACCGCCCCCTCTCCGACGCAGACGCAATCGACTCCTTGGCCTATGATCACTGACCCTCTTCCCATTCAAATCATACTTCTCATCCCTATCACTCAACTCCTTCAAAACAACACTTCTCGACATTTTTGCGTCCGAAACAGAACAACACGATCCCTCACCTTCAATTTGAGGAATCCTATTAACATAATCATTCTCCAACACACCATAACTGTGGGTTCTACCCCAAACAGAATCATTGAAAGGGAATTTGTGCTTAACAGAGAGATGAACACTTGAGACCTTTTCAGTTGGGATATCAACTAATAACCTACTCAAGCAGTATTCTTTACTGGGTATATTTAAGAACAATCCATCACAAGGGCAAGGCAAATTCAGCCCAAAAAAACCCAGAAATTTTGATGCTAAAAAAGCTATAGATGATCCACATAACAACAAATAAGCTATTGATAGATCAACAAAAGCAGCCACTAAACCACTCAAACTCCACATGTGCATGGCTTGACAAGCCATTTTTCACACAAAATCAACACAATTACCACCAAGATTCGATCTTTATCGATAAAACTAACAAATAAAGAACATATCTGAAATTTGACTTTAAAATCTTTAAAGGGTTTTTACAAAAAGTCCTTAATGTTTGATCAAAAAGCAGCAAAACATACAAATGAAGAAAGATCGAGAAACCCCAGAAAAAGTATACAGTGAACTGTATAAAGTTTCAGCAAAGAAAAAATTCTACTGTTACTACTGAATGAGAACAAGAAAAAAGGTAAAATTTTGTTTTATTTTCCCACAATAGAACTGGAGATTTTGAGCAATTAAAATGAGTTTGTGTTCGTGTTTTTGTTTTTGTTGATTATTCCAATTGGGATTTAATCCTATGTTTTTTGTGTTCACATTAATGATTCTGTCGGAAACGACGTCGTTTTGATCACCCGAGTGCGTTATAAAGAAATCTTCTTGAGGGAGCACGTGCTGCCACGTAGACTGTGCTGCTAACAGACTGGAATCTATTCACATAGGAAATATTTAATTTGACTAGATTTATAAACTTTTGGCTCTGATTTTGTCATAAAATGTAAAAGAATATAATTAAATACATGATCTAGTTATACTTGCAATTCTAACATATTAATAAAATATAGGCGTAAAGTTTACTACAGGCACGATTTAAGTATTTTTCTTTTTCATGTGCCGACTTTATTTCGTACATTATAAAATAGAAGGGATTCTTCTTTTTTTTTTCATTGAATGATGATGTGAGTGTTAAAAATTGATTAAATCATGATCTTATGAAGAGATATTATTAATATCATAAAAGGGTAGTGGTTAGATAGAGCTGTCGTCTTTAAAGTCTTGTGATTATAAAACTTATTTGGATGGAATAGAGTTAGTTGTAGTTAAGTTTTGTGTAACTATGAAACTTTATGATCAACATTATAGAGACTCAAGTGTTTCCCTCGTTCAAATTGAATATTAAATCACTGAATAACACACCAAAATAAATACCCCTTAATAAACATGAAATGCTAAATGGAAGTACCTATAAACAAATTCATCCTCCCCTCATTTTACAACTCTTTTCTTTGACACAGTTGATGGTGTTACAAAAGCTTAAAAAAGAGAACAAGAAATAGTCTCTTTCTTTTATCTTAGTGCCCAAAGGGCAAGGTCCAACTATTTTGGGCTTCAGTTATCAAAGAAAGTGGGCTCTTAGGTTGTTTTTTTTGTTTCAGTACAGGTTGTGGATAGAAATGGACCAACCTTCATTTATTGTCACCCACAATTTGTCTTCTTGGGCCCTCTCTGTAATTCTGTTATAAGGGTATAATAACATGCAACGTGTCAATTTTATCTTTACAGTTCGAGACTAACCATAAGGCCCTTTTGTCAATTTACTTTCACAAATTTCTTACCAAGATTTGCATTAACCGAACAGCAAATAAGAGCCAATAAATTATTTCTTTAGGTTAATGGAAGACGTTATTTAAACCACTTCATATTTGCGAATGTACAGAAATAGACACTTTATCACACATGAGATGCGTGTCTAACTTAATCATAGTCTCTCTAGTTTGTTATACTTTTACTATTGTATCTCGTACTTCTACTCCCTAAAACTATTGTTATCCATGAAATAAACTTACTCTAGTCTCATCTCATTAAAAAAAGAACACTTCACATTTGTACCTATCCAAAACTACTAGAGCCAAGAATTACGTGCAAAGTAGACAAACCAACTCAACCACATTGCATTCAATCACAATTAGCCACTGTCTATCACTCTCACCACCGCAGTTGGTGGGGAAATCACTACTCATAAGTCATATCATTTTCTTTATTTCTTGTCATGATTTGATTTAATATTCTGTATTTGTATTTCCTTATGTATATACCACTCTGTCATCCCAATTCACTTCATTTTTCTCCTTAAAGATTCAAGTGCTTTTGCGCCTAAACTACCGCCATTACTACCTGTCCCATATGACAAATCCTATCTGCAATATTGACACTTTGCTATTTTTCAAATTTTGGTATTAAAACAAGGTTGAAAGATATCAATTTAGGTAAATGTCATTTTCACTTGCATTCCTTTAAGTATAAATAAATCTTTTATTATCTTCACTTGATCTCGACTTTTAACCCACAATTATTGCCCTAATAAGGTGAGACATAAGAGAGAGAAATTCTAATCCGGGCATTTCCATTTTACATTCCTAGGTTTTATTTTGGTTGTATTGTGTACCTGACATTACAATATTTCTCTGTCTATTTATAACATGAAATAAGTACAGTGTACTTGTTAAAACATATTATTCTAGAAATATAAAATAAGTGCAGTGTAGTTATCTAGGTGGAAAAGGTTTTCAAAAAGCAAACCAACCAAAAAATCTCATCCATAACCTAATTAAATTTTTCGAAGAATTGAATCTAAACAAATTGAAAAGGGAACATAAAAACCTAAACATTTTGAAAAAAATTCCCTCTTCTCGATTTTATATTAAAATGCTCCAAATTTAGAATCTATACATAACTTTTGTTATTTCTTGAAAGATGGACCTAACCCACTAAGCTTGAGTTGAACGATTTAATAAGAGTATCTCTCTCTGATAGTATTAAAGTTCAAGTGTTTAACATGACATGGAATCGTAATGACATTTTTTGCCCAAGATAATATCTTGAGATAAGGTCCGAATAATGCTAGATTTTAGATGTCAACCAGAACGAAAAGTATAAAATGTAATACAGTAGACCGAGTAAAAAGCAAAAAGCATAGAAAAACGCCCGTTCTTTCCGTGCACCCTTGTAGATAGTTCTTCCTTTTTTTCCTCGACCTTTTCTTCCTTCGTAGTGTACATACTTGTGATAATCTTTTAAACCAAAATTCTACAAAACTAAGATAAAAGAAAAAAATTAAAAGAAAGACTGCCACCTTGTGAAGCTTGTAAGTTCTAATGTCGAGTCAATTTTATAAATTGGACATACAATGGGCATTTTATAAATTATAAAAGAGAAAATATGTTTCCAATTTCATTCAACTAATTATAGGAACTAGGAAGATATTGCTGCTAAGAGAAGAAAATCAAATGAATAATATTAAACTGTAAGACCAAAAAGTTGATTTTTTTTTTCAGTTAATAAAAAAAATGAAGGGTGAAATTAAAAGTTCATAATCTAATCCGTTTAAGCCAATGACTCATTTGTTAAAGAGCATAAAACAATCCCATGTCTTGTCAACAAGCCCCCTGTACTATGGATAAATAAGCACTTTGCCCCCTGAGTCCAAATGCAACGGCAAAAAGTGTTGACACGTATTCAAATCCAATGGTGAAAAAGCGACTCAGGGGGCAAAGTGCTTATTTATCCATAGTACAGGGGGCTTGTTGCCCAAAAAAATAGTTCAGGGGGCAAATCGCTACACCCCCTATAGTATAGGGGGTTTGACGCTTTTATCCCAAAAATATAAAACCAAATTAAAAGAAGGCGAAAAAACATTGTTGTGTTTTTTATTTATTTATGCGATAATACTTCTTTTTATACGAGTTTGGTTTATGCAAGAGAATTGGAGGGTAGATCCAAGTTTCTGCATAAAATTGCTTTTTCTACTCTTATACTATTTACATATATTAATATATATATATATATATGTGTGTGTGTGTATTAAAATACAAAACAGAAATGGTAAAATTAAGACATAAAATTACAAAATACCAACCAACAATTGGTAAGAAAGTATATCTTTTGAATTTATCCTATTTTTCCATTTTAGTCTTCCATGTGTTAAAAAAAAAAAAAGAGAAACACCAAAAAAAAGAGAATTATACTCTACCATTTTAAAATCATACGAGAGTTTTTGTTTCCACATAAATGGAGTTATTTGTCTGTTAATCATAAGTAAGACTATATTTTTTACCATGAACTGTTGATGAAATAAGGAGATTTATTCTAATTTTGAAAATATGAATAGTTGTTCCGAGCCAAATAAATATTTACCAGTGTGAACATCATGAATGAGTGCTACTCTCTTCCAAAACAACTCACCTAATAATCACAAGAATCCTCACCTCTGCTTACATCACAAAAAGGTAGAGTAGGTTCTTGTTGGCCGATTCATCTTCATCCCCACACTAAATTCAACCCAGATAACCTAACTCATCTTTGAATTTAATGCACACCAACTAAACCATAAATCTCATTATTCATTTAAACCCCCACTTTTCAAATTCTTCAAACCATGATCAACTAGAAAACTCCTTCAAACCACCATGCAGCTAAAACACTTTTGCTTCATTTTACCACAAGAATTTGACAAACACAACAAACATTTTGATCAAAAGAAACCTCACAAATCATCTCTGCAAAAGTTCTTCGACTCGAGATGGATAGCCTGCTGCCACCAAGTAGCACCAAAGAACAGTTTCTATGATACAGAGGGCTGCATGCATATGCAAGAAAAGATTGGCAGCGAAAATCCAAGAATATTCAGCTACTCTGAGCTTTACATAGGCTCAAATGGATTCAGTGACAAAGAGTTACTTGGAAGTGGAGGATTTGGCAGAGTTTACAGAGTTATCTTACCGAGCGACGGCACAACAGTCGCCGTAAAATGCCTCGCCGAGAGAGGCGAGCGCTTCGAGAAGACGTTCATGGCGGAGCTAGAGGCGGTGGCTCATCTCCGCCACCGGAATCTCGTGCGCCTGAGGGGATGGTGCATTCACAACGACGAGTTACTTCTCGTCTACGACTACATGCCTAACCTTAGCCTCGACCGAGTTCTCTTCAAAAGAAAGGCAAATGCATTGGATTCGACGACTCTTTCATGGGATCGACGGAAAAAGATTGCCGGTGGCTTGGCGACAGCACTAAACTATCTGCATGAAAACCTCGAAACTCAGATCATCCATCGAGACGTGAAAACGAGCAATGTCATGCTCGATTCCCATTTCAATGCACGATTGGGCGATTTTGGATTAGCACGATGGAGAGAACACGACCGCGGTCTTACTTACATTCCCATGACAACAACACCGCCGTCATTTTCGAAGAATATGAAGTTCCGATTATCGGAAACCACCAAAATGGGGGGAACAATAGGGTACCTGCCCCCCGAGAGCTTTAATAAAAGAAGTGTAGCAAATGCAAAATCCGATGTGTTTAGTTTCGGAATAGTGATGCTAGAAATTGTTTCGGGGAGGCGTGCCGTGGATCTAACTTGTCCAGATGATCAGATCATTTTGGTTGATTGGATTAGAAGGCTTTATGATGAAGGAACAGTGCTGCAAGCCGGAGATAATCGAATTCCAGATGGATCTTACAAACTTTTCGAAATGGAAAGGTATATTTATCTGGGACTAATCTGCACACTTCATGATCAAGAATCAAGGCCAACGATGAGATGGGTAATGGAAGTTCTGTCAGGTAACTTACATGGGAAATTGCCTGAGCTTCCATCGTTTCAATCCCACCCTTTATACATCTCTGTCTCATCTGCATCCAATAGTACCATAAGTAACACTACAGGAACAAAGTTATCTAGCACAACTAGTATCAGCAGCACCACAATTGTATCAAGTTTTGTCTCGGCTAATGGTGAAACCATTTACTTGACTGCTGATTCCGACTCGAGCAATGTTACCATCCCTTCAAAGAATATATGTCACTCAAAAAAGACATTTCCTATTGTAGAAACTCCGAGAGTTATAACATACGAGGAGATTGTTTCCGCCACAAATAATTTTTCAGATTCACAAAGGGTAGCAGAACTCGACTTTGGAACCGCTTATCATGGCTTCCTCGAGAATCATCACCGCGTCTTGGTGAAAAGACTGGGTATGAAGACATGTCCTGCATTACGAATGAGATTCGCAAACGAATTCACGAACTTGGGGAGACTCCGCCACAGGAACTTGATACAACTCCGTGGATGGTGCACTGAGCAGGGAGAGATGCTTGTCGTTTATGATTACTTGGCAAATCGAGTACTGAGTCATATTCTGTTCCATATGGGACATAAAAAAGGGGACTCAATCTTGCATTGGGATCAAAGATACAACATCATTAAGTCACTAGCTTCTGCCATTTGCTATCTCCATGAAGAATGGGAAGAGCAGGTCATTCACAGAAACATTACATCTTCAGCAATTATTCTTGATCCAGACATGAACCCAAGGCTCGGCTCATTTGCACTTGCGGAGTTCTTGACAAGGAACGAACATGGGCATCACATAGTTATTGACAAGAAACAATCAGTTAGAGGGATTTTTGGTTATATGTCACCAGAATATATGGAGTCCGGTGAAGCAACTACGATGGCTGATGTTTATAGCTTTGGAGTAGTGCTGTTTGAGGTGATTTGTGGACAAATGGCAGTCGACTTTCGGCAGCGTGATGTGCTCTTAGTAAAAAGAGTTGGTGAATTTGTGGCCCATAAAAGACCGTTTGAGGAATTGGTTGACCGGAGGCTGGACGGACAATACAATGAGAAAGAATTGGTGAGGCTGATGAAGCTAGGACTCGCTTGCACCCGTTCTGATCCTGAGATGAGACCAAGCATGAGGCAGATAGTGAGCATACTGGATGGCTATGACCATTGGCTAGTAGAGACCAATCAAAGGAAAGAGAGAATGGAAGAATGGAAACAAAGCAATGGTTCTTCTTTGCGTCTCGTTAGAAGAATTCAAGCGCTTGGAGTACAATGATTGTGAATGGTTCGTGTAGTTGTATGGTGTTAGCCGAAAGATGTGTTTGTTTTTTGATTTCTGTAATTTAAGAGATTCCCGTTTGAAGTTTTTAAGCGTTGAAACTGTTTTTGAGCTAGCCTATGAAAGGTTCTTTTCTAGAATAGAAATGGATTTAAGAACAGAGGTACCAACAATCATGTTCAAAGGGAAATACTGCAGATATGTACATATAATTGCATTCTAACCTCATCTGTAATTGTTCGCTAGTGCTGTTCCTATGATATTCTTGTCCATTTTGCTGCATAATTAACAACTGTTACAGGAAAATATAGCTCACCTTAGTACAGAAATCTAGATAGCAAGGAAGGAATATATTACTTCAGATTTGACTTCTCCCGACGACACCAAAATGTAAAGTTACCTTGTGAAATATGTCATGATTTTGAGAGTGAAAGACCAGACCTGCACAAAATTTATCCAAAATAACAAAGATAAACTAGCAATGTTGCTATAATGAAAATTACATTAAAATGAAAGTAGAAACGTTGAAATCTAAAAGTCATTTTTTCTTTCTATCTACAGATCGCACATTGGGAATTTTTTAATGCCGCGGAGCACTCAATTTTTGCGTGTTTCATAAATTCTTTTCCCTCTGATTTTCCATTTTTTGGAATGAAAAATTATTTCCCCTGCGGTCATTATTCACTCGTTAACTAGTTTTAAAGGCGGTTCAAACTTTAGCAACAAAAATTGAAGTTGAAGTTAAATCATTACGCATTAGGTTACAAGTAATTAAATAAATATACGGGTAAGAAAGAAGAGGTTATTTTTGTCTATATTGTCATATCAAAGTAGAGGTTCAGGCCCAGTTCGCAAAATAGCTCGTCTGGCACGGACCAGGCCCATGCTTTGGGGTCCCAAACCCGGCCCACTAGTTGGACCGGGCCAAATGTGGACCCCAGTCGAACCTGGTCCGCATCTTGTGGCCCCCCGAACCCGTAACGGGCTGGTTCGGTCGACCCGATGTCCACCTCTATATTAATGGACTAATTGTGGCTACAATTTAATGGTTTTGAGTCTTGCAGTTTGTCGGCCCGGAGGTTTTCCTTCTATTTATTTGGTTTGGGCCGAAAGAAATTTGACACTGTTATGAATTTTGTAATGGCTTTTTTGCAATTTACCTCCTTGTGTTATGTGAAATTTACCTCCCTGTGAAAAATAAATAGGCAAATTACCTCCCTGTGATTTTAAAAATTGGGACACCACCTCCCTGCAATTTTTTTAGTGTACTTTTTATACTTAATGACCAAAATACCCTTGTTATTTCTAATATTTTCTTTTTTGTAATGTCGAATTTGATTATAACCTTTCTTTAAAAGATTATAAGTAAAACTAAGAAAAATATTATAAACCATCATATTATGAAATCATAACTTATTTTTAAATTTTATTTTTGTTTTTTGCAATTTTTTTAACAAAGTCAAAGTATTAAACAAAAATTTACATACTTTTTTGAGAAATAAAGGGTATAATTGTCTTTTTTAGCCTAAAAAAATCATTTCCACTCTCAAAATTGAGCAAGTGAGCTACACCTTCCTATATAAGGAGGTAATTTGCCAATTCTTGAAATCACAGGGGGATAATTTCCCTATTTATTTTTCACAAGGAGGTAATTCGCCAAATTAGCATAACACAGGGAGGTAAATTGCCAAATCCTCTTTTGTAATTGATACGTTGTATGTGCATTTATTTACATTTTTTTTGTTGGAATATCATTATCTGGATATTTCAGCCAAATTGAAGTCAACCAATTTAAAAAATCTAATAGTTCTTATACTTTTCACCACTTTCTCGAACAAGAAAACGTTTAAGAACTCGAGTTCCTTCAACCAATTAGTGGTACAAGGACTACTAAACCTGCTGCTATTATAACTTACACCACTAGCTAGAGACTTATTTGAGTAAGAAAAATTATGGGGACTACAAATTTCAGTAGTATCATTTCCTCACTAAAACCGAAACTCAATGCTAGAGGTAGTTGGATGGGTCTGGGGTGATAATGGGCCTGAAAGGAGATGCAAAGATCCAAAATGTTATACATTTCCATTGAAAAGTTATGTCCAACATTAAGTACAATTATTTTTATCAGTAATGCATAAAGATAATGATGATATCCACACTTACCACACTTACTGTAATGACCGAAAATCTTATTGTAATGTTTGGTGTGGTTACTTGATAGTTTGCTTTACTATTAACAATTATGAATGAGTTTGTTGTATTTTAGACCCATTTGTAAAATAATTTAATTAGTTATTATCTACACTTTTATGTTTTGTAAAGTAAAGTTGCCACTTAATGAGAATATTTTAAGCTGCAAATCTGGACATAAATGATTCTTTAATTGAATGAAATTTAATTGTCATATATTGTTTAAGTACAAAACTATTAAGTATTTAAATGTCTCTTTCTATATATTTAAATATTATTTGTGCCTTTTGAAATATTAAAAAAAAATTATGCATGTTAATAAGATATAATGGATTAAATCATAAATTGTAATTGCCAATGATGGAATTGGAGAAAAGTCTTATAGATATATTCTGCCTCCTTCACGGATATAAAGATTTCAAATCTCATTTCCTTGCCTTCAAAATGCTTTGAATTTATCTAGTATCTTTTTGTACTTATCTTTTACTTCTTATTGATAATTGTTGCCTAGTTCAATGCCTGGATTTTGGAGAATACGTACATACTCGTCGTACATACCCGCCGCACATACCCGTCGTACATACTCGCCGTACATACCCGTCGTACATACTTAGATTTTGGGAAATACGTACATACTCGCTGTACATACTTGCTTGATGAATAAAATTAACAACAATAATTTATTCGTCCTCTTCTCCTCTACCTATTTTCATATTTACAATTAAGAACCATATGATATTAAACATACGCCTTAGAATATTATCCGATTATTTCATACCCCTTGGGTTCACATAAGACATTTCAGTCGCCTTACCAAAGCATATAGTGCAGATTTGTGTAATGATTTCGAGTTTTGTCTTGGAGTTTAATTTATCACGCACTTGGAGTTCATGTAAGTAGTTCTTGATACTTCTTACTTGTCTTTTTAATATAAAACCATTGTGATTATTGCATTGTGAAATTATTGCATAAAGAAATTGCTTGCTTTCATAATTTTCGGATTTATTTGGAAAGAAAGAAGAAAAGAGAGTTCTTTTGAAAAAACATAGTTTTAATACTTTTGAAAAACATATCGAGCATGTAAATTATCTTCCACTGTTTGCATGTAAAAGAAAGAATATATTCGTTTTGAATCCATATATTGATATTGTTTTGTTGAGCTCTTACAAAGACCTGCGTTTGTTTTGGGTTGCCACCTGGCTGGAAGTTGGAATACGTTTGGGTTGCCAACTTGCTTAAAGTTGGAATACTTTTGGGCTGCCAACTTGCTTAAAGTTGGAACACGTTTGGGCTGCCAGCGGGCTTATCGCTGGATGAATATCTATTTAATTGACGGCCCGTGCCACGGATTAAAATAGTGGTCGTAGCGTTAGTCTATGAGCTTAACATTTATTTTTGAACCATCACTCAATAAATTGACATTTTGTTCATGCATCATTATTTAATACTGTTTTTTGAATCTTATGAATTATTGAAAATTGTTTTCTAAAATCTCATGCCTGATTTTAGAGAGATATCTCGAGCTGCTTATTGAGTTTTGCAGCTCACCACTCGCATCATTGTCATCTTTTCAGAGAATTAGTTGTCTTTTGGAGCTAAGGTCAAGCAATACTAGAATACCGGAAGATCGAGTTTTAGAGCTTATGAGTAGCATTAGTTATTTCTAGTCGAACTTTTGAATTTGATTCGTTTATTTGTCTTTGAGGATTATGTCTAGGATTTTTATTAAGGACTTTAGATGCTCTGTACCCAAAGATTTTTATTCGATTATCTTTCATTTTGAGTTGGCCAATTTCGTAAAGTTGTTTTGAAAGGCTTCACGTTGTCGGGATTTATGACAGCGTGGCCATCACGCCATATTTTAAAATTAGGGGCGTGACACTTACCATTTACGACCTACAACTAATTGGGGATTTATTTGAACATTTTGGATGAGAAATCTTGGACCAATATGAATTATCACTCCAATTGCTTTGTTGTTGATAACATCTCTCTTTCACCACTAGACAATTTATAATGCATAGTCCTTTCAATTTGTCGTGGCGTAGCATCGCTTGCTTAGAGGGCAAATGACTCAGCTTTTTGCAACTCTCAATTCTCAAATATCGTGGAGAAGAATAATTCCAAGCCATTCAGGCAAAGCTTCAACCAGTCAAAAATCGAATAATTCTAACTCTTCTATAGTAATAGATTCTGAATCTCTCGCAGAAATTCCCAATTCTTGTGTCCATACAAAGATAGACGCTTGATAGACTGCACAACTTGCAAGATGTCATGGAGAATACTGTTGAAGGATACCAACTCAAACGAATCTAAAACTTGACCAATGCGCAGTGATCTCAGGTTATTAAGAGAGCTAAACTCTTCTGAAAAACTCGTCAAGTTGGGAAGAAGCTGAGTTTCCAAGTCAAATAGAGGCAACATCTTATGCAGACAAGAAAACACATTAGGACTGAATTTGGCAAGCTTCTTAATGTTAACTGCTCAATTGTTTTGCACAAGACTTAAGATTTGCCAGATGTGGGAGGTGGCCAAACATTGGAATTTCTGCACATTGAATGCAACTTGACAATTTCAAATCGGTCAGATAACTAAGTTCAGTCCTGCTGCCTTCAATGCCATTGTGGACTGCCATTTTCATTGTCCATAATGGGAAAATTTTGCCTTTGTAACCATTAATCTCTAAGTACTAGAGACCTTCTAACATTTGCTGCACTTGTTCACTCCACATCAATATTAAATGGAATATATGTCTTTTTCCAAACAAGTTTGTAGAAACGGCCTTTTTGACCTTTTCAATTTTCCAATTTGCAGTTTCCCCTTTAGACTCTTCAAGCTTCCAAGCTCCCAAATTCCACAACATTTCTCATGACCTACTTTGTAATGTCTCAAAGTCTGGAGACTTTGTAATGTCTCAAAGTCTGGAGACAGGTTAAATTTCCAATCCCATGAGGCAATTGTATGCAAGAGATGTGCAGATGTCGTAAGCTAATTAAATTGATTATTGTGTGTGACAGCGTCTCCTGACTTTCCCCCCACAATGTCTACAAGTTGTAGAGTTTGCCGACCGAATCTGGTAACTTTTAATTGCTCTGATATTTCAAGATACCTTAACTGCTTAAGCATTCCAATGTGAACTGGCACATCTTTACTATCATCATTCACCAATTTGAGGACATGCCAGCACTTGAAATCAGAAAGCATGTTCTTCATAACCGTACCTTTGAAGAACAATGTTCGCAAACCATTCTGTTTTTCAAACCATTCTTTTGTTCATGCGGTATGGAAATTCATTCATCCATACCCAAATTTAGGGAAAGAAATCGAGTTGGATGATAACATCTTTACAAACACTCTCTTCTCCATGTCACTCTCTATTTGTTTCTCACCTCTCTCCATTCTCTTCAACAATTTTTTATAGTGTAAGGGTACATAACACATTGACAAAAGGTTTTGTTCTATGTTTACTTTCCCTTTTTCTTTTTGAATTTTTGAAATGTAACTTTATTTTTGTTGTCGCCATGAAACTCGAAATAAATATGTTCAACTTGTGACTTAAATTTTGTTTCTCTATTGAATCTCAACATATGTATTTATTATTTTGGTTGACTTCACTCATCATATTAATGATGATGTTGTGTATAAGTGAACTCTTCTTTATTTATAGGACTGATATTCTTCAATGCCTAATGGAGATCTTCATGATCTAACATTTATAAAGAATTTTTTATACACTTCTTACAAAATAAACATAACTCTAAAAATTCATGTACAGTTCAAATACATCTACAAAGTTATCCCAAATTTGTACAAGATTTTGGAGTTGTCCAACAATTTTAAGACTTTAAACTTTGGTCTCAAATGTCTTAAACTTTTTTTTTTTTAATTTCACCACTAAGACACCCGTGTCTCAACGAACCACCATGGCCCCAGTAAAGCATCAAACCACATGTATTGTACCCATGTTGCATTTTGCCCCCTATCATTTTTTTCCCGCAACTTGGTCCCCTGAAATACGGATAAATAAGCATTTTGCCCCTGATCAAATCTTCGGCGGAATTCAAATAAGAATTTGAAAAGTGAATTTAGGAGTTCATCACGATTTAACCTCAAGTTCAATAAAATGCTCTCTTCTTCTTCAATTTTTCGTACATTTTCTTATTTTTTGAAACCCTAGTCTAATTATCAAAATTCGGGGTTTGAAAATTAAGAAAATATAAAAAAAAAAATGAAGAGAAAAAGAGGGCATTTTATTTTAATTTGAGATTAAGTCGTGATAAAACCCCATTTTCAAGTTTCAAATTCTAGCGGTTTTTTTTTTTCGGACGTATTATTCTTACCGGTCAATATATGATGATGCAAAGTGCTTATTTATCCATAGTAAACAGGGCAGTTGCAAAAGAAAAAGAATAAGGACAAAGTGCAATAGTATAGGGGCTCGACGCTTTTATTTATTCCCAATAACCTGGTTAGAAATTGGATTTAATTTGGCTGGAGGACTTAAATTGACGAAAATTATTATATATAGATCCAAAATTGGACCAAGGCAACATAAAAGATCAAAAATAGATGTTCGGACTTAAAGGACCTTTTTTGATAAATTCTCTATCATTTCTTCAAATACAAGTTCTAACTTCTAAGTATACGATTTTGATATTAATTTAGAAATGAAAGCCTCTATATTCGCTATGTACAAACACATTTCAGAACAATATAGTGCAAAAGACCAAGTGAAAACATGTTGCTCTATCAAAAAAATGGGAGGAAGAGATGAATGTGCTCGATTCAACGCGGTTCTTATTAGTATCTATGGTGTTCTATACCCAATGACTAAGCAAAACAATAATAATCATGAGTCTATATTATGCAGGATTCCACTTGATTCTAAAAGAAAAAACTTTAATTAAAGAGAAACAAGATTACAGACAGCAATAGAACTCCATCATCACATCACACTCATACATTAAACTTCTACCGCAAGAAGCCCGAAAAAAGAAAAACAAACTCGACAAAAGAAAAGAAAAGAAAAAGGTAAAACCACCTTTGTCAGGTTATTCGAAATATTGTCATATTAAAGTGGAGGTGCAGGCCCAGCCCGTAAAATTGATCGGTTCGGACCGGCCCATCTCCGTATTTTGGGTCCCCGACCTGCTTGTTGGACTGGGAATGTGGGTCCAAAAGTAGAACTGGTCCACTTTCTGAAGGCCCTCAACCCATATTTGGGCCGGTCCGGGTCGACCCGCTGTCTACCTCTCTATTAATGGACTAATGGTGGCTACGATTTTAGTTGGGTTCTGAGTCTTGGAGTTAGTTGGCACGGATGGTTTTCCTTCTATTTTGTTAGTCTGGACCGAAAGAAATTTGACACTATTATGAAGTTTAATACATGCATGGTCATTTATTTACAATTTTGTTGGAATCACATCAACTAAATATTTTCTACCCAATTGAAGTCAACGAGTTCATTCATAAATCTATTAGTTCTCATAAAATATCAAAAGTTACTTTCTGATTATTATTTTAAGGAATTAGTCTTTAAAATTTTTGTTTTGAGTTTGCTTATAAGAAAATGCTGCCCGTGTTTGCTAGTTATCTCAAGATGCCACTTAATGTAATACTTTAGAGTAATATCTCAAGTTGTTTACTATTTTACCCTTTCTACTTCTATAAACTAATTTATCTTACTTTTTTGAATCTTTTAATATCTCCTATTCTCTCTCTCTCTCTCTCTCTCTCTCTCTCTCTCTCTCTATATATATATATATATATATATATATATATATATATATATATATATATATATATATATATATATATATATATATATATATATATGCGCCAGATCATCCGTATATATTCAATCTCCAGACCACATGGATGCAGCGGCAATATCAAATCCACTAGATATTGCTCCCTGTTATTATCTTCATTAATGTACAATCACTACTAGTTCAGTACTTCACCAACAAAATGCACAAGTGAGACAGGACCACATTTGAAAAGGAAAAAACTAGCTTAAATCATAAAATTATTAGACAAAATATTCATATAGCAATTTTCATCCAATATTCGACATCGTCCACTCCACCGGCCGCATATTGCTCTCGAAAGGCATCGACTCCATGTTACCAAACAATGGACGTGGTCTTTTCTTAAGTGCAGGCACAGTCATCGCAGAACTTTCAATCGAGCGTTCCCCTAAATGATGGATATTAGAGTCATTAACGAGCTTGATTGCCAGCTCAGAGAGCTCTTCCCTTGCAGTTTCAATTCCGGCAGTGTCATGAAGTGCTTGACAAGCTTTTTCAAGGATTGACTGGAAGTACTTGCCTTGTGCTTCGATCCGAAGCTGGAGACGACGTTGTACCTGGTTCAGACACGATTATTAATGTCATGTGCTATCATATTTTGGTTCGGTTAATGTTTAGATGAGTGCATGGAACTGTTCGTCGGGTTTATTTCAAGCTCAATAGATTAAAAGGACTTAGCTAACCTAGATGGAACTAAGTCAAAAACAAATTAAAGATCACAATTCACAGCAACGCTTCATATTTCAAAAATTACAGAAGTATTTTATCTTGCAAAATGGATGTATTTTACAATTGATAACAACAAAAAGAAATCGAGTTACCTCTTAAGTCTGACTTCTAATAGCATGCTTCGTCAAAGGTGTTTCGAATTATATCAAAAAATCATGACGGCTTTTGCACTAAGTTTTGTTTTATCTAAATGTTATATAACTAATCCATTTAAATATCACATATCTGCCGAAATGTGCTCATGCAATAGCTAGACATATGCATAATTTTCTGTTTGTACATCTGCCTCACTCCTTTTGATTGCATTTTATGAACCAATTCTAATCAAATAACATGCATATCTTTTTATGACAAAAGCTAGTCATGCTAATAATACTCCTCTGATGCCATATCACTTATAAGTAATAGCAAAGGAAAATTTTGAACCAATGGTAACTTGTCGATGCACATATGCAAAAGCATGTAAAATTGAAGATATAGTTGAAAGATAGTCACAATATTTTATTTTCTTTCTCTTTTTGAAAAAAATGCACAGATAACCGTAAACCGTTTAGTTCCAATAGTAAGCAAACTGGTAAAATTCTAACCTCCAACTGCTCCTGCAGTTTACGCTGAACATCCATTTGCACGCGCAAAGCCTCAGATACTTGGAAGCCACTGGTAAAAAGATGAAAAAAATTTGATTATATTTATGTAGGAAGAATATCTTTTCATGGATAAAAGTATGCATAGCAAGGATAAAGTACTCGTTTGTATCTTGTGCCATCATTCTCGAAGAAGTGGGCGTGGATGCACCGGTATCCTGACTTTCGGCAACACAAGATGCTGCGATCAAATTAATATCAAATAAATCAGCTACATTTTGATTGATATTATACTATATCAAGATAGTCCACATTCAATTATATGGTGAAAATAAACAGTTTTAGGTTTCCTGTATGTAATTTGTTAAGTTTTGACTTTAGTTTCCAATTTCTTCTTTCCTGCAGAATTGGATGGCGATTCAAGTGTGTTCTCAATTTCCACCGACATACAATAGCAAGTGCATTCTAGTGGAAGATATAAGGTAAGCAATGAAGACAATCGAGGCTCTCAGAGAACAACAAATGCAACAAAGTTTGTATTAATGTTCTAAAAATTGTGAGGATGTAAGTAAACCTACACATGCGTCAGTATAGTTAGTAAATATCTCATATAAGGAAAACATAAACAACAAAAAGAATAGACTATCGCGAAAAAACTTGGATGGAGGTGATATGGAAACATATCGTATGCTCAAAGACTCAATAAAGACACTTTGCTTGACAGGGATGAGTGGAACAGAAACGAGTACAGGATGTAGGTAAGAGTTTAACAGAGAGGAAGGATGAAGGTGCAGTGATTACCGTCTTTTGAGTTTTCAGTGAGCTCCTTGTTTGCTTGCTTCCCCAAACGGTACTTCTGCAATTAAAAAGTCCCGGTTAATCTATGTCGTGTAAACAACTTAAATTCCCAAAAGAATAGATAGGCAGAGCTTGTTTTTCCTTATCAGCTAATATGCTCATACAGAAGGCATACCTGGAGATGCGACTTTAAGTGATACAAAGTCAAGCCTTTTACTCCCATAGTTCTCATGATTGTTTTTGGGGTTGCTTCTGCAGCGCAAATGGGAATTAGTTAGACAATCCAACAAAATGATCGTAGATGCTTGGAGTTAGACGTTAAACATTTCTAGTCGCTAGAAAACAGAAAGTTCCTTCTTTTTACAGAACATAAATCGAATCTCATGCAGCATTTATCCTTAGTCTAATGCACAGATCCTTACACACGTACCTGAAAGGTATATGTGTCCCAATCTCTTTTGTCTTTTTAACTTTACCTAATATTAGGCAGGGAAACGTAATTCCCGCGGTAATGGTCGGGCTCAGAGAATGACCTTGTTCAAACAATTTCTACTATTCTAAATTGATGCACTAGCACTGCTAGTTATGTCCTTTTCACTCTAAACCAATTTCAATAACTTAATTCTTTGATTTGATACACCTCAGTATAAAATCCTCTTAATACATTCAAAACTTTCCAATTACTATCACTGTTTTCCACTCTATCCATTCATAATGTTCCATGATCACTCGAAAAACTTAAATATCCAGTTCTGTTTTGACATAAGTTCCATAAAGTCAACACATTTGCCTCAAAATACTAACACGTATAAGATTCACAAACGAATACATATTTCACGCGGATGTAGCGACACGGATTTTACTAAAGCACGTGATTTCGATGCAGTAAGCCAATCAAACATTAGATTCTCCTCCATTATTGGTTGCAAAAACGATTCTTTTATCCGATTTCAGCAGTTTATTTCAATACAACTGAATATGCTTCAACTTTCAAGCAATTTCCAGTAAAAAGCTAATTTCACCCCCCCCCCCCCCCCCCCCCCCCAACCACCCTAAATTATGTCGTTCAAATTCCCTATATACGGAAAACAACGAAAGATTAAATCGGAAACAAAACTGAAATTATGTATTTTTTTTAAGTTCACTGGAGCAACAATTTTCTTGATCTTTTTCTTTTTCTTTAAAATATTGTGACATTTTTTTCAATATTTTAAAAATGACCAATAAATATCTCAAACCAATTAAAACTTCACTCCATAAAAGCAACTAAAGATATCTAATCCCTGGTTCAATCTCCACACAAATAAATAACAACCAAAATTAATAAAAAATAAAAAAACAGAGAAAGAAGCAAAATTAAAGCACATGCAAACACACACACACACACACACTATCTATATCTCAATACACAAATTAAAAGAAAAATGTCAAAATTAATTAATTAAAGATGCATTAATAATTTTGAAGTTAAATAATATTACTTACTATCTGGGCCACCGAGTTGAGTGACGGCGTCAACAAATCTGTCGTGTAGGTCCGCCGTCCACCGGAGCCGGGGCTTCGGATCCGTCGTGAGCACAAGACACGCATCCCCAGGCAAATTCGTACCGTCCAACGACCCGCCACCGTAATCCATTGGCAGACCCGAATACATTTTATGACCCGGATTCCGAAACGGGTCGAGAGATTAAAGTGATCAGTGATCAGTTTTGTATTTGAAGTTTTTAGAGGGTGGTGGGTTTTAGTGAGAGAGAGAAAACAAGACAGCGATGTGTTGTTGTGTACTGTCTTTTGTTTGTCTGTTATTTTAAGGCTGTCTTTGTGTGTCGTTCCGTTTTGTCTACGGCTATATTTTGTAGATGGTCACATGTAGCATGACTGGCAATGGAGTTCTTGGTGGGTTATTTTTTTTTTCATTTTTGTCCTTTTAGTGTGGCTTAATTTTAATTTTGACCTTTTAATATGTTACAAGTCCGAGTATGACTATTCGGTGTGAAAAAATTGTGATTTCAGACGTAAGGATCAAAGTTTCGAGTTCAATATAGATTTTGGTCGGTTATATGTTAGTAACGTTTCGTTGTTTTTCGGAAGTTTTTTGACCTGTTTCAGAGATCTCGTGAAAATTATGTTGTAACGAAATTGAAAAATCCTTGTAGTTTTTTTTTTTTTTTTAAAATCAGAAACACGTTAGTTGTAATTTGGGAAGCGTATGAAGATTTTGATCTATGATTTTAGTTGTTACTAATTGGTCATCAGAGTTGACTCGATTTCGTTGGATTTAGCATGTGACGTTTACATGAACATTTCAATCCGAACCTAAGATAGGGGTTTAGAAAATTAAATAGGAGTTTGCAAATTGTAATTTGTAAAAGGTGTTTGAAGGGGGAACCTAATCCACAATTTTTACGGGGTCGTGCGGGAATTGCGTGTTAAGATTTGGCAAAATTTAGTCAAATCAAGTGAATGGTGGGACTAAAATTGCAAAAAAAAATTCACATTAGGGGATAAAAATTTGGCGGTGCCATTTTTAAGAATAAAAAATGAAACAAGACCTCACAGTGGACAACCAAAAAAAAGAAAGAACTCAAAGTTCTAGTATTAAGTTATTAGCAACTAGAACGAATTGTTAGTTTTCGTATATCAGAAGTTTGATATCTTATTTCATAAAACAAATATGCTTTTGAGTTATTCATCTCCCATCAATTAAAGTATTTTAAAAGTAAAATATCGAATAATTTCTTAGTTGATGAAAACAAGTATTTTTCCTTTAATTTTATCGTCAAAGAGAAAAAAAATCCAATTGCATCACGAAGTGGTGTTATTAGTAGTTGTAAAACATTCAAGGTAGAAGAATAAAGAATGCAACAACATATCGTAGCTAAGGAAGATTGATAAGGATGTGTAACAAATTTGCATTATAAAAGTCAATTCATATGATAAAACTAACTAAATAAAAAAATCTTTCATGATTTTGATAGATAATAATGTTGACACTTGACAAATAATTCTACATAGCAAACCTAAACATGCAATAATGCTTTTTTAGTCAACTGATGATACTCAGGCCATGTGAACCACTTTTGAAGTAAAACAGAATTATAGAATAGGGAGCAATCAGCAACTTGAGCTTTATGGACGCATCCCATTGTCGTTTTTTCTTTTTCTCGCACATTTAGAGTAGGGAGAATTACAAACACACCCTATCATGTTTAAAAGAACACGCAATTACCCTTTGTGGTTAAATTTAGTTTAAATCTGCTAAAATTTTACTGAACGTATATTCTAAAACGTTACACCCCTCATTTATTCAGTATAATAATAAAATTAGAATTGCTCTGAAAAAATTAGAGAATAAGTCTCACTGTTAAAAAATAAAAAAAAAATGAAAAATGAGAGGTATTTCGAAGAGACTTCGTAAATTTCAGGACACACCCTCAAGTTTGAAATTTAAGCAATCACATCTTGTAGTATGTATCTCATTAACCATTTGCAGTGTGTTATCTAATTATAGGCAATCTTCTGACATTAAGTCCTAATGAAAAAATGATGTGGAAACTTTTTTCCTAGATTTTTCGATATAACCCTTTATCTCTTTTTTTTTATTATTATTTTAGACGGAATAAGTGAGACTTATTAGTTATTATTCAGTTTTCATAACAATTTTAAGAAATTTCGTTTATTATACAAAATAAATTAGGGGCGTAAAGGTGTCAAATTTCAAATGAAAGTTATCTATATATTTTTCTAATTGTGAGGAGTGTTCATCATGTTATTACTCCATAACCCAATGGGTCTTTTAGTATTTCTTCGAGAAAACTAATGAGAGACCTCATGATTTGTGAACTTCTTAATCATTGAAGTCAACCTGGGAGTTGGGACAACTCCAAACAAATGAATGCCAAAATCATAATGGGTCATACGTAAACAACCATCATAAAGATGTGATTAGATGAATTAAAAGGCGTGTTGTTCATTTTCGAGTTCATTATTGTTTTAAATTAGAATGTATTGCAGTTTTGTTATCTATATTAATATATAAAAAAAGGTATTTGGACACTTTGTGACATTAAATTTTTTATTTTTCTAAGTTTAACTTTATAATATATGTTCCATTATGACACACCAGTATTAATTTTCTAATTTAACCCTACATTTTCAGTTATATAGTAATATATAAAAAAGCGGTATTGAACACTTTGTGACACCAAACTTTTGATTTTTAAGTTTAACCTTATATTTTATATTCAACTATGATATCTTTGCATTAATTTTCTAATTTAACACTACATTTTCAGTTAGACAAAATTAATTATATCATTTACTAATAAGGTTGACCCAGTTTCAATAATTTATATTCTTTTTGAATAATGACTACTTTTCTTTCCATTTTACTCAAATTATAATGATTTACAGTCTCACTAATTCAATTTCTTTCTATCTATGCAAATACTTTTTCTTGCTTTTTTTTTTTCCTTTCCGAGTTTTACTTTTTTCTCACATTTGAATACGAATATATAATACTTTACACTATAAAGAATTCAATGTTCGCGACTCCGAGTACCCCAATTTCTAATTTTAAAGAGACGAAATTTTACATCATAAAGTCCACGTTATATGGAGATGTTTATCTTGAAATTTAATAAATGTGAATCTCAAAAGTAGTGGCGAAGAGTCCCTGCCATTAAAGAGGAAAAAAAAAAGTTAAGAGGTTGTATATCTACAAATTGGAATTATTCTTTTAGTAGCGTATAATGTTTTCTGAAGTATTAGGCGGATAATAGGTCTTGATTATTTTTATAGATAATAACTATCGTGACTTTTGATTGGAAGTGACTGATATGATAAACAAATAAACATTTATAAGACTAAGGAATTTATGCTTGTTATAACGAAGCTGGTTGAACACGATGCCGAGTAAATAAAGTAAATAAGTATTAAGCCTGGGTCTTGATTGTAAAAAGAAGAGATAAATAAAAACATACTCGAAATGTTAAAAGCGATAGTTCAATCTCTTGTGCAAAAGTGTATATGCAAAAGTGAAGTGAATAATTTAGCTTGAAACGAAAACAAATTTAAATAAGTTGGTGATAGGAGATATAGAATTATCAACTAGTGTAGCCAAACAATGAAATTATCCAATCAATCAATCAATCAATCAAATAAGCAGATCTCAATTTTTTGTTTCTTTACAGGTCAAAAAAATAATATATTTTTTTGCATGAATAGTGAAATCAATTGTGAAACGCTCTAAGAATTAAAATTAAAGAAATGATGTAATAGTCACATATCAAAAATAATGAACTACTACTTTATCATTATGAAAGAAGTATGACTAAAATAACGGACTAAGCAGAATAAAACCCCTCTTTTACAAGTCAAATAATATAGACTATTTTGTAATCATGCTAAAGATAAAGGCCTAAGACTGTGAATGTAACCTCCCTAAAAATTATTCATATTCATATCTAAACTTAAACCCTGCTATTTATTTACCAGCAAAAGCAAAAATGAATCATAAACCCTGCTGAGAAATTACACAAAACTCAACACACTGAAAACTTCACCAACACACGAAAATGGCCGCTCGATTTGCGTCCTCCAAACGAATCTCATCTCTTTTGTTGTCTCCTAAAGTTCACATCAATCCGTGTATGTTATTGTGTTGAATTGTTGTGTAATTTCACATTTTTATTCTGTGTAAAAATGATATTAAGCTCACGATTCTTCATTTTTACAGTGAATCCTCTTTGTTCGGCTCAGTTTTCAACTCACATTGTTGGCGAATCTCCAGTTCTGGTTATTAATCTCTTTATACGCCCTGTTTCTGATTACACATGATTGTGTTCGATTTGCTGAACAATACTGTGCAAAAGTGTTGATTTGATATTAGGGTTTGATATTTGTGGTTTATTCTTTGTTTTGTGAAGGTGAGGGATTTTATTCACTCGGCTTTGTATGATCCAAACCATGGCTATTTTTCTCAAAGACCTAATTCAGTTGGAGTGCTTGATAGAGGCATTAAATTCAATCAGCTTGAAGGTGTTTGCAAATTCGTCGTTTCTTGTGTTTTTGGATAACATTGCTGTTTTAAATGGTGATACGGATTTCAGGCCGGAAAGCGTATATGAAGCATCTCAATGCAATCTACAAGCAGGGTGATACATCGTGGTTTACTCCGGTTGAACTTTTTAAGGTGCAGTCTGAGCAAAATGGGGGACTAAACTTCGATTCAAGTATTGAATTTTAGAGTTTATTCTGTGTCATGTCTTAATAATTCTCTCTTCACCTGTGTTCTGTATAAGACTACCAAAGACGGCTTTGATATTCTGCACTCGTAAGTCGCATCTTTGCTTATTATTTTGTGAATATCCTCCTTCTTGCAGCCTTGGTATGCACATGGAATAGCTGAAGCAATTATGCGGACGGCTAATCTCTCTGTTCCTCTGAAAGTACGTTACTTACGTTTCTTGTTGGCTGCACCAGATTGCAACATGATATTCTATCTTTGTTATGCTTGTAGATTGTCCACTTGTGAATGTATAACTTATGTGCAGATATATGTACTATACATTTTTGGTATTTCTATTGATAGATTTTGTTTAGATATGAACCTATCTATGGAACATGATCATTGTAAATACTAGTATAAGGATCAACTTCTTACTATCACATTTTCTGATAATTTCCACATTAAACCAAATATCAAGACAGTTACCTGCCTATCTGAGAGATGTGCTGAAGTTAAGTAATTTTATATCTTACTTAGATTTCAAGGATTAGCCCTGGAATTTGTTGTAAAATTGCTACAGTTCATTGAAATTCTATATGACTTATGCGTAAAAATATGTAAGAATACTTTGTACTTCTATAAATCTGAGGCCTCACTTTCCCCCATGATGCTTCTCTAATTTAGTGTTCCTTGTATTCACAACAGCGATGATTACTTATATCTTTTCAAGACTTCAAACTAGATAGTTTGATTATTGATTATGAGTTTTCTAGAGGAACATTCCTTGGAACATTGCTGCAACCTAACCATGTTTCGTTTGTTACTTTCATTTTTAGATATACGAGATTGGAGGCGGATCAGGAACTTGTGCAAAGGGTGTAATGGATTATATAAAACTCAATGCACCCACAAGAGTTTATAATAATATGTCTTACGTGTATGTTTAGTTTCTCATTCTTTCCTTTGTCTTACTTTTGTGAATTGCTTCAGTGTGAAATCTCACAGAAGAAGATTTGGTTTGGAAGAATGTGATAAAACAAGTTACTGAGTATTTTGACTTTGAGACTCATGACTTTGTTCTTAGTGACCATTCAATGATAAAACTTAGACTTATGACGCTTGCTCGAATTGTGAAGTAGTAATCTTATTAAATTTTATTTACAAGGCTAGAGTGATCTGACATCTTTTTGAATAGAGTTATGCAAATGGTATGCATTTGGCTGGCCCATTTTCCTAGAGCTGCTTTGTAGTTTGTGCTTCAACACGACTAACTCGTTAATCTCAGAGAATTACTGAAGACTATGTACGTAATTCACATCAACAATGTTTAGTTTATTTGTTTACTAGAAGTAGTTCCATCATTTTTCCGAAATAGTAAATTTACACTGTAACTGTTTGAAGTTGCAGTTTAGTTTTCCATTTTTCTATTTTAAATGAGGCATCTTGGGGGTGTGTGGAAATTGTAAATCACTGTAAATTGTGAAGTGTAGGGATTTTCAGTTTATTTGATGTGCATCCTTTTTAGGTGCTTTCTTATAAATATTGATAATCTCTTAATTTATTGCAGTTCGGTCGAAATAAGTCCTTCACTTGCCAAAAAACAACTAGAAACTGTTGGAGAAGTAGGTAGTCATTTGACGAAGTTTAGTGTGGAACGTCGTGATGCTGCTGACCCAAATGGATGGGGTATGATGGCCTTTCTTGTTGCTCTTTGGGGGTGGTGGGTTATCTGCAACCTTTTCATTTGACCTGCTAAATTTGCACAATTTACTGCATTTCTCAGGAGAATTTTGTTGCTCTTTCACTTGAGTGAAATTGTGGTTAAGATTTTATACTCTTAAATTGTGAGGGACTTCATGATTTTTTAGTATTAGTGCTTTAACCAAACTTTTGTTCTTATGGAACAGGTATTGATGATCAACCTTGTTGGGTTATAATGTTAGAGGTACATATTCCTGGTTTTTATGTTTTTGCTAGCAGATAATTCCCGTGAATGCCAGAAATTTACATGAAACATCCTTATTAGTTTATCCTGATTTGTTCCTAATCATGTCATTTTAACTAGCACTTACCATATGCCTTTTTTTTAAATTATTATAGGTGCTTGATAATCTTCCGCACGACCTTATCTACTCTAAGGATCAAGTGTCAGGTTGGATGGAAGTGTGGGTTCAAAAGCAACATAACAGGTAAGCCACTGGTGCAAATGTTTTGTGATATCTCTTCATATTCGGATTAAGTTTCTTGACTTTGATACTCCTGTGATTTCATGCGGAGCTAATTGCCTCTAGTTCTCAGTTGTAGACTTAGTCTGCTTTTCCAGGCTTCTTTAGTCCCATTACTTAATTTCTCTTTTCAATTGGAGATCTTTTGTTTCACTTATTTCACATGTGTCGGTGCTTATTTGTGTTTAATGGATGTGAAAATTGAAGCTCCTTTATTCATCCCTTTAAAGTGACTTTGAATGTCTACTCACTGTAAAGCATGAAGAATTGTTTAATACTTAGAGTCTCCAATAGTGGTGTTGCGGTTCTGTTATCTATAAATTTTTATGTTATAATTTTTTGTTCTTTGATAGATCAGAACTGTCTGAGCTATATAAGCCATTGGAAGATTCACTCATTGCAAGCTGCATGAAGATCTTGGATTTGAAAATAGATGGTAGCAGTCACGGAAGCATGGCAAGTTCAGTTGCGAAAAAGATCTGGTCTAAAATTCTTCCAAGGCCTCGAAGATGCTGGCTACCAACTGGTTGTTTGGTAAGACTTTATAACAAATGTAACCAAATTCTTATTGTTCTGTAGATCAACTTTTTCTATTATAATATCTTGCTGAAATGTACAGAAACTTCTACAAGTTTTGCATGGGGCTTTACCAAAGATGTCTCTAATTGCGTCTGATTTCAGTTACCTTCCTGATGTAAGAATACCCGGTGAACGAGCTCCACTGGTTGCAAGCAAGGTACAGTAATAGAGGGATCTTGCTTTACGATACATCTTTCAACTTTCTTTATGCATTAGTTTTCTGGATAATGGAGTTGGGACATTGCACAATGAGGAGGCTTTTGTATAAGTATAACATATCATGTCAAAGTTCTGGTATAGAAGTGTCGTTATCCGAGTTGACAATAGTCACCAAAACCCTGACTTTCTGTTTTTTTTTTTTTTTTTTTAATTGCTTCTCATTTAAGTACAATAATCTCATTTCTTTGGCACCTAAAACCCATTTGTTAGATACCTTTAATAAGTGTTCTACGCAAAATCATCTTTGCATGCAAATTATAACACATACCAAATGTGGTAAGTTACCCGTAAATCCTAAAAACTATAGTGTTAAATAACTAGTCTTATTACTAGTCTCTATCTGACTGGTAAGCTGAGATAACAATAGTTGTTTGTCTGATCTAATTCATTTGTTTATATTGGTAGGCTGCTGATTTTTGTTCTTTTTCCTCTGATTCATTTCCTAGAATAATCATGCATGCATTTACTAGAAAAAAAAAAGAGTTTGTTTCATATAGAGAATCCTATCTGTACAAAGCAGAAGGAAGGCTTTTCCTCATTGTGGTGATTGGGTTTCTTTTCCACTAAGAGGCTCATTGCATGTTTTGAGGTCACAGATGTTCTTTACTTGAAATTTTGTCAGCGCTGCTGATTCAGATTAGAAGGTTTACTGACAATATCAGTCTAAGACTAGCATCAGAAAGACGCTACTCAAGCGTGCGTATTTATCAGATTCAGCCACCCTTTCATATTAAAATATGGAAAATGAAAAGATCATGATAATATTGCTTTGAAGTTTCTTTTGACATCCAAAAGTTGCGGTTTTCTTGATCCAGCAATGATTATGCATTTTCCGAAAAGCTAAACAAATTCTCTTATGTTATCTGGGTGGGAGTTTCCGGTTGATGTTATGAATATTATTCTTCAAAACCCTGACATTGTTATTCTTCATAACCTATTCATACGGTATATCCCATAGTTTAGCATGATAAATAATTTTTACAAGTTTGGTACATGATTTTTCCTTCTGTGATTACATCCTTCCGATTAAGGATAAATTCTAGATTGAACCATATATGATTGTATGCTTGTGAGAGCCCAAACTCATTTGAATCATTGCTCTGCTCTTCGGACTCTGAGAACCAAATATAAGCCAATATGATGTAGTTAATATATCTTTGTGTTTGAAGTTTTGACTTAATTTGACATGTCCTTGTCAGATGCACGGATATTAAGATGATTTTCTTGATATCAGTACTTTCGGACTTTGCTTTAAAGTCTCTGCTGACTGTTAGTTTTTTGCGCTTGTACTCTTGTTGTACATGTTTAAAAGATGTTTCAATTGATATTAGTACTTTTGTACTTTTTGCTTACACCTCTAAAATTATTAATTTAACGACGGTTGATAATAAGATGTTGATAAGGATTTATTTGGTAAATAACTTTTGGCAATCTTTTGTTTACTTTTGAGGTTTTTTCTCTGAGAAGTCTTTAGCAATCTCTCTCTCACACACAGATATATGTGTGTATATACATATATATATATATATATATATATATTTTTTTTTTTTTTTTTTTTTTGAGGTTTTATAACGAAAAGTTAACTTCTTGAAATGTTTTATACATTTTGTCCTTTGCAGAAAGATGGCAACAACGTAGATCACGACAACTATCTTCTCGCAAAGGTGTATTACAATTCTTGCTTCTCTATTTCCACTCTATGTTTGCTATGTTTGCATTAGAAGTTCTCATCATTTAGGCTATTAGGTTGGAAAATGAATCAATTTAAATTGTGGTACTCCGTAAAGGCTAAAAGCTACCAAGATTTTGTTTGTTGGTCTGATACTTGTGAATGCTGAGAGTGGAGAAAATCTAATTTCTCTAGTTGCTTTTTCCTTTTCTTTTTTCATATATTTCATAAGTGATAGTCTGTGTCGGAGAAATGTGGCATTGCTCTTTAATGATTGATTAACAGTTCCAATTTTTTTCTCAATAGGGTGATGCTGATATATTCTTTCCAACAGACTTTTGGTTTCTGGAACGTATAGATCATTATTGTTCTGGATGGCTGGAGCCACTTGGTAACAATTCTTCCAAGAAGGGAAAGAAGAGACGGACTCTTACGGTAATTCTCGTATAGTCTAACTATACTTGCTGGGTTGTAATTATTATGACGGTGGACCTTATTAAAATTTAGGTAGTTGATCACATGCATTTCAGGTGCATCCACAGTATGACAATCGCTGAACTATCCAATAACAGATTTTTGAAGGTTGTCTGAAACTTTTTCTTATTTAAGGGGATAAAATTCCGTTAAGATGTTGGTACCTTTTTTAAGTTATGGCCCGACTTTTCAGGTGTATTCTTGTGAAGATAAACATTTTACCTAGTGGCTGATATTTAGGTTTGCTGAGGATCTTCTGAAGGCTAAATTATACAAACTACCATTGAACTATGAGCTGCTTGTAAAAACCGTCCTTCATGCTTGGGAAATCACCCAAACAATCCCCATGTTATGTTTGAGATTACACTTTCCCGGTTACACCATTATATCTATTAGAATATTGTAATTTCAGCAAAAAAATTATTTTGAATGTCCAACTATTCCCTTGGTCATATAAGCTAACTAATTGTTCTTACTATTGTATCCCCATACTTAGAAGTTAGTAACTATTACACCCCTTCATGAAACATAAAACAACAATTACTCCCTAAATTTTGCAATGTACTACAATATTCTTTTGGTCGTCAAAATTGATCAATCAATACATGTGGCGCTAAATGATTGGGCAGAGCAATTTCACGGCATTTAATTTTGATCAATGTGTATGGAAAACAAATTTACTCTATCATAAGCCTAGTTTTGGATAGCTTATCTTTTGATGAAAACTATGCAATGAATATTGTTTGATCTTTGAATGGCCATTAACCAGGAGGAACAAGATTCCCCAACCCCCACATTTGGTCTATTAGCAGGAATTATAGATTAGAAGGAAATGGAATCCACAATCTCTACGTATTCCGCATAATTGAATGTATCTATCCACCGATTTCTGCGTGTGTGATATTGTATACATCTTTTCTATGGAATAATTTCATTTCTATTACAGAGATTTTGTTTGATTACTGAAATCTCATGTAAAGTGTAAATAATTACTTAGATTTCTCGAAGTTTAGATACATTGCGGATATTTCTCCTTAGGGTTTCAACAATTGTAGACACTTTCTGAACCTTGAAAAAACATTACAGGTAGACCCTCTAGTTGTCATGGTATTTCAAGCTCTAAGGGCTGTCTATATAATTATTAAAACATCATGAGAACTTTCTATAACTAGACTGAACCTAAGATGGTATATATACCTATTTTTAGTGGATACTCGTTGGGTATTCGTGAATTAGCCATTTAAGATTTGGATTGGAAATCGGTATTTGTCGAACTCAATCATTCAATGGGTCAACCCATAATCCACTGGTATGGTTTTTAAGGTAATCATGAGCATCTCTAATTTTATCACATGTATTGCAGGTGAGCAAGTTATCAATAATATCTATCATGTTAAATTAATGAGTCCAGTGCATCAGTTTACATACTTTCAGATTTCTTTCTGAAATGTATAGAATTGTTTATATGCATTGAGAAATATCGTTTGTTGTCTTTTTGTTGTTTACACAACCTATTAGTATAATTCCTATACATTTTTCAAATGGAATAATTGTTACTAACTGCTGGTATTCGCTTCCCTGTTTTTCTATTTGATATATAGCTTGATACATCGTCTTTCATGGAAGAATTTGGTCTTCCCACTAAGACAAGAACCAAAGATGGATACAACCCGATGCTGGATGATTTCAAGAACACAAAATTCTATATCAGCGTTCCAACACATAACATCAAATAGAAGGTGGACTAAAAAAAAATTCTATCTATGTATTCTCAACCACCACAATGTGTTCGAAGAGAAAACATTTCTGCATTCTTACCTTGGTTGAGAAGTAGCTGATCAATATGTACTTAATCTGGTGGAATATGTTTGATAAAGATCACATGGCCTGCATGTATATCATCATGAAAGATGGCAGTTGCTCAGAGGAGTTGCTACCTGCCATGACTCTGATCCGCTTCTAATCGACATTTACTGGATGTAAAGCTGATACCTCTATATTTATGATCAAACACCATACATTCATTTTTGGAACTTTGAACGAGTATGTAGTTAGCTGAGGTATTGATGACAGCTATGTTTGAGTCGTCAGTTTTTTTTCTGTAGTCGCGTTGAAAATTGTAATACTAATAATAAAGTTGAGAATTGAATTTGAGGTTTCATTCTTTCTGTTGGAAGAAGGAAAATTGCAGTTGTATATGTTACTTGGTTCTTGATTATGTCAGTAAGTTTTTCTATGAGCCATGCAACATTGAACTGACTATCAATTTGACACAGTAAGATAATGCATAATTATCTGTTGTCAACTGCAACACATTAAACAACTTAAACTGTTCTCAGAGTTCACAGAACCATGATCATATGTGGAAATATGATAGTTGAAACTTCAATATTCAGGTTCAACAACAAAAAAACTTCAATATTCAGAAAAGCCGAGGCTCGGTGGACATTCAATCACCTAAGTCATTTCCGTTCTCAGTCCTACAATATGCCTATAGCAAAGTAAAACTAATCTATATAATCTGTTTTGGCTCTACTGCCACCAACTCTCACTTCCACCTCAAGAAAAATAAAATAGAAAAGAAGATATTCCGTTTTCGATAGATGTCAGATTTAGTTAGCAGCCATTTAGGCTTAGAACGGAGCAGGTAAGTTTCCAATCCAGCCTTCAGTATCGATGAAAGAATCGCTTATGAATGACTGCAACTCAGCTGGACTTAGATTTTTCTCCCACTTGACTCGGCTCGACGTGTTGGATCCTGGTCCTTGGCATCCGCTTTCAGCAAAGGTTATCTGATCCCTGGTTAACAAAGAAAACCAACTATGTTATTTTCAACTTAAAACATGTGGGAGATGGTATAGGGATATAAATGATCGTTACTCTTGGCCAGAAAAGCCCCAGGGATCCCATCCTCGAGGATCGACGATATCCGAGAGAGTCGAGTTGTAATATATAACCCTGGACTTGGATCTCCAAGCTCTTCCCAGGAGTATATGTCCTTGTCCAGAAACTGTGCAGTGTCTGAAAACAAATCCACTTGTATCATTTGGACTGTCTCTTGCTTGTGCTGCTATGTATCCTGTGAAACCAGGGTTCCCAATTCCTACGTTGACTGATATGGTACAATCCTGCAATTAAAGGAAAGACATGCTAGCTTGTTTGATGGTTTTTTTTTTTTTTTTTGAAAAGTATAAATAGGAAAAATGACATGCACGTTTGGTCGAAATAGAGTACGAAAAATAGGGATTTCAGGTTTCAACAATTATACAACTGGATCATAAGATAGTCTACAAGAGCTGGAGTTGGGAAGGATGTGCTTAAAGATTTAAGATAAAAAAAACCAAAAATTTATCTCATAAATAAAAATAGCACATAATTCTTTTTTCCAACATAACGAAGTTGATTTAATTAAGTGAAAATTGATACTGATGGCATAATTGGAGTTATAATTATATTTTGATCTAGCAACTACATCAATACTTAATGGTTGCCTCCAATAATTCTTTGAATATCTCAAGAGATTTTTCTATGATTACCGATTTTCAAGAACGCCGTTATAATTTTTCGAAACTCAAGAATATAAATGTAACTAGCCTAGAAAACAACATAAAACCCAATCCCGTCGTTTTCAAGATAAGACATTGACTTTCTTCGTATCCTGAGGCCAGGAACATACTAAGTTAAATTAGGTGTATGGTAAATTAACTCCGTGGTCATAATTAACTCAGTGGTCAAAAAGGAAATAGACAAAATCTTGAATTATTTACAAATCACATATCAGGGGTTGACAAATTCTTTAGTCAAGATTTGGTTACACATATCTCTAAACCAATTATTATTAAAGTGACAAACGAGTCCAAAATTTAATTTGACTATAATTACCTCATAAATAGATTGACCCCCTCCAAATATAAAGTCAATGGCTCCTTCAATGGTGCAAAGCTTGAACAAGTGTCTGCCTGTATCATCCCACAGGGTGTCTTGATACCCCAAGAAACTGCACATGTAAAACATCGATTTGTCACCGGAGATCCTCGCTGCCACCGCTGGTCTCAACGTGTTGGTGTTCTTTTCCGGGGGATAATTGTAAGAATTCTGTAAATTACGTCAATGATGAAAAAATCACTTTAATAAATTCTACACATGTGAAGTTCAAAAAACTAGATACTCTAGGACTTGGTGCTGTAAGGTCTCTTACATAAAGGTTTCTTGGAAAAACTTTTTAATGAGAAGATTAAGGTCTAATCCATATTAATTAATTATTTAATTTCATGAATAAAAGTTTCTAAGTATATCCTCGAAAAGTACCAAAACAATCTCATTTTTGAATATGTAGAAACAAAATCTAAATATATTTTTTCATTCGCATTTCTAACATTTGACGGAACAAAACATGCACGGGTTCAAACTTTTATCCATGATTAATTCGAAAAAAAGAAGAAGAATTAAGCATATTGTAAAGCTTTACCACGAAGGAAATCCCCGAGACCATAATATTATGAGCCAAAGAAGTAAAAGTTGAAGAATACAATGATTCAGAACCACCCCACACCACACTCGTTCTTCCAATTCCTTCTCCTTTCAGATAAATAAATGGCTTGTCTGAAGGAATTACAACCTGTTCACTGCATGCAAAGAGAAAACAATTAAATTCTACATTAAATACAAACACACACACACACTACAGATTTAAGTTTTTCCAAACATTTCTTCCAAAACTAATGAAGCGTCCCAATTTTCGACTAAATAGATACGGACATAAAAGTACATGTTGAAACAACTATTTTTACAGCTTTTAGAAACACATTGAAAATACTGCGAATTTATTTTTAATATTTAAAGGATCAAAACATGCAAAGAATTAACATAATCATTATTCCATGATATATAGACATTGAAAGATAAACTTATTCATGCAATAAATTTAAAAGGACTAAATTAAAGATCAAATACATGAAAACTCCTGCTTTGATAGAGATGCAAATCCAGTTTTGGTTGTTTGAAGGTACAGAATCAATGGCCGCTTGAATCTTTGGATAGCTATATGGGTTCATGGGATCAACATAGATTGTTCTATAAATATTCCCAGCTAATTTTCTACTAAATCTTTGTTGGATAGCACCATTTGTGAATCCAAGTAAGATAAAGAAAGCTGTATAACTGAAAATAATGTTCAATCTTATGAACATTTTCATCGTGGAAAATGAAGAAGCCACTATCAAGCAAACTCTTTAGAAAAATAATGAGCGTCCTTGGAGAATTTTATAGTGTCTGCATACTAAAATGAATGGAAGTTGAATTCTTTTTTATTTGAATCAAAATGGTAGTTGAATTCAAAGGGATATGAATGAATGGAAGTAATTAAAACTAAATTTACTGAATTGGAAGTTTCCACTAAGTTTCTTTTTGTATGAATATATGTCTTCCTTAATTACATTGTTCCTTTTCTCACATACGTTAGTTTCTTTATAACTGAAAAGGCAGTCAATTTTTTTTCTTTCCTAATTAATTATTGTTGAGAATGACTTTAACGTATTCTTTCTCATGGTTGTAATGGAGAGACAAACTTTGCATTTATTTAGGATTTACTTTCTGAATTGTAGCATTTACAACCCCGTTGATTTTCCCAGTTATTTAATGAGAGAGAACAATAGTTCTGCTAAGAATTATATTCTGGCCAAGAAGTACTTCATTAGTCAATCTAGCCAGAAATTATGTTTTCCTTTTACGTATCCAAAATCTCACTTCGTTTATGTAATTTCTCTAATTCAATACAACTTCATTCATTTATATGTGGATTTTCTATCCTCGACAAGCTCACGAGACAAATATTCTATCCTCTGAAAATCTTAAACCACAATATTTTGTCCCCTAGGAGTATCTTATTACAAAAACATGCATTAACTCTGCCCTTAAAACTTAAAAAGTAGTTTTCCTTTTTCTTAGTTTGTTTCCTATAAAAAATGGTCATGTAACATGTCCTACTATAATATTGGTCCTCTATTGTGTAAATGCTGTGAATTTTGGTTCCCGATAAGAAGCTTTGCCGGATTTCGATGAGATTTTGTGAATCTTTATATTTCACTCGGAATTTTTTTAAATAATAATACTTATATACCTCCTAAAATTCAAGAATTAGATTCACAGTCCTGATATTTCTTTATGTATTGTAAAAATAATTTTAAACTCAAAAACTTAAAATTAGTATTAGTATTTATTAAATAAGTTAAATTACTCATATTCTTAATTTTTTTATTCTAGAGATCAAAATCTTATTGAGTAAATACTTTCTTTAGTTGTATTAAGTTAATAAAAATTATAAACGAGAACAAAATTTAGTAAAATATTTTGTCTTTCATTTTTTAATCCTCTAATTAAGAAACAATATTAAAGTTTCTGAAGAATCCTACTAAGCAATGAGAAGTCAATCTCAGAAAATATCGTTATTATCTTCGTTTCATAAAGCAACAAACACACATGTGGAATGCAACAAAGGAGTAGAGAAGGAAGGCTATATTTCAGAAAGGAAAAAAAAAAGTGATGGCGCGGAAATGGATTGTGTTTAATCCACGTACTTAGATAGCTAGCTTAATATTAATCCTTGTGTTTATGTCTACAACCATATATAATACAAGTAAAATCTTTGAGTGTTTCACTCACTTGTTGAAGGTTAGTAGCTTATCTAAAATTATTTTATTTAACATTCAGTTTTTAATTTAAAGATTAATTTCAAAAATATATAAAAATCTCAAGAGTGTAAATGTAATTATTCCAGAATTACAGGGATGTAAGTCTAATTTTCTATAATATTTCGGAGTAATTATATTCAGTAAACATATTAAAAAAAATCTTATATTTTATTGTTTAAATTATATATATTTTGAGATAAATATTTCGAACTTATTATGTTTTGATGTTTTTGAAAAAATAAAACAATATGCGAGTAGTCAAATTATATTCAGAAAATTTAATATTTTTAGATATGTACTTCAAATTAATTTTTAGTTTTAGTTAATTTTTAAATTTTTATCTGCTTGTTATGGAAGTTTTATTCAAATATATTTATTCAAAAATATAAATTAAATTCTCAAGATTTACTCAAAAGTTTTTTTTTTTATTTGAATAGAAAATGGGTGTATTAGGTCTTACAAGGTGGTCAAAGTTGACCAAGGGCAAAAAAGGTATAATGGACTTATTTGATATGTTGGTAAAAACCTTTGGGTGTGTCCCTGATATTATTGAAATCTCAGGGGAGGTTTCTGATATCATGTTAACCTCAGGGGGTGTGAGTGATACTATCCCATAAAATTAATACATACCGCCGCCGCTCCATGATGACGTGGTGCAACAGTGGTTGAGATTAAATGTGTTTATTAAATTTTTAGGGTAGTAACTTTCTTACACCTCATCCCTCATTCACATTTAGTACGAATAATCGAATTGGCTGCATCACCTCATTCCAACGCCGCTGCAGTCGCTGCACCTAGTTATCTCTCAATACGAAAAAGGTTGGCACTCTAATTAAAGTTAGTTAGCTTCGTTTAATATTTCCTCTCTTAGTTTTAGTGTAAATTTCTCGACTTTTATGATCTCTCTCGATCCAGATATAGTGTTAACAGGCTAATTATCAAAACTTGAATATCCAATCTGAGAAGGATCTTTCTTGAAACTATCTCACATTGTTTGGGAATTTTTTTAGGCTTCTGTATATTAGTGAGTTTCCCTTCCCCCTATAATATGAGGAGGGCTCATTTCTACATGGTATCATAGCCACTTCTGCTCAAATCAATGTTGGGCTTACCTAAAACCTACGTGTTAGGATCCGATGGTCATTCTGACCTACATGTGAGGAGGCGCCTTAACACTATCCCACATTGCTCTTCTGGGCTTCTGTATCTTGTGAACCTATTAATTTAACCCAAATCTTTTATCAGAATGAAAGAAAACTATTAACATTTCGGATCAGTCCACGTCTATTGGTTAATTTGTAAGATGACGAGGTTTCTAGGATTAAATTAGTTTTGATTTCCCAGTATTTTATAAAGTATCAGGATGTAGTAATTGATTCTAGAACCAATATTTTTTCTCAAACTAATTGATTTAAAGGCCAGTACACCAAAACAAAATAAAAAAACTCCAATGTCTATAATATATATACACCAAAAGAAGTACACATACACTACAGTAATGGCAGTTGCTCAACCCATGGACAGAAGCAAAATCACAATTTCATACTATTTACTAAATAGCTCCAATTCAAGATTCAAAGTTCAAAAAAGTTACAATGTCGAGCGTTTGATTAATTACAGTAGTCATGAAAAAGAAGGTGGTAACCTGTGATGCACATTAATGAAAGGTGGTGAAAAAGTGCTAGCTGATAATTTTTGTGTGAGGTGGAAATTAATCCACAGGCTCCTCTCGCTCCACATGTATCATGCTACCACACATGTATAAAGTCAAAGCCAGCTGTGTCTATTTCTCTTCAGACAATATATGTCTTTGCATTATTATCAAAATTGTTAGTACTAGTACTTCACTATATGTTCTATAATTTCCATACAAACATAAGCACTCAAATTATTTTCACCTTGTTTTCTACAGATTTTTCTATAAGGTTAGTATGCTTGTACACCCATATTATTGTCCTTATATATCTCTGTTAATAACATGCGTCATTTATTAGTTTTGTCATTGCATGAGAAGTCAAAACCAATCATTATGTTCAATTTCTAAGTTTTTGTGGTGTTTGGGATTTTGACAAATCCATCTGCGTCATTGTGTATTCTTGATCAGGAATTGTGGACCCTGTAAAGCTTCAAGGGAAATTGTAGTGTATAAGTGATGGAGAAAGATGGAAACTTCTCGGTATGCTATATATATAATGTATATATAGGAAAATATCTTATCTGTATAAGTTTTAATTTTTTCTCTTGCTTAAAATATTGCATATTTTTTCATGAACATGTTTTGCTTTGAACCTTACTTTCTGCAGGGAAGTTATAACCCTGGACTTGACTATTCTCTAGATGTCCATAGTCATCATCAGCAAGAGTTGATAAAGCAACAAGTTGGAGCAAGTTCCACTGATCATAACAACAATCAAATGGTGGATTACATGCTAAATAATCCTCCACCACCACATCAACCGTCACCAACTCTATCCTCGAACTTCTGCGGTTCGAGCTCTTTCGATAAACTGAGTTTTGCAGATGTGATGCAGTTTGCAGATTTTGGCCCCAAGTTGGCCTTAAACCAAGCCAAGAATTCGGAGGAAGAATCTGGGATTGATCCCGTTTACTTCCTAAAGTTTCCGGTTTTGAATGACAAGTCGCAAGATGATCACGATCTCACTTTGATGGCTCCTCAAGATAATCAAGGAAAATACAAAGTAGTTGGTGAAGAAGGGGAATTAGATAAAAGAGTTGGAGAAGAAAAAATGTTTCTTGGAGGCAATCCTGAAAAAACTCCACTAGTAGAGGGTGGTAATAAGAGCAAGAGGAAGAGGCCTAGAACTACAAAGACTAGTGAAGAAGTTGAGAGCCAAAGAATGACTCATATTGCGGTTGAAAGGAACCGGAGGAAGCAAATGAACGAGCATCTTCGGGTGTTGAGGTCTCTAATGCCAAGCTCTTATGTCCAAAGGGTAACGAAATCTTCCTAACAATCATTAGATAACTCCAAAAGATCTTATGTCCTACCTTTTGTTCCACTCCATGCCTCATATGATCATCCATCCTCTATGTATAAAAATCAAAAACACGTGTCATCATCTCAATTACATTGCACATAGAGTGGACAAAGGATCCTTGCTCAACTATTTTTACTATTAAGGTAGTCATATTGTAATAATATTTGATACCATATTGTGCAATAATTGTAGGGCGATCAAGCTTCGATAATAGGAGGAGCCATTGAGTTTGTGAGAGAATTGGAACAACTACTCCAATGCCTCGAATCTCAAAAAAGGCGACGACTCTATGGTGATGGCCAGAGGCCGGTTGGGGATGCACAACAGCTACAACCCGCGCCATTGGTTTATCCAACCATGCCTATTCCAAATGATCAAGTGGATCTTGTTGAGTACGAAACCGGCTTGCACGAAGAAACGGCGGAGAGTAAGTCATGTTTGGCTGATGTTGAGGTGAAACTTTTAGGGTTTGATGCCTTAATCAAGATATTATCAAGAAGAAGGCCAAGCCAGCTGATTAAAATCATTGCTGCACTTGAAGATTTGCAGCTTAGTATTCTTCACACCAATATTACTACTATTGAACAAACCGTTCTCTATTCATTCAACGTCAAGGTATACTTCAATGTTTTGTATATTAGTTCAAACTCCTAGCTAGTTATATATCAGTCAAAAACAATATACTTTTAAGATATAAGTATAGTTTTATAAATTGAAAATTGGTTGAATAAAATCTAATCCTTGATATTCATGCATGCAGATTGGCGCAGATGTAAGGTTCACAGCTGAAGATATTGCAAATTCAGTGCAGCAAATATTCAGTTTCATCCATGCAAACAGCAGCATATAAGGACGAATATAGTGAAAATATTGCAAACTTTATGTAATTTTATTCTTGAATAGTTTTAACTATATATATTATCTTTGAACACTTGATATAGTACTGAAATATTATCAAATTCTAGAATTAAGATGTACTGCTTTGGTTACTGATTATTCGGAATATAGTGTTAGTGCTTAATTTGATCCCTCTCTCTCTCTCTCTCTCTCTCTCTCTCTCTCTCTCACACACACACACACACACACACACATACATATACATATACATGTTGATAATGTACATACGTACATATGCTGTTTGTGTATGGGCCAGTCATGGTGCAATCTAACATTCGATGTCCTGGAAGGACTCCCCTGGAGAGATGATCTCTAAGAAAACAAAGGCTTGGTTTGGTTCCAATCGATAGAGAGAAGATAAATAATTTATTGAGAGATAAAAAATTAGTTATAAAATATGGAAAATAGTTTATGCCTTTGTTATTTTAATTTATGTATAATACTAGGACTCTATTGTCTGTTTATACTACTAATTACAACCTACACATATCATAAAAAGATGGAGTAACAAGTTTTTGAAGTTTGTAGGCTAATAAATATGACTACATTGTTTACATTTCAGTTGAAAATTCATCTTTATTAACCTTCATATTTCTACCACCCAAAAACAAAAAAATCAGTTTTAAAGGAATTATAAAACAACTATTCGCAAACAGAAAGAAAAGAAAAAAAGAATTTTTCTGGCATATTTTATGATTGTTTGTATTTAACCAGGCGTTGGGTGAAATATTTATAATATTTTTGGAGTTATTTTGAGATTTTCTAAATATTTAGGGACTAAAGTGCAATTTGCAACATTTTTACAATTGAAAGGAAAAGAAAATTGGTCCATCGAACAAAAAAAGTTTTTGCTTATATATATATATATATATATATATATATATATATATATATATATATATATATATATATATATTTATACACATATATATATACAACGGTAGGTACTGATTTTATAATTGATAAATGTATCCCCTAAAGAACCACAAGGTGAAATTCACTAAACAAACGATGTACCATGCCTCTTTATTAAAAATATAAGAGCTTATCGTTAAAAGTAAATGACCAAAATGTGTCAATTCATTTTGCAATAATTTCTTAAGAAGGTCAACGCCACCAGTCTGCAGTCTCTATTTTGATTCTATATGCATTGACTTGTCAGAAATCAGAACTAAAATTAAGTCTGATGGTTTTAGTAAACGATTGGCTTCATCATTATATATTTCCAACATCGGTAGGGTCTATTGTTTAATTTCTTGTAGTTTTGAGGCATCTATCAGTCAGATCTTCAATTTTTATTTATTTATATATATATATATATATATATATATATATATATATATATATATATATATATATATATATATATGAGTTAAGTGAAGTCGATGTCCATTTCAAGTTTGGCATTGTTCTACGCATGCATGCATATTAACTTGGCGCAATTTTATTTTGTTTTTTTGCTTGTACAGTTGTACTTACATGGCACATGTTGGTGGGGACTTGGTTTGTCTATGTAAAAGCGAAGGACAATCTCTCTTATTCCTTATCTCATCTTGGAGGACGGAGATATTTTAGGGAATCTTTGGAGATATCATACAATTCTTGTTTAAATTGAGGTTTCTACACATTTAAATCAAAAGAAATATGACTAATTTTTTTCCGAGTTTTTAGATCTCTTTATCATAAAACTATAAAAGAATTTACAAAATTTAGTTGGCTAAATAAAAAAAAATAGAAAAATAACTTTTTTATACACAAACACGGCGATTTATCGATATAGCAAACTGAAAAAATGATGTCACGTAGTTACTTGTAAATTGTTAAATCTTACAGGGGATAATTCCTAAGAAGAATTTCAGAGGTGGCAACTAAAATAACCTAGGTATTTACCCGCTTAACGGATACAAGAAGCCCAACATACAGAAAGAGAGGCCCAAAGAGTTATGCTACAACATCTAACCAGCCCAACAACAGAAGTAAACCAAGATCGGCCCAGCAACATCTAGGAAAAAGATTAGTAACAGAACAAGTGAGAGCCCGTGGGAATCAAGCGCTTAAAAGGCCCAGTAGGCTCAAGGATATCGCGAGCCCGTGACTAGTAAGGGCTGTTGAGGGCCTTGAGGCATTACTTTTGTTGAATTTTTTTAGCTTTATTCAAAATAGAAGATATTTTGAATATTTATTCACATATACTTTTTTTTTTCTCAACTTTGTAGAACTATAAAACATAGAAGTACATAGACAAAAACAATGCTTTAGAATCATTTTATTATTTTTATAGAAAACGAACAAATAAATAAAAGTAAAAGTATATTTATAATTTATGGTGTGTAAAATGTCAAAATTATATATTTGAGTTATAAAGTGTTAACAGACAGTATCTTGAGGGGACAAACTATCAATTATGTAATTGAGTTGGAACCAAAAAAAAAAACGGAAGATGACAATTTTTGGTTATCAATTCAATTCAAGACTACTCTTCGTTTTAGTATTTTTATGAGGAAAAAAGCCACGAAAAGCTTCAAAATTTTTGGGACAGTCGAGTTTAGTTTCAATATTCTTATGGGACAAAATACGAAGAAAGAGTGATTACATGGGCCAAACGTGAAATTTCCGCCAGTTATCGATTCTAGCTAGTGGGAATGAGCTAGGCACTGTTGTTCTTATATAGACTTAAGTTTACTCAAAGATACTGTAGTAAATAGTTATCCATTAAATTAGCCATCTCACCCTTGTGCTATTAAAAACATAGTACTTTCATTAATGGAACTTCATTTCATATTTAAGCTCTCACTTCCTGCTATTCATTGTGAACTAGGCGCGGCTAATCGTTCACAGAACCATAGTTGTTCCGCCAAGAGCTGTATGGGAAAATATTTACACTGCACCACACACGTGTTACTAAGTGAAAATATTAAGTCGTACATTCCCTAATATATAAGTAACATCATTTATATTAGAAGCCATATGCGTTCGAAAGTGAACATATTAATATTCCAACAATATTTAATATTTAATATATACATATATATATATATATATATATAATATTAATATATTTAATATTTAATACATATATATATACTTATGAGCATATTCTGTGCAATATAAATGTTGTGGTTTATATCTTTGGTTGATGCAGCTTAATTTGTTCTCTTACTGTCACGTGAGTTGTGCCATGTAAAGATCTTTGGTGGTACAATACAGTGCAAAGATCTTTAGTTCAGTACAAGATTCAAGAGGGAAGAGTGTGATATTTCTTCATGTATGAATCATTATTAGTGATTTTAAGCTATGAAATCATTTTTGCACCTCCAGTTAATTAGGTGCATCTATTAAATATATAGGCAGCGGCAGAGTTTCGAAATACATACGAAATATTCCACATGCAGAAAAAAGTAAGCAATTCAAGAAACTTAGATTTTGTTTCGGGAAAATCCACATTTTTAATCAAATCATAGAGTACATTCCCCAAATACAAGAGTTTATGAGAAATTAATAAAAATAAAATAAAAGGAGCAATTATGCAATAAAATATACTAATTAAGTCTTTAGAGGAGCTAATAACTGGAATTTATAATTAAGGCTTGATCTCCTCCCATTCAAATCTTCCCGAGAGGGGCTTGTCATTGATGGAATCATAATTATACCTGCAAAAGATATATACGCGGATGCACATATATTGCACAACAAATTTGTTAGTAAGTGAACATATTAATGATAAAATACAAAAGTTATAATCACAAAATAAGATGTACACGGCATTATAATTTATAATGTGATGATATGTACTTTTTACTGAATTTTTCCCAACGGTCGAAAAAGTTGTCAAATTCTTTAGCATTGGTGAACCTTGAGGCCGCACCAAAGCTGTTTGCCGGCACTCTCTCTGTGCTAGTCCTGCGACACATTGCTAAAATCATCAGTTTTAAAAGGAACAAGAATGAAAACATTTATTTGTTTAAAAAAAAAGGCAAACAATTATTTGTTAGGTTTTCACATATGTATATGATCACATATATGTATGTATGTATGTAGGGCAGTGCCTACATGGCTGAAAAAATTACTAAGAAGAAAAAAGAGAATTATATATTAGAGACCCACAAAATATTATGACATCATTATTTTGCATTTATTTGCCTGATATATGTAGTTAGAGACACGGGTACTGTGCATATTCACTCTTTCATAACTGACAAATTTGAAAGAAAATTAATAATCTATCTCAATTCTGTTAACTTACTATTAGTTAACCAAAATCTGAAGTTTTAATTTTACCAAATAGTTCATTATAAAATTGAATTAAGTTGCAATGCATGCATCCAAAATAATTAGATTCAAGAAGCAATGAATAAAACTAAGTATATAAATGTGAAATGAAAATTAAAAGTTCAAAGAACAGAAGGTCATAAACCATCACCTCTCAGTCCCTCCAAGTTCAACACTCGGAGGCGCCTCCTCCTCCTTTTTCTCATCACGACTTGTTACTTCTTTTCGTTTACGACTGCCATTTCGCCTTTTCGTTGCGACGGAAGGTGCTGGAAGTCTCTCCACTCGCCTACTCCTCAGTTTGAGATAGCACTTATCAACCTCAACATGAATATCATCAACAGATGACTCATTCAATTTATTGAGACGCAAGGTTTGTGACCTTGTCCGTACACCTAGTGGTGCTTCACCTTCTTTGGTTTTTGGTTTTTCGACTTGCTTTACCATGATTTCTATTGTTTTTATTGCTTTGTGATTTTTTATTTCTTTTTTGTGTGCAGATTTTGGTTAACTATAAGGGAAGGCAAAGAAGAGAATTAATGTGGGTGGTGTAAAACCATGATAGAACCTCCTTAATATAGGAGAAACTAGGGGTTAATTAGAGAATAAAGAAAAATTTTATGAGTTGTCAAATTTAAATTCAATTTATTATCCCATGATAAATTTATATATATATATATATATATATATATATATATATATATATATATATATATATATATATATGTATATATATATATAAACTCACTCATAAGAAATTAACAAGGGGTGTGATTTGGTAACTAAATCAGCCATTATTTGAATTTTGAAGTGTTTGGGGAAATCATAATTCACAAGCAACCTGATATCATGTAGGGAAATTATATGAATTATATGTTAGATAATTTTTCAACAAGTATAAGATACTGAATTGAGTTAAACAACATTATCTAGTTTAAATGGATTAGAGGTTAAGCAAAACTTATTTAGTTAATACAAAAGGCTTAATAAATTTTATAAAAGAAATAAAGTTTTAGGCACAAATTAGCAAATACTATAGGATCTGGTATCATGATTATATCGCAATTTTAGTGTATATATTGCCGAGATATTGAACTATTCGTATAGAAGCTCCATAAGATTAGAAGTTGTACAAACTTATTGTCGTTGATCAATTTGTTACATCGATCAGGTATTTGTTTGTCGTTTAGATAATAACACATTAAATCCACAATTGTTTGTCGTTTAGTTAATAAAACATTACACTCAAACGCCAATGCACTTGTCCAATTGCCGAGGAGGCGTGATCATAATTTGGGATAACGAATCTAACTCGGCCAAATTATTTGTTGGCGATTTTATCTTATAAATAGGTTGATCCGTGCTTAACAACGGACTGTCTAATAGGGGCGAAAAAGAAAGGGTTTTCCTAATAGGGGCAAAAGCACATAAACACAAAGTTAGAGATAATCTATGAATCATGTGCATCTTAGCTACCCATAATGTTAGCACCACTCTTTATCACACGTGTGGTGGCCCCACACATGTGAGACTCACAAACATGTGAGTGAAGTGACTCTACCCAAATTGGTAGCCCCTCTGTAACTCATAAAGCTTTTGATGACCTGTAGTAATTATTAATGTCAGCTCGAATGAAAGATTTACCTTATTTTGTTATTACTAAAAGTCTATAAAGGCAATGGAGAAAATTAATTTAAAATTAATAATTGGCATAGTTAAACAATATCTGACGATATGAATTAGATAGATCCAAAATTTTAGGTGGAGAGACGTTGCTTTATAACATTGGATAATTTTTGATTTTATTTGGTTGTCACGTTGAAAATCCATCTGTTACCAAATTTAATCACTATCTCTAAACGAGCTTGATGACCTGTAGTCATTACATGTAATCCAATGTTCTAGTATTATAGTTTTTCTAATCTAAACATTATTATAAAGACAGTGGAGAAATCTAAATTAATAGTTGCCAAAGCAAACAACATCTCGCGATATATAAATGAGATAAAGCCAAGTTTTTAGGTGGAGAGAAGTTTCAAAGCCAAGTTTTTTAGGTGGAGTTGTTTTATAACGTTGGATACTTTTTGGTTTTGTTTGGTGGTCACATTGAAAATCCATCTGTTTACGTTTAATTACTATCTCCACACGTGGGAAATGTGAATTGTCATGCCAGTCACACAAATACTAAGAATCTGTTCAACTAATAAGAATATTCTCACCAGTGTCGAGTGATGATATGTGGAAGGATACGTATGTTTGTTAACAAGCATTGACGAGAATCTCAAAATAAAATTACGAAAAAGATTCAAAATAAAAGTTACGAAAAATAACTATTGTCTCTTACATGAACATACACAACTGGCTGCTATATATTGTTTCTGTAGTTAAAAGGCAGATAAATCACGATAAATATTACATATTATCTGCTACTTGTTCCCTTTAAGGCGCCAGTACTGTACAATAGAACTTTAACCATAATTTTAAACTTTCCTCAAAAGGATGGCATCCCAAAATAAGTAATTTGTTTTGTATTATTCTTTCAATTAAATAAAAGAATCATATGTTGTTGGATTTCAGTTATATAATTATTGAATGCAGCAAATTAAGGATTATAAATCATCACTGACACGCTTTATATTCGAATACTGGAGCGAGAACATTGAAACATTTATTTGATCTAATATGCCTTCATACTCATAAGTCCCAAGTAATATCAATTTATGACCTACACTACCCAAAAAATGGGATCATGGTACATAGTATTCGAGAGTCATAAGTCACGGAGTACCTTACAAAGGGAAAAATGAGTTGCACAATAGTTCATATCTATTTTTAATTTTCATGATTGAAAAATTCGACATGCAGAAAAAAATAAAAGTTCTAGTTGAAACTTACAATTCAATTTGAGTTGGGAAAATCCTCATTTTAATACACCAATAATGTAAATAGAATTTGCTGAATTAATATATAGAGTACTTTCCCTAGTAAACCATATTAATCTATATTCACTCTAACAAAATCAAAAACTTAAACGACATATGATAAAATGAAAGTTGCATATATGTAATATTTATTGCATCAACAGGAGAAGACACCATTATAGCTTGAGTTGCAAGGTTTATGCCCAGGGGCGGAGCCAGGAATTTTAGGTAGGGGGGCGAAATTTTACTAAACTTATGCTTCAAAAATTACGTACATATGGCGTTATTTTTTGTCATATATAATACCTAGCTAGTAGATATCTTCAATTTTGCTCTAAGTTTTTTGATGGGATCAAACCAAAAAAAAATGATGTATTGACATCAAAACTTTGGACAATTATTTCTCAAAAGTCATAGTTAAACTACTAGATAAATAAGCACATTCTCTTCTATTTATAACTTGTCTTCATAATTGAAAATATAGGTTTAGACATTACGTTAAAACATATCTCCTACCATAACACCAATATATTGTAGGCAAGTAAATAACTATTTGAAAATCTAACAAATATAATATAATATAATATATATGTATATATATTATAAATATAAATACATATAAATAGAAATTCGCCGAACATATATATACAGAGATAAAGTTTCTTACTAAAGAACTCCTTATGTTCCAATATTATAGGGATTTAGTTCCTATTTACAAGGATATCAATAACAATATAAAAGATAATTATCAAAAAAACTATATATATATATATATATACATATATATATATATACATATATATACATATATATAAGCCTATATAAAAGGAAGTGGTGAGAAAGTTGGGGGGGGCGGTGGCCCCCATATGCCCCCCCCCCTTCCCTCCGCCACTGTTTATGCCCTTGTCCGAATGCCAAGTGATGTTTGTGCATGGAGATTAATGGCATCCTTCACAGTCCCTTCACCTATGGTTAATGCTTTTTCTTTTTGCCATGATTATTTTGTTTCTTGTACAAATTTTTAGTTGTCTCAATATATGCTTTAACTGTTATATATTAAGGATGGACAATTACGTCACATGTGTTGCTAAAGTGAAAAGGAAATATCGCAATATTTGTGTGTTTTTAGGTTTTGTTGGTTATGGAAGAGATAATAAGAAATATCGCAATACTTGCGTGGTTTAAGGTATTGTTAGGTTATGGTCTTCAGGAACGATAAAATGAAGAATCTCATGTTTTATAAGAGAAAAGGGGACGAAGAACCCAACCATGATAGATTAAAGTTTTGATTAATATAACTTAAAAGATTTATATGATAATTTAACCTGTCTAAAGTTGGTAATCATATAAATCTACTAGCTCTCTTATTATACTTAATATAAATAAACATAAATTGTCAACCAAATACCTTTTTTTTCAAATGTTTTTTCACAAAAGCAAATAGAACTCGAGTTCGTAAGGAAATGTTACAATGGAGATGAAACATATAGCAAATAACAAACTCAACGAACGCTGCACAAAGTTCTTGATAAGGACATATATTTAAGGACAACGAGGACAAGAATTATAGAGAAAAAAAACAATAAAAATACTATGCAATAAAAGTATAATAATTAAGTCTCTAGAGGCGCTAATAACTGGATTTTATACTTTTAAGGCTTGATCTCCTCCCATTCCCACTTTCCCGAGAGGGGCTTGTCATTCGCAAAATCAAAATTGTACCTGCAAAAGATATATATACAACGCACATCTATTCAGAACATATTTGTTAGTAAGTGAAAATATTATTGATAATCACAAAATAAAATGTATACGGCATAATGTGATAATATGTACTTTTTGGTGAATTTTTCATCAATTTGCCGATTGTCGAAAAAATCGTCAAAAAATCCATCAGGAACATCGGTGAACCTTGAGGCTGCACAAAAGTTGTTCGCCGGCACTCTCTCTGTGCTAGACCTGCGATACATGGCTACAATTATCAGTATAATTATGAAAGAGAAAAAAAGCCAAAAATGAAAATAAATATTTGCTAGTTTTACATATATGTATATGTAGGTACTAGCTACGGTGTCTACATAAGGGCTGAAAAAATTATTAAGAAATAACAATTGAATTATTTTAGCACCACCAAATAGTTAAACATCATTTAGCATTTATTTGAGACCTCGATATTGCCATTTATAATTAGATACACAGGTGTGCATATTCACTCCTTTCATAAATGACACAAATAAAGAAAATTAGTCTACATAAATGTACATCATATATATATACCAAATATTTGATTATAAAATGGAAGTTGCATGCATCCAGAATAAGATTCAAGAAGAAGAAAAAAAATAAAATTCAGTATATATATACGTGAGATGAAAAACCATTAAAGAGCATATAACCATCACCTTTCATTAAGTTCAACAATTGGAGCCTCCTCATTTTTTTCAGCTCCTTTCAGTTTACGCCTGGCATTTCGTGTTTCCGTCGGTGGAAGTCTCTCAATTCGCCTACTCCGCAATTGAAGATAGCACGTATCTTCAGTTATGGCGTCAACAACAGAAGATCCTCCCTTTTGTTGATTGAGACTCAAGGCTTGTGCCCTTGTCCGTACGCCTAGTGATGCTTCAACTTCTTTGGTTTTTGCCTTTTCTACTTTCTTTACCATGATCCTATTGTTTATTGCTTTGTTAAGAATATATTTGTGTTTTTAGGCTAGGAAAGAAGAGAAGAAAAGGTGCTACTGTAGAACCTTCATAAAACCTCCTTAATATATATAAGAGAAACTATGGCTTTAATTAGATGACAACCGTGCATGGTGTGAGAATAAAGACAAAATTTATGGGTTGTCATATTTAAATTTAATTTATCATCTCATGATAAATTCAAATATCATCTTACTAATAAGAAAAAATTTACTGCATGGGTTGGTGAGATGGTAACTATCTAAATTGGGAATTATTTGAATTTCTTACATTTAGATAATTATTTAGATATTTTAGCTAGCTAAATACTATTAGCTATATATAAGCAACATGATATTGTGTAGGCCTCGTATATATGGTTTATGAACTATATATACTTCCACCACCGAAAAGTGTCTCTAAATTTTGGTGGAAACTATTTTGAGTTATGTTTTATTTCCCCATAAAAAGGTTGAATAAATTTTTTGATTGTTTTGTGCAATCATACATGACATGTAAATATGTTGTTTATGTTTATCCTACATGTGTAAATTTTACGTATTAATTGTGTTTTTAGTTACAATGGAAATGTTGGATAGTTTCTCAATAACTATAAGTTTGAGTTAATCAACATTATTTAGTTTAAATGGATTAGAGTTTGCCAACATAATTTAGTTAATTAATGCAAAAAACTTAATAGACTTCATAAAAGAAATTAATTTTGTGCAGCGTCGACGAATATTACAGGATCCGGTAATCGTGATTTTATCGCAATTTCAATGTATGTATTGTTGAGATATTGAAATATTCGACACAAAAGTTTATATAAAAATAGAATTGTGAGAACTTTTTGTCGTTGTTCAATATGTTTAAATTGATCAAGTATTCGTTTGTCGTTTAGTTGATAGTCGTTACATTTGGAACCTCACATGTCAGTACCCTTATTGAATCAGTGATACTTTTATATCTCGTAGACTCGAGAAACAATTTATCGTCACATTTAGTGTATCGTTGAGATATTGAAATATTCACCAAAAAAGCTTTAAACTTGTAGGTCGTAACGAACTTTTGTCGTTATTCAGATATAATATTGTTTAATTATCATTTAGTGGATAAGTCATTACGTTTGGAACCTCAATGTCGATACACATATAGAATGTTTCTTCAGCAATTGGTTGTGATCAGAACGGATAAAAAAATTAGCTGGAACTAAGTGATTGTTGATAGAGGTCTCTATTTTGTAGCAGATATATTACTATTTTTTACCATTCTTTTGTGTACATGAATATCACCAATTTGAAATTTTCATACCTCTATGTGGCTTTAAGTATATAGGAAGCTTGTAAAATTCGTGTCTCATGGCATCTAATAAACATCTTTTAGTGTTTACTGCAAAGTATTACATATGCTCTTATCAAATTGGTATGTTTAAATGTCCCATGGTATATAAGATACGTACTAAGTTGATTTCAACAAAGCTCTAAAACCTCTTTCTTGATTGATTACATCGGATGTCACCTAATTAATATATTATTTACCTTTTCTTTCAAATACCATCATTTTTACCATAACGACCATGGACAAATTTGAAATTAATAGTTAAAACAACATCTCGCGATATGAACGAGATATAGCGAGTTTTTAGGTGGAAAGACGTAGCTTTATAACGTTGGATACTTATGGATTTTATCTAGTAGCTAGTCACGTTTAATATTCATATATCTGTTTAAGTTTTAACAGCTATTGTCAGACTCCTTATAACAACCGGTTACAATTCCTACAATTTTAATTCCTCTTAAATTGGGATTTCATAGTTATAAAAATAACAATAGATCCTAAATTGTAATTATCAACTAATAGAGAAAAAAATCAGCCGTGTCGCAAAGAATTTTGTCCTTCGAAGAGAGAATGTAAAGCTTCACTAATACGTTAATTCTTCACTTCCGCAACAGGATACTTATGGTATAAAAGATGCATATTCTCTAAGCTAATATACCCCAGTTTTTAAGTGATATATAATTTTGATATTGTTGCATTCTGTTCGTAGATTATATGTTTCTGTATTTATAACTCGTCTTTTGTACGTGATTTTCTAATTTTAGATGGAAGACGACGAGATTGAAAGTAATAATATGCCAACTGTGACGAAAATAATTACAATTCCGCCTTGAGTTAGAGAAGATTTTTTATTATTTTTTTCAGTTTTAGGCCATGTAAGTTGAGTATTTTACATTATGTGGAATAACAATTTTGTAAGTTCTTTTATTTTGTGGAATTCTTATTATTTATTGTACATGTAAAGAATAAAAAAAAGAAATGGGGTCAAACAATATGGTAAATTTTGTGGAGTTGTCAATATAATAGCCACACAAAAAATAAAAAAATAGAAAAAATTGGGGGACAAAACAATATTATTGAGTGTAAAAGGAGCTGAAGCATCACAGATGTTGAGGGGGCACAATCAAATAGCCAACGATAATTTGGGTTAAAACAACATTACTGAATTTAAAAGAAAAGAACTTTTGTATCCGGCCGCTGATAACACCTACTCCTAAGTCATAGGTACAAAATCAGAAAATGTAAGTTCGAATTTTATTACATTTAATTATTGACCAAAATTCAACTAAAAGTGTCTGAAATTTTTAATGTAGTACTATCATTAAGTATCTAGGCAGTTCTCAACTTACTATTCATGATTTGTTATATAATTACTTGATACATTTAATCATATGTACCAGTATTATAATTATTAATTTATAAAAATATATGACCATCGTTCAGAGCCAAACAAAACATGGAACCGCAATGACGTTTGCGATGGGCCGGTGAATAGAAGATCCCAGCCCATTCCTCCGGAGTTATCAAATAGCAATCTATAGAATCGATACCAGTGAAAATTAAAAACTTTAAAGTGTGGGAATCTGTTTCCAATAAATCCACCAAGTCGAAGTAAAGAATAACACGTACTGCAATTGTTGCACATTAAACAAATGCCAAATAGCAAATTAAAAGACTCTTATCATTAGCAGAACTCATACACATCGTTTATTGATTTATTACACAGGAGGATACCAAGAATCAGGAGTAAATTACTATCCAAGTGCCAAAGTCTCTGCTTATGCAATTGTAAAATTCAGTTTGCAAACTACAACTTCTCATCGTCTGCCTGGCTACGCAAGCAAAATATTTCTAAGAGCATTACAAGTTTAGCAACGATATGCAAGGTCACCGCCCTTGATCATCTGCTGAATGGGGAGACGGCGCACTCTCAAGCTCATCTTCTGAAGCATCATTCGACATGTCAGGTGCCATGAACACTTCTTCGGGGTTGTCCGGGTCAACAAGACTAATGTCAAGTTCTTCAGGGTGGTCGGCGGCTCCAAGGCTCAAAATTATGTTCCGCAGATAAGGCGGTCGTACAACAACAAACTCGTGATCTTGAGTATGCTGCTGGTTAAATCGACCAGGAAGCTCAGAAGAAGAGTTATGGCATCCTTCGCAGAGGTCGAAACCTATTTTCTCTACACAATCCTTGCATTTGTACCGTTTTCCAATGATAGGACACATCTGCATACAGGTGAGAGATTCTCGTGCTTAAATTGCACTCAAGTATAAAATAACATCAATTGGAGATGGGAGCATGGGTGAGCATAAAATAAGCGAAGGAAATTATGAAGAGACTTATGTTCAGTGAAATTACAAGCATTTCATGTGGAGTCCTCCCAGCAGCATATAGTAAAAGTTTATGGAGAATATTTAAGGCAAGTTTTTATTTCACCAGTAAATTATTTTTCTATTCATTTTATTGCTATCTTCCCCAACAATAAGTCCATTCCAATAGACACCACATATCATGGAAGAATAAGTAATAATGTTCACATTTTTGGTCAATAACATTGATGTACATGAAATGTTTTGCAATTTTCAGATTGTGAGGGGTTTATGTTATAAATTTTACTATGTATTTAGGGGATGTATCGTGAATCACACAACAAGCTTTAACCCCCAATTAAACTATATTGGACTGTGCTCTCCTTCCCATGCCAATACCTTGTGCTAAATGAATACCTTGGCATACAAAAAACATGGAAAGACAGTAGTATTTACCCCACAGTAATCACAGCCAACCCCAGGATGAAAATTGGGCCCAGTGCCAGACATCCAACGTGAGAAAGGATTTCCTGTGTCAGATGAATTTTTAGCGGCCTGCCCATGGTTTTCCGCCGAACCTGATGGAAGCAGCAAACAGACATACACTAATGTCATTCTGAAAACAGAAGTCAAAGTCAAATAATATGCACCAGCATTAATCAATTTAAGAATAAACCACAACATACTTCCTGATGGACTACCACTCTGCAAGTCAATTAAAGACTTTTTTCTTGCCGAATACTCTGCAGGAAAATGATCCTCCAAGAAGTGCTCGAGGACCAAACAAACATTGGGAACCCCATTTGGATGCGAGCATTGACACACAGGACATCTACAACCACTCTTGTTTTTGCTATTTATACAAGTGTCACAATAAACTGCAAACCAGAAAACAATTCACTAATGAGTACCGGATAGACTGTCTGTCATTCGTACGAAACGTTTAAACACCTTACCATGGCCACAATTGAGAACTACAGGACGACACAATAGCTCCCTGCACACAGCACATCTTAAATCGGTCAAAAGGGCCTTACTGCATGTTCCATTAGTATCTTCATCTTCGACTACACAACTGGTGTTCTTGATGGTAGTTTGAGAGTTTGATGTTGTTGGAATAGATGTTATATTATCTTTCCCAGGAAATTTTTCCCCTTCAGACGTGGACATAGACTCTGAGGGAATGGTACCCAGAGGAGAAGAGTAGTTTCGGACATCAATCACTTCACTAATTTGAGAATCAAGTAAGTTATCTTCAAATTGTGGAGATGCATCACCATAGTTCTTTTCTTCCTCTGAAACCAATGAGAAAACATAGTTATTGAACAGTTAATAACAACATCATCCAAAAAAATGCCTCGATAGTAGGGTTTCACGAGTACTATTACAAATGCACAAATCTCCGAAAATTAGATGCTAGTTGAATCTTAAAAGAATTGAAAAATAAAAGGAGAGAGAACAATAGTAATCCAAATCTCAGGATTCCCAGTTACAATACTTTACGGGACAGTCTCCCTCTAGTTGTGCTGATGCGAGGGAGACTACGAATGTAATATTAAACCTTTACATGCGTCAGGCTACAATGCAATCAAGATTGCAATAATTTGAGAGGAAGTAATGCAATGACTCGTCTCAACACAAAACCAATTTATTTCCTTTGAATAGTTAGCTTGCTCTTTTTTTACACTTAGTTTAAGCACTAAATACAGTTTAAAACAGCGAATCCAGGTCAATTTTTCTAATGTATAACAAAAAAATAAAATTACATCCCCTATCAAACCCCTCATCTCCCTACACCTTCTGAATAGGAAATGAACTCTAAAGATAATAATTAGTCGCAGATATGCAAACGACAAAGCCACGTTGTTTATTCATCTTGTCGAATTCGCATAAGTCACTAAATACAGTTTAAAACAGCGAATCTAGGTCAATTTTTCTAATGTATAACAAAAAAATAAAATTACATCCCCTATCAAACCCCTCATTTCCTTACACTCTCTGAATAGGAAATGAATTCTAAAGGTAATAATTAGGCGCAGATATGCAAACGACAAAGCCACGTTGTTAATTCATCTTGTCGAATAAGTCCTCCCTAAACCATCCTATTGTTTTCACTTGTCACATCCCCTGCTTCCTTTCTAGATGGTTTAGAAGGCCCATGACTTTTTATCGACTAATAGCTATATGTATTTTCTGTTACAATGTATTAATACATTCTTGCCAAGGGAAGAATAAAATAGCATTTGTCAATCCAGCAAGAGAACGCCTTCACCAAAACAAATCAGTATATTTTCAGGACATTTTACTCTCTCTTTTCTCCATGTGAAATCCAACTTTCGAGATCCTCTCTTCAACTAACTTTCGGAGCTAAAGGCGAAAAAAGAAGCTTAATAAAATGCTGCTAGCTATGACAGTTTTCCATAACATCTGATTGTCATAATCTCTAAGAACTCCCACAGACCCTACGCCTCCTCACTTTAGCACAAAGGACCATGCATTCACATATACAAGTATGTGTTAATATATGAACTTTTGACTTTTTGATCCAAAGCATGACAAGAATGAAGGTGAAAAAAAGCCTACACCTAAGCAAAGGATGGTATTTCTAGTTCTCTAAAATAATGAAAATAGTATATTAACCCATTTCTCCCTCAGTACAACAAACAAAGCCAGGAGCAGGAGAATAATCCTCAAACTTCGTATATGAATGGTTTAAACTATATATTTAGCTAGTATACAATAACAAATCGAATTGCAGGCTTGAAGAACAAAAAAATATATACCAGCAGTGGTGAGATCATTAAAGCCAAATACCAAGAACCAAGAATAAAGATAAAACAGATACGCACCTGCAACTTGCTGTTCCCTTCTCCTGTAAGCCGATGGGTACAACTTCAGTAGTAAGACGTGCAGCAACTTACATATTCGGGGGAAATGATTATAGGGGTTGCGACATACGGGACAGTGCGACTCTTGGAAAGTATCCATGGCTTTGAATACACACCAAAAGCATGAAATGTGACCACAAGCTACAATTGACGTAAAAACGGAAATCAGAAACCAAAAAAAAAAAAAAACATACGAATTTCATCAATCGAAAACTATTGCATTAGGTACAATCATTCAGCCAATAAATATACATACATACATACAAGAATAATCGAAATTCCATCATACCTAATACAACTGGTTTGTACATAATATCCCTGAAAATTCAAGAAAAAAAGTGATTAATCTCAAAATTGACACTCATTAACAGCAAGAACATTGAAATAAAACCATAAACTGAACATAAAAAAATACATCAAAACCAAAAAACATTTCCTCAATTAATCGTCAATTTCCCAAATATAACTAAAAATCCTAAAGAGAAACAAAACCCTAAGTTCAATATAATCACGATTAAACACGGATTCTATCGTACAGATTAAATGAAATGAGAATTAAATTATGAGAAAAAACTTACAAACAGACGCAACATTGAAATTCATCAGGAAAGTCCTCGCAATCCATGTCGCCGTGGTCCAGAGATTGATTTTCCATGATTAAACCCCTAACAGGTGAACAGAAGAAATATTCATAAATAATAATAATGTAGGTTTAAGTATTTTTAATTCATCTATGTATATAATTAGTCGGTCGATAGTCAATTATGGGCTCATCTCATCTAATTTGGGTTGGATTGTGAAAAAGGTGAAAACCCTTTTGCCTTTCCTATGGCCCGAGATTATTTTGTGGTAAATTGGTTCAAGTTCAACGCTATATACCTAGTCCAAATTAAAACTTTTGCCTAATTTATAAGAAATGACTTTTCTGTAATCTTATCTCATCCCAACCATGTATCTACAGCAATAAACGATTTGTCATGTCATCTCATCGTGTAACAGTTCCACGAAATAATTTCTCCGGTTTGCATTATATTTTGATGATTTATTAAATGTTATTACATATTATACCACTTATACTACGCAAGGTACGACATCCTCCACAAACTCAATTTTAATTCTTTTATTAGACAAAATGATACAAAAGAAATAGAAGAATAAAGAATATTAAGATCTTATAGAGACATATTTACAGGTATCGAAGTTGAGTTCAATTGTAACTTTTACATTAGGAAGTGCACACTCCCTAGTCCCTACTTACTTATTTACAACGCTTCTAAGGTCATTTAATATCACTCTTGTTTTGCATGACCAAATTATATATTGATTATATAAAGATAACATAGTTAACTATCATTAAGACTAGATTTTTACGTCATTAATCTGTAAATGTTATAATTAATATGGATTTGAGCAAAAGAGACTTCACCACATATATGAAACATGTTAAAACAGTTCTCCATGCCCAAAAGGAGGATGAACATCGATTCTGATTCAATTGATGAATTCTACAATCTATACTTCACGAAGGATTGTATAACACCGCCTCAATAATAATATTTTTCTATTCGTGTATCTATTTTAAATTTATATATTATGTACTAATTTTTTATGCAAGCCTCACATGTGGGAAATAAACTTTTGAATGTTTAAAATAAATATTATCTTATACAATGCTAGCCCAAATGCGAATAAAATTCATGATACGCCACCGCTCCAACTACCTCTTCTCTTTACAATCGACCACGTTGCTGCCGCACGCAAAATAATCGTTATAATCCACCAAATAATATATATCATCAATAAGAAAAACTCTTCCTCCGTAAGTAGAAGTAAGTTCAGTAATATTATAATGGCACATATGAGAATTAAACTTAGATAAACACACATATTTAGATTCCTAATTCAGAGATGTAAAACGGAGTGGAAACACGTATTATTAATTTAGTAAAAAGGAACTGACTAATTTTCACCAGTCGATAGCTAGCGAGTTACAACTTTCTATTCGTAGAGAAATGCATGTACGTACGTAAAGGTTTACTGCGGACAGGATATTGCATGCAGTGATTGCAAACTTAGACTTTCTCTGGTGTTAGGTTTCACCATTTAAGACATAGCTGAAGCAATACCAATAACTGCGACCAAATTAAATGTGAAAAAGCAATTCAATATATATAATATAATAATTTTGAAAAAAAAAACGCGTGTTTGACGATAAATTGATCCAATAGTAATTAAATAGGAACAGAAACCAAGTAGTAGACCCTAAAGTCAACCAAAATAATGAGATATGAACTAATTACAGAAACACCCTCCATGATTAAGAAAAACTACATAAACACCTCAGTTAGTATGTATTTTATTTTTATCACACAAACACCCTTTATAGCGTATATCTAATTATAAAGACAATTATTAACTGTACAATCAAATCTTAAGGAATTTATTTTTTGATGTGACAGATAATTTAATAATTTAAACATAAAAAATTTCATGCGTCTTTTATATTTTTCATTTTTAAGTAGAACAAATTAATGAGGTCTATTTTCTAATTTTAGTAACCTTTGCTTGTTTTTAATGTACTATATTGAATAAATGAGGGGCATGAGTCTACTACATTTAGTGAATTTAACAGATACAGAGACAGTGATCCATATTCTTCGATATTGTAAGCTGGCAATGAAAGTTTGGAGGAGTCTTGTGCCGAGTTCATTGTGGGAAGACTTTACTAAAATCCCTGATGACCGATGGCTTAAGGATAATTTAAAGTTTCAAAAACATATTTGCACGAGCCTTAAATCGACAGCATGGAATTCTATTTTTGCTGCTGGAATCTGGACATTATGGAAGGCACGAAATGAATTTATCTTTAGAGGTACGAAGATGAGGATGGAAGAGATGAATTGGAATATTAAACAAATGGGCTATGATATGTCTCTGATGCAGAAAAAAGGTGGAAAAAGGTTGAAGAATTCATGGAAAACTCCAAAACCAAGTTGGTTTAAATTGAATGTGGATGGACGTGTGAGCACTCAACACAATCTTGGTGCAGCAGGAGGCGTTCTTCGTGATGAGAAAGGTAATTGGATATGGGGCTTTATTCGTACATTGCCCCAAGGTTCTTGAAACAGAAATTGAAGCGATTCTTACGGGACTTCAACTTGCTTGGGATAAAAGGATACAACGCCTGAAAATTGAGACAGATTCTAAAGAGGCGTTCACTCTCATCTCAGATGATTCCGTTCGAGATCATGAGCTACAACAGAAAATTGAAGAATGCAGGGTGCTTCTCCATATGCCATGGAGCTAGGAATTCCGATAGATATCTCGCGAGGGAAACAAATTAGCAGATGCAGTGGCAAAGGGAACCAGTGATATGGATGGTGAAATTAGTGTTTTACTTAACCCCCTCCTGATGTTCTTGCTATTTTAGCTTCGGATTTGGCTTAAAAGCCTTTGTTTTTCACATTTGTTTAACAAAAAAAAAAAAAAAAAAAAGACACAAGGAGTGTTTGCGTAATTTACTTCACATGATCATAGGTGTACGTCCTTATAATTACTATATACCTCAGGGACCTTTGTGTGATATTCTCCTTACAAATAGTGCAAAATAAGCACATGAACATGATGAGTTCGAACTAGCTGAGAAAGGTCGGACAGTTGGAGAAAATAAATTTCTTGTCCAAATTCCTAACGACACTCATTTAAGGTGATATATAGTTGAGTAATATTATATTGGACCTACCATGTGCTTCTGGCTCGTGCTTTTTCAACTATAAATAAGTGTATCATCTGCATGCATGTGTAGGGCTACTACTAGTACAACTATCAAAATGATGATGAGTGCAGTTTCTCGTTCGGTACTTGGCTTGGTTTTGCTAGTTTTGTTGGTGGATGCATGTGTAGTGTTTAGTGATGTGGATGTGGTTGATGATGAGAAGTTGTTGCATAGGCCTTTTCTTGGGGGTGGGTTGGGTCATGGTATTTATAGGAGAGGGTTTAAGCGTGGTCTTGGTGGTGGGATAGGTGCTGGGGTTGGGGTTGGAGTTGGTGGTGGTGGTGGTTTGGGTGGTGGAGGTGGTTTGGGTGGTGGAGGTGGTTTGGGGGGTGGAGGTGGTTTAGGGGGTGGTGGTGGTTTAGGGGGTGGTGGTGGTTTGGGAGGTGGAGGTGGTGCTGGTGGTGGTGGTGGTTTAGGGGGTGGTGCTGGTGGTGGTTTAGGCGGTGGGGGTGGTTTAGGTGGTGGAGGTGGTTTGGGTGGTGGGATTGGTCATGGTGGAGGTTTAGGGGGTGGTGCTGGTGGTGGTTTAGGCGGTGGTGGTGGATTGGGTGGTGGGGGTGGTGCAGGAGGAGGGCTTGGTGGGGGTGGAGGATTAGGAGGTGGTGCGGGTGGAGGATTAGGAGGTGGTGCGGGTGGCGGATTAGGAGGCGGTGGGGGTTTAGGAGGTGGTGGGGGGGCCGGGGGAGGATTTGGAGCGGGTGGAGGAGTAGGTGGTGGTGGTGGATTAGGAGGTGGAGGTGGAGGTGGATTTGGTGGTGGAGCCGGCGGAGGACTTGGTGGTGGAAGTGGATTTGGCGGTGGTGCCGGTGGCGGTTTTGGTGGGGGCCACTAAAGTTATACTAATAAGAAAGAACGAACAACATTGTTACTAATGGTGTTTTCGATAATGATTTAGGTTTCATCGACGGAAATTTAAGGTTTTTGTTATTATTGGTGAGGCCTAAATTTGTCACTAGAATATGCTTAATTTTCTTGAGTTTGTTTGATGCAAATTGCAATGTGCACCCTTATTATTGTCTAGGGCTAAAAAGTGAGAAGTGTTGTACTTGAGCAGATCGTTTCTCTTTGGGTCATAGTTATTGTGGTCTTTAGAATGAATACGCCTTAGTGTTAATAGGTGCAGTGCATCTTGCAGTACAAATTTGTGTAATACTAAGTGTAGCGTGCTGTTTGTGTTCAAATTAATTATGTTTCGCGGATATTTTCACAAGATTGCAATTTAAACTTCTTTTAATCGCTACATAATTTTTATCTGATAAGTTTTAAACCGGCAAAGATTAGTTTGTGTATGAATATTTCAAACTAGCTAATACCAATTAAGAGCCAACAGATGCAGCAATAATCTACTATTTGGCATGCATGCAAATTGCAAAAGTTATTGGCATATGTCCAGTGAGTTACAAAAAAAAACTAATTTTTGTTTATTCATAAAATCGTTAAATCTCATAGCATTTACCACAATAGTAGAGAGTCAGGCTGCCGCACTTTATCTTCTCCGCCACATCATAAGAAAAAGAAAAAAGATACAATTTTAAAAAGAACTTCTGAAACAATAAATAAATTAATAACTACTGCAGTTAACTAATAAATGTCTATATTTCTAAAAAGAAAATCTCCATCTCACTTTCAAGCACTTGTTGTTATTCCATGTAAAAAAACGTGTTAACAAGAGGCCTTTTTACGGTCCATTATTGTGTAAAAAATATAGCAAACAAATTTAAAATAATCCACAAAAGAGACGAGAGGGTATCAAAAATCCAAAAGCCAAGAGAAATATTGCTTAACAAAGTGGATTAACAAAAACCAAGAGAAATATTAGCGATGAAGATTTTTGGCGCAATAATTGTTCATGGTAATTATACGAAGAAAACATCTAATTTAATGTCCGTGGTGCACAGAAATAGTAATGAAGACTTGCAACACCACCATACATGCCTCTTTTGCAACCATCGCCACTTAACGTGGTGGAGCCGTCGAGTGGTAAAGAGAATTCGAAGAGTTGTTTGTAGAACTTGGTGGAGAGCCCAACTAAAGGATCAATATACTTGGTGGACTAGCTAGGGTGTGCTGAGGGGATGAGTCTCTCCCTATCCCTCTATAATCCTAATTCTACTTTTAATAATCCTTCGACTTCTTGTGGAACTTCTGATGTTACATTAGCATCCATTGTAAATCCTAATTCTAATAAGTCAATTAATCCTTCAACTCATAATCCATCAACTTTTGATGTTGCACACCTGGATTCATCTTCCATAATTTTATTTTATTAATCTTTCAACTTTTAATGTTGCGACTAGTTTTAATCCTTTAAATTCTAATGTTGCTCATGGACTTACTTTAAACTCTATTCTAATTTTAATTTTTCGACTAGCTTCGGGTATAGTGAAGATTGAAACTAAGATCTCGGTTAAAATCGATTCAGAAAGCAAAACTCAATCATCCGAAAAGTTTTTGTTTGTTTTTTATTTTTGGATTATAAAAATGTTTGTGTGTTTTGTTTCTGTGTTTCTGATTTATTGGAAACTTTTTTTAGAAAAATGCCAGTAAAACCTTTTAGATTGTGCAAATTGCCAAGTTTATAGTTTTAGTTAAATTCAAAATGACGAATGTAACCATTAAAACACCTACAAACACACAAGAGTCAAAGTGACTGCAAAAATAATTCAATAGTCAAAAGAGCCTATCTAAGTAATATATATAAGAGTACAAACTGTCAATAGGGTATAATGTAAAGGTGCAAAGTGTCAACAACTCTATATCAACTATGTATTTGACATAGTTACAAGAACATCTTTAACTATTAGAATTTTTTTTACAGACATTAACAATGTGGATTAACGAATTCGTCTACTGTGAAGCCCATAGACATTTGTCAAGAAATTAATCATGCGATAGACAATTGCACACAAATAGAGATGAAGATTTTTGGCGCAATAGATGTTCATGGTAGTTATATGAAGAAACCCATCTAGTTTAATGTTTGTGTGTAATGAGTCATTCGGTAAATTGTGAGGTTATTATACTTGTACTATTTTACATTACACACATTAAGTTGTGGAAATAATTATATCAAGAGTGTTGGATTTTATATGGTTTCAAATAAAATTAATTTGTTGTTCTATACATTGTATCAATTTATGGATAAACTTAATGTTGATATACATGTACTTCAGCATACATGTATCTTTATATACATGTACTTTGGCATACATGTATCTTTATATACATGAATATTGATATACATGTATTTTGATATACATTAACCATGTATTAAGGGCCATGAATAATGTGTAGGGGAATGAATATGAATTTACTATGGTACATGAATGTAGGATTCTGTAGCTAGTGGATTCCTACATTGGAGAAGGAAGGGTCTTGGATCCTCCTATAAATAGCTCCATTGGTCCTACAAGTGAGGCATGCAAAAATATTGTCTAGCTGAAAATAGCAAGCTAATCACTTGTAGAAAACTCTCTACACTACATATATCTTTTTCTTTAGTTTCTTTTTTATTATCAAGGAGGAGTCTTTGAGGAGGTCTTCGATTCAAAGGAGGAAGAAAGTGTTCAAGGAGATCTTCAAGCCCAAAAGAAAAGGATGTGATGCAAGTTACTATTGGAATAACAAGGAGTCTTCAAGTCCACACACAAGGATGTGGTTTAAAAGAATGTCTACATCCGGTAACATTTATATGTTTTATTTATTTATTAAAATTAAATAAGAATTATATGCATTGCTTACAAATACAAGTGATTCTGCCTCTGCTTTATATAGTTCTTATTTACTTATCAATTATAATGAATCTTGTCGAATGTATAATTTCTTTTGTCGATTACTTGATAAAATGCTAAATCCCCAACGGGTAATGCATGTCTATGTTTTGTTGTTTGATGAAATGCAAAATCCCGAACGGGTAATGCATGTCTATGTTTTGTTGTTTGATAAAATGCAAAATCCCCAACGGGTAATGCAAATTTATGTGTTTATGTTTTGTGATCTAATGATTCTCATGAATCCCCAACGGGTAAGTGGGAGTTATTAGGTGTTTTGAATGATAGCTTGTTAAATGTTATCACGAATCCCCAACGGATAAGTGATTGATTTTGTGTCTATGTTTTGTGATCTAATGATTCTCATGAATCCCCAACGGGTAAGTGGGAGTTATTAGGTGTTTCGAATTATATATTGTTAAATGGTATCACGAATCCCCAACGGGTAAGTGATTGATTTTTTGGTAAATTGGTGAATGTCAGAAATGTATTTCCCTATGCCTAGTGGTGGATCTGTGTTTCCTGATATCCTTAAGGTTGAGATACTTATGGTACTAACAAAGTGGATTGGAAACAAATGGTTGATATGATATTGACCTCTTATGGATTTAAGGAAATATTTTTTGTTCATCATTCACCTGCTTTACCTCAACCGGCAAAAAGTAAAAATGGTGTAATTGATAATGTTGCTAGGAATAAGTATGATGCATATATGAAAATATATTCTGAAAGGACTAATGAAATTCAAAGTTCTATGTCCTAAATGGCCTTAGTAGAACTCTTTGCATGACATATTTTCATACTTGTTATCGCTAAGAGAATATTGGATAGCTAGAAGCTAATTATGAAAAGAAATCTTTTATTTGTGTCTTGTTTGGAGATTGCGTTTCCTTTTTTTCTTTGGAAGGGGAAAGTTATTCATGTAGAAGTGGTGTTGAAAGATTTTAGAAATTCAGGTATGAACCATAGTAATTTAAATGGATATTATCTGTGAAGTTTTTGATTCCTCCGATATTCAACCTAATGAATTTTTTATTTGACTTGGTCATATTAAACATGAACGAATTGATAAACTAATCAAGAATAATTTGATTGGAAAATGTTGAAAAGAAAAATATGTTGATTTGAGAGAATTGTTTGTACGAATAAAAATTGACCAAGTTAACTTTCTTCCAAAAATTGTCAAAACTTAAAACGTTCTTGATATGATCCATATTTATAGTCCCACGAGTGTGCAAACTAGAAATGGTCACTCTTATTTTTTCACTTTCACTTATGGTTCTTTGAGATTTAAAAGGTGTATCTTTTACATAATAAAGTGAAGCATTTGAGTTTTTAAACAATTTAAGTCGAGATTTGACTTGTTTGTTATTTTTTCAAAAGGAGAATGAAAATTTTCTTTTTCTTAGCATGCCTCGTATGTCATTATTAATTGAGTTGTTAAAAGACGACTTTCATGAAAATGATAAGACCAATGCTAACCCTTTCCTTACGACTTTCTTTTGAGGTGAAACTCTCTTAATTGCTAGTCATATTGCAAATGAAGTTTATTCTAAATCTGTTGAGAAATCACCTTATGAGCTTTGGACTGGTAAGAAACCAAGTTGAATTACATGAGAGTTTGAGTTGTGTCATGTTCTTATACCTCATCTGAGTCGTGATAAAGTTTTGGTAAAAATAATAAGGTGCTTGTTTGTTGGTTGTCGAGATAATTCAAAATTATACAACCTTACTTGAACATGCATCGATATAGTGAACTCTCAAATTTTATGAAATTGTTGAGACTTATGATTTTCTTCAAAATCATGATATGTGAAAATAGTGGGAGTCCCTGCACACTTCAATCTTGAAAATAATCTTTGGGCAGTGGTTAAACATGTGTTTAGGTTCTTAAACCACTAAGTAATTTAATTTAACTTAAATGAGTTACAATGGTTGGTTACTCAGATTTGTGACATCAGGGTTGTGTGGATACTCAAAAGTCAACTTCTGGTTTTGTGTTTATGTTTGGTGAATGAGCCACATCATGGATAAGTAAAAACAAATTGTGTAGCTCAATCTACTATGGAAGTTGAAATGTTGTTGTAGTTAATATAGCTATAAAAGAGGTTGTTTACTTTTGTAAATTCTTGAGGAGTATTCGTATTGTCCCATGTGCGAAACGACTTGTAGTGATCTTTTGTTACAATACTTGAACTATATGTATTACAAAAGATCTGAAGTGTCACTCTAAGGCAAACGCATTGAAGGTAAATATTATTATACTCGTGACATGTTGATGAAGCATCTTGTTAATGTGAAAATGTAGAATATAATGATAATTTAGCAGATCCATGCACTAAGGCTCTTTGGGTACTTGTTTGAAATAATCATGTAAATAGTATGGGTTTGACCCTTCATTGATTGCCGTTAATGTATTTTTTGAAATACATGATTGAATGTTTATTTCATGATTATTATCTTGTGATGTGGATTTTATGAGCGCTCATGGTTATGTCCCGAGATTCAGCTTCTCTATCAGGTATGTACTTGAGGGTATATACGGGAGGGTCTCGATAGAGAGGAAGGGTTGTATCTCAAATTGTTCAGGCCTATGGAATGTTGGGGGCACATTTCCTTAGTGGCTAATACTCAAGTTGGAAAGCAGCTTTACCCGAGTTGTAAGATTATGAGTATGATATGAACGGTGGACCAATCTAAAATTCATTTATGATCTCTCATTGGAAAATATTTTTTTTTATGTAGGCCCGGGTTAAAACTACATAAAATTTATATTTTACAATTCGAGATAATACACATTATTATGGCCTTTAATTAAATTTAAAACCAAGTGGGAGATTGTTGGATTTTATATGGTTTCAAATAAAATTAATTTGTTGTTCTATACATTGTATCAATTTATGGATAAACTTAATGTTGATATACATGTACTTCAGCATACATGTATCTTTATATACATGTACTTTGGCATACATGTATCTTTATATACATGAATATTGATATACATGTATTTTGATATACATTAACCATGTATTAAGGGCCATGAATAATGTGTAGGGGAATGAATATGAATTTACTATGGTACATGAATGTAGGATTCTGTAGCTAGTGGATTCCTACATTGGAGAAGGAAGGGTCTTGGATCCTCCTATAAATAGCTCCATTGGTCCTACAAGTGAGGCATGCAAAAATATTGTCTAGCTGAAAATAGCAAGCTAATCACTTGTAGAAAACTCTCTACACTACATATATCTTTTTCTTTAGTTTCTTTTTTATTATCAAGGAGGAGTCTTTGAGGAGGTCTTCGATTCAAAGGAGGAAGAAAGTGTTCAAGGAGATCTTCAAGCCCAAAAGAAAAGGATTTGATGCAAGTTACTATTGGAATAACAAGGAGTCTTCAAGTCCACACACAAGGATGTGGTTTAAAAGAATGTCTACATCCGGTAACATTTATATGTTTTATTTATTTATTAAAATTAAATAAGAATTATATGCATTGCTTACAAAGAGTTATTGACAATCTGCACCCTGCACCCTTATTTGTACAATTTCGACATTTGTCACCTTGAGATCACACAATTAGGTACTTTGCACATTTTTTCAATCATTTAAATATTTGTAGAATTGTGTGATCTCAAAATAACTAAAATTAGGTACTTTACACATTTGCACGTGGAGGATTTTTGCTAACTTTCTGAAACAGGAGAACCAGCTAATAGAGTTAATTGTTGACCTTCCTATGTTGTTTAGATCAGTGTTATGTGATGAAATTTGTGCTTTGTTGCAAATATCTGGCCAGGTGTCGAAATTCCTTATGTCTTTTAGATTTCATGATGTGAATTTATGGTTACCTTTAATTGCCCTTTTTTTTCTCTTTTTTGATAATTGGTTATGTTTAATTCTCTAAACGAGTGGCTTTCTCCGATTCCAATTGGACAACCATATAACAGCTTATCCCCAAGTGCCACACTATCAATCCACATTATCCGAACTGATCGAAACGTGTGGTTTTCAATTCTCATTCAATGAAAAAAATATCAAACTTTATTTATTTCCCCAAAAAATATTAAATCAGAAACAAATAAATAAAAACACATGAAATTTCACAGGGAAAAAATTAAGTGAGAAGGATCATAGGCGCTATGGCGACAACATCCACCACTCTTTCTATTTCTTCTTCGTCTACCCTCATTGATGCCAGCACCAAAGCTCCTCCAACTCGTCTTCAATCGCAATGCAGCGTTTCGTTACCCGCGGCCGGCGTCCCATCGCTGCCCACCGCTCAGCCCCGCCTCGCCAAGACCACCGCCTACTGTCAGTACATATATTCTACTAGGGGCCATTTAATAGCTAAGAATTAATTAGATACGTATTAGAATAGCTACTAACATTTGCATGAACATTGTCTTTTTTTCTACTATAGTCTCTTTTGTCTTATACATTATAATTCACTTAAAAGAGGCTGATAATATTCGATCCAACTAACTAGCTACTACTATAGACTCGTCAAATATACTAATAACATGTCACGTTAGATTACATACCTGTAATAAATTATGTAATGGACCTTTTGCAGGTCGAAAGATTGCTAGGAATGTAGTTGCCATGGCTACTGGAGAGGTTGCCCCAGTCGAAGTGGTTGACAGTACTACCGAGACACCTGAGATCCTCAAAACAATCTCGGAAGTCGTAAGAGCCTTCGTTAATTCTTCTTTGATAATTAGCTATTTATATACACTAGGAATTTAATTTTTGATGTAGAAATTAAACTACAACGAGAAAGTATATAATGCTCTAATTAGAGGTGTAATCTGTGTAGTTATATTAATTATTCGTGTAACGATGCATGCGCAGTGGGACAAAGTCGATGACAAGTATGCCGTGACTTCTCTGGCTGTGGCTGGAGGAATTGCACTATGGGGCTCTGCTGGAATGATCTCTGTAAGCCAATTTATCAAGCATCACACACACATATACCCATTACTCTGATCTAGGCTCATCTGAGATCATATATGTATGTATTGTTGTATTGACAGGCTATTGACAGGCTCCCATTGGTGCCTGGTGTTCTGGAGCTAGTAGGCATTGGATATACTGGCGTAAGATACTCAACTCTAGTTCTCCTATTGTTGAAATGAGATTGGTTAAGAGCAAATTGTGGGATTTTTAGTGTGTGTGTCTGTGTGCGCGTATGTATAGTACAGTAGAAGTGATGGACTGACGGACACTCTATACTTGTATTTGCTGCAGTATTTTGCATACAAGAACCTATTATCTAAGCCAAACAGGTAAATTGTTCTTCTTCTCTGTATATTAAAGTCGATTGAAGGATGTTAAAGCTCTAAAGTCTAATCTAATGGACTCAACAATTCAATTCCAGGGATTCCTTGTTCCAGAAAGTTAAAGACACGTACAACGATATACTTGGGACCAGCTGATGAAAGCAGAGAAGAGGAGCCAAGCAATGCAAATGCATACACATTTTAATTAGTGATTCAGGTCACATGCACTCTTGCTTCTGTCTTGTTGGCATAGTCCTCTAACCAACCCAACAGACTGTTTAATAAATTGTTCCTACATTTTGTGGTGCGTACTTTGTACATTGTAGAGTTGTTGTTCAGCACTGCTCGCGCATTTCTATTATCTTGGATCTTTTACAAAGAGAAGTATAATCTATATAAGAGATAAACGGCTGGTCTTCGTTTATGACATGATCATATTGCTTTCATGGTATAACTCGACACTAAGATGCAGAAGGCAAAAGATTAAGGAAAGTTTTGGCCAAATATGGCTTACGAACTCAACAGAAGGATGACATTGCAATGTTAAACTCGATGCAATATTCGAAGGCACTTATCAAAAATCTTGTAGTGACATTGGAGTACTTTACCTTATACCACATAAAAGGTTGCTTTTAAGCCGATAGAGATCTCCACTAATTCAACAGATGAACTTCCACCAGTTGTATCAAGATTGAGCTCTGCACTATGCAGACTTACCAATCCACCTGCAACAAACAAACATTCAATTCAAAAGTGTCGTGTCCTTACTATTCTGACCATGGTTTAGCATTAAACATTACTCACTTCAATCCTTAACATCACGCCAAAACGCGAATATGAATGAAACTGTTAACTGTAAATTGTATAACAATAGCAGAACATATTTTATTAGACTTGTCCACGTGATACCATTCCACTAATAACTCCCAACTTTTATGAATCGTAACACTACAAACATTCTGTGGTCGAACAAACTATTTATGAACGTTTGGGCGAATTAGCTGAAAAAAGCAATTCAATCACCGACGATAGATAGCAGAAGTTCAACTCTAACACATCATGTTCATGGCTAATATTTCTGCATTGAGTTAAATGGAGGAGGATGTGCACACATTTGCGTAGTCTTGTTATCGTCCATCGACATAACAATGCACTCCTTTGAACGATCTAAACCTCTGTTAATTGATTTACAAAGTATAAGTCTCGATACCTGGTAATTCGTACATAATATAACAGAAGCGTATACAACAGGAGCCATTAAAATGTATATATGTTCAATTATTTTTAGCATTTTGCACAAAGTTCCTGATTTTCAATATATTGCTACAAATTCTGTTAAGCATTTCGTCCAGCAGAGCATAAGGTCATTCTACATTGTCTTCAGAGTTGCTGAGGACACAAATAAGTCTACAAGCATTCCAAAGAGTCAATATCATATATAGCCACAAATTCTTTCATTTACAAATTACAACACAAGCTTATTGTAATTTTACCCCTATAGTAGGAGAGATTATTAGGTGCAGCGGCCGTATGATGAGGTGGTACAACAAGTCGGTTATTTATATAAATGCATGGTTGGGATGAGGTGTGGAGAAGTTACTTCCCTATAATTTAGGATTAGTATTTAATCTCAACCTTCAGCTGTACCATGTCACCATACAGCGGCTGTACCTAATAATTTTTCCTGTAGAAGGCGTTGGAGTAATAAATAAATAAATAAAGTTGCCGATATTAGTTTTACTTTATTTTGGCGGGACACTATTTGAAATATTAAACATAAATAATGGAGGCGGGAAAGTAAACTAATGGAAATGTTAATCTATTTTTTTTGGGGGGGGGGGGGGGGGGGTTAACTTTTTTTTATTATCTTGAGGACTTTTTGAAACTTAAAATAAAATGATTGACATGATTTCTCTCAAACATTGGAAATACGCTTCAAAGGCCAATTAACACTTTTAACTAGCATTTTCAAACACCAGCGAAGTATCTTTTTGTTGTTATTTAAACCAAAACTATTTACTTTCGTATTAATCCATCAAATTTAGGCTGGCCTATTAACTAAGAGTAATTTTGTCGTTCAATTTTTTTGTTTCATTAGTTAAATTAGAAATAAAAGTTTAAAATACTATAATATGATTGGAATATTAATTGAACACGATTAAAAAACTCCGGTTTTCCAAATTTTATCTATTTATTCGCAGAATAAAAATAAGAAAAAGAAATGAGCGGCAGAGATAAACCCACAGCAGAAAAACTGATAAACTAACTCTCTCAAATCAGAAAAAAAATATCATCCCCATTACAAAAATAAAAAATAAAAATCAATTCGTTGAGTGATTTCATTTTGCTCATCATCGACGATTGATGTCATGTTCGTAGCTTTACAAATCACGCGCTGCTTTAGCACAATCACACCATCATCATCATCATCATCATCATCTTATCGTAGTACTTCTTCTTCTTCTTCGACTCGTCAATGTGTTCGTTTCACGTGCCGCGCACGTGCCGGAGTACAGGAGCAAACACCTCCTCCTTCAACGGTACTAAAAGGCGACGACAATGATCGTACGGCGTCGGTGTCAGATTCCGGCTCAGGAATAGAGGTACCGAGGCAGAGGTACATATCGGTCCCCAAATCGAAGCTATTGGACGCTATCGTCTCCACAATGTTCCCCGCACCAGACGATTCCCGCCAATTTCGATCTCTATCGGAGTAATTTTCGCTCTGCTCTCTCTGTTTATTTAGATATACAATACGTAAATTAACGGAGGAACAACACGTGTTTTGCTTCTTAATCTCTGTTGTTTTTTGTCGCCGTTACTTGATTTTCGTACTTCTCTCGGTTGCTGCATGGAACTTTAGTGAGTGATTTAGGGTGATTTGTACCAGGCTGTGGCAATTATGAACCTCGATTGGAATGGATAGCATTGACTTAGTTGGCATTAATTCACTATATAGTTTTTCGTATGGACTCTGCGTTTGCAAATGCACTTTACTCAGTTGGGTGCTTCAGTTAGGTCCTTTCGATGCCAAAATTAGATTGGGTAGTTGAAGAATTGGCCAGGTTTATTTTCGAGTACTGGAATGTTGTGTAATTTACGAGTCACCATAGGGAAGTATGATAGGAATGTGAGAGACACTGATTATTCTGAAATATCTGGATGGAATGTATGTGTTAGACTTGAACCGGGTAAAAGGGCGCAAATATTGTCACGTTGAGTCATTTGGATGTATGGCTAGTATCCAGGAGACATGTCAGTTATCGGAGCACTTGGTGTAGAATAGTGCAAGCCAGTAACATGATTAAATCTCGATGACACAACTAATTGCATAGTCGCGCGTTATAGTATTGTTATCCAACTAGCTTCTTGGTCGAATACTTAAGTCCAGTTCGTGGTCCAGCCATGTTCACAAATCATGATATAACCATGAGACAACCTTCGTGATCTGACCCCCAGTGTTCAATATCGTCGTCTACCCATCTGATTAAGTTGTGTCTAGCCACGTGGCATAAAGTCCTATTTTAATTAAATGCCGTGACCCATGTGGTTAAACAGTGGTCTAGCCTTGTTTTTGTAATCTAGTCACAAGGTCAAATGTTCAGCATAGCCATGCAGAATAGTGGAGACTGACTACTCAACCTCTCAGACATACTTCTATACATCTGAACTGGTTAAATTCTTGCCTCTCCTCTTCTCTTTTTATAATTTCTATCCTGATTATTGACCGAAGAAGTTATGTGGTATGTTTGCGGAAAAGTTGTTTTCCGACAGTCCCATACATAGTGGAGTTGATATCTGTGTTAAGTAATGGACTATCTTCTATATAAATATTTCTTACCTGAGGGGCAACTTCATGTTTGCTTCTGTGACTGCAGATGCTTGGATGCCATACTTCATGCTGAACACAAAAGCATGTTAGAGGAGTTAAGAGCTGACTTTGATCAGACTCTCCCCAAGAATAGGGATGGAGCCAGTCTTGATGATTTGTCACCCTTCAGAAGAAATCCCTGGGCAAATCAGAATGGATCTGGTCCAGTCATGGATGATGAAGCAGACATTGAGATGCCTCAGGCCTCAGATTTCAAACAGGACTTGAGACTCCTTCTAGATTCTTCTTTAAGAACTCTGAGAGGAAATCCTAGCAAGGGTCCCAGGTATCATGCATTTTATATATATATATATATATATATATATATATATATATATATATATATATATATATATATATATATATATATATATATATATATTAAATTTATTTCATGCAGAAACTTTGTATAAACTATTCTAATTATCATTTGAAAAATCAATGTGTTTTTGGTCTTGGTCAAAATATGTCTGTTTCACACTTCTAAATTTTACTTATTATTGAACTTTTCTGTAGATTTATGATCCCAGTCCGATTTCAGCGTGCTTTCATGAAACTGCTCTATAATGCTGAGTTTGAAGAGTTGACTCCTAGAGATTTAATGTTATCATCTGCACTAAATACTGATTATCTACTTACGTTGCCAATTTATGTCGACTGGAAACGAGCATCAGAGTCTGGTGCAATTTTATTCAGGTAAAATGAGTATGCAAGAATACATTACCAATTGCGTACTGGTGAATTTTCAAATCTATGCACACTTCTAAGTTCTAACTAGTTAGCTTTGGATTTTAGTTGCATATTGTTGTTCGCACAACTTTGTTCATATCCTTTTTAGAGACTATAAAAAGGTAGAAACTCACCTGATAAAGATAATATTTTATCCGTTGATCAGAAAGACCTAGATATGCATGCTTATGATATATCCAGAAGCATAACTTTTGTAAATGTTGGCTCCGCTGGATTAGGTCGATGATTATAGTTTGCATCTCAATATCTTTCTTTCTCTGTTTTTATTGATAAATCAAAAAAAAAAAAAAGGAACACCTTCATATTTCATTTTGATTATTGCGCCAACTCTGTTGCCAGGAAGTAGACCATGTCTTTATCTCATTGTACAGTGGTTGAATAGGTTAATACGTTGCACAACTACATCATATTTCTTATCATAGTTTACTGTACAAATCTTCTTCCTATAAATGTTATACAAGAATTGATTACTTCTTTTACTTCTTTTTTTCTCCAGTTATTACGTACTTGCTTGATTGAATAATTTCTAAGTATTCAATCTTTAGACATGATCATTTCTAAACAGGCGGGGATATGCAACTGAGAGGCAGAAGGGCTTGCTAATTGCTGAAAAGTTGGATTACCTACAATCGAAGTTGTTACAGAATATTTTTTCTGTTTTTGCCCAACCCTTGGGGAGGTTTGCTGTCTGGCTGAATGAGGTAGGTCACCGGGCATCTATTTTTTGGCGTGAATAATGTGATCAGAATATTGTATTTCTTGGCTATGGGATATGCCTCCTAGAGTTGTGACACAATATCTTCTCGTTTTGCTCAGTTGGCATGTTCTATGTTTTTCTTTTGTTATAGGTTCTTAAGAACATCAGCCATAATAAAGAGACTGAAGTTTGGGCTAATAAATTTAGTCTTTGGCTTAAGGAACTATCTCTTCCCTTGCAACCTCAAACCCGCGATGAACAAATATCAGATGACCTTCAAGGAAATGACATCTTATCGACAGACCTTCCCATATGGGTGGCAGCACAGAAAGCAGTAACTCGTTATGAAGGAATTCTCTCATCAATTGGCCCTCGTGAGAGGCTCTTACGGAAGTTTCTTACATCAATTGGCCTTCTACCATCCACGCCTCAGCAAGCTTCCGCCCTTGACACTAACAGCAGTGGTTCAGCATCGTATTTAAGGTATGTGCTAATTTACTACGTAACGCACATAAGTAATTCTTATCATCCAATATGCATTTCGAATAACCAGTTTTTATGGGAAAGGGGACTTTTGTTTTGCAAACAATTTTTGGTTTTATTTCTCAAAGAGCAATACATCTAAGGGCACATTTAAGAACATCTCCAGTAATTTATTTCTCTATGATCTTTTGATATGGTGGCTTTTGCTTAAATCTTTTTAATAGTTTGGATATGGTTTGAAAATGATTATTGGGGGTGTAAAATATTACAAAAAATTTCTTATGGGGCTGAGTAGTTAAACAATGGTTGTTGAAGTTGTGGAGCGGAAAGTAGGTTGATGGATATGAAATCATGTTTGTCTGTAATTATTGCATAATTGACGTGATAATTTAACGGGGAAAAAGCGTCTACCCCCTGAACTATAGGGTGATTTACAAATCTCAAACCTATCAAAAAGATAAATCTGTTCCTAACGTATTCGAAAATGTGTGAATCACCTCTAATCAACTTTTCTGGTGGAATCTTTTCACCGGATTTTGAAGCGCAAACATGAGGGTTCATCTAGATTTAATAAACACTTTCAATAAAATGCCTTTTTGTCCTTCAATATCATCCTTGTCCATTTAAGAGGATTTACTCTAGTTTAGGCCCATGTAAAGACGAAATTATTTCTTTGAATAAGAGGAACTATTTGAGTTTTCTTTATATCCAGCCCGAGGTTCTTATCAAGGATATCACTTAGTGACATATGGAAACCTGCATCACCTAAATCTTGTGGAAATGATTTCCAGAAAATGTTGGGAACAGCTGTATCAATTCTTTTCTCGCGGTCTGTTCTGCAGGTATTTTTTGATATCTTTAGTAAATATGTGCTGGTTATTTGTTCTATGAATGTCATATTTGACATCTTGCTACAAACGTGTTAGGTTCATCTCTTTGGTGCATCCTTATTCTGTTCGTCTAATTATTTAACCTCGATGAGATTTATGTGATTGCATGAAACTTCAGGGAGTGTAAATGTAATTGTTCCATGAAAAAATTGTGAGAAACAATGGTAAATTCTTTGTGAGTAGCACGTTGCCAATTGAACAACTGTACGGTTTAAAGGTGTTTCAAATAAAGACGAAATTAATTTTGGAGATAAACTACTTCAATTAACTGGCTCTACGGGTTACTGCAAGCTCTGTCTTTAATTTTTTTGGAGGTATGGGGTTGTTGAAGAGCAACTTTTCATCCAAACTCCAATTAGCAAAGGATTGAGTGCATCTTTTAGTTAGCAGAAATATTTTTTTCTACTTAATATGCTATTGGACATTGTTCTTTGGCCAATAGAACTAACACTGAAACCTAGTCAGTATGTGAAGCTTGCATATATATTAATACTTTTTTCCTTCATTTAGGAGCCTGCATTTCAAGAATTAATCTTGCTCTATACACAAGAAGGAGCAGAAAGAGAAACTGCAGATAAATCTGAGGTGTCTTCACTCCAGATGAAAATCTATGAGAAGATTCCTATTCCAGACTTGCCAGTAAATGCTTCAGCACTGAAATGCTTATAGGATACTGCTATGCTAATAATTGGGTGAGCGTGAATGATATTTCCCTTACTTTTGTAGGTTGTTTTTCCTCACAAGAAGTTGTCTTTCCGCATCATTGATACGGTATGCAATGTCAGTTAGATGCTTCATTCATCCTTAGAGCTTCAAACAACTTTTAACTTCTTTTTATACTTGAAGGTAGAGACTTATGCAAGATTCAGTCCCCAACTTAAATCTTATTATGATAGCACATCTACTTAGTTTCTTATGGTGGTCTATTGAATGATACATGGAACCAATAGATTTGTTGAAAAGTGGAGATGAAGATGACCCATTTCTGTATTTAATAATTGATGTATTGCTACAAGTGGAGCAGTTGGAGAGTACCAAAAAGAGTAAATACTGGGGGTACCAAATGCTAGTTGAGTTCCTCCTTCCGGAGTAGAAGAGACAAAAAACGGGAAAAATGTTTAGTTGAGAGACGAGTTGTGGTTTTGGTAATAGTTGAGAAATTTTTCCGCTGTTTGTAGTTGCTACTTCTGTTAAAATAAAAGCTTCCTATCCTAATACTGTCCTTTTATCTTATAAGACTGTTTAAAAGATAAAAATTTAATCTCATGAGATTATAAAATCAACAATGCGCAGTTCTTGAACATAATATGTAGAAGTTTCACCGTAATGGGAAAGAATTATATACACATATACAACCCACCCCCCCGCCCCCCACCCCCCCACCCCAAGAAGATTCATAAGACATCCCTTTCTTAGAACTCTAAATAAAATTAGTAGAGGATAAAAACTCTTCACATGTTAAATGCTTGAACGTACTTAACATTTTCCATACTTCTATAGATGCTATAGGAAAATAATTGTATACTACACAGTCACACTTTGTATTGATTGACCATCTCATTTTAAAGCTTAAGTTTGTAGTTAGCCAAGCACTTAATATTTATTATCTCAAACGCGCTGCTTCAAGTTCAAGTGCAGACAATAATCTTTTTATGAAACCTAGCAGCTAGCACTTGATACACTTTTCCATAAATTAGTGGCGATGAGAATCGAACTCAGTATGCTTTGATATCATATTTAAGGTGTTCCCATTAATCTTTAGCTAGTAGTGAGGGGAATCATAACCTCGAGTTCTTATTTATGTTTATGGTTTGATTATAATAGTTGAGTTTCGAGTCTGAAGATATAAACTCATCGTAATAGTACACTAAATTTCATGTGCAGGTACGCCTGGATGTTGCAACAATATTGGGGCTTTTGGCATACTTCTTAAGTTATAAATTTGAGGACATTTTAGCTTCCCCGTACGTAATTGTTTCTTTATGATTAGCTCTCAGTATCGCGTTAATATAATCTACTTGGTTCTGCTTTATAGTCACTCATAATATACAGAAGGCCCTAATTCTTAATTAAGTGCAAGTTTTAGCACATGTCAACCTTGCTTATGTGGCACTGGATGCTTGGGACTTGAACACTAATAATCTCTTGACAATAAAAGGAATACTTATTTCGTCAATTGTGAACACCTGCGGATTAAGTTTTCACTTTAAATGGGAGAGAATCGGTTTATACCAAAGGTTCAACTAATATCAAAAGAATCTTGAAACTTGATAGACTTTGGAAACCATGACCAGGCCCTTCAAGGCTTGCATGTTAAAGAGAATCAAATTATTTTTCTCAATTGTTGTTGTTAAGTAACAGAAAGCCCTTACATCAGTTGATTTCAATTCTATGACTTGCAATAATGCTTTTCACCATTATTTTTACAAATAATGTTTGTAAAGTAAGTGTTTCTGGTATGGTTTATGCAGATCGGCAGTACTTTTGGATGTGGTTGCAGCTAGTGCACTTGTGATATATGTCAGTCGTGTACTTTTAGGCTACAAACAAACTAGGGATAGATATCAAGTGTGTTACACGCCTTCCTCCTCTCTGGTTTCTTTCTAATTTCAAAAGAAGTGTGTACCTTTCGTCAAGCTTAACCGTTTAACCTTTATTTCAGCTTCTGGTGAACAGGACGCTTTACGAGAAAACAATAGCGAGTGGCTTCGGTTCCATTCATTTTCTTCTGGATGCTTCTGAACAGCAGCTAGTAAGAAGTCTTATGGACTTTGATAATCTATTTCTTCTAATGTTAATTCCCAGCCTTACCTTAAATGGAATATGTCGGCACATTAAGCATTCATGGTCTCTGAGATCAATGCATTTTCAGTATAACTCTTCTCATCCTTCTTACACTTTTATGCAGTACAAAGAAGCGATTTTGGTGTATGCAACCTTACTAAACGTAGGGAGTGGCCAGGTTCGGCTTTATCTTAATTATTCTTGGTGCTTCTGGGATTTTCTTTTCGTCAGGCTTTAATGCAAGGATATGCATCTCACAGCATTTAGAAGAGAATAGTTTCTTTTTAAATAGGAAGATTTTGTGGTGGGTGTACTTGGCTGGCTGTCTTTGCCTCATCATCTCTTGTTGTCTCCAATGGGCTGCTGATACTTTTGTTCAGCTCAGATTTTTTTGATAACACCAAGTATCTCAAACATTTGAAATATCTAACATTAGACGCGACATTTATAAGTCTGAATCTAATAGCTGCAAGTAACCTGTATCCCTATTCTGCACAAAATAAAATTTCTAACATCATTTTCAAACTGCTCATAATGGCAGAACTAACCGAAAATAAGTCCCAATAGAAATTTTGAGGATCTAATCTCAATTGTTTAACCAAGAATTGTATGAACCAGATGCAGGTGAGTAGCAGAAGAGCAATTGGAGATAAATGTGAGAGATTTCTTTATGAGGTTTTCGAAGAAAAGGTAATGTAACAGTTAGTCATGTGATTTACTCCCACTTTTCTTTGTTACATGATCACTATGTTATGCTGTATGCAGATAGAAATGCCAGTGGACAAGGCCATAGAAACACTCACAAGGCTAGGTCTCGTAGTAGATAAGGTTGTCGATGGGCAATTTGTAGTGCAAGCTATTTCCTGTAACAAGGCATATATCATTCTTCGGAATCGTTGGAATAGTTTAATAAGTTGAGTTCAAAACACTTCCAATTATCCATAGTTGCTTATAATCAGTCTGTTTGAGTGGTGTCTCAAACTATTCTTCAGATAACATCAAATACCTAAGAGAGAGTGGCCCAGGAAAATGAACAGGAAATCCTTTCTCTTTTGTTTCTGTTGTTAAACCCAAGTTAGTGTGATTTATGGAAGTTTAATGTACGATATCAATAGAATCATATGTATTTAGCGCAAAACTTATTCTATGGTAAGAGCAAATAGTCTATTTGGGAAAGTTTTGGGAACTGATACTTGAAGGGTGTGTCTGTAGTTTGAATAGAAATTACGGCGCCCTGTGCGGGTATGTGTGTTTTTACATTTCTAGCTAGAAGACCAGACTCATATCTAACTGATGGGTTTGAGGCTTTATTACACTCACACTTCAAAAGTTCATACTTCTATGTTTTCTGTGTTGAATGAACATTCTTTATCTAAATATTTAGATGAATTATTTGTTTAGACTTTGCTGGACTATTGTAGATTAATAGATAAACTTGAAGTGTCATAAATTACATTACATAAAATAGTTATTTGTATTAAATTTAATAGCCATGTTTCTATCCACGCTGCATTGGTTGGGTTTGCAATATCATCTATGTTGCACCTCGGTAATCATACATTAATTACTGCCAGATATTTTTTTGCAACTTGTGTATCGTTCTGTTTTACTTTTACCTTCTGTACTTTTCTTTCCTCTTTTTGATGAAAGGTTTTACTTTTACCTGCTAGTTGCTAGTCTACTTGTAGTATCAATTTCAATTTTTTTGCCTTCCGAAGTTCTAGCGACACACTTTAAATAAAGATTACTTATGTTCAATAGAAGAAATACACCCCAATTGAATGATACGAGGATGGAAAGATTATTGATATATTGTATTGTACTAAGCAGAACACGTGCAATTTGAAGTAGATGGAAATATAATAAAGAGATCATACTCTTGGACCTTCGAGTACTAATAGCACCGTTTTGTAGGTTTATACCTTGTTTTTCACAAATTCCGATAAAAGAAAATCTAAGAATTCTCTTTATCGGAATTACAAATTTATAATTACCTTATTAACCTCCATATAATCTTTAATTCTTTTTTTTTTCTCTTTTCAAATTAAAGTTTCAGTTTCAACTTTCAAGAGTAGCCCCGGCTTGCTAAATACTGATAACTTTCCATATGATCTTAGAAATGTTTCAAAAACATCTTAAGTATAGTTGTGGTGACAAATTTGGACTTTTGTCTTTCAAGTTCCGTTTTAATTGAATAAGTATGAAGTTATTTAGACACTTCTTTTCTGAAAACGTATAATCCACATTTTCAATCTAATCATCCTTGTATTTTTTTCTTCATAATTTTTGCCAATGCGGCTGTAGATCTGAAGGCTGCAGGTCTAAAGACGGTTGCCATTGTAATTACCTGCCATCATCGTATCATCACTGCAGTAATCAGTCATCAATACTCAAATGTCGAGCAAATCTTTCCCATAATTTCTTAAATCTCTCAAAAGGTGTTTCCAGATATTCAATCATGTTGAAAGGTTTATATAATTAGATCGTAGACCAAAAGTTACAGAAGAATATGCTAAAGATGTTGCGGAAACCATCAGTACGTAACTCCTCTAACAATACGAACCACATTGAACAGTAACAAATATACCCAATTCTCGGTATTCTAGGTTCTTTAATAAATCATGTTGAGAACCTGCCCTGCAAGCACACTTCTGCATTTGGAAACAAAACAAGGGCAGGCAATCAACTTTTCAGTGCTTGGGGTATTTCAGTTCAGATTCATAGTCGGAGTCGGAGTTATTACAACGCTTCATAAAAGAGTCAAGTGTCTTCTGTTTCAAAGGGCTGTTTTTTGATTGATCAACGGAAACTTCTAGGGAATTCTCATGACCGTCAAGCACCTATAAGTTCACCACACAAAACAAACAACAAAAGAGGCTTTAATAACCATTTGGCCAGGATCCCAACCAAATTGAAACAACAATACTAGGATTTAGTAGAGAAGGATCTATTAAAGTAGGTAATTTAGAAACATCTCAAATTTAAACGTGTATTTTTCTGGTTTGTTGTAACTTTACCAACTAAGTTCCAAGGACCAAACATAGCTACTCAGAAAGTGAACTTACTTTTAATGCGTTATAAAGCATGACACCATGACTCTGAACACTTTCCGCACAAGACATGGATGCTAATGGGATGGCATGATTGTATGCACACACACACACACACACACACACACACACACACACACACACACACATATATATATATATATATATATATATATATATATATATATACATGTGTGTGTGTGTGTGGGTGTAATAAAAAACTATCTATAGTCATATAGCTAGAAGTGCTGACAATGCAAGTAGTTTCTTCTGAAAAGATTGAGTACCTGGCCAAGATTTTCCAACTTGCTCTGAATAACATCCCTGAAGGAAATCAGCACAGTTACTTAATCACGTGTTTACATAATCTACTTAGTTATGATAAATCAGAATGGAAGTACAGAAAAGTCTGCAAGAAAAAATAAAGGGATTTTTTAGAAGTACCATATTATATCATCCACGGTGTCGTTTGCTAGCAAATAATATACATTGACTGATGATACCTAAAAAGGTGAAAGGCAAAATATAACCGTACTGCAGTGTCTCAAAAGAAAATTTCAGAAAAAGCCAAGAAACAAGAGTGAGAGTGGGTGACTTGCTGAAGAAATGATAGGACAAACATTGCCCAAGCTTCTCAGGCATAACACAAATACGTCACCTAGTAATTAAAATAAGAAACCACAAAACTTGGATGCTTGCCATCCGAAAGTCCCTAGAATTTCCTTTACCAAATTTGGCAATTATATTTGAACTATTTTAATTTAAATCCATGAGACTTCAGAAACATCCTCTGACTGAAGAATGTTTCACAAAAACAAACTAAATGAGTTCAAATTCAAGCTACCTGACCAATCCTATGAGCCCGATCTTCTGCTTGAATAATATCCCCTGGTGTCCAAGATAATTCTGCGAATATCACTGTGCTTGCTGCTGTCAGAGTTAATCCAACCCCTCCAGCTTTGATGGACAGCTAGACAACAATAACAAAGTTTTATAATGCACTCAAAAATATGGCCATACACAGGACATAGTGCAAATAAAATACACTGAATACCACTGCTGCCTTCACCGAATCTTTTTCCTGAAACTCTGTCACTAAACCTTGTCTTGATGCTGCTGGAGTGCTGCCATCGATCCTTATGCATCCAACCTTTTTCTTCTGGAAACCAGAGCATGAACATGAATAGGTACGAAAGACGTCCATAATATTACAGATTAATTTCTCACCAGCAGAAATTTGTGTATTCCGTCAATCATTGGTTGATGATGTGCAAATATCAGGAACTTACAGCCAGCCTGTAAACTAATGATAGAACAATGAGAACATACAGATGACTTGGAAATAATCATAAACTCAGAATACATTATGTATAGAATCTAAAGAAGAAAATACAAACAAGCAGCGGGGACCGAATACAAACATATTTCAAATCGCAGGTCTAAGATGTTGCTCATAGTGAACAACTATATGCATTAAGAACTATCCATGAAAAGGTTGAGGAAAAAAAAAAGAATCTGATGTTCAGGACTTTACTTGCACTCTTGACAAGAAGTGCAAATAATAGCCATATGAAATAATGCATTAGCCTTCGTTACCCTAATGGGTCCACGACAAGGGGTACAATCCAACCACTGTTACTACCCAAGACAGGTGTAATCTCACCAAAGCCACTCCAATATGCAGCGAGAGGTTTTTAGATCTATCCGCAAGCAGAAAATGTCTGAATTCTTATCAATTCAGATGACAAATCAAATATCTATTAGAAGCAAATAATCTGCCATGATGAGTTTTCAGTCGAGTAAACCTCAATTCAATGTTAAGGTGTTCTCTTCCTCGTGATGAGATATTTAATACAGGAAGATGCATTTGAGAAAACATACTAGAGAAACCTGATAAATTCATACCTCAATAACAGTTCCCAGGTAGTCTAGAACAGCAGGAATCTTGGCTTCAGCAGAATCCGTATAAATCTGGAGCACACATGAAATCATATAAATGGAAAATAATCATTTAAGGATGAATATTGTAATCTAATAAGCCACCCAAAAAGAGAATCAGATTGATTAATCCTGTAGACTTGAATGTACAATATTAATGAATTGTTAGTGACGAACTATTCTGCTTAAACTCTGATGCCTACTCATATTCAGGTTAGTAATAAACACTTTCATGACATTTATAAAGGCACCTGCGGAGCAACAAATCTAATTTCTAAAAAGGTGCAAAATTTGCATTAAATCAGAGGTAGTTAGCATAACATAAAGAGAGAGAGTTCATTGAGGCATACCTTATTAATAAGATTTTTCTGTGTGAACTTGAGTGACTCAACTTCCTCTTTGGACTGGCAAGATTTTATTTTGCTTTTTAATACTTCCAACTGTTGAAAGGAGACAGAATCATATCACATACATGATACAACTAAAGAATGGCATTTATTCTAAATGCAGTAAAATGATAATCGTCAAAATTGATATCTAAGATCAAGCCCTCATCCCTTATGGACAGGAGAGCACATATTAAATAAAGATAAATTACAACAAAAGGTTCAACAACATAACACAAAATAGCAGAAAAATCACCATCCATAATAACCTAATCAAAGAAGTTTTTTCGTGTTTACCCATAAAATGTAACAACTAAAAATCACATCACCTCGCGGAATAGAGCATTAATTTGCTTCATATCCCCCTCTCCCAATTCCAAGAAGACCTGTAAGTGGAAAAAAAGACAGCATATGTACAACTCTTCTCAGCAATCAAATATCAACTATTTTAGCCCAGGGAGCTAGCAATACTACTAAAGAAATAAGAATAACGTTTATTATCCTTGGTGAATTCTGTTCCTAACTGGACATGCATTACATGTTAATGGACATTTTTACGACTCCTGTACAGAAGCTGACATATCCAATTTTGAAGGGATATCTCTGTCTTAACTTAAGTGACAAGCTAAAAGATAATAAAGGATCGAGGAATTACTTCAAGACCAGATGTTATATTTATCCTTGAGGTCTTAGATCCAAAAATAGCAGCTCTTGTGATCAAATGATTAAAAAATGAAAAAAAATAGTACAAAGTATGGGTCTAAAGTGACCAATGCTAGTAGTGGTATGGTCGTTCGAGTGGCGGTAGTGGTAAAACTATGAAATAGACTATTATTACGCAAATAAGGAAAGGACCTGCTGCCTCCGCTTCACAGGGAGCTCGGTAAGAACATCTTTCTTCAGTCTGCGAATCATTAATGTGGCTTTCATCAAATTGTATAGCTCTTCATGGTTACTGGCACCTTGATAGAGTCCAAATATTCCCTGAAACATAAATATTGAGGTTCATGGATGTGTCAGAATAGACATAGATACACTAGCTGGAACTGTGACTTACACCCTTGCAATAACGGTTGCCATAATCGTGGACATTCTTATATACATCGGGATACAAAGCTTCCAACTGTAGCACAAACATCAACTATCATTTTGACAAACTAGCATGAATATATGTCAAATCAGATATTGATGCTTATTATACCTGTTTGAATAGTTCAATAGGTCGTGATAAAGCAGGAGTCCCACTGAGCAGTATCACGAACTGAGCTTTCTGTGTATCATCAGTAAATTAAAACATGGAAACTGGAAGATGGGAACACACACACACACACACACACAGAGAGAGGGGGAGATCCGTGCTTTACAAGGGCAGGCGTAAAAAAAGTTTTATCATAATAGCTGATAATGATGAAAGAAGTATACTGGAATAAAGAAACCACTGTCTCTCGACCTTTACTTCCCCATTGATATATTATCTTTCTTTTATCAGAACAAATCAAACACTAGATTTCATGCTAAGCATGAATAGCCGAACTACCAAACTCATACTAGTCCAAACAGAATGAATTAGTGGTTGGACATCTTTTCTCTCCATCATCTATTTCTCTTTCACCTTATTCTACACTAAAAGACTTAATAAAATCCTTGTTACAACCTATAATCCAGGTGATAAGGAAGTGATATAAATTAATACTAGCACTAAATATACCAAAAACCCTAAACGTTTACTGCTTGATGTTATTCACATCTAGTCTGTCAATAATACAAATTTCCAGGCCATGGAAAGAGAGTGGTCATAGATAGTCGAACCTGCAATATGGGAAGGGAGGCAGTTGTTCGTTTTGCTTGGCCATTCTTCAGGAAGTGTGATTCATCTGCAATGACGATCTGAATAGACATACCATGATCGATAAGGACTTACAGATAAAGCTTTGTCTAGCGTAACAAAAATATCATCCCTTTGGTGGCATATGAAGGAACCACAGTTGTCAAGGGTGCTTAAAAGATATGAAAATGATGTGATAGATTTTAAAAAACAAATAAACGCAAGTGAGATTTCAATGCATTTAAGCAGAACCATCAGATTCTTTGGGTATTGTGAGTTACTAGAAGGCTAGAATGGGTCACACGTCCAAACAATATACATCTTGAGTTCTTATCGTATGAGGTACATTAGATTAATAAGAGAAAGTATAAAAAACAAAACTCTGTTCCTCGTGCTTTGCCAAATAATAAAACCTTGCAACATAGAATGTAAAAAGCACATCATTTCCCCATTATCACATCAAAACAAGACTTCATATCATTTAAAAGTTTCACGGCAAGAAATTCTCTACCAGAAATAATTATAAAGCAAGACAAATCTACACCGGTGTCATACACAGTAAAGGAAGATGTTTCAAACTCTTACCTTGAAATCTGAAGCCAAAAGTGTATCCTTTAACTTAGGTACAATATCATAGGATATGATGTTGAAAATGCCATCAAGATTAATAGGCCTCTTGGTGTTTGAGGGCACGATATTAAACCCACCTCTGTTTGAACCACCCCACTGAGACATAACCACCTGTATCATGACTCTCATCAGACCATATATTCTCAAACTTGAAAAATGTGTGACAAATTATCCTATACCCTCTACAAGAGCGTGAATGTTAAAGGAGATTTAAACTTCTACTGTTTTCCTAAGTTTTCATAGGTGGGAGTACCTCTACGCTAGTAAAACATGAAGTTAGAAAGAACGAGCTAATAAAAGAACAGCATCCAGCCATCCATTAATTAACCATTTAGCATTGCAACCTTTTTAGTAATTTTTAGAAAGGAATACCTTAGTTCTTCTAAATTGATGCAACAAAGAAGTTTAATTAAAACAGAGGAAGAACAGATCATATGTAATTTACTAACCCATATAAAAAGAGAAGTACATACTAACTTTGCATTGATACTTCCCGACAGATGGGCAACCAAAACTGAAGCTAAAACCCTAGCCATCATGTAACAAATATTTTTCTTATGTCTTAGTGCTTCCACCCCATCATTTATATTCATGTTTTTTTGGCATATCTCATTTGAAATATGAAGAAGTCAAAGATATAAAAGAATCAAGTTGTAGCATGCATCATAATAGGAGTAACATTAGAACACGAACGGAAAGCATACTAGTATATCGGATGCGGCAATGTTCAGCCATTGTTGAATCATCTGCAATAAAGCAGCAAAAGATATGAAAACGCAAAATACTTACTAAGCAAAAAGGTAAATGCATCACTTACGGAAGCCCAATGAAGCCTCAAGGAAGACGGGGTCAGAACAAGAACAGGCCATGCTTCACGAGTGCAAGAGGTTACAGCAATGGCCTGCAGAAAGTAATCAGATATCCAAAGTTAATTTTTTGTATACATATTGCTGTGAAAAGTGGAATTTTGCATCATAGATCTTTCAGAATTTGGAATATGATTTCCCCAGAAAGTGACTGCTGTTGGATCCAACAGTTGTACCATACAACTAGATTTGTAACAATCTATCATGTTCTTGCAACCCTAAGGCACAAGCAAGCCGGCCTTATCACCACACACGTAGTTGAAACTGAGAAGCAGTAAGGAAGTGATACTGATTGATATTGACCTTTGGAGAATTCAATCACAAAAGATAGTTATTACACGTGGAGGAGCCCAAGGCCATATAAATCCCACGTCTACCCCATGTTACTGATATAGGGATCCAAGTCGCGTATCTTGCAACTAGGATCTAACAAAGGATCAGTACCTGAAGCGTCTTTCCAAGTCCCATTTCATCAGCCAATAATACCCGCCCTCCGTGCTGCAATATAAATCTGAAACAGCAGTAATTACCAATACTAAGATGCCACTCCAGTGCAGTGAATCAATTTGATGTTGAGCACCCATCAATAAGAAGATGATTTTTAAGTCCTCAGCTGAAATAAAGTATTAAGCAGAATAATCTACGTACCTAACACCATCTCGTTGAAAAGGCAGGAGCCTTGCTTCAATAGAAGTGGGAATTTTATCATAACGCTCTGATGAAATATCAAAGTGAACAATTCAAAATTTGCTTAACGTCTAAACAAGAACAATCCATCTACCCACAAAAAGCACCAATGAATCCGATATATGGAGAAGAGAAAATAATCAAATGCAATTCTAAATGTACAACTCAGGCAAACTTTTCTTAAGTCTTTACAGTGTATTTCTCTAAGACCCATCAATAAGTTCCACAGTATTTTATCCTATAAGTATCCCTCAACTGTTATACTATTAGTCAACTTTTTTATAAATTTATCCCCACCAACCACCACAATTATAACCTCTTATCTGGCCCTAGCAAATCATAGAACTTCCTTTGCAGGTTAATAGAAGCGATGAAGAATCAGAACTACCTTGAAGATCTGGAAGTGCTGTGGCAGCAGCAATAGCACGCCTGACCAAAGGATCCAAGTTCTCCAGCTGAGAAATAAGTGCAAAATAGACCAATGTAACAAAGTAACTGCCCATTCCTTCAGTCACAAGCACCATCATATTCGTATAGCTCTTATTATTTGAAATTCAAAATCACATGGCCAAGAACACCTTCACTTACATACTAAACTAATACAGTATGATACGCCCTGTACTCCGGACAGAAAGTTTTACCTCAATATTGGAGCCAGGGATATCATAGAGAACTTTTTCCGCTGTAGATAATGATGACATAGGAAACATCCACAATCTGTTAAGATATTAAATAATATACTAAGCCACAAAGTTGACTTTGCAAGTGTTAAAACGACAAACGAGTATCAAAACATGAACCAAATACACAAACACATACCCTTGCTTGGGGTAGTATATAGGAAACTGAAAGACAATTTATATTTCATACAATCGGGGTGGAGAAAAGTCCATGAAAGAAGCATACAGACCTTTCTTTTGCATTCCAACTGGCCCTGGGAATATTGCGGAAAGCTCCTATAAGTACCTATTTGGAAGATAAAAGAACAACTAAGGAAGATAAGACTAAGACTTGCATTGATTACACGTCTAAATGAAAAAAGAGCACCGCACACCTGATAATAAGGAAATTTAGCAGCAATGTTTCCGCTCGCGTGTAGGAAAAATTTAACTGGGATCTTAGGAAGCTGCTGCTTTGAAGGATCATCATCATCTGGGTAAGGAGCATATCCCACCAAGAATGCAGGTCAAGCAGAAGTAAGAACAAAGACAACCACCGAAGTGAGGTAATCAAGTAGATAACTCACTTGGCACCTTTGATGTCACGGCCGAAGGTAATACTCTTCCCTGCTGAGATGCATTTAACTGCTTTGAAAATCGAGAAGTAAGAGTCGGGAAACTAGTGGCATAATTTGAAAGGGTTTTTCTGTGTTGAGATATAAGAATTCCTTTCCGAGACGTGTACAGGGAAACTTTGCTCTTATGTTTCTCAGGAAAGACAAACAGACATGCACCAAAAAATGGGGAACCTGAAACTAAGTAATTGGAGATGAACAAATGCAAAGAAATCATGACAAGTGACATACAAATCCCTGTGAAGTTAACATTGGCGGTGTGATTCTCTTTGTTTACACTCTAATTTTTATTGTCCGTGTGTAACAAACACTTTTAGCAATTTACGTTGAAATTTACTACTATAGACATTCTCTTGCTAGGAGTAAATCATCAATCAGTTTGTTGAGTCTAATCCAGATTAAAAAGATTTCTATACAATCAGTTTGTTGAGTCTAATCCTAGACGTAAAAAGGAGATTTCTGTACAACATTACGATCTCTTTCAATTTATATAAGAGATACATAAAAGGCCTAACATTTATTCTACAATTTCCTCACAACAATTTTTAAGAACTGTTTACAGCTACATAGAGATTCAAAAGCCAAACATTTTCTTGTAGTCATCCTCTAAAGCCTACCACTTAACAACTTTCAAAACCAAATAGAACAGCGGATGAGTAGGAAAAATGTACTCCAGTATCTCTTACAAGATTAACGGTGACATTTAGAATTTTCAAACGGTTGTGGAATAAAACTTATGAGTCATACCTTGGATCCTATAGCAAAGAGTTGTTGAACACAGTTAAGAAAATTTGTTCACTTACCGCAAAATCCAGTATGAATTTATTCCAGGAAGATCGACCCTATATACGATTCATTTATTTTGCAAACTCATCAAGAATGTTAAATGCATATTTAAAATGCTAGACCTCAAGCCCTCTATGTCTTCCAAAATCTATACATAGTTATAGTTTTATTCACTTGAGAAATTATATTCATGGAATTAGTACACCTACTACACGAGAAGCAACGCAAAAGGGAGGGGAATAAAAGGAATGTAACCTTATCATTTGTAAGAGGACGAGAGAGAAAGGTGGGCTTGGCTGGGAAGCAAGAAGATGGCCCACTTTGGGAAGAAGAAGTTACACTGATCTTGTTGCCATTACTGCAACTGGTAGTGGCAGCCGTGGAAGAGGAATTGCGCTCAGCCAATTGCTTCAAGGCATCTCTTTCTAGGGAATCCAATTCTTCTGTGCTTATTTCCCAATCATCCATTTTCTTTCTCGACGTAGCACCCCTCAACTTCACAGAACCCCCTGTGTGAGACACAATTTGATTGGGATAAGAACCATAACTATGGCAATTAACGACTAAATAATACAGCAGCGTATACCAACCATATAAACGCAATATTGGTTCGATAACAAGAAATACATTCAACTTAATCACTTTAAAATTCAGATGGCTCTGTTTAAGAGTTTACACGATGCTTCCATGTCGAATAAAATAATTATCAACACCCAGAAAATAGCATTACAGGCACATAATTAAATAGTTCTTAATTGACTGATTCACGTGGATATATTCTGGTCACAAAAATACGCTTCTGAAATTGTTATTACGTATACTTACACTTGAATCCATACATTCTAATTAAAACCAGAGGCATGTGTAAAGAAAGAAAGAAACCCTCTCAACGTCGATTATTTGAATCTCACCGCAAAAAACCTGAAACTACTCGCAAATACACGACAATCGTACATTCTAGCCCTAATAAAGACAGTTATTTCAACATCATCATATTCTCAAAACAAAAGAAGGCAAAACGCACTCAAAATTCAAGACATTAAAAATTAAAGAAGAACGCAAAAGAGGTAGAAGAAGTAACCCTAAGTTCGTGAAGGCCGTTGAAACAAATAAACTACTGGACAAATTTTCAACCGTTTAAACCCACCAACTGTGAAGAGGAGAGAAAATTAAACGTGAAAATCACACTCTCTCTCTCTCTCTAAGATGTGGAGATTTTAAACACTGTTGTTAGTGTTGGCGTTGAATTTTGAGTGTAATTTCCCTCTCTTTTTCTTTTGGGTACACACACTTTCTTCCGCTACAAAACGATACCAAATTTATTCTTGCAAACCGACATAAAAGAGTGAAAAAACGTCTTCTATAATTCTTTTAGTGCATTTATTATATTTAATGACCAAACTATCTTTGTTACATTAATGACTAAAATACCTTGTTGTTTCTAGTATTTTTCTTTTTATACAGTTTCAAATTTAATTCTTAATATATAAGTAAAGGTATAAAATACTATAAGCACGTATATTTGAAATTATAAGTTATTTTAGTGTATTTCTTATTACAATGGAGGAAAATGGATACAGAGATCAAATTTTGAGATATACCTTTGTCATTTTATTAGGTGTAAAGAAAGGGTATTATACAAAAAAGTAAAACATATAAATTTGGGGTTTTGGGCAACGTACCCCCTAGTTATGTCAGATTGGCAAATGACGCCGTATTGAAGATAAATTTTTGCAAATTACCCTTTTGTGATCACAAAAGTAGTAGATTACCTCTATATACAGAGAGGTTTAGGTTATTTGCCCACATACGCCAGAGTAGGGGTGTTTTTGGTCTAAAAAGGACATGTATACCTTTTCTTTCTCTCAATAAAATACATATATGATATATCACTTGGTTTAGTATTTCCAGTTGTGAAAAAATATAACTTCAAAATTAAAATTAAAAATATGTTATAGTTTGATAATGAACATGCATGCTTATATTTTGTTTTATAGTCTTACTAATATATATATATATATATATATATATATATATATATATTAAAATTTGAAATTATTGAAAATAAAATATTAAAAAAATCAATATTGTGATCAATAAATAATATAAATAACAAATGCAATAACAAATAACATAGGGGTAGTGTGCAACTTTTCGAAGGCACAGAAGAGTATTTTGCCTATTTAATTATTCGACAGGATAATATGCTAATTTCGCATAATATACGAGGTAAATTGCCAAAAATCCTAAACTTTGTGAATCTTCATCTTATCTATTTTATACAAGAGGGAAAGGTAAGATGCAATTTAGACATAAATATCGAATTCAACACTCTGTATTAGAGGATCTTTTGCTAATTTTTGAATTTTATAGGGCAATTTCGCTATTAAAAATAACAAAGGGGTTATTTTCAAATTAAGAATATCACAGGGGTAGTTCTCGCAATTACCTCGTTGGCATTATCGTTAAACATGTCTATCAGCCGGTGACGTCAGCACAGAGCACCTCACGCTAATGGACCAACCAAACGGATCCGGATCAGACTCGGATCCACATGGATCCGTGGATCTAGCAGTTAACCCTCTCACTCTGCTCACAGCATCAAATTTCGCGCCGTATTCACACACCACCAAATTCACCAACATTTCCACATTCTGTAATCGTTAATCTCTCGAACAAAATATGAAGGTGATCGACAAGATTCGCGAAGCAACATCCGCCGCCAATGACGCCACTCGCGCGGTGTTCTCCTTCGAGTTTTTCCCCCCCAAAACGGAGGACGGCGTCGACAATCTCTTCGACCGCATGGACCGTATGGTGGCGCACAATCCCGCGTTCTGCGACATTACGTGGGGAGCCGGCGGATCCACGGCGGATCTCACGCTAGAGATCGCCAATCGTATGCAGAACACGGTGTGCGTCGAGACGATGATGCATTTAACGTGCACGAACATGCCTGTTGATGAGATTGATCACGCCCTAGCTACGATTAAGTCGAACGGGATCCAGAATGTTCTGGCGCTTCGCGGAGATCCGCCTCATGGTGAGGACAAGTTCGTTCAGGTTGAAGGAGGATTCGCCTGCGCTCTCGACCTCGTAAGTGTTCCGTTGATTGATTGTTTTTGGTTGTGAATTGAGTGTTTAGGTTGTTACTGGTGTTAGATAATCATTTTTTGAGAAATGCAGAGAGAAAAATGCATATGGTGGATAGTTGACATTTAAAATTGGACAAATATGGAGAAACTGAGATTGAATGAGTGAATGAATGAATGACTTTTCCTCATCTTTGCAGGTTAATCATATCCGCTCCCAGTATGGGGACTACTTTGGGATAAGTGTTGCTGGTTATCCAGGTATAGTGGTTCTCCACCTGCTCACCTCCTCCGTCGTTTCGTGTGTGTATGTGTTTTGTTTACCCAGAAAAGAAAAAGGGTGCGTGTTGGACTGTTTGATGTTGGAGTTAATTAAGTTAACATAATGATATTTGCGTGAAACTCAATGGTGTGCTTGGAGATTTAGTAAATTTACGAATTTTGTATCTTAAATAATGACTGGACTTGTACACGACTCAAAATTCATGCTGTACATTGTGTGTTTTTTCTTCAGAGGGACATCCCGATGTTATTCAGGATGGAGTGGCACCACCAGAGGCATATCAGAGTGACCTTGCTTATCTCAAGAAAAAGGTTGTCCATTGGTTTTCCGAAACCAATTTCTGCCAGCAGTAGTGTAGTAAATGAAGTCAATTCCTCTCAGTTGCATTTTTTGCCTTAAGTTGTCATAGAAGTTTTTGCCTTTGAAGGTTGATGCTGGAGCTGAAGTCATCGTGACCCAACTCTTCTATGACACTGACATCTTTTTGAAATTTGTCAACGACTGTCGTCAAATCGGAATAACCTGTCCAATTGTAGCAGGCATTATGCCCATTAATAATTACAAAGGATTCCTCCGTATGACTGGTTTCTGCAAAACTAAGGTGTGTGGTACACTAGTCTAAGTTCCTTTCTTTTTTGTGGTAATGGATCATCCTTGATCAACTATTTTTATGGTGATGCCATTGCATATGCTGCCTTTGGTCTCTCCCGTTTCTGCCAGTAACGATGTCAAATTTTTAATGCGCACCTATATCAATCACTTTGACCAGCATGGACACCTCTTATTTCTTATTATCTGATGGAAAGCATCGGACCTGATTTAGTATAATTATCTAAAAGTAGGCAGCTTCTTTCATGAACTTCTGTTCATTGCAGAAATTCGCAGTTAGCAGAATGATTTTATGCCTCAAGGATTTCTTTCTATGCCATTGTAACACTGACCCTTAGTTATGGACATTATGCAATGTTTTATTGTAGATTCCGGCCGAGATTATGGCTGCCTTGGAACCTATCAAGGACAATGAAGAAGCTGTCAGGGCCTACGGGGTTCACCTTGGAACAGAAATGTGCAAGAAGATTATGGCTAATGGGATCAGAACTATACATCTCTACACATTAAACATGGAGAAATCTGCACTGGCAATATTGACGGTTCGTTTCTTATCGTTTATTTTACTGTTTCAGCAAAATTATTTCCATGTAATGGCACAAAACTAAAACATGAACCTTTGGTGAACTTACCAATGCAGAATCTTGGTCTAATTGAGGAGTCGAGAATTTTTAGATCCTTGCCTTGGAGACGCCCCACAAATGTTTTCCGTGTAAAAGAAGATGTTCGTCCCATATTCTGGTAAGCTTCACATTTGGAAGTGTTTTTCAGATTCAGAATCTTCCTCTTTTTGCATAACTTGTGTTATTCATAAATACCAAGTATAGACACCTGATAGCTTATGGATAATCGTGGTAGGGCCAATCGTCCCAAAAGCTATATCTCACGGACTATAGGCTGGGACCAATACCCACATGGTCGATGGGGAGACTCTCAAAATGCATCATATGGTGCAGTCAGCGATTATCAGGTTTATAATATTCATGGGATCCTATTATTATGTAATTTTGTCTTGATCACAATTTGTTAGTTACTGAAGCACCTCTGCTGTTTTTGCCTTTCGGCTTCTGGGATGCTATAGAATTTCATGTCCTCACCTTGTGATCCTCCCAGTCACATGTTTGCTTCATCTTTTATTTAGCACACTATGTTTGGGACAGAGAGATAGGCTTGTTTTGGCTTCACAGTGGATGAATGCCTCCAATATACATCTTTTCTTCCTGCATTTGTAGATCTCATAATTATATGACTTGAAATTTTAAACTTCCTGATAGTTCATGCGGCCACGTTCACACAATAAGAAACTTCGTGAAGAATGGGTTGTTCCTTTGGGAAATATTGAGGATATATATGAGGTAACTTTCGTTTCTCAGGGCGTATTTACTGGGAATTTAATGATTGTAATACTGATGGAATTTCAAACTATCAGAAATTTATGAAGCTCTGCCTTGGGAAACTGAGAAGTAGTCCTTGGTCCGAACTTGAAGGGCTTCAAGCAGAGACCAAAATCATTAATGAGCAGCTCGGCAACATTAACCGGAAAGGTTTTCTCACTATTAACAGTCAACCATCTGTGAATGGAGCAAAGTCTGATTCGCCATCTGTTGGTAATGTGAATCTTTTACTTTATATTACATCTTATGCCTTTTCATTTTTGTAATTTGATGCGAGTACTTATTCTTGCAAAGGTAGCAGCTGTTTGTTTTGGGTGTAAGGGAGGACTAATTTATACTTCAATTTATTTTTGCTCATATGTGTGTTGGTGAGTGCAACATTTACCATGTTCCGTTGTACCAATGAAATCTATTGTTGTAGATAGAAGTGGGCGCTAGATTGTTGATGGTAGTGACAGTTTGGAGGTTTTGAAGTACTGAAGTTTGTACTTTTGGCTGCTTTTGCAAGTTTGATGACTGCTAAAAAGCTAGTAACATGGGACTTGAACTACAGATGAGGTGGCAGGGAAGCAGTAAGGTGACTGGGAGAAAGGGGTGGAGCTGGTGGCAAATTCGTGGAGGGTGAGGGTGATTGGTTGGTTGATAATAAGCGGCTCATAAAATTTTTGGGGCTCGGCAAGCTGAGACTGAGATCTGAGATGGTATTGTTGGGGTGGGTAAACCAGAGGGGGGAGACGATATTATATACTTTGTATAGTATTACTTCACTTTAATGTGTTGAAAGCTTCAATAGTTTAATCTAATTTTTCACAATGATTTTGTAAGGCACTGGATTTAAAATGATTATTTCTTTACCACACCAAATAAGGATTCAGAATGGTCTCAATACTGTCCAATTCTTCCATCTCATGTCAGACTGCACCGAAAAAGTTATAACAATTAAATAATGTTCAACAAGAACGTTAAATGAATTTTACTATGATTTAGTTCTGTTTATTTTATTTTTTTTCCTGTTCTTTCTTATTTTCTGTAGCAAACAAAATACTAGTTATTTCCCGTCTGTTTAGCTAAATAGTTGCTTATTGTGCTTGCTAAATTAAGATGTCAAATATAGATATTTGACCGTTTATGATGGATGTTGGGGCTAGCGTTATTCGACAGGAACAATATTAAGATACACCAGGTTGGGGTTAGGAATATTGCGGACCCAAGACGAACAGTAAAAGCTGGTATAAGATTATAAATTAGCTTTAGTATGTACTAACTTGCTGATAAATTGTTGTCAATTTAACCATCAGAGCACTTTATATTATCCTGTTAATTTTCTCAGTACACTTTCCCAATTACAAATGATATCTTACTTCTTCCAATTTAAAACTTCATTTTATAGGATGGGGAGGTCCTGGTGGGTATGTTTACCAGAAGGCATACGTAGAATTCTTCTGTTCTCCGGATAGGTTGAATGCTCTAGTCGAAAATTGCAAAGTCTTACCATTTCTTACCTACATGGCCGTGAATAAAGAAGGAAATTGGATATCGAATTCTAGCAAAACTGATGTGAATGCGGTCACCTGGGGAGTTTTCCCGGAAAAAGAGATCATTCAACCCACCATTGTGGACCCTGCAAGCTTTATGATATGGAAGGATGAAGCATTTGAGATATGGTCAAGAGGATGGGCTGTACTCTACGAGGAAACCGATCCTTCAAGAAAGTTACTTGAGGAGGTCAGTATTCATACATCCAATCTTGCAACTATGAAAAGTCTTCTGGATTTTGTAGTAAAATTTTCCTTTTCTCTTTGCCTGGTTTTGTGCAGGTGCAGAGCAGTTATTATTTGGTGAGTTTGGTTGATAACGATTATATCCATGGAGATTTATTTGCTGTGTTCAAAGATATTTGACCTAGTTTGGCAGTTCTTTATTGATCTCACGAGTACCTTCATTCTTTTTCCCCTTAAATGATGAGGTATTAAATTATTCTTTGTCCTGTTGTACGTCGAAACAGAAGTAGGATTCTAGTTCCTTATGATGAATCTGTGATCTGTCTGCCATGTAATAATATCCTCTTCATTAAGTTTTCTGAAGTAATTCCATATTGACGATGTGAAACAAGTATAAATATCATTGAGTCTTTAATTTACATTTGTATACTATTCAGTTACTCAGTTTGTCTATTTGTGTAAATCTTGATGATATCCAGTTGGGCAATGTGATTATGGTAGTAATGAATTACTAAACAGAATGAAAATATTCATCATTTGAGTAAGAGTAGACAATTCCAGAACCCTACTTACCACCAGTGTTGATTAAAATAATAATAGAGCTCCAAGAAAGCAAAAAAAGCAATAACAATACCATCCATTTTTGTCTTAAGTCTTAACTGGTGGGCAGAAGAACCAAAAATAATTTTAAAACTATTTTTCACACCATGGACTAATTTAATCCGGAAGAGAAGGTATTTTCCAGGTAAAATTTTAAAGGGGGCAGGCCTAAAGATCACTGAATTAATTCATTCAAACATTGTTCGATGATATGGTGAAATCAAATAAGTTCACTAACGTAAATCAAAATTAGAATAAAATTACAAAAGGATTAAAGCCTTCTAATTTACAATATATTTTAGTCATAGTTGTCAGTTGCACCTCTTAGTCATGCAACGGTTGTTATAAACCAAAATTTTCTAAAGATCTATCTCAATTTATTTTCAAGGCTCATAACAGAAAAACCACCATCCGATGATAACCGGGTGATGATTTGGGACTTGAATTTCCATTCCAAATAATTGCTTGATTAAGTACTGAAAAATACATGTTGCCCACTGCCATGGCATTGTTAAATTAGTAGATATCGCGAGTGGATATTGCTGCAAAACGCATTTAGCTTGTGGATACTTACTCACTGTCAAAATACCAAAGGAAAATAGAAAGTTTATTTAGCTAAAGTCAGTCTTCATTGAAAAACAGACCCACATATATAAAGAAGTTGCCTTTCATAGAATCATCACTAAAACATCTGGAAAAAGTTTAAGAGGAGATCTTGCTGTAAGGAAATATCACCCAAAAGCCGTGCAACAAGACTGCCTTCATCAGTAGTCGTCGCCTCTTGATAACACTTCTTTGCATGTTGGACGAAGTAAGATGGTATGCTCAAATTGAGATACGTAGCTGCCCTTTATGTCACAAAGGGGAGGGTAAGGCTGCAAAAGTTTACACAATTAAATAAATTGTCTTAACATTATGTTGATAAAACTGTACAAGAACAAAAGGCGCAATTGTATCAAGCTACATAAGACTTGATGATATAACAAATTATCAGAATATACTCTTTCCTATCATGGCGATGCTAACCAAAACTAGATCCACTCTGCGAGAAGAATAATAGATTAAGCATGATGCATTTATTCATATACCTTCCTCTGTCATATCTAACTATAAATATCTTCTACGAGATTAAGACCTACACTGTTGAAGAAAATGACCAGTTCTTCCACGCGCATAAAGTATGCACAACTGAATACAAAAGAAGAGAGCTATACTACAACAACAACAACAACAACAACAACCAAGTTTCTCTTAATTGATTACAGCAGCCTATGAACCACATAAAATCATGTCGGGTCGAGCACAGAGCACATGAATTCTCTTTCCCACTCATTCTGATTGAACAAAATGTCTTCCTTTGGCATTGAAAACTTCATATCACCTCCATCCAATTTCTCGGAAGTCTCTCTTGTTCAGAAAGTCGACAGCTTCAAAGCACCAATGCACTTAATAATTTACGGCTCACATGAAGAAGTAAAAACGTTTTAAACAATATGATTGCACTTGCTCTTGAGTTCACACCTATTTTCGTGGGGCAATTTCTCACCTTATCTTATTTTAGCGTGTTAATTAGCATCCAGTAGGCCAGCTATAGATCATAACAGTTTCAAACCCAAATCAGTCGAAGACAAGGATCTCAAACACTAAGGCTTAAAAGAAAAGTTTGATGCAGTTCAAGTCAAGTGTCAGCTAATCGGACTTTATTAACACTCCCAGCTAATCTTAAGCTCAAATCTTATTAATGCTCCTATACAAAGCCTCTTTGGTGCCTCCACTTGAGTAATCTTGGTAGCACGCGTCAAAATTTTCAGTTCAAGATTACTGATTCAGATACGAAAGCACTTGTCATGATACCCTTTCTTGCCACAAAAAAAACATGTTCCAATTCCAACTAGCTTTGTAGATTCTAGAACAGCAGACACACTTACCTGAACAACACCAGCATCACACAAGTTCTTTAGTGCCATCAAGTATTTGGTTTCCCCAAGGCGATCTAGATAACGTCTGCAGAAAGCCAATGTAGAAAAGTTCTTATTTATTGTTGCGAGCAGCTGTTTTGCTCTGGGCAGCCGCAGCGGAATGTGACCAGCATCAAAGTTCTTCATATAGTGGCTACATTCTAGATCTTCTCTGACGTGGCCCTTTCCTGCATTCAACAAAAGACAGGAAAGAACATTATTTATTACGTTTATCTTAGCAGACCTGATTCAGAGAAGTCTCACTCATCGCAAAAATCCTTCACCTGTGGATCCAAAAGTCTCAATTGCATAGAATTCACCTTCCTCCATTTTAGTTTGCTCCCCTCCTTTTACTATAGGAACAGATTTCCCCGCATGAATTTGATAAGGCCCAATACTGTGACCATTCAAGTTCCTGATACTTTTAACTGTCAAAACAAGCAACAATCTAAATCATTAAGATTGCTCCACTGGGAAGTCAGGACGTGATGTGATTAAGAAGGTTCTCCCAACTTCAAGTAATGCAACTTAAAAATGTCCAGTGCTATTGCAAAAAACAAACAATGAAACACAGAGCAGGAAATGACAGAATCAGATATCCTTTTCAGCAATTCATTCATAATTTAATTCATTACATAAGGATATGTGTCTCGTTCAAGCTTCAGAAGTGTAACCCAATAAGCCCTTTATCCCAGGAGGTTGCGAACTTTAACATTTCATGCTTAAATAACTAAACACAGAGTACTAATCAAGCTGTCAAGCGTGACAGTAAATATACACCCCCAACAACAAAATATCCCAAGGGCCATTTCAAGTTAGGGTGAAGTAAATATTTGTTTCCATGAATTTAAGTGATCATAGCAGGTAAAGTCAAACAACCAATGTGACACTGCAGACCCAAAGAGATTCAGAGACTGAAAGTAAGAGCAACAACATATTGTAGAAATGCTAATAAGCATTATAGATTAATGGAGCAGACTTCACTTTGAGGCTACAGCAATAAGAACAAGAATCTGTTCTTTATTCTACTTCTGCTGCTACTTATTATTTAAAACAAGAAGTCACGTGCAAATAACAACTGGAACACTCAGGGGTCTTTAACATGCAAAACCGCATTTCAAAGAATTCACCACCAACTAATATCAAGAGTGCCCCTCAAACATGTAGCACAAGTTCGTCAATTAAGGTTATACCTTGAAACACCTTTCCATTAATTTCAACCTCATACGACTCCATGACCTCTTGGATTGCAGCACCAACATCACATAGACGCACATCAATTCCAGCTTCCTGTTTATTACAAATAAAATCTCTTCAATTCGGCAACGATAGTCTCACACTATATTATGAATTTTGGAATTAAAAGACCATGATTACATAAACATGTCAGCAACCCACCTTGATTCCCGTATTTGTAGCTTCACGAGAGGCCTCAAGCAGTGGATTAAACATGGGGTTGAACGCGACAGTAAATGCACAGTCCACAATATGCCCTATAAAAATCATGGCAATATTTGAGCCCCAAACACAATTAAGAATAACAACCAAGATGGTCCGGTGACAAGCATCCAGAAATCATGAAAACTAAAGGGAACAACTCTGGTAGCGTACTACCATCAATATGTGTCCCAAAGTCCAGTTTCATCACATCATCGTACTGAAGCACAGTTTTATCTCCACTATTAGGCGTCCAATGGGCAGCAACCCTGCAATTAGAACAGAAATAAAGAAGACATTAATAAATGCAAAAATAGGGAAAATAAATGGCAAGGTGAGACCCCTCAGTGATACAAGCTTTACCAATTCAATGAGCATCCTGTAGGGAATGCAATGCCAGCTTGTAAACCATTTTCCGATATTAATTTGCGAACTGTATTTTCCAAGGTCTCGCACAGGTCGGTCATCAACATTCCAGGCTTCAAAATTTGCCTGATGTATTTTCGTACCTGTCAAGGGTTATGGTATTAAGAAAAAGTGCAAGAATAATGATGCCTGCTATGCAATACCACTTGCATTTATTAGGTTTCAAGATACCTGACGGTGGACTTCTGCTGCTTGGCGAACTGAATTATAAATTGGTTTTTCCAGTCGCTCCAGTTCCCTCTTTTCCTCGGATGTTGTTCTCCATAAGTTACTACATTAAATCATCAATCATGTATCTTTTATACTGCCCAGTTTAGGAGAACAAGAAACAGAGCATGTGGCCAATTAAGGATCTAAGAACGCTTTGAAAATAGTAAATACAAAAATTCTACAAAACAGAATTAGAAGAAAATCTGCATGTATCAATTTAAGTGCCTCAAATAGCAATTAATTACTACATATAGAGACCATGAACCAAAATAACTTCAGACCTTCAGGAATATCTCTGTGTGAATAAAAGGCCTTTTTTATGCAATACCACTAAAAACAAAACCAAAAACCAACAGAAAACAATGTTTGTTAGTTTTGCTCCTAAATTTTTTCACCCTCTCCCCTCCAGAATAAAACTCCCTGGGTCAAATCTCAACAAACTCAAGGAAAAGGAGTAGAACTTTCTAAACTCGTTCCTTTTCTTAATGATAGTTGGCTGTAGTCTTAGCAACAGTAGCTTATGCCACAACAATATTAACTTAACTTTGTAGTACTCTTTGCAAAGCCGTATTCAATTAAAGTTGTGCAACGGCTTGGAGGAAACTGTCTCAAATATTTCAAGCAGAATCGGATGACTTCATTCAAAAATTGAACAATGTATTCACAAATAATAGGTAAAGTATCTTTGAAACCTACATGTCACTCCGATAGCAGGAAAAATACATTCATAATTAATTACACTTACTCATCTTTATACTGTTGAATTTCACCCTCCGGAAACTCGCCAGAAGTGAAAAGCTCAACCACTGGAATAGAAGGCGGATCAGTTTGCTGAGGCGGTTCGCTTTTCTTCCTGCAAAAACAAGTCACAGTTGATTTCAGGTCACAATATATGTGCTTTTGAGCCTGTATAAATATGTTGAGAGAGAGAAAATATGTAATTGATTCTTGTCTCACTTGCTTTTACTTTTCTTCTTCTTCTTCTTCTTTGCCGCCTCTACAAAGTTACAAATCCACGAAATGTCCAAATAAGACACAAATAAACAGTAAATCAACTATACTAGTTTAAAAAGTCCACAAAATATCACTATAACCGTATTATTAAATTAAAAACTCGAACTTGACGAATATAAACACACCCACAATTGCAAAATCAAACAATTAAAAACTTAAAACTTAAAGAATGTCCAGTATAGCCAGTCTTATACAGCCATAGTAAACTCCAGATAACAAATTAACCAATAAAAGATATGATTTTTCAAGAAATAAATCATCACAACATTCCCAAATTCCTACAGTTTCAATTCAATGCCATTTGTTCAACCAACTAAATTAAAATAATCAAGAAAAAATACTACCTTGTGGCTCGTCCAAATTCAATTCGTCGACTTTTTCAACGACAACATCTTGTTGTTCTGTAACACTAGCGCCGTTCTTATCGATTCCGTTCGACGGTCCTTCTTCGTCCACACGAATGTCAGTTTTAATCTCTTCGTTCGCCATTTCGATTGATCAATTAACACTGCGCCAAAACAAACAAAAAAATATATATAAATTTTGATTGTATAATCAATAGTATGAGAGAGAAAGAGAGAGAAGACTACAAATTAGGGTTTGGAGTTTGAATTAGCAAGAAAACCTGAAGCGGCTATTTCTTTGTCTTTTATTTTATGTTTATTTATTTATGCTACAAATATAATATGTGATGTCTCGATCAGAGGAGGGGTTTATATACGATAAACAAGACTCGTACTAATTAATGTCGGTATGGTACGTATGTCTTCTTTATTGAAATACTGTATAATTGTACTTGTGAATTTTAATATATAAAATTTCACGAGACATAATTTATTATACAGGTAACTTATGATTAATTTATTTTGCTTAATAGAAAAAGACAACACACGTTCGACCATTGTCTTCAAAGCACTTATGCTAAATAAGGTATAATCTATTTTCGTAAAGGGATGATCACCGAGAATACAACATAGCACAACACTTATGCTCAATATGGTAATAATCTATTTTCGTAGTGGGATGATCGTCCACAAAACGACATAGCAGCATTATCATCCTAACACGACTCTGGAAAGATGAGTTCAATTTTAAATATATGCTCTAAATTTATAAGATTTTATATTAAATGCTAACTATAAAGTAAAATTTTAAGTCTTAACGCATTGTTATCGTATTTTATGCTTGAATTTGGGACCCCAAACTGATTTTGCTTTAGGATTTATTTCTCGATAAATTTTGAAATTATAAATAAACATAGCGATGATTTAACAATTTTCTTATGGAGAAATAATGTATGTAACGATTTATTTCTTGATGATAAATGTATGTACTATTATCGTATCTTATGTCAAGTGCACGTTTGATGAGTACTACATTTATCATCAAGAAATAAACTTATATAAAAGTACCAAATGAATAACAAAGTATGATTTAACTTTTTAAAGTGCTTCAAGCTCTTATCCATGAGTGTAGGATTACTAGAGAATCCAATCTATGCGGGTGATTAAAATTTCGAAATCGATAAATTACGGGCAAATGCAATGGACTCGAGCGAAGCAATTCAGCGAGTTTATGTTCACTCTTGGATGGTACTACTAAGTACTACTACGGAGATTTTTTAATTTTTAATTTTATTATGTTTTATACCACTACTTGCTTAAATAAAAGCGAGATTAGATTAGAATTTAGGACTCACCTCACCACTATCTTCAGAATATATTGTAAAATTCTTAAATGAATTTGTAACTTTGAAACAAAATACCCAAAAAATTACACACGATAAGCTTCTCACCACAAACAAAAGAACTGTAGTTTTTCTTATAATAAGATAATTCTATTTATGTTCATTGGCATTGGGTCTTTCTACCGAAATATATTTATCAATATAATATCTATATACACTTCTCTTAAATTACGAAAAACAAAATATACCCAAGTCTGTATTTTTCATGTTTTTTTAAAGCTTTAGATAATATTTTCCTGAATATTTAAAATTTAAGGGATGTTTTTATAACGACACAAAACTTAAGGGGATGTAAACGCAATTATCCATAACATAAAGCACTTAAAGGTGAAGGTATATAAACAGACCTTGACATACTAATACTGTCATTTCACCATCATCGACGATTCTCTAAATCACCGGCGATTTTCACTGAAATTGATTTTTGATTTTTGTTTTGTTATTCAGTTCAAAAATGGAGGCGGTGGTGGTTGATTGTGGTAGCAAGATTCTCAAAGCCGGTTTTGCTGTTCCTGATCAGCCTCCTTCTATGGTCAGTTCTACGCTACTCACAGTCTCACACCTTTTTACTCATAATTATACCGCACATTTTAATGTTTTCGTTTTTTATCACGAAGATTTGTTCATTTGTCAACTCAATATGTTGTGTTGTTTCAATGTATTGTTCTGTAATAATCTGAATGTGTTTGTGTGTTTGTGTGTGTGTGTGTGTGTTTGAGGAGGAGTTACATGAATTGGCCTAAATAGTTGAATATATGTTGTGGTGAGTAATGATTTGTTAGATAACTAGGGCACGTGTTTAGTTTTGTTCGTGTTGCTTGTTTTCAAGTGCTTGGTTGGTTAGATGTTGTATTCTTTGTCTAGTAAATGAAGAATCTCTCAGTTATACTCCTGTTTGAGCGTCGATTGGCTGAGGAGTGGGCTTGGACCTCAGTGGGCATGTATGCCCGACATTCGATTAGGGTATCACCATATTTGAGTAGTTTGAAGTTGGTGTCTGTGCTGTTGTTTCGAACTTTACTACTTGCGGTGTTCTATGCATATGTATGTAGTTGAGTTGATGGCCAAGGAGAGGGAGTCCGTTAATGAAAGAGGTTGGATATCCCAAATTAGTGATAACACCGTTTCCTCTAACGAGAAGAAGTGCAAACTTCTAATGCTATTTAATCATGATAATGGCTTATTAGAAGTTAAGTAATACTCGGAATGTTAAACTTCACTTTACGTTAAAGATCATTATTGATATAATTGGCTTGGGTTCCTTCTAAAGCACTCGAGAAAGAAGTGCAAACTTTTAGTCTATTCATTGTGTCAATGCTACTTTTAGAAGTTAATTATAATTGGAATGTTGAAGTTCACGTTACTTTTGAGATAATTACTGATATAATTGAGTCGAGTTCGTTTGAAACACAATATTCTATTCATAATCTAATAAATAAGATTCTAAATGTGGAACTTATTAGAGTAGATATTTAAAAGATGCTTGTTCGTAAGGGGTATATTTGACTTTTAAAACTCAGGTGAAAACTCTTAAATGTACCATCAAATATATAAATGACTACCATGTGATGAAATATTTTCGCGGTCACCCTGCCTTTCTCCTTTTCAATCAAACTTCTTTTTCGTCCCTATCAGCTTGGCTAATCATATATCTGTCATTGGTCTCAAGCAGATCATGGCACCGGTTGTGGTTGATGTCAGTACTAAAATTGTTAAGTATGATTATGCTGTGACAGAAAATGGTCCTAACGCGGTCTACTTTCCTTTTGTCCTCTCTTTCTAAACCCAGAACAGGATATTATTGAAAAGCTATTCAGGAAAAGGATCTCCATAGATTTGGTGAAACTTCTCCTTTGTGGGTCTTAATTTTTTTAATTCGGAACGCTCTAATAATGAATTAGGACTTATTCACTGGCGTACGGTTTTGTAGGATCCATTTGATGCATAATAGGTTTAATTGATTATGTTGGCATGGTGCAAGTAACAGTATGCGTACCAAATCTGGTTCCCTGGTTTTAATGTAACAAGAAGTTGTTCACTAAGTGAAATTTCACATCTGCATGCAAGATTGGGTAGTTTATCCGTGGAGAAGTTGGATTTTTTGTCTTGGTTATAGTGCACGAATTTAATAGGAAAGGCCAAATTGTCCCCAAAACGGTCTGGGAGATTGAAAATATTTGTATCAACATGAGTTATTGATTCAGTGGGTTTCATTGATTAGCTCATTGTTGCATTAAGTTGTCTTACTTTTTATGTTATATGAGATGCTCCTTGGAAATTAAATTTCCAGAAACGTATGTAATTCCTTTTGGTGGCATCCTTGCACTATCTTTGCGATTCCACTCTCTGCACGTGTTCTTACAACTCATGCGATTCTTAGTTGTTGGTTTTTTCCTTTTAGCTTTAATCCAACAATTTGTTCTTACTTCCTTTTTTTGCTCTTTCTCGCATTTTCTGTTAATCATGTGTCAATCCCTTGTTTAGGTAATTCCAACGCATATGAAACAAGTACCTGAAGATGAGTCTTCTGCCGATGCTTCCCTATCTGAGAACGTAACGGTTGATCCAGTTATCCGAGGGTTTATCAGTGACTGGGATGCCATGGAAGATCTATTGCGGCATATACTGTATGCTGGCCTGGGATGGGAGATCGGCAATGAAGGAAACATTTTATTTGCAGAGCCACTGGCAACCCCCAAGGTTAGGAAAAGTCTTTGGATATTATTTGAGTAAAGCTTAATTTTATTTTTTTTTATTTGCTTCTTCTTTCGCCTACTCGGTGGAGGTCAACTATGTATTGCAAGCATGAATTGTTCTATGAAAATCTTCCTAAAGATTGGTTGAAACTGTTGAATTCATAATTTTTATTTAATAATGCATATTTTTCTGTGTCTTTTACTAGTCATTTCTGTTATATTGAAGAAATTCACGATTAAGTTAATTGGTCGTGTATCAGGCTGTTAGAGAGAAATTGGTGCAAATGATGTTTGAAAATTTCAACATCTCAGGCTTTTATGCATCTGAGCAAGCAGTGCTATCACTTTATGCTGTAGGACGCATCTCTGGCTGCACTGTTGACATCGGCCATGGCAAGATGGGTATATTTTGTTTTAGTTGCTCTCATTATATTTAGTTTTGAAATATCACCTTTTCTGTTGAGGTTGCGCACAGCATTCAGTAGGTCTCAAAACTCTAAGACTGTTTAGTATCTACACCATTACTTTTCTTGAGATGTTGGTCGAAGGTGCTTTCTTCCTCCAGAAGCATTCAGTAGGTTTCAAACTCTAGACTCAAGTGAATGGAGTATAGTCATAATCTGCCATTCAGCATAAACAAAAGTAGAAAATAAACTGCCTGGCTATTTTCTGCCATTTGCTCAAGGTGTATTTGTCTTTGACGTAACTGGACCAGTTTGCTCTATCATAAGTAAGGATTTTGTTGATGGCTGGCGCAGGATGCTAGTGTGACTTCATCTGAGTTATGATTCTCCTGTTGGCTTTTTAAGAATTTGGGTATCAAGGCAGGAGAGGGACGAGCAGTCTCTTGACCAAGTACTGTACTTTTCATTGGAATGTATTTGAAGACAACCACTTTATGTATGGAGCATGAAGATGGTTAACATGGTGATGGGGTTTATTAAGTGAAAGTAAAAGGTGAGACATGAAGTGTTATTAAAATAATGAGAGATCACCATCAACTATGACGGGAAGAAAGGTAAAATTGTGAATATGTTTGCAGGTGGTATGGCGCATGCTAATTCTACGATCTGACATTAGTGCAACAAAATTATGGCTCTTTGGCACTTATGGTTCTTTTTTCTTTCATTTATGTCCAGATTTAGACAAAATTGTTCTCAGTGCACTTCTAGGGCTGCATCTGTGCCAATTATACATGAGCTCTCAGTGGTGCATGTTCAGTGCCTTCTTACTTTCTTGAGATGGCACCAAACCATAAAATATGAAAGAAAACAAATTAACTAGGAGTGTCATATAGTAAATATAGAGCTAGTTAATGTAGTAAAATGTCATGATAGTGTATGCATTTAGATCAATATTGTGGACACTTAGTTTTCTAACTTCTTCAGCAGCTGAAAGCAGAATCACTTCTTGGGAACTAAGTTGGTGATATACCTTTTTTCAGATATTGCATCTGTAATTGAAGGTGCTGTTCAACACATATCTTCAAGAAGATTTGAAATAGGTGGTTTGGATTTGACGAACTTATTTGCTAAAGAACTTGGTAAATCCAATCCGCTTGTGAGCCTTAGCACATCAGTTGTTGAAAAGTTAAAGGAGCAATACGCATGCTGTGCTGAGGATCAAGCTTCTTATGAAAGAATTCAGCAGTCATGCCCTGAGGAGTTGCACACTCTGCCTGATGGACAGGTGCATTTATCTATTCCTCGTACTTAATGGACACTGAGATATAATATCGTACAGTAATCCTCGCTTTTAGATAATCCAGCTTTGACTATGCCTCTTTTCAATTTAGCATTGTCCAAAAGATAGGACTCTGTTGGTTTTGGGGGTAATGGGAAGTATTATACTTTTTTCTCAAATTGGTTTACATTCCATGGTGGGAAGTTAACTTCTGTTGGTTCTTTTGTTTGGTACCAGAACTTTAAAACGGGGAGTGGGGATGGAGTTTTCATATTCTAATAATTAGCCATTTCCCTTGTTTTGTTGCATGAAAAGAAATTAATCATAGAACATTAGGGCTTAGTTTCCCTAAATTCTATTGATTTCACTTTTCTGCCCGCTATTGGATGAAGGAAAATAAGGATTCAGTGGTAATTTATGCATCTATTTTAACTTCTCCTACCGAACACATGAATGTAAATAATACTTTCACTTTATAGGCTGTCTGGTCATATAGTGAACCATATGATATCTAGCACACTTTGCCTGGCTCACATTTGAATAAAGTTCATACCCTTCTATTTCCCTTTTGACTGCCCATTTTCCTTATCATCTGTGGTTTATGTTGGTTCAACTTCTACTTAGTTCACTTATGCATGATTTGTATCTGACACTTGATACCTGTATGCAATTTTCTGAATCTAATTCTTTTTGGCATCATTAATCTGGATAACTTCGGGATACAAAACTGTTTGAGGCATCTTGTTCTTTGGTTATTATAAGAATCAATTTATTAGCACGCTGAAAGGTTTCTATACCTTACTGTGCTCGGCAGCCTTTGTTTATTGTAATTAGGAGTCTGTGTCCTTTTCTGTCTGCAGTGGAGCTCTTTTGCTGATTGACTATACTCATTATGAATTTTGATGCTAACGTAGACACTTTTATTTATGTACTGTATTATCTTTTTCAGGTGATCAAAATAGGAAGAGAAAGATACACCATCGGGGAATCTTTGTTTGAACCATCTATATTAAATTTAGAGGCATATGGAATAGTTGAGCAGCTTGTTCGCTGTGTTACAACCGTATCGTCGGAGAATCACCGCCAGCTTCTCGAAAATACTGTTCTTTGTGGCGGAACTGCTTCGATGCCTGGTAAATATTTTGTGACATGTTTTCAATGAGAGAAATGCATATCTCATCACTAAATTCCGTGGTTATACATTCTTTCAGTTATACCAACACCACAATGCAGAAAATGAAAATTTAAACAGTTACGGCTTCAATTGGGAAAATTAGGCAGACTCAAAAATTTATTATGGGTCAAAGAGTGCACATATATGATGCTTCTCTTCTCATGATTAGACCAAGCAGGAATACAGAAACTTCCTTCTAGTCTTTTAATTTTATCAGAAGCTAATTTAAAATGTAAACTCTATCTTGCTAGTTTGGTATAACATCTTAAAATTGCCTAATCAGAAACCCGCCTTTTAGTGTCTCCCCTACTGTTTCTAGTGGAAACTTCTCTAGATGTGAGATCTTCTGTAGTTTGTAACTTTTTGTTCACCCGAAAGAATTCCATTAAATGACATGGCATTGGTGGTGATTGTGACATGAGGGATGATCTATGTATTTAAATGATGTTTTAGGATTATTTGTTAGTCAGTATGTAGTTAGTTTTAGGAAGTTTTGATGGATGCAACTATAAACTGATCATGTTTACCGAGACGTTTTTATAATGAAATTTTCCTGTATTAGTGTTGTGGTTGGATTGGGCATTCTGCAGTGGTTAATGTCGATATCTTTAAGAAAAAACAAATGAACTGTTGCTTCCTGTTGTAGGTTTTGAAGATAGGTTTAAGAAAGAAGCTAGCCTTTCCACCTCGGCTATCCGTCCCGTTTTGGTGAAGGTAAATTTAGTTTTTAGCTTCCTATTATAAGCTTTTGTCTGTGATTACTTTCTGATTCATCTCCACTCATCATTGACGAGATCCAATTGAATTCACTTTTTCCCTCTATGGATCTTTTAGATATTGGTTTTACGAGTATAATCATGGTAAAAGCTGGTACTTGGAAGTGATTCTGCATCTTGATATTGTTGCATCACAAAACTGCAATATGAAGTTCAAGAGATAATTATGATAGAGCTAATTGAGGAATATATTTCTTTTACTTCGTTTTAGGTGTACATATTGATATATATGTGGTGAATTTGTTTGTTTGTGACAGCCTCCAGAATATATGCCGGATAGCGTGCTTAAGTATTCAGCATGGGTAGGAGGTGCAATACTAGCCAAAGTCGTGTTTCCCCAAAACCAACATGTCACCAAAGCTGAATACGACGAAACTGGACCCAACATTGTCCATCGTAAATGCTTCTGAGGAATGAGAACCTTCTATAATTCAAACTATAGGTGAACTTTATTTTAGTAGGTTGCATATGAACATGTATGGATAATTGTACGTTTAAAGTTGTGGTGGAGATTTGGGTACCCTTTTGGTGAAATGTTGGGAACTATATATGGTGAGACTTTCATCAAGTTTGGTCGTGTGTTTGCACAAACCTTGGAGAAGTAGTTCTTCTGTCGTCTGGCTTCCCTTGTTTTAACTTTTTAAGTACTTCAATGCAAAAGTGGATGGTAATTTTGAAGTGTCTTCACAAATTGTTTAAAGTAAGAACTTTTTTTTTTTCCTGAGTGTTTAGGATTATTTGCAGAAATTGTTCAATGCTTTGTTATTATTGTTCATAGAAATAATAAGAAAAGAAAGTAGTTTCTCTATTCGCCGAAGCATTCTAATCCTTATTCTTTTGTCTTTCGTCTTCTTCTTTTTTTAGGACTAAATAGAGTACAAGTGATAGAAATGCTTAGAAATTGTTTTTGTTTGCCCAAAAGTTGATAAATCTTTGTTCTATAAATGTTTGAGAACACAATCTGAAACTTTAACAAAAAAATAAAATATTGCATTATTGAGCAGAAACGATACTAGAGATTGATAGCATTCGTGTCTTTCCAAATTATGAGGGGTATTTTTGTACTTATTAAGATAACAAAACTCTTGTAATTGGATTCAAGTAGATACAACTTTCTAAAAATTTAACTTAAACTTACAATAACAACTAAGATAATCCATTATCGTCAAATAATTGTCGTTAATTATATAACAAAATCTGACTTAGTTGAAGAAACCCAACTCTTTGTGTACGCTAATGAAGTTGACAAAAAAGACTTCATAATGCAATTTAACGACTCTATCTTTTCAAAACTCGAAACTAATTTAATCCTATTAAAAGACGTAGACATACTAGAATAGGCCCAAAATAATATTACACGTTAATTGAAAATAAACAATAAACACACACGTATATACAACATACTACATAATAGTGCGTGTTTTTCTTTTATTTGCTAGCTATTACAACGACTGATAACATACTTGTTCACTCCTCAATCTGCAATTTTTTTAAAAATTTTAAAGTGGACTTCTATCATTATTTCAAAGTCCGACAGTCTAATCGTAATTTTTAAAAAGTTAATTTTCTTTACTTATTTAAATAATAGCGAAGATTTAGACCAAAATCTTAGGGTTGTAGATGTAATTATTCTTAATTAGTAATAACCATGATTATTATATATATATATATATATATATATGTATGATTATAAAATAACACTAATCAAGGACAAAAAACGAAGGAGAAGCAAACGGCGGGAAGTAGAGATGAAATTCAGGTTGAAGGCATTGAGCAATAGCAGCGGCGGCAATGGAGCTCGAGCTCGGGCAGGCGTGCTCAAATTGGGCAGCTGCCCGTTGGAAATAGAAACACCTGCTCTTCTCATCACTACCCGCAAAGGCCTGCCCGCTTTCATCTCCCCTGACCTTCTCTCTTCACTCCCGGCCCCACACTCTCGCCTCCTTCAATTCAGCCCTCTTCACTTGTAAACCAATGTCCCATCTTTAAATTTTACCTGTTTTCTGTTGAAATTAGTGTTGTTGTAGAAGTCTACAAGGTGTTTGTGAATTTGCCTAGCTGAAGAGTCTTGATGATTAAACTAACTTTTTGTTTTGTTTCTGAATTGGGTTTTCAGTGTAGATGGTATTTCCTTGAAAACGATATCTGATATGGGAGGGGTGCACCAGCTTGTGGGTCTTAAACAAGATTACGTTTTTACGGCTGTACCCAGAGACTCCATATTGTCTCTACCCAATCATCTAGCATCTAACAATATCGGAGCTTCCTTCGACACGCCTACTGGTCGCCGACTGGTGAGTGGTTGTAAGAACACTTTGCGCTTTCTAATGTTTCAGTTCTTTTTCAAGGAGTAATAGTTGGTGATTTGACTTGTTGCAGATAAAGCCTGTGGATTACATGGCAATGGTTTCATCCATGAAGCCGGATATGTGGGTCTCGTTGCCAGACGAAGTCCCTGCTTGGGTTTCGGAGAAGAGGAATAGAGTCTCTGTTGATCGAACCATCCGATGGCTTGATGATTGCATCAATTCAAATTCTTCCAGTATTGTATGTGTCTTTAAGATATCTGGTTGCTGTGCTTCGATGATGTTTTTTTTTTTTAATATTAATTTGATTTTTGGCATGTAGACCGATGGAGCTCTTTTTGGGTCCGTAGTAGGCGGCTCGAGAATTGAAGAACGCAGACGCTGCACACAAGAAGTTGCTAAGCGGAATGTGTCAGGTTGTTATAATAGTTTGTTGCAAATTAGACGTGTAGCAATTTGGCAATAATAGTTGACACTGTACTTGGCTTGAAATTGTGTAGCTTTCAAAAATTTACAATTTGGATTCAACTGTCTTCTGATTCTTTGGAAGCCACTAAATGTCTTATACCTTTTATTATGTCACACAGCATGCCACATTAGCTCAATGATCAGCTTGTTTGCGATTATCATATTTTCTGCTTAAAATTAGTTTTATGGGAATTCTCATCGATGAGAGACTCTATCACGCAGGTTTCTATATTGGTGGCTTTGGCCTTGGTGAGAGTATGGTTGAACGCCCTGCTCTCCTTGATGCTGTTACGGTATGACTCGTCTTATTATTTCTAAATTCTATTAGATTTTGGTTGCCGCGTTTCAATTTAGTGGAAGCCTGTTGCTTTGTACCGAGCAGTGTGATATTCCTATACTATCCAAATTAATATTGGACACGAGCCATTGAGCTGGAACTTGTTGTGTTCGACTTTAGGATAAAATCTAAATTAGCGTTATAGTGATTAGGAGATGGGAAGTAGCACACATGACTATGGAAAAACATCCGTCCTTTGGCCTTAGTATATATTCACGATTAGTCATATAATCTGCCTTCTATGTTTACTTTCATTTTACTATTTCCCAGTTTAAACTGATCTTCTTGATCTCTATGCCTGGGATCTTAGCTGTGGGTTCGTGGTCATGTTTTGAACCATATATTAGTCCATCCATATTTCATTGATTCAAGTTTTTATAGAAATTTACATTTATATGTAGAAGAGAGTAACAATCTCTGTCTGCTTTGATTTCTCATTAGTTTCTCCAGGGGGAGTTTGTGTTGATGATATGAGACCATGGAGAATTACTTTTAGGGAAATTCTGTCTACAACTTCTATTTGTATTTTTTAGGTCAGGAAATCTATTAAAATTGTGATAACCATAAGTGAATGGCTTAATATGTTGTGTCTTGAATACGTAGCTAGTTTTGATGCTTAAATGTGGAGGTAATATGCAGTTTGACTGTATAAGTTACAAACCAAGTTTGTAGTTGTCCTGTCTTACGAGGTAGAGTCAGATAGACTTTGTTGGAGATGGTTCTTCGATAATTTGGGCGGGTAGTATTTGATTAAGAAGCTTGTTAAGATTATGTTTGTGCAAACTAGATTAGGCTGTGAAGGCGATTATTTCGGGAATAACACGGAAAAACACTTCACAGATATTCATATTCATCTCCAACCTACTTAGAGTTTTATTGTTTTAAGAACTGGCACTAGATTTTCTAGTGTTTGATAGATTTATTTGCAGAACTTTCCACATTTGATGTTCTAAGTTGCTTCTTGTCTTATAACATCAGGAATGCCTACCAGAAGAAAAGCCACGTCAGATATGTGGCCTTGGGCTTCCAGGTAATTGCTAACCTATAACTATAGCTTCTGTATTAGCTTTTGTACTGTCTTTCTTTTCTGAATAATCAAGTTTGCGAACACTCTATTCATTGTTTGGTCTGAGATATTTCCCTCTTGTTAGAATGAAATGATTTAATATGTTGAACAACCTTTTCTTGCTTGTAGACTGTTGGGATGATTTGATAAGTTTTAAATATCATCTCTTTTGAATTATGCAGAAGAAGTTTTGCAGGGTGTTGCCGCAGGCATTGACCTCTTTGACTCCACGTATGTTTCTAAGTTCAGAATCCATCATCAGCTTTGTCTCTCTGAATGACGTTGTTATTTTTCTCCTTTGATAAATCTGGACTAGTAAGCAAATTCTTTGACAGGTATATTTACCATCTGACACTTGGAGGCTTTGCACTAATATTTTCCTTGGAGAAATTCGGCGGAAATTATTCTTACGGTCGAACAAGTGATATCGGTACAAACGATGGGACAAAGATTAATTTAAAAGCAACCATTTACAGGTGATAATTTTTACGCGCTTTTGAAATTTCTGGTTGATGACTGATTTCTTCGCTCGTTAGTTGAAATATGCAGCATGCTGAAATAAGTCTTGCAACAGACTCAAATTTGTTGTCGACGACTTTTGGTAACACTGTTTGCATTATGTGGCCCCGATAACCAAAACTGGATATCAGATATGTAGTTATTTGCACGTGTTGCAAATGGTATATATTGCGACTAATTCTAGAACCCAAGTAAATGCCAGGCTCTGGCATTGAAAAGAAGATTTGGCCTATTTCGTTTTTTAAGTTTCACAATTATGACTGCATTTGGAGTGATTTTCTGAGAGTATTTCTGAGATAAGTTGAGTTTCCTGAAACTTTTTGGCATTGTTTGGAGTTCTAAATTAAGTCTCTTTTGAAACAAGAAATCATGTTTGGTTTACAAACTCACAGAAATTGCTTCTGGAGGTTTATAAACAATAATTTCGTTAAAAAGAAATATTTCCTACTAAAAAAAATTAATACACCTTGCTCTTTCTAGTATGAAATGTACTGACACACCATTAATTATTGGGAAAAAACGTCAAACCCCCCAACATGTAGGGTGTCTGAACTACAGAAGAGTAAATAGCCTCCCCCCAACCTATTGAAAAATGTACGAAATGCCCTCAGAGACTAAATCCAAGGAACGAAAATGCAAATACGTGCCCAGGTCAAACGCTGGATCAATGACTCGGAGGGAATTTCACGCAAAATTAAATAGGTTGAGAGATTTGTAGTTCAGATGGCACGACCACCTTGTGAATGACCCCATAGGTTGGGGGGTTTGACAAGGTTGAGTGAGGGACGCTTCAACGTGTGTGGTGAATGAGGTATAAGGAGTAAATTGCAAGGCAATATCAAACACACATAGGACGAGAGAGAGTGGAAATTAACGGCGTGTTAGTGTTTTTCAGACTTGTGTAGATGTAGTAGGGTTTTTCTCTCCTTTTTACGTGTTAAATATTCTTTAGTTTGTACTTTCACTACTTAGTCTTGCAGGTGGAGTTAGCATTTTCGTTTTCGGCCATGCCTTTTTTGTCCTTCATTCTATTATATAGTTTTCTTCAAAACCTTAGTTTCTCATATCCTAATTTGGTTGTGCAGGAAAGATACATCGCCAATTCATGAGAGCTGTAAATGCTATACATGTCAGAATCATACAAAGGCATATATCAACCATTTGTTCAATGTTCACGAAATGTTGGCACTGATTCTATTAGAAATGTAAGTACTATTTTTCTCATCCCATTGTAGTTGCATTACACTGCTGAACTTTGCTAACCGGAAATCTTACGACATTTTGCTAGCCATAACACGCACCACTACTTGGGATTCTTCCGCATCATAAGAGAAGCAATTACAGAAGGAAAGTTTGAAAATTTCCGGAAAAGTTTTGTTGAAAGTAGGCGTGACCATATTCTTGCAGCTGCTCTGAGTGTATGACTCATTTTGGAGGAATTCTTCCAGCTCCACCTACAATCCCCTTGCGTATCTTGACAAAGAAGCATAAAGTGTATTGGCAGATTTTTATTTATTTATTTATGACCCCGACTAATTGATAGGAGAATGCTGGGATGCTGTTAGTGTCATTATAGTTATGAGTATTGTACATTAGTTTATACACATTTTCTTAACCTTTTTTTTTTTTTTTTTTACAAATGGTATAGAACATTCTTCAACCCTTTAAGCGGGCATTACGAGTACTATGATTTTTACAAAGTGAGTCTTATATCTGTGAATATGATTTTTTTACAATTATTGTCATCAGACATCAGGTGCTCTTGCATGGAGAATGTGGAGCTTTATTGTATATATATATATATATATATATATATATATTTCTGGTCTTCTGACCACTCAAATAGAGGTCATATCTGGGATTATATTGCTACCTTCCTTCTTTCGCCCAAACCAAACTGGCATATGAACGCAAACATAAAACACAAGAGTTTCTTGAAATGATTTAATGAGATAAATTTGGTGGAAAGAAGATGATCCACTATAACAAATTTCAGGTCAGATACATAATGATCTTACACCATAATCAATTTCAGGCGGGAGGGCTGCAATATTGGTCTTACATCTCCTTTTCTCTATATAGCTCAAGGTCTTGATTCAATCTGTCCCATATCCGTTCGTAACATACCATAATAACGCAAATCTGTAGTTCTAGGAAGTGGCCCGTGCACTCAAAACTATGCCTAACAATTAATTATTCATAAACTATAATCTAAGTTAGAAGGGAAATTATGCATACACCAGGGTACAATGCTGCTGTCATAAATTGAGAACTAAGGCTAAATGTTACATTATATGTACAGTGAGACTGTGAGCACGCGCGAGAAAAGTATCATGACCCTTTTCGTACTTCACAGTTTCCACTAATATTTGACCAAGACACAGAAGGACCTTAACCGAAAGGCATCATGCGCACCAGGAATTACTTGAAAAGAGAAGTTACGCTGCAAATAATACCCGTCCGATTTTAAATGATCAGAAAAGATCAAGATAAGTTACATATTCAAAAAAAACACAGCAAAATGAGTGTGCTATTCGTCAATACAAACTGAATTGTATCAGATGCTTCATTTACTTGTCAAGTAGAATTCTGTTTACAACATCAACTGGTAAAGCATAAGCTGGATCTATAGCTTTCAATCCTTGGTACTCGAGAAGCGAAAGACCTGCATTCAGCAAATTACAAATTGGTTATAAAAAGAGACAACAAAATCTACAGATACCTCTCAGAGTTGTCATCCTTAATTCGATGCATAATAAGGAGTATTGACTATGTGTTGTGACGTGCAAAGGGTAGGCCATCAAGGTTTACCAGCAACACCGAAATAGGTGTGGAAGACATCAACAGCGTCGTCTGGTCTATCTGAAATGCCTCCTTTTTCTTTGTCCTGCATTGGTAAATGAGGAGACACTCAACCAATTACAAGTTCCCGTGAAGGAAAAATGTCAGGAAACTAACACTGATAATAAAACTTTGATCTAGTTTCTAACTCTACAGTTTTCAAATGTTTAATGAATCAAAATTGCTTAAAGATAAGAAGTGAAGGATTCTACTTCGAGCATATTTTTTCAGCCAAAAGTTTTTCATTATAAATTCTCTTCTTTGCAGCATATACTTACCTCAGTAGTGAAAAGATGCTTTGTTAGTACTATTAGTTTACGGAGGATGATTTTACAATTAATAAAACGTAAGGGAGTGGAATTGTAATTTCACCAAACCACAGGGGTCTCAGCAGAGCTCATCACAAACAAGTGACACCTTGATTCTGGAAATTGGAAAACCAAACAGAAAGGCACTTGCCAGTCTTAAAGTGGACTTTACCTGACAATCCAGGATAAAGTTAACAAGCTTTCCCTTGTCAATCCAGTGAACTCTATCAATCATGATTAAGCTAGATAACACCCACCATGAGTAGCAGACCTGGAATGCGGAAGAATGTTGTATTAGGAGTGCCGCACAATATGTGCTTTGTTTTCTTTCAAATAAAATCTAGTATAGAGAGCGAAATGCGAGTGACCCACATCAGGAAGCTTCTCAGGGCGCCCATTTAGACCTCCAGATTTTACTTGTCGTTCGCACAACCACCATCCAAGGAGGTCTCTATCAACATGATCGAGAGAACCAGTGATAGCAAGAGCTCCCACACAGCAGAAAACTGGAATAACAGTTGAATGACATGACTATATCCAGTGTCTCTCTTTTGTTTGTTAAGGTTTTAGTTTAAGTACAGATAATGTGCTAAAGTATAAATGCATCACCACAAGATACAAATTTTATACCTGCAAAAAATGGTTTATGTTGCATTGACTTCTCTATCTGTTACTAATTCAACTGATTTAGATTGTACTTCAGTCAAAGTTAGAAATTATTGCAAATAACTTTTGACCGTTCCAAAGAGAAGTTGTAAAACAATATAACATGTCATAGAATTTCCTTACTTTTGTTAAAGTCGAACCTGAACTACTGGGTCAAAAAGAGCAACCCCACTACTTTTATTTTTTCTATTCCAACCTTACATTTTCTTCCCTTCTTCCCCTCTTCTGTTCCTAACCCTTCCTTCTTTCTCACCGCTAAGAGCACAAGTCTCCCTGAATGAGCCATCAAAGTGCATAAGCTACAAATGTAAATCTATTCAGGTGCTTAGGAAGGTAATACCTCCAATATCAAGTAACCTTGTACCAAATTTAGAGTTATGCAATAGGTTAATTGCGGGGTCTAAATGCAATTTAATGTTAGATCGTCAAATAGTCTTCAAAAGGCATGGATCACAGTTTCAGGACGTACACTCCCAAGATTTATTCTAGCAGGCTTATGACGTGTACAACTTTCATTTTCACTTTTTCTCAAATTACTCAATTAGTTTGTTCATTGAAGATCCTAAGTTCAGAGAATAATTTATGTTAGTAAAGCATAACTTGTAAACTGCGCACATCTTCTGGGTGTAGTTCACTGTAACTAGAAACAATGCGCAAGCAAATATAACACCTTCAGACATTGAACGTACTTTGCCCCGCATGAGATTCCCCACCAGGTGTGCATCCAAATCCACCATCCAAATTCTTGCAACTCAGAATGTACTTTACAGCTTTGTCAACATCAATTTTATCCAAGCGATGCAATAATGCTAGAGAGCATATGGCGACATATGAAAACCTAAAATGTTTAGCTTAATTATAATGTTTCCTCAAAATAGATAATACCATCGCCTAAAATTAATAAAGGCATTAATTTCCACTGGGAGGAAAAAGAAAAAGAAAAAGTAGCAGGGAAAAATAAATTATTGTGAATACCTTGTGTCGATTTCACCCCACATGTCCCCAGCAAAGGATCCATCTTCATTTTGTAAATTGGAAATATCTAGCTACTCGTTAAGTTTATTCACATAGAACATCTCTAATAATTTCCAAGCACATTAAGGTGGTGTTTGCAAACTCTTAAAAAAAGCTACAATCTGCTTTTAATCTCATTTAAGCACTTTAAGCGTTTTAGTTGACAAGCTAGAATTCCACAATCACTTTTTTTAAGCTAAAAACAGCCATAATCTAGAAGTTGCTATTTCCTGGCTTCTAGCTTGTGGTGGTTGTTTTCAACAAATTAAAATATGACTTTTTGCGAACTTCTAGATTTTTTTCCAATCACCCCCAACTTATGGTGAGCTTTTAGATTTTTTAGAAAATACCCCTCGACTTATGACTTAAATATAATTTACAACTTTAGCTTAAATTATGAGCTTCTACTTTTTAAAAGAGTTTGCAAACACCACCTAAGGCAAGGGAGAACTGAACTGATCTTCGCGAATTATATTTGAAGGATACAATTAGAGACCTTGTCAACCTCAAGAATGTCTATCTTGTCAAATAGTGCTAAAACTTGAATAGCACTGAGCGTGTACAACATGTGTGGGTCATGGCCTATATTACCACCAAAACCCCCTGCATTGTCAAACACAAGACTAGGAATAAAACCAAATTCATAAGAACCAAATCACAGGAAAAACATAGCTTAACTCAGAGCTAAGTACAACCCAAAAAAAGTGCAGCATTGGCCCATTGGAAAAGATGGAAGAACAAAGGTAGACCAAAACAAAAGTAACGGTCTGATTCTCTTTCTTTACCTCCTTCGGCAAATCCTGTGAACAAACATATAAGCTAACACTTGGGAGCAAGGGTACGAACCAGATTCATCTTGGCATTGCATGAGCCATGAAACAACTTCATCTTGGTCTACTGTATCAAGCTTTCCTAAAATATCAAGAGTTGTCAATCCCCAGTAAGCACCATTTAGTCTTAGGTGCTCCATCACGACTGATTCAAAACCATCTTTTTTCTGAATACATGAATAAAAATTGGTGAATCACAAAAATGACACTAAACAAACGAAACTTATCAGAAATATGACTGCATCATCAAGCCAGTAACAATGTTGCCCTACACCATGTGCCAAAATATAGGACAAACCATAATTTGCCGGATGGGCTCGAGGCACATTGGCTATACGATTGGCAAAGTAGTAGTACATCAATTATTAGCCTTGGAGTCTAGGGCTACCAGCACCATCAATATTGATGAATACAGAAAGTAAACAAAACAAATTAAACTCAACTTGGGTACGATTAGCAAAATTTTAAGCACACTGTATGAGGATTAATCACAAAAAATGTCAAAAGAATCTAAAAATGAGCTCGATTCTACCGTAATTTATTCTTTAGAAAACAATCGGATGTAAATCTACCCTGTACCACATGCTAATTCTCCGTAATGCTGAGTTTTAATTCTCTTCACACAATACAGAAAAAGAATACCCACAAAAGAGCCATACCTTTTCAACCGATAAGATGTACTTAACATGCTTTTCAGTCATGAGCTCTCCCATTGTCACTATTCAGCAGATAACTGAATAAAAGAACAATAGCATAGAAACTTCGTTCAGTGCACCAATAGAACTCAAACACGGAACAAAGAAATGACTTGAGACATTTTGACAAACAGGTGGTGGCATAGCGAAGAATATTGCAATTGCAAGATAACGAACATTTTCAATATGCTGATCCCAAAAGCTAATCGACTATCGTCCTCGGTAAATCTGTAAGAAATTAACAAGTCAAAATTAGAGTTTGAATTTTGAAGAGAAGTGAGATCATGCTTGTTCGCTCTAATTTGAGCTAACGGAGTAGAGTTGATTTTGAAGATTTAACAGATCTTAAATGTAATTAGTGTTTATTAGAACTTGCAGTATGAATGATTTTGCCTGCAGTAATAAATGGTTATAAAAGAAAATGGGATACTCGTTATATATTTTTCCTACTCACAAATGTTTAAAACTTAACGAATTCTTATGACATAAATCTATTATTATTATTATTATTACCTTCTTTAACCAAAACATCGTAATTACAAATAGCACGATTAGTACGATTTGTTTTGATCATTAGTTTAGGGTAAGTTCTTGAAGGATGAAAATTATGCTAGAGCGTATTTGGTCTATGATGCACGTATAAGGATACGACAGTTCGGAAATGATTGATACAAATGCGCTGACAAAGAAATTTCAAAATGATCGATATGATATCACGTAATTACGTCTTTTTGTTGTAAGATTATCGTACATTATTATGCTATATAATTTATAATACTTCAAATTAAATCTATAAGACATCGAAAAATTATTTATAAGGCATCCAAAATTATTATATAATACATTAATAAAGTTGAAGATCACAACTGATGTAGACACCGACAAGAAAATGTTTGTGCAACATAAGATATAAAACTATTATGCAGTGCACGAAAATCGAACTTGTACACGGACATTGTTTTAGAGTACGTAGTTATTAGGCCCAAATCTTTTTACCTACTATCGCGGTTAAATAAGTCAGACTACAAAGATACATTTCTTTTTTGTCTAAATCGTCTCTCGGTGTGTGCGTGTATATATATATATATATATATATATATATATATACATATTGCTGTGTATTAACTATTTTGGTCACTTCTTTCCTTAACAAAAAACCGTGAACACAAATTGTGCAGAAAAGTTTAGGTGGGGAATTGTGAATAAAAACAAGTAGACGAAGCTCTTCACTCAAAACTCGGCTCCAAAAGAGAATTCTTGAGTATAAAATAAAAGCACAATATTTAATTTTTTTTTTTTGATGAGATCAGAGACAGTATCTTATTTCTTCTTCGATAGCAAGCAATATAACACATATTTGTAGATTTAGATAGGACAATTTCATAATTTGTCGAGTTTGTATTTAAAATTACAATAAATTCACGAATTTTCAAAATATTACATAAAATACAAACCCGCAATTTTTTATTTTTTTTTGTGGGAGTGCATGAACGCCTAATAAAAGACAATCTTCACTTAATTTAAGAATTAGCACAGGCAAAATTAAGTGCAGAGCAAACCAAATCACCCCACCCCAACAAACATTAAACAACAATTTAACAGGTCAAATATAAACCAATACCAAACACAGTTACAAGAAAAGATAAAAAGTTAAATCTCCAATTTTACAAGATAGAATTCTGTCGTCACTTTTGATAAACCAAAGACATTTTGGCAACATAAAACACAGATAAGTGAAAAGTACACATCAAATTTCCTTCCTCATTCGTCAGCTGCACTGGCTGCACTTAGATCAACATTAAGATCAAGAACCTGAAAATGATAAAGAAGAAGACCAACATTAGCAACAAAAGGGAACTATTTTAACAACAAACAACGAAACACAAGTTGAAAAGATTAGAATAAATAACTACAATGTCCTGAGCCTTATAGATATTGCATCAACGAACTTGATCTTATAAATATTGTAAATTCTTGAGGAAAATTTGAAGAATCAAGCAAAATACATGAAGAATCTAGGACCATCACATTTCCAAATAATACCTTCCAAGCAACTACCTTGATCTCTAATATGCAAATCACAAAACAGGACATGATTGCCTTGTGAAGCAAATCGAAAGGGCAGTTATCACAGATTTCATATGAGTAATGACTAGCTCCACTAACAAGAAATAGCTTATCAGATTATATAACAGCATCAAATATCACAACACTGTTATAGTGCAACACTACCACATATATAAAAAACTACTGAAAATTGAAAAACACAGCAAGCAAGACATATCTGAGTCAAAAAATAATATTAATAATAATCCTCACCTTTCCAGTGATCATTGTATACATATTCAGCACATCCACAACAGTCGACTCAAAGTGAGTTGTGGCGTCATAACTCTGTGATGTAGTGTTGAATTAGTTCGTGCATGCTAGAAAAGCATCAACTATCAACTAAGGTAATCAGAATGACATTCAATGAAAACTTACTGTTGATATAAAGCAATTGTCCAAAGAAGGCTCATTGACTGGTTCATATCTGTCGTAAGTCTCAAAGAAAATCTCATCCACAGGTCCAAGAAGATCGATACCAGGCTTCAGTTCTGTCTCAGGGTTATCTGTTTCCGCATCAGTCGAGACAAATGCAATGAATTTCCCTTTTGGAGCCACATTATGAGAATAAGAGCAGCAAAACAGATACCTGCAAAACCAAAACCTCATCAGATATTAAAAAAATCTACAGCGACAGAGATATAAAAGCGCCTCACTATTTTTTAAGAAAAAGGATAAGCCAAGGAAGTACTATACATTCATTGCACCAGCTAAAATGGTGCAGCCCGCTTCGGAAATTATAAATATCGTATCACTATATATCTAACATCTTGCATCACTTATATCCCACTGAATTTCATAAATGTTCGATATCTAAGGGTCTAGAACGACTAGGTACCCAACCATCTCTATCTACTATACTATCAATAAAGCGGACAGAACATATTATCATTCTACTTAAGAGCAGACTCACATGTCAGATCTGCGACCCAACTGCTTCTGAGGGAGAATAACCTGCACTGAGTGAGAATCATTGGTATTTGGGATCGGGTGGCTCATTATAGCAATGGCTCTGGCCACTTTGCCAACCTTCCTGACCTGTAAAATGCATCATTTTATTGCTTTGTCACAATAGCACGTAAACAATCAAAGAGATATGCTGGACGATCACATAAAGGGATTAATTTTAGGAGAGGTTTGAAGATAAAATAAAAGTAAAGTCCAACTACAAACTCAGGAAGAGAATTACCTTGTTTGTAAGGTAAGAAGGATCACATACAACTTTCTTGCACTTGGCTGTTTCCCCTTCTGATGTAACACCACAGACCTTACCTTCCTCGTCAAACTCTACCTGTCGTTCAAGCGATTGATGTCAGGACTAAAGCATTACACTGACATCGACAACCAAAATAAGAAAAGCAAGACAAAACGTAACATCATGAGAAACAGGAATAACAGGATTAGAATGACAATATGAAAGCAAAGGTGGCAGCTACATTCCCTAAACCAGTATCAGCTACTCAGAACCATATTTACTTCCTATAACAAATCAACGAAGATGACGGTGAGTAAAGAATTATAAGAAGAGACAAAATCAAGAAGAAACAAATAAGATTTATTAGAATCAAATAACCAGTTTCCGGTTTAGAGTATTTACAATGTTACTTTATTTTTTACCTGCCAAGTACTTCAAACAAAAAAAAAAAAGAAGTATCAAATTATTCTATTTTACTCATCTCATATTCCTAAATAGCAAATACCAACCCATTTCTCTAAGATTCATAGCATGAGCACATCTAGATACTGTTTTATAAAAGCTATGAGTTGGCATTGAACGACTATGACAATGAGAAACATTTCCACATGTACATTCGAATATGCCATCTAAGAATAGAACTTAACAACAAACAATTCTAGTTTTACTCGAAACTCTTTAAAGCTCTCGTGCTCATAAGAGATAGCATTATGTTAGTTTAGGCAGTTGAAGGAGGCGGCATCAGAAAAAATTAAGTATATAATACCTTGCACTCAGGTTTATTCAACATGTAAGTCCCACCATATACAGCACTCAACCGAGCAAATGCCTGGTAATATGGAGACAAAACGACACAAGAAACATTAATAGAGTATAAATGAATAAGCATTAACAGAGGTGCGGTAGTAGATATCAATATATCTAGAGAAGAATCAGGTAGGAAACAAATGACAGCAGAACAAAAACATATATAGAAGGCTGTCATAGCACCTGGGGAAGCTCTCCTAGGCCATAAAGAGGGTAGATGTATGGTGATCCTCCAGCAAAGCGTGCTAAAGACTCCGCATAAAGCTATTATAGTGAAGCAGACGTTTCAGATAGAAACATAACGATTGGTTTAAGAAAAGAAACAGAGGATACTGAACATTATCTTTCGTGGGCAAAATGAATTACCTTCATCCTTTTTACAGTTTCCAACGCCGGTTCATTTAGGTAACGATCATCACTATGGAGAGCCAAAGAATGACCAATGAAGTCCACGGTGTTGTCATCAAGGCCATACTTCCTGTAGGAAGTTCAAAGAATAACCATAATAAGTTCAGCAATCACCAGTAGTAAGGGATGAATCAAATATGTAATTGTTCTACATGCCTAATTCTTTTTCTTGTAAATAATTACACCAAACTTATTCTGGAGTTCAGTTACGAAAGTTGCTCGGAAATAAGAAATTGATGCAAGGGGTTATCAGTATTTGATGTTATTTAGCTATAACAAAATTTGGCTATAACTTCAGAAAAGCTTCAGTCTGATTCTCTGATTTAATAATATAGAATGTTAGTGGATGATTTATCACCATTAACTTTTTAATACAACCTAATATTACGCTCCTCCAATTAGGAAGGGCAATGTTTTAAAGCTTCAGTGACACTAAGGCTGCAATTTTAAAACAGAACAAACACAAGGCTCTAGCTGTAACCATTTTCCCCATACGCCAGGCAAGTGTGCTAGGCATGTTTGTAAGATGATCAAATAAAAGGATCTTTTGAAATGCATCGGGAAAGACAAAGTAATTCTAAATGATAAGAGAATGATAAAAGAAAGCAAAAATGTAACAGTAAAGGCATACGCAATGAGTTCTCTAGTTGTAACTCTCGTCAAGTCCATCCCTTCATGTGTTTTAGGATCGCTTTCATTGTAGTCTTGGACATAAATGAAAAATTTCCGAGCACGGCGCTTTTCAAAGATCCCCATCAGAGGTGATTTGAGGGCCTCCATATCAGTAGCTGGGACCTTGTGAACCTGTTGCATTCAAATTATCCAAGTCAATAAGTCTCGTGGACCCAAAAAAAGGGAAGAGAAAGCAAAAAATAGAAGAAATTTGTAGCCCAAGTAAGGAGTACAAAAATCCAACAAGAATACCTTTCCCTTGTTGTACACAAAGCTGCCATCGACGGCTTTGAAGTACAGATATTTAGTCACATCAGTATGAATGAGGACTCGAACAAGTGCACCATTAGCCATAATAAACTGAGAGAGTTAAAAAACACTGTTAATAAATGAGCAGGAGAAATAAGATTTTCTGTAGGACATGCAAAGGGTATGGAGTACTAAAACCTTGGGAATCATGTCAACATTATAGTCTCTGCTCGATCCCAAATGAGCTGGAGGTTTATCACTTCCTCTAAATCTTTTCCACATCTGCGTGAAAGAAGATAAGCAATTATCCGTTAGACATGAGTGTATGCACACTCTGTGCGCGAAAAAATTAAATAGTACCTGAATAAGATTGAGTGAAGTTGATTCTCCACCATAATAGTCATTGCGATCCATGTGCAATACCTGTTTCCAAAGACAATAACAATATCAGGCCAATACAGTAGTTACAGCAGATCCGATCCGTAAGGTAAAATGAGTGCTTACAAAGAATCATAAGGAAATGTCATAACATGTAAATCATAATCAAGTAAACATGATACGGCATCAAACAGAAGGTCGGTTGAACTTGGGAACAGCACTACTCGCCCTGAGAGGCAGGATTTTAACTCTGGATTCTCCATACTCGCAGAAATGCACAGATCAGAAAGTAGTTCAAAATACCTATTGGCTTTATTACAAACTTCACACAAGTTTCGGTACTACACGGAACACGCTACAAGTCGAAACTAATCACATTTCATGCACCATTGCTGCAGTAACTAGCATTCCCGTGATCTCCGCTTCGCCTCTACTAAATATATTTCAACTTAAATAGCTACAAAATCGCAATTCCACCACCTTATACATCTTATTGGTCACAAGATTTAGTAAAACGCCAACAGCAAATCGTAGAGACTAAGCAAAAATATTGCACCTAATCACATCGAAAACATCAGAAAACACGACATCGAATCATTCCGCTAAAAATCACTAAGGTCAAACAATCGGAGAATTGAGTTTGACTTGAGGCGACTAGCACATCTGCACCGTAATAGCTCAACTACTTCAACAATTCACAAAACTCGATCATGTAAAACAAGTCAATGAACTGAAAATACGAAGATCTACGTGATTACTGCATAAATTTCAATCGAACAAAAAGAAAAAATCGAATCAATTGATTACTTTAAGTCCATCGACTGAGAGAAGACCGCTGAGGATGCACTCCTTGAGACCGGTCCCCAACACAATCACGTCGTACTCTTCATCCATCTCGATGAGATCAAAATCGAGAATCAAAGTCAGATCGAGAATTGGAGAATATGAAATGGATTTAGGGTTTGTGTTTTCAATTGATTTTAGATGTATGTATGTACATGTATGTGTGTGTATATATGATGAGATGTGATCGTGTAAGTGTGTTCTTTTAAATTATTTATTGAGTGGAGATATATTATGTATTTTTTATTTGTATAATATAATAAGAAAAAGAGATGGAAGAGGAATATCTCTCAAGTGGGGCGAAGAATATGAAAAGATGTAAAGGGTAAAGTTTTGATTTATTCTTGGCTACTACTCTTGATAGTTAATTTCATTTTGGTTATACAATAATGATTAAATTTATTAGAAACTAGTTATTTGTTGAATTTGTGAAATGAAGTAAACAAACGTGAATTTTTTGAAAAGGATTGAAGTGGATAATGCCTTTTTATTGAGGAGATTAGAGGTCTGCTCCAATAATAAATTATATATGCATATATACATATTGTGTTCTATCGATTGAATTATATGTATTTCGTGTTTTTGTTTGTAGCGAAGTGAAGTTGATTTTGTATTATTTGGCGTGTTATTCTCCATCCTTACGTGTACCTTTTTATGCTAATCATGGTCACGAAAAATATTTTTGTAATTTGTCTATTGAGCAGTAACTTCTTGTTAATAATTTCTTTTAACAGGTTTTCTTAAAAAATCCTCCTAAGTGTCATATGTCCATTTTTGGTGTTCTAAAGTTGGTGAGAGCCAATTGTAATCTTTTCTTTTGTTAAAGGTACAAATTTGGTTCTCCATCTTAGGATTATCGTATTGGACTTCCCGTAGATTAAGATTTACTTTTTACCATTTACACAAATATACACGTCGTAATTTCTTAACACACTATTTGGCATGGATGATCTAGACATAATTAAAATGCAGTTTCATTTAACTCTATAAAATATGCTCAAAGCCCATTAGTAAGTAGCCCAAATACCATAACAGGCCTTTGCTTTTTATCATTGGCTAAAACTATAGCTAGGGCCCATCCAAGGTAGCATACTTTTTGGTCTCAGCCAAGGAATCTAGCTCACTGGTCGCCAAATGGGTTTTACATTGCTGCCTTCAATTCTAGCAAAAACTTCCAACTTTATGTCACCGTCTACACATGATTCATGAAGTTTGGTTTAAGTATAAAAATATCATATATCTTATATCATTTAATTCAATAAATGAACATTCCTTGTGATTTGGGAAAAAAATTTACAAGCAGACCATCTTAAAGTTTGAATAGCGACGAAGAGACCACTGGAGTTTGAAGAAATATAATGATAGAGCTTGACTATGTACATGTATTTTAAGATTCATGGGGGTGTATTTATAATTCTTTAAATAATGAGAATAGTATTTGTAATTAGAGCAAACCACAAGAGTTGGTAGATGTTGTAATTATTCGTGAATTTGGAGATTAGGAAATCAATAGATTCATCTCGGTATCTAAGTTTCTATTATTTGGTTGGCGACCAAAAAGCTTACTACTTTAAAAGTCTTTTGTCAACTTTTCTTTTTCGGATAAAACTATTTAAGCATTATAACGTCTGTTCAAATTACGAAACACATCTTTCAAAATTTTACAAATTACACTGCAGAAAAATAATGCTATTTCACTTTTGATGTCATGTTCTTTGATTAACACACCCATCCGCTAAAGCTAGTTTTTGCAATTTATAAGATATAAGTGTTTTAATTTGATCAAACGCAAGAATGTCCAAAAGCTTGACAGGATGTTAATACTTAAATACTGAGAACTGAATTTGTTACATTCTGATTCAATCGACATTTGTGAAGCTTCAATTATTTCTTTTATATTAGAGTTCAAGTGATAAAATTGGATAAGACATATTCAATCATTGAATATTTTATAACATAACTACATGTATAAGGATATAATATCACCCTTGTATAGGACCCTTCTTAATTAAAAAATTATGATTAGTGGGAGTCAAGGAAAAATACATATGAGTGACATAAGGCAGACATGGAAGTAACACATATCATACTGTGACTCCATATGTGGGCCTCGCATGAGAAAGCAATGCGGGGCTTTATTTGCAAAAACAAAAGTTAATAAAGGAGTGGGATTTCATCATTCTAATGATAATAATATGTAAACAAAGTTGCATTATTAGTATAAAGTATAAACTCCATCGAAGATTTTTTCGCTGTTGGTCTAAAAGCTCATGCAACCAACATAAAACCTCGTCGGATCTTAAAATATAAACTATAAAATTTTACGCTCAATTTATATAATATGCTCCAATTTATTATAATTACAACTTAATTGTTGATGTAAGTAACATTATTAGTATAAAATATATGTCTTAATACATGTTATACATATAAAAAACATCAATTTTATATTTTTTCAGATACGAATGTAAATTTGAACTAACTGTGGTATATGTTTTTTTTTTTTGAAGAACAGGTAATATTTCATTCACAAAAAGCGATCAAACTGATCGCAAAAGTTCGTTACAGGGTATCCTCCGTCGCAAAAACATGAATTAGGCAGGTTAGCTGCTGTAAAATTAGAGTTCCAATCATTCAAAAAAGCCCATTGGGCGACGTTATGTGCTGCATGGTTTGCATTCCGATGCACGTGTTTGAATCGCCATTTTGGCAAAAAATTCCAGATCTTCCGAGTAGCGGTCACCAGAGGTTAAATCAACCATGGAGTTTCACCATGGTAGTCAGTAAGGACTCCAATAAGCGTTAAATTATCAGACTCAAAAATAGCATGACTGGTTTGAGCGAGGTTGAGGCATTGGACAGCCTGTAACATGGCCAATGCTTCAGCTGTACGTGGATCCCTACAGAGCTTTGAACGAGCAGCAGCAAAAAGAATAGAGCCATGGTGATCTCTGATGATGAAAGCCGTAGATGCTTTCCCATTTTTGAAGGTTGCATCGCAGTTAATCTTTGTCCAAAACTTGTGAGGGCGTCTCCATCTGGCTGAAGAATTGGACTTGTGAGCAAGAGTTTTTTCCTTTTGGGCTCTCCAATGTTCCCTCGCTTTTGGTTCAGCCATCTCGATAAAGTCCTGTAAATCCAGAGAAGAGTTACCGTGAGTGATAGCATTGCGTTTAAGCTAGATAAATTCACTAAAAACACTGAAAGTGACAAGAAATCCTTCACGTAAGGCATATGTGGAAAAGAAACTCCCTGTGTTGTTTAGGATGAGGCTGAGCCACTCTTTTAAATCCCAATCCTTGAAAGGGTTGAGATTTATGTGCCAATGAGAAGTAATCCAGATTTGAGCAGTGAAATGACACTTTAGAAGAAGGTGATCAAGAGATTCTTCAGCATTGTTGCAAATGGGGCAACTTAAATCTGTCACTTTGAAGATTTTGTTAATGCGGAGTTTGCAAGGGAAGGCATCGTGCATGATTTTCCATAAAAAGTGTTTATGCCGATTGTGCAAACGGGCAGCCCAGATTTTTTTGTAAAGAGTGGTATCATTTTCTGTCAAAGTGGGGAAACGAGGGGCTTGATCGGTGAGATAGGCACTTTTAGTGGTAAAATTCCCCGACGCGGAGGGAATCCATAGAGCCGTCTTGCTCGTGTATTCAGCATGGATCTGAACCTTGAGGATTTCATTAGTAGTGGTTCTATACATAGAGAGGAGCATGTTCTTATTCCAAGAAAGAGACTGATGATTAATAAAACTTTTGACAAAAAAATGATTAGGGATAAGAGGATTGAAAGGATCAGTAGGCTTGGGGGTAAAGTGAGGGATGGTAGGGATCCAAGGATGCTCAAGTGTGATCACATTTGAGTTGAGACTGATTTGGAAGCAAGCACCTTTAATGATCAAATCACGAGTTTTAAGAATGTCCTTCCAAATCCATGAAGGCTGATTGCTTTTTATATTTGCCTCCAACAGACCATGAGAATGAAGGTACTTGGCCTTAAGAATATTTACCCAAAGACAATTCTGATTAGTGAAAATATTCCATGCCAACTTAGCAATAAGAGCTCTATTAAAATCAAACACGCGTCTAAGCCCGAGCCCGCCATCAGTCGTTTTCTCTATTGCCATCAGATTTCTCTATATGTTTGCATAAACAAAAAATATGTGCTATATGTATGTAACTTAAATATTAAACTGCGAAATATATTAAATTATTTTCTTGGGGGGAGGGGGTTGACGTAACAATGATTGAAGTGGGGGGAGAGTGGGACCCAGCAAGAGACAACCTTTTGTGGTGGTGTGCCAATGGTACCGGGAACTCTCACTTTCATGCCTCCGTCATCTCGGGTCGAATATATTCGACTAAATCTGCAATCACTAAAAAATTAAATAAAAATAATTACTGGAGACATAGTCTAATTATTATTTTTAAATATTTACATATTTAGAAAAATATATAGGTGATAAAAATACTACAAATAAACTCTTCTAAGATCAAACAATTCTACAAACATTTTTTTCTTTGAAGGATTGCTTATTTAAATTAGATTTACGACTCGTGGTATATTTTAAGTGCGATATAAATCTGATGGCAATAGAGAAAACGACTCGTGGTTTTATTGAAAGACGGATGACTCCAAACGTGACTCCAAATATTCATATATTTATTTTCAGTAAAATGTCAACAATACATAATTATGTCATTTTCTCACTTTATTTCCTATTAGCTTTTTGTTTAAAGCCAAAAAGTAGTTCATTCATTTTGTTTTATATTTTTACGTGCCTAGTAAAGATGGGGAAAACGAATTAGAACAAATTTAAGAAGTAAAATGCCCATATGAAGTTAACAGTACAACTTTTTAATTCAAGAACATATATGTAAACTAAGCTTACGGTACACTATATGGTTGCAATTGATTCCAAAACTTAGTTTTTTTTTTGTTTTTGCTTCAATTACCTCATGTATTTAATATCGATTTTTTAATGATACGACTCCATTATAGTCACTTATTATCTATTTCTGATCATATAACTTTTCGCATATCACTTGTGGTAGTTAACTAACTACAATCATTCTATTAAGCGGGACAAACGATTTTTCATTCAATTTGTAGTTTCAGGTATTGATGAAAAATAACAAAAAGGAAACATCAATTTGTCAATACTTTACTACAACTTTCCTTCAAATAGTGATAGTATCACATGGAATTGATTACACATGATAAGTCTTTATACAAGTGTTGTAATATTGCATAAAAACAATTAATTAAATTTTCCACGAGTTCAACAGAGATTATCGTAACTTAACACGTGATGTTGATACTTTTCTCAAATTATTATGATCAAATTTTAACGTTTTGCATATTAATAAATAAGCGAACAATGTTTTATCTCTATATGTACAGTCAACCGCTATGACTCTACACCTTTAGGAGAGAACCAACTAATTCTGATCAAATTTTTAACGTTTTGCATATTAATAAATAACCAAAACAATGCTTTATTATCCTTATACGTCATCGTTGTCTCTATTCACAACTAACACGCCGATTCTTTACCATTGATCGATATTCCTTTCTCGGTTACATCAAAACGAAATACAATCTAAAAGTTGATCGTGACACCTCAAACGTGCTTTATACGAATTATAGTAATCGGTTTCTTTTTGATTTCACGAATCACATAATTATTACGATCAACGTATATATATATATACGTTGTCATGCTATACATACACGATACATATACCTAAAACTAAAATCTTTAGAGTAAGATATATGTGAAAATACTCACCAAAAAATAAAAAAAAAGGATGTTTGTGAAAATCAGTAAACTAGAGTAAGAGAAAAAAAAGAGAAGAGATTACTTGAAAAAGGGAAAACAAATGGAGTATAAGCAAAAGAATACATTTTTAAAAAAAATGAATAAATAAATATAAATATATTATTAAAATAAAGGGCGATGAGAAAAAAAATAGCTTCATTGATAAACCAAAGAAAAACAAAAGAGCTGGACCATCCACACAAACAAAGGGGCAACCACCCGCTGGTTTCTCTTTCTCTCTCCTCTCCACTCGTAAAATTATTATTCAGGTCTGATTTTCTCTCTCTAAATTTAACTTTTTTATATAATAATAAAAAAATATTATGCATTTTATTGATTGAGCGGTTCTCGTTTTTCTAATTATTGAGTTTGATTTTGTTGTTGATTGGTATAATTTTGATGCGTGTAGGTTCTGATTGAAAATGGAGGTTTGGAGGTGAAAAAGGGGTTTTTACTCTTATGTAAAATCTTCCGGTTTGTATGTATGATTATGTGATTTGATCTCTCAATCGGTGTTGAATTTAGCCTTTTTTGTTTTGTGGGTTCTTTTGGGATATTGGATTTGGGGGTATACTAGTTGGTGAATCAATCATCTAGGTTAGTTGGAAAGTTCTGATTTTTAGAAGCAATTTTAAGGTGGTGTTGTGATGAGGGTTTGTTTGATGCTATTAAAAATGGACAAAAGTTTGAGAATCTGAGTTTGTTTTTGCCAAAAGTGTTGTGGGTTTTTGTTTCTGGTTGAGTTAAGTGCTGCCTGGATTGGAAATGGAGACGAAAAAAGTTGGAAGGGAAATCGAGACCGTGGGGAAGAGTTTGGGTGTTGAGGATGGTATTAGTTCTGATGAGTCTCAGTGGTCGGAGATTGAGATGATGGAAATGGAAACTCCAGATGAGGAAATAACGGGATTAAGTGATGAGAGTGAACATAAAGCCGATGTTGTGGTGTTTAGTCCGGAGAAAGACGAGGGTGGAAGCCATGGCCATGGCAGTGTGGTTTTCTCGAGAGAGGCTCCGCTTGTAATTAAGGATGATATGAACATAAGCTCTTGTAGTTGCGGTGCTGAGAAACTTAAATCCAGATTGGCTGCTTCGGAGTCTGAGAACGGGAAGAATGAGAGGAAACTTAGTAGACAAGATAGAATTGAGTTGGGACGGCTGTTTCAGGGGGCCGTGAGTTCCCACGATTGGGAACTTGCTGAAAGTTTGATATTATTGGCGGACCCTCAGACTCTAAATGACGCACTGTGCATTTCGTTAGATTCAGTTTGGTTCTTGATCACTCAAGAAGAATTGTATGGAATCACTGGATTGATCAAGAAAATCATTTCAAATGGCGCGTATGACTTCACTCGAGCTGCTCTCAGGACTTCGTTTCTTGCTTCCTGTGTTTCTGCCTGTCAGAGTCGGACCATGAGCCTCGCAGACACTGTAACTGTGATGGCACAAAGGTATAAGATTTATGGTATAGATTTGAAGCAATTTGACTTGAAAAGTATTCTCCTTACTGAACCGTTTCTTTTAGTTTCTTACACTCTTGAATGAATTTCACCATCTGCTCGGCAAAAGGCTTAAAAAATGAGATCAAATAGTGAAGCAGAACCAACTTTTTATGAGATTGGACTAGGATAGTAGTCTGGTTACTTAGCTAGGTTGATTTAAATATATTTATATGATTGAGCTTGTATATAAATTTTGTCATTTTGAAGAATGAACTGAACTTTGGGTCTTCTATTATGATGTTGATAAAAAGCAATTGGGATCTTCTATGCTGCACCAGTTTGTTGTGAACCTAGTCCCTATATTTTTCTTTTCATACCATTGAACAATATTTAGCATGTTCTCTGAGAACTTTCTCCATCCCATTTAAACAGGTTGCACGAAAGGCTTCAGGAGTGCAATGGTGATGAAGTTTTGAAGGCAGAAGCTGGTGCTAAGGTTCAGAAATTTACTGAGTGGGCTCTTAAATGTATAAGTTTCCATTCCCGTTGCCAAGGAAATAGGGATAGAGTTGGACATAATTCTGCTGTTGAGATCCAACTACAGTTATCGGCTTTCAAGACATTCCTAGATTTAGCCGGCAATCATCTTACAGGGAAGGATTTTACCGAAGCATTTGATGCTGCATGCTTCCCACTTACTCTTTTCTCTAGCTCGTTTGATCCCGGTTGGGCATCAGGTATATCAGCAACTGCAATACAAGGATTGTTGGGCATGCTGGTAGAGGGAGGCGCCGACAATGTTAACCAATGTTTTTTGGAGGCTTCAAGATTTGGGAGCACAGAGCTCGTTCGCATTTTACTGCAGGTATCCCATTATGGTGTGGATATACTATGCTTTTATGTTATTTTTTTTTATGTCATTTAATCATTTAAGGAGTCCTGAGTTCAGGACTCTTGTCCATGAACTTGCTAATATTTTTTTTTCTTTTGGTTCATATTTCACAAAACTTGCATTTGCCTTGAAAGTCGTATAATACCTGGTTATGTGAATCCACATATTTAATGGTGGTGCTGTAGCTTCCTTCTGTCCTGGTTCCTTACACAATCTTTTACATAATCCTTCAGAAAAAGGGTGTGTAATTTACAAATCTCCTTAGCTTATGTTTTATTGAGCAACCAGTTTCGTGCAACATTCTGCCCCTTCCTAGCATATTAGGGCTGGTTAGGGTGTTAATTTTATACGAATTTTTGATAGCTTATGAATATCAAACTTTATTTAACCTGTTTGACGCATTCTTAGTGCACAGATTTGATAATGTTGACATCATTTGTCTTTAATATATTGTGCATCCTAATGGTTGGTTCTTAAAAATGTTCACTGATACTTTTAGAAACATAAGTGAAATCGTAGGCATACATGCCAAACATTTGCTCTTTAATTGTTATTTTGCAACATGCAATGTGGGAAACAAGAGTACCTCTATCTTGTGCTGCTGACACCATGAAGATTTCACCTAAATGTTATGCTTGTAAATATTTGTGGGAAGTTCAGCATCGTTCAAAGCTAAATCGAAACAGCTTAGGCAGTGAAATTGAGGCAACGAGTTCTTGGTTGCAAACCATTAGGCATGAGAACAATAACATTTTGGAACTTGGTTCAATCCCATTAATTTGGCTTTCTTGACTTAAGTTTGCATGAGCTATACTGTTATCCCTTTGTCAATTGCAAATCTCTGGAGGTTCTTACCTTGCTCTTGCATTTTTAACAGTTCGTTGTGCTATTTGTTTATACAAGTTCTGATGCTATAGGCTACACAAACTAGCCTTCATGACTTTCTACTTGCTAGTCTCTTCTTGGCCTTGTATTTGTCATGTGAGAAAAAGTAGTGGTAATTGAATAATAGGTTTTTGCACCTCTACCATGCAGTTAACAATAGTCCATGCTACTTTAACTGGTCAAACTGTCATGCTGTTCTATATGTTTTCACTTAATATACCTGTTTACTCAAAATTCCTTTCGTATTTCACATTACTTATATATTTATATTGTTAAACTACTAAATCTACTTTCTCCATTAGAAAATTGGCCCGAAATATGTTTTTAATGTGTTCTGGCTGACTTTGGAATGTAGATTGCTCAAAGAAACAGCTTAGATGTGGATGTTGACCTGGCTTTGGGCTTTGCTTCACACTATGGTAAAATCGGCACAATGGAGTGTCTTGTGGAGGAGGGTAACGCCATGGCATTCTTAGGTCCCCTAATGAGAGCCGCCGAGAGGGGTTGCATGCCGGTCGTTCAGTGGTTCGTCCAACGAGGTTGTCGGGACATGGAACTCTGTCTTGCTCTTACCGCTGCCACATCGAGTAGTCAAGTGGAGGTTGCTGCCTATCTCCTCCCTCACGTCCCTCAGCATGTTCTTGCAGCCCTCAGCATCGAAATCCTCAAGGCTGCCGGCGAGCGAAGCGGGGGGTCCCTCGATGGGGTAGCGTTCCTTCTCCACTCCGATTTTTTAGGGGATCCTGCCGCAACTTATGCTGTCGTCGACAGCATTGCGAGATCCGACGATGAGGCGGTTGCCCCTCAGCTCAAGGCTTTTCTTCAGGAAAATTGGTCGGAGGGGGCTTTTTCAGAAGGGTTGAGACAAGGAGAAGTACATTTCTCGAATTTGGTGAAGATTTTGAAATGGGGCGAATCTCCGATTTGTTTAAGGGATCTGCCGGGCCCCTTGAGGGTGGCCATAGCTTACCTGCCGCTGTATAGGGAGTGTGTCAAGGCGGGGGGCCGCTTGTTGTCGCAAAGGCATAGGGGTCTGCTCGTTGAAGCTGCTAAGAGGCTTGGAGGGGTGGTACTTGATGGTCCTGGCCAAAAAATGGAGTTATTGGCTGTCCTGGAGCATCATCTTCCTCCATTTTTGCTCAATGCCAAGGATGTGGCGTAGGAACATAGAAACTCTCTCTCTCTCTCTCTCTCTCTCTCTCTCTCTCTCTCTCTCTCTCTCTCTCATGTCATAGATAATAATGAAAGTAATCTGGTTGAAGTTTTTAGGTGTCTATTTTCTTAGGTTCTCTGCCCTTTTGCTGATACAAAACATAGTACTTTGCATGTGCTTGTAAACATTATGCATGAGAAGACTTTGTCAAAGTGATTGCTAATGTGTTGGGCATGTATATTATTCGATCTCATGCAGGAGAGGTTTCTTTAACCAATGATGAGATAACTCTGCTCATAAGTACGGAAATTTGTATCAATGCTGAAAATATTTCTGCTCAACATTTACAACTTCTGTTTTAAGTCTTTACGTCTTTACTGAATATTGTTCAAGTATGCAGCGCAAAGTTGATGGCATCAAATACAAATTTAATCTTGCTTAAGAATGACTAAACATGGCAACATATAAAAGGATATTGTAGAAACTGTTGTTGTTGAATTCACCTGACAAGAAAATTGTACTAGTCCGAAAGTGTCGAACTGAAAAATATCACGGAACACTTAGTTGACCCCATTTTCAATTATCTCATGGTTCCACTAAAAAAAGGGTGCATTATATTTAACTCAATGAACCTTAGTCTAAAACTCATTAAATAGAGGTAAAGTTCTTCACAACAAGAAGTTACCAACCAACAGATTATCCATGATGCAGCGGTGTTTATATGATTAACTATTATTACTGAATATGCACCACAAGAGAAGTTAATAAAGCACAACCTCTTGCAGAATGGGGATTTTTGTTGTATTTTATGTTCTCATTGTAACTTAAGATAACAACTTCATATGTATACATAGTAAAAGAGCATCAAAGTAGTGCAGCAAGATTACTTATTTGGACTACTAGTCCTAATATATGCACGTTTGGTGACATCTGACAAGGAGAAAAGAACTCTTGGCAGAAAAATCGGTCATATTTCTCAACACTTTGGTGTAACAAAAATTGTATGATGCTTGCTACTCTCTAAATCATTTAAGCATAAGCATACGTCGCGTCCCGCGCATTAGAGGGCATTAAAGCCAAGATCATGAGGAGTGCCAATATGCATATGGGCACCATAAGCAGCATAAACGGCGGAGGTGGCAACGGTGGAAGTACGAGCGGCAATATAAGCAACAACACCGTCAGGCACACGAGCAGAAACAACGATTCCAATGTGAAGTAACGGAAAACTCTTTTGCTGTGCCCTTGCGTGAAAGACCGGCAATAGTCTAGTTTCCTTCCTTCTATAAGAGTGATGGCAGATTTTCTTGGAGGGTTCGGATTAATCCTTGCCGTTCTTATGTCCATGATGTTTAAATATTGATCTGGTAGATTGATGAAATCTTTTGACAATACGGGTTTCGGTTTAGGAGGCTCGATGATCATTAAACGACGGTTACAACCTCTCTTGGACTTGATCAAGATCAGGGCTAGCTTTTTCTGAGATTTGTATCAAGATCAACAATGCAGTTCTATCCCAGTACAAGCAAAGTTCAAGAATTTGTCCTGGTTTTGTCCCACTAGAAAAGACGTCGAAATGCTGTGGAGAACTTTGCAGATTGATTGTCTCTTCAAATTTCTTTGCAAACTTGATCCCCAAAATCTGAATGCAACTCCCAAAACCCAAGATGAAAAACTCCAGGAATATACTTCAACTTCTGTTCAATGCTATGCTAAATCTACTGACTTGGGCTATACTCAAAGCTGAATCCACTAGGCGCCTTCCTCAGAAACCAATCTGCCATTGAGAAACAAGAAAAGTTGAGAACAAACATGATTGTAAGTTTAAATAGGGGAGAAAAAAGTTAAGCTGTGAATCTGCAATTGAACATAATTTTGTCCAAGAGCCAAGAAGTTGAATATACTCTCTTGCATTTACAGTTTTCACCAAACAAAGATCAGCAAATCCATCTAAACAGGCAAAAGGAAGCAGGTAATAAGCAAAAAGATTAAAACTACATTAAGAATAGTGATTTTTTTTTGAACAAGCAACATAAGTAAATTAAGAAAACTGATTAATAGCAACATAAGTAAACTAACAGTCAAAAACCAATATAACAAATGGAACTAAGAATGCCAAGATTGACCAAGGTAGATCAGCTAAACAACATTTGACCTAATTATATTTTATGGGAAATTCAACATGAGAAAAATACACAAAAACAAGAAACTACCAAACCCCAGATATTAAATCAAGCTAAAGTCCCTTGGAGCAACAAGGCAAAAAAAAAAAAAAAAAAATTAATGAAATTTATACCTATAATGTTAGTGAAGCTGTTGCAAGTGCAGGCAATGTTGAGTCTGCAAATTAAAGATCAAAACTTTACAACAATAACTTCGCATTTCACTCTTGGTTAGTACTTTGATTTGATTTTCTGTTCGCAAGATTGCTTTTTTCTTGTTCAAAATCCAATCTTGAGGTGTTTTGTATAGTAGGATTTTTTTATTTTGTTTTTGGACAGAAGAGTTTTGTAGTAAAGAGAGAGCTTTTTTTCTTGTTCGAAAACCAAGAAGATTGACTGTGTGTTATTTTTTGTGGTGTGATATAGTGTGTCACTTATTGTAAGAGTTATGGCGGTATAGCTTTCTTAGGCTTGAGGATCAAAGAGATTTGGTTTGGTTTGGGGGTTTTGTTTCTTGCCTTAATTAATTAATACATACATGCATGTAAGTATATATATACATATATATATATATATATGTATATGTTATATGTATGAGTGAGGAGAGAGAGAGATTGAGGAGAGAGAGAGAGTAAAAATAAAAGGGGGGTTGGATTCAGTGAATGAGGAGAAAAACAAGTGGGGGCTAAGGCAATTATATTATGGAGTGAATTTGAAAATTGAAGGGGAATGTCTCAAACCCCAAGGAAGGTTCTTCACCCCTGGACCTTTCCATGCTTTGTGTCTGTTTTCCACCTCCCATGCTCTGCTGCTCTAATATCTCTTTCACAATCAGATTTATGCAATTTTTGACAAGTGGTGGATGAAGTGTTACCATTTCAAATTATTTTTTAAGTGTGTCAAAATTTATGCTAATTTACTTGTTATAGTTAAACTTTTTCACCCACTAAATTGACTAAATGCGTGTCGGTATTGTTACGCTCCCCACATTGTTTGTTTTGATGGAAAATGCGTAACACGTGATCAGTTGTTATTTTTACGTTTTTATATCTTTTAAATTGATTAAAATGTCTCGATAAAAATATCTATTGACATTTTTATTTGGTGTTTTAGCTTTAATATTTTAGACAAATGTGTTATGTCGTAGAATGTGTTGCTTGCACTTGTGTTTTGAGTGTTTATTGTAATTTGTATCTCTGTATTTATGTTTTCAGAAATATCACAATTTTTGATTACAACGACGTAATAACAAAGGGTTATCTAATTAATAGTCAATCACACTCTTGAAGAGAGCATCTGGACTTGAATTCAGTTTTGAATTTTGATAGTAACTTAGTCTTTTACGCGAGTTTCACGGCCTTTTTCAATGATATATCAATTTTTGCAAGTTAATGTACATAAAGGTTATTAATTTTAGGTAACATAACAAATAGCTAGCATAAAAAACAGACGCTTAAAAACCATTAAAACAACTTGGAATAACTCTCGAATTTAAAAGAAACTTATTACCGATGGATTATCACCAAACGTTAAGATTCGATCCAAACGTAGACCATTCACTGGTTTCAAGTACGTCACTCAGTGTTTATAGTGAACATTTATAATACTAGTAAGAATTAATTATTCATGCTAACCACCAATCACCAAATTAAGAATAGCTTTCGGAAATTTCACGGGACTTTCACCAACCCAACCTAGGTGAGTTTTTTTAATGCCAAAACTATATATTGACCAGCTAATTCACCTAATTTGTACGAAACTGTGTACTTACATAGGCACCTTAATTAAATTTTTAAACAAGTCGTTTCCGAAAGAAACTAATATTCTTATGAGATTCCTTATAAGTTCTTATTTGGATAAGTCCCGAGTTTTTATTAGTTTATTTAAAAAATATGTTCTGCACCAAAGTAGAGAAAGAAAAGTGAAAGTTTTCAAATATATGTCAAGTGTCAACCACTACCTGTTTATTCTATTCTTTCTCGAACCATTAAAACGTACTTTGCCTTGGCTCACCACAAGTAAGATTTGTTTATTCTTGAGGATCATATATAGTCAAACACGATTGTCCACTTTTTTAACTACGTACTTTGATTTTTCACATCCATATAATTCACACTTTTGTTCTTCAATTGCGGGCTCTCAATTTCCACATCAAAGGGGAACTAACACATTTCCCTGCGGTTATGTGCTGCACATGTTGATTGAATTCGATTCTGCTGATTGTATTCATGATGCTTCTGTCCAATATTTGCCTTTCGTAATTTCTAAAAGGTTATTTATAGTCGTAACTCGTACCATCATATATCACCTTGCTTGTTACTATATATATGTTGTGACAAAATTATCAGAGCAAAAGAGTTTCTATAAATTGATTTAAATAATGAAAATGCACGAACTTTATTGGTTAATAGTGGTACATGTGCCCCATTCCAACATTGAGTCTGGACCCTACAATTAAAAGCAGTTCATGCATGGAATGGTTATCTTTCGTGATAAAAGTTTTGATGGACGATCACTATTTTTGTTGGGAATGAGCTTTTTTTAGACCACACCGTCCAAGATAAATTGAGAAATTTTGAATGGTCATCGCTCTTCTACTGCATTGTGTTGGTTGAATTGGAGAAATCACAGTTTTTGAACCATTGAAATAGTCTAGGAATTTAGTCCATTTTACGCAAAGTATCGGCCTACTTATGGTACTATATAGTATGAGCACCCATTTTTTTTTTAAATAAATTAAACTAGAATTTGAGTCCCATACTGAACAAATTTGACTTATGTGGTTCATGCATAGGACATTATAGTTTAATTCTAGATGCAAAGAATAGGTACAGAAATGGAAAAGATTGCCAAAGACAAAATTAAGGTTTGTTTTACCAAAAGGAGATTGATAGCTAATGCACAACTTTCACATTCATGCACTAATAAAATAGTCTAAATCTTCAATAACACGGATTCAAGATTTTATTTTGGTCTAATATTGGCGACGTTTAATAATATCATACCACCCCTTTTGAAGTTTCGATATCTTTCTTTTGATCGACAAACACAAATTTATTAACGAAGAAAAATGGTACAAGAAAAGACTTTCCTCCACCTCCACACACTTTAATAATATATGCGAGTACAACCCTCTAACTTAACACTGGTAAAAAAAATTGAGAATTTTGCAATAAAGGTCTTTTAAGTTGGCACTTATGTAGAATTAGTCTTGTAATTTCTTTATCTGCAACTTTAGTCCTATAAGTAACAACATGTTTCAAATTTGGCTCTCTGACCATTTTTTGGAAATCTTGGCCAAAAATTTCATGAAATCTGATCATTTCCTTCCCTTTTTTCCGTTCATTCCCCCCTACAAAACCTGACTTTGTACTTGTGTTTTAATGAATAAAATTAATTGGAAAAGGAGAAAATTTTCGGCCAAAATTGGTCAGATGACCAGTTTTGAAACATGTTGAAACTTATAGGAGTAAATTGCAGATAATAAACTTATAGTACTTATTCTACATAAGTGCTAACTTAGAGGACAATTATTGGAATATTCAGAAAAAAATCTTTAATTTTAGAAAAAAGTTAATTTGCAATTATTCAGATTTTATTCTTTAAGAAACAAAAAATTTAGTTAACCTTGAATTACTAAAATAGATTTTAATATTACTTGGCTCCAATATTTTGTGAACCATTCAAATATGGACTAATTTTATTTTAACTTTTACTTGATTATTAGAAAAAAGTCAAAATAATGGCCATCTCAATCCATAAGTAATTTATAACGTATTGAAGTGAAATTTTGTTTTCTCTTTTATAATTTCATAATTCGATTAAGTATTATAGAATTAGATAGATCGCAACATAAGTGCCAATCAATTAATTTAATCCTTTTCAGTCAAAATCAAAAGGATAGAGAATAAATTTTGTTAACAGTATGGTTAACCAAGAGGCGGTGTCTCCGTCGCCGATACTATTAAACATTTAAAATATATATACGTGTTGCTAATTATATATACGTGTTGCGCTAAATAAATATACATACCGTCCGTTGCAAGATGTTGGACATATCACACATGAGCCCATATATATATATATATATATATATATATATATATATATATATATATATATACTAATTTTTGCTTGACTATTATTTAAACTTGATATTTGATTTTAAAGGAAAAAGGGTGTGGCGATATTTTTACGTGACTTCAACGACAACTATACATGATGGGAAAGTGATGCATGTGATTTTAATTATAGGTGTATGTAAGTCAATAAGAGCAAGTAAGAAAGAATAAAAATGGCAAACACATGTGGCTTCAACACCCCACCCCCCCCCCCCCCCCCCCCCCGATTCAATGCATCCCTTCGTGCATTTAATTAATTCTCATATTTTAATTCTTCTGTTTCCTCGTACTACCGTCATTCTGAGTTTAGTATGAATATACATTACAAAGATACATGAATTAGGCTGGGTGCGTGTTCAATAATCACATGAAAAAACAGAACTTGATTCTTGAGATATAAGGTCTATAGTTATTTTTCTTTTTTATTACGAAAAGTTGTCGCACTTACAAAGACGGTGCTCGCAAATTGCTCGATCGCTAAGAGGCGTTTCGACTTTATTATAGACAATTAATCTTAAATAATTACCCTAAAAATGTCGGCTACAATACAAGAACATATTGTAGGGTACTCTTCTTACTCAAATCAGTTTCTGTTAGAGTACAGTGTGAAATAATTCTCCTTTAATCAAATACAAATTTTGAGTTAAAAAGATTTGTGGTACTTTGTCTATGCTTAGACTCTTTTTATATACTTCTTTGCTTTTAGGCTGAGCCTCTTACACTGGGTTCGCCTAGTGTGGTTTGATTGCATATTTTGCGGCTTTTGAGTTTAACTTGAGCGATTACTCGGTGCATATCCTAATTAAAGGTAGTGAGTAGTGAATACGAGTTATTTTTTTGTAGACAGAAGTACGAGTTCTCACGCCAGCGATTTTTTTTTTTTTTTTTTTATATATGTATTCTATAAACATCCATATGAATAAATCAAGATGCTCAAGTTTCCCTCTTTTGATTGTATTGCAAGGAGTGATTAGTCATTTTACAGTAATTAGGGTAAACCAACGATGATTTCACGGAATAAGACTATAAGAAGAATCCTCCTACGATATTAGCTGCTAAATTTTAATTAAAGGAACCTAAACCTTTATCAATATTTTTAGGTAAATAACCGCATCAAAGTGTGAGCCCGGAAATTAAAGTATAATAGTATTCAAAGTCTCATCACTTTCTACATTTTATTTGTAGTTTTAGTAAATCCTAACAACATAATATTTATTTAATGCAGCTGATATTGTAACTTGGTGCGCCGAATAGGAGAATATAATATTTTTATTTTTGATAATACATGATTGAGATGTAAATTATTGAGTATTGCATGCCCTACAAATCAGGAACCTGCTTAATTTTACTAACTTCTCATTTAAAAAAAAAATCCGAATAATTAAATTGCATGGAATAATTCTTACTAGAAGTACTCAATTGCAATTAATCAAATAACTACAAGATTACAACCAATCAATCAATTATAAATAATAATAAAAAGCACCCGAATTACAAACATCGGTTAGACCAAAGCACATTATTAAATTTGTGAGGCTCCCCAACACCCAACACACACATGTAACACAAAGTCAAATTAACATGAAGGTTGGTCCATTTGTATACGTAAGTTCTTACTTTGGAATTATTATGCCCCTTCACCAACTAAAAGCAAAACCACACCAGTTGGCTTTTATACCAACACAATCCCGTTTTCTTATATAGATCCCACCATCCTCTTATCAACTTCGGATAATATATTCCATTAATTGCCATAATTTATATTAAGACGCAAGTAGGATAATATTGCATAACACAAAAAAGTAATCCAAATGGACTTATTTCATTGTATAATATCCGCAATTAACTGCAATTAAAAGTTTATTAGACAATAAATCAGTTCTTGTCGATTCAATTTTTTTTCCACTCTAGCTATCCACTAAAGTGCCTTCTTTTTAAATTGATTCATCCGTTTGTTGTTTGCCTATAGAAGTTTAATGAACCATAAATGGTGCAGTAGGATCCATGATACTACAAGAATTAGGCTCAAAGGCACTGTAATTTGGGAAAGGCATATTAATTTATAGGTTGAAATTGTCTGAATCATCGATGTCTTTGACAACCTTATGTATCACTTAATAACGACGATGACACGTCTTCAATCTTAATACATAGAAGATTGAATGATAACATGTCACATGTAGTGACACAAAATGACTTAAAAGTTAAAACCAACCGTGATTAATTATAAAAGACTAGATAAAGATATTAGTTTATTACTACATAAGAGAAATGGCATCATCCTCTTATGATATAACTAAGACCGGGTTAACCCATTAAAAGGGGCATTCTTGTCTTTGTCTTCTAATTACTTTGGCCTTTTCATTTACATCCTTTTTCATATAATATGATCCGAAAAAGATCTAATATATGATTTATATGCAGCACTATACTGTTACAGTATGGGAAGTTCCATACTGATGTGTGTACCTGCATGCTTGGGTTCAATTAATCAAAACGCGTACGTACCGCTCATATAGATAGATGCATTGTATTAAAGTAGAGTCCTTTTTCGTATCATTACATATTGTACCATATTTCATTATTTCTCACTTTTCAGATGCGTGCAGTTTAGTCAGAGATACACCAGAAAAAAGAAAATATTATTCAGACTTGAGTGCATTGGACGGACTTTTCAAGCAATTTACCTATCAAAAAAGAGAAATAATTTAATTAGAAAGAAGTATTTCAAATCAAAAATAGGCTTCTAATTTGGCTGCGAAGATCTAGGCAGCCATAAATCTTGAAAGTTCAAGTAAATGGTCATCGTAATTACTCGTTAATATTGCTCATTCAAGTTCAAAAATCCCACCATAAAAAGTTTAATTCGAAATTGAGGTTTTTTCATCTTTTTCCGCGAGATACACACACGGTCACACACAATAAAAACTTTAATCCATATCTTTTTATAAAAGGAAAATTTATGATTGACAAATATAGATGTGTTACCTCTAAAGTGGTCTGCGCGCGCGGGATCTCCTAGTCTAATTGACACTTAATAGTTAGATCCACTTTTAACCATGCAACTTTTTATTAAGCGTAATGTTTTAGAATTTAGATCATTGTGTCACATCATTAATTTAGTTGGTTGTTATATGAATCTAAGATGTTAGATTGACGTGGTCATTTATTAATTATTTCATTATCTCCTTCTCTCTATATATTACTTATGTTTATTATAATAATCAAAATTCTTATAGACGCGATTGCATAATTTTGGCTGTACGTCGAGTAGGCCATGATGCATTGTCCATCAAAATGCAATAACAATCCTTTTAATAAACTTCTTAACGAGAAATAAAGATTTATTAATAATAATTTAAAGATTTTCAGAATTTTAACAGATGGAGACAGTGATTGAAATGCAATTTTAAACACAACGAAGTGGCCTTTTTTTTTATAAGATACACAATGGCCCTATTTTTCCTAAGTTCTCTTATGGTCGTAAATACTAGATACTTTAGAAGGTTTCATTTAATTAAATTGGTTGAGAAGTACCAGTCCACATGTTCCAATAGGAAGACTAATAGTGTGCTAAGTGCTAACTAACTAAAAACTACATATCTACTCCAAGTCTTTGTTGAAAATACCAACACTCTGCTTCAACCCAGAATGGTTCGAATGTTCGATAAATGTTTTGTGTGCTAACTGCTAAACGCATAAACATGTAGCGGCAAGCTAAACAAAGCTAGAGATTTGTTTTGTAAACACTATAATATCATGAGTTGTTGTTGTTGTTCTTATTATTTTTTTTTTAAATATTATTTTGTTTTTTAACATACTAGAGCGAGAATACAAAATAATAAAGAAATTTTGGCAATTATCGTCATGTGATACTATGGATTAGCATATTATTCCTCCTTAAAAAGTGACAAAAAGTTCCTACACGTTTTTATATGAAAATGTACCCCATTTTGCGCCAAACTAGGACATAGGACCCAAGTTGAATTTGTGCTTCTAAGAGAAATTTACACCCTTTCATTTAACATTTGCTTTTTATATCTTGAAATACAAAATACAGGGTATTTTATTTTAGACATCATAAGTAATTTTTTTATTAAAAAACCGACAAATAGACAGAGATATAATAGTGAACTACCTTTTCAGGAAAGTGATTTGCTACTCCATTTTCTTTTTCTTTTTCTTACAAAGGAAAATTTTGCCAATTTGAACCACACCTTAAAAATGAAATATTCATTCCACGACAGAAATCTTAAATTTTGTCAAGCACTAAAATTTCATGAGATATAAACCAATAAACCATAAAGTCAACACCGCAGTAAAACTATTAGCATAAATAAATAATACAAGTCCATTCCCACACAATAAAACACAACACTTTTTGCCCCATAAAGCTCGAAGACAGTAACAACACAGAGCCTTAAAAGGTCCCAATTTCAAAATCTAGTTGAATATTACAGCAGTTTTCGATTTATACTAGTACCTGAGCTCATTTCATATGTCTTTATTAGGCCGCACACTGAAATAGACGATAAGCAGCTCCCATCTTTAATTAGTCCTCAATCCTGCAAAAATGATGATTAGAACATATACTATTACAAATTAAAAATGATGATTAGAACATATACTATTACAAATAATTATATCGATCTGCAACGAGATTTACAGTCTTCACGTGAGTTGGTGTGTAGGAGAATATATATAATATCCTCTCTACGAGCTCCAACTTTTAGATGAGACGACAAATCCTCCCATTATCATCTTCTTACATATGAATGCTTGAAACAGCTCAATCCTCAAGAAATCAGTTACATTTTGGTTGTATAACAAATATGAGAAATTAAATCAAAAACCAAACATTATTGATGTAATTGAGAGGTAGTTCTTATGACTCAAATTTAAATTAAGCTAGCCTAGAAAGCACTTCTACAATGAAGAATCTGGTAGCTATTTTCTTCTGAAATATTGGTTCATAAGCTCGTTATAACAAGAAATGTTTGCGGACATCGGGTATTAATTAAATTTTGCAGCATAAATGGTTAAAATACCTCTTCGTCATCATCATCGCCTCCATCTTCCTTGTTCTTCTTAAGACGAGTAGTCCCACCCTCCTTGACGATAGGTAACTTCATTGCCCCAAAAGGCGTGTCCACGTGAATATTTCCTTTCATGGTATACCCCGTTCCTCTTCCCCTCATCATGTCCCACAGAGCGGATCCACAATCCTTTGGCCTAAAAGTGATGGGAATATCAATATACGTAATTCCCTTCTTTTGAATATTAGCAGATTTCTGGAGATCGGCACTACCGATGCTCACGTCAGACAGCCAAACCTCATAATCAAGATCATTAAGCCCCAGATCAAAGTCGTTCATGTTCTCCAACTTCAAATGAAGGGTCGCAACAGTTTCTTCGAAAGAGAATTTCTCAAATTTGATTTTCTCAAGATCAATATCCGGTTTATAAGGCACAGGGATCTCTCCCGTTTTCTCAATTGGAATAGTTATCCTACCAAACACCGGCACGTCGACTATAAGGTCAACTTTGACTCTGTAAGGAATGATGCTTCCAGGTTGTATATCAGCATATGTGTTCTTAATATCATCATATATAAGACAAATTGGTATCTTAACAGTCTCAGAGCCATGCGCGTGAATGGTACCGGCATCAGGAATCAACCCGGAAATTAGTTTCCTCTCGTCACTTTCGATTAAATAGTTTATATCGATTAGAGGGATAGGTACAGGATTTGGGTTTTTCACTAGGACATCCACAACTATATCGGCCTTTTCGAGACTGATGTGAGGGAAATGGATAGCGGATACGTCGGCGGTTGGCTTTCCAAATCCTATCGTTTCCTCAATTTTCTCACCAATGTCTTGGACGAAACCCTTAACCTTGCCAAAGAATCCTTCATCTTTCTTGTCTTCTTTGTCCTCTCTGTCCTTGACTTCTAGATCTCTTTCGACTCTGTCTGGATAGTCACTAGATGCCATATCTGTCAAGAAATATTTTCCAAATGTTGAAACAAATTAGACCATGGGATAAAGTTTTTCCAAAATAATAAGCAGTACAATAAATTTAACCTTATAAAATCACATAGCATGACGAGAATAGCAGAACATTCGGTGCTATGAGCTCGAAATTATAGGAATGGTGTATGGAAATTTTGTAAGATCAAACTGCTTCATATGCTGTTTTATACACGGAGTTTTAACGGCTGAAAATCAAATGAAAAGCTCTAAATCGTGAAATACGTCCTAGATCCCTTAATGTCAACACATCAGATACAAAACAGACTCTCCAAATCAAGAATGCATATCATCTCGAAACACAACGTGAATACCAATCCCACCACATAACCGAAACTTTAAAAGTAAATGGTAAAACCCCATGATCAAGATGAAGTTAAAGGTACAAAAATAATCGAAAGACCAAATATTTACCACACTTCTATTTCCTAATCCAATTTCTGATAAACTTTCAAGATCACCAGATCGGGTACTTTACAAAATCACACAGAGTACAAACAAAACCAAGCCATCTCCAAAACTTATTATATAGATTACAGGTGTTAGAGAACTAGATCCAGAACCCTCAAAATCACCATCAGAAAATGCAATTTCATCGCTCAAGTAACAAACTTTATGTCTCATCAAATGTTCCAAACATGGTAAAAGGCACTAAAATCCTCAAAGATCAAATCTTTTCTGCATTTCAATACCACTCTCCAATGTCCCATTCAAGATCCAGATCCTTAAACTGCAAATCCCATAAACTTTCTAGTGAAACATATTCAGATCCTTCACACAATCACAAAGTAGAAAAGAAACAAGCATCACCCAAATCTTTCATCTAGATTACACATGTAATAAAAACTAGATCAAGAACCTCAAATCACCATTACAGTTTGTACACTAATGTTTGAATATTGACAAAAGAATTCAAGAACAAAAAGGGGATCCAAGATTACTCAACGATGTACCAGAATTCATCAACAGATTGGCAAAAACAACTAAAGTCAAATGATCAGAATACATATAAAGTACAAGAAAATAATAAGAGAGTGAACTTTACCAGTAGAACTATTGAGAACAGCAAATCTTGGATGTGAGAAAATGTAATCAAGACTTTTGTTATGGTTCAGCACAGATCGAGTGGACTTATGACTTTTTATATATACGTGTATATATTATATTTATAAATATAATACTCTGTCTATACGCGGGGTTGATTATGATTAGTTTGAGGTTATTATGACAGTGAGAAGGTTAATACTTCAAAAATAATTAATAAACAGTGTTTAGTGAGAAAAAAGCCGTTCGATTGTTGATAAAAAGATGATAAACTAATTCCTTTGCCGACAATTGGTAAAAAGAGGGATTTTAACGCGGAACGGACACGTATGGCATTAAAGGGACCCCTACACTTGTCCATAGCTAAATCATTTATTTATTTTTTCTTGAAAATATTCTGAAGATAATTCACAAATATCTGCTTAAAAAAGGACAACTTCATATTGTTTTTTCTTTTATTTTGGTTGACAAGTGTCAGAATAGGACACTTGATTCAGTCCAATTGATTTTCTGATAGCGTGGAAATTGTAACTTTTATAATTAACTCTTTTACAATCTTGTCTCGCAGTATTCATTTTTTTCGAATAAAAAACTCGCTATAAAACACATAAAAAACTTATATTAGCATGAGATTTGAAAAAGTTATAACTTAACATAAATTCTTCCCGTATTTGTTAATTTTTATTTTAATTCTTAATTTTCGAACCCTAATTCAAAACTTAGGAGAAAATCAAAGTGGAAAGAGGCTGTTTGTAGGAATTACAGTGCTCTCCATATTTACACTTAATATTTTGAATAAAACAAATTTTCTGACTAAAACATTTTGCTAGAAAGTTGACTAGATATTTTTACACCGAGTATGAATGTTTTAAGAAGGCACTTTTGCTCATCTTCAAGTGACACGCAACACAATAGGATACATGACATGTGGGTTTTACACTTTTTATCATATTCTTTTAGACGTATGTGGATAATATCCATCTAATATGACAGAGTTTTAATTAGGTCTCGATAATATTAATGACCTCATATCTATCATTAGAGACAACTGAAAGAATTGTTAGTCTTGTCTCTTGTAGAGAGGAGATTACTGTTTTGCCCTTCTTTTAGTTTCAAATATTAACAAATTGAGTACATATATAAAGATTAATCATTTCATCTAGACAAATACAATATACTTATTTTCGGCAATATACTATTTATTAGTTGTGGCTACTTATGCTTTTCTATATTTATTTATATGGCTAAGGACTTTTTCACAGGATGCTCCCATCTGGGATTTCTGCACTCCTTATAATTACAATAATTCCTTCTGTGATGATATATCCATATTCTTCCATGTTTGCTTCTTGCACATTATCCTTATTTATAATCTGCATTTATGCACATGAAAAAATCACATCACCAAGTTACATTAAACAAAACAAGTTTGTAAGAGTTCAAAATTTGAATGTGCTAAGCTGTTAACTGGAACATACCATCACATTTATGCCAATCTTTGCATTCTTATCAACTATAGCCTTCCTTATAACTGAGCCTTCCCCGATTCCTACTCGAACGCCTGTGCCAATCTGCATCGCGTTATATCGTTTAGCCACATGTCAATGTTATAGAAAACTTGAAATTTATGCAAAATGATAGTTATGTCAATTTTTTGGAAAACTCTCATACTTGATCATAGGTATCAGATCCCATTATGATTGAATCTTCAATAACAGCTCCATTACCGATCCTCGACCTCATTCCGACTACAGAGCCCTTTATCCTGCATTGCTGATTTTAAACAACACAATCCAAAATTAATTAGAAATGGTCTAAATAAAAGTACTTGGACTTGTGTTCTTACACTGAGAATGCAACCATCACCAATGACGGAATCTGTAATAGCAGCATTGGCTATAAGAGTTGGAGGCAGATGCCGAGGTAAAGTATAGAGAGGACAATCTCTGTCATAGAAGCTGAAATGAAAAAAAGAAGTTTTTGTAAGTTTTTAAGTTGCAAAATGTTGGTGTGGCATTTAGTACAGATAGTTAGCAGTGCCTTTATTTTTGCTTCATCCTTTTTCCTGTTAATTTGGTGATCAGTACTCACTTATATGCGTTGTTTGTCTTCTGAATAGTTTCCATGTTTGCGCGGTAATATGCTCCTATGCTTCTCATATCTTCCCAATACCCCTCGAACTTATAAGCGCGAATCTGAGAAAATTGACGAAAAAGTTAAAAAACACATTGAGGAAAAATTGCATCAATGATCAAGAGAAAGATTATAAAAGTCTGACCTTCATTCCAAGAGAAACTGCACCTGCAATCACTTCACATTTTAAGTCATTCGCGGTGGGAAAATATTCCTTTAGGAGTTTTGTCATGATATTTCTGTTAATCACATAGATACCCATACTGGGAAAATTACAGGTCTCATTGGCATCAAAGTTTACCATGTTCTTTCCCTGGAGAATCGTTAAATCTTCTTGAGAATTAGCTTCATTTCTTGTAATAGTTATCTATGAAAAGAACACATGACAGAACCTTACTGTTATGGACTTCAGAGTGATCATTTCGGTATTCTCTGCAAACTCAATAACTTGGTTTTCGGCATTTAGTTTGCAAACGCCAAATCCTGGATCATCACCCTTCTTATTACTAAAAACTGATACAGTTATATCTGCTTTGTTTTTTCGATGGGCGTCTATAAGTTCTTGATAATCCATTGTATATAGATGGTGACCAGGGAGTACCAAAAACTCTTGAACCGGATACTCCTCTAGCACCCACAAACACTTTCTTATAGCATCTGCAGTTCCCTAAACAAAAACCGAACTTTCAGGACATACTTTACTTTGAATATGATTTCAATGGTAAATCCAAGAATGTGTGACAATGAACTAATTATTAATTATATTGAAACATTGAAACCTGAAACCAGCCATTGTATTCAGTAGTCTGGTAGGCTGCAATAACTTCAACAAACCCGTCCTTTGAGAGCCGTGCTCCAGAGTAAGCTCTTGCAATGTGGGAATTCAGAGAAGTGGAGTTATACTGAGTAAGTGCGTATATTTTAGTTATGTCGCTATTGATGCAGTTGCTCACGACAGCATCAATTATTCTGTAGTTTCCTGCTATAGGAACGGCGCCTTCTGATCTTCTCTTTGTTAAAGGGTAGAGTCTTGAATTTGATGATGATCCATCTCCAAACACAATTGCTGCAACACTCTGATGCTAATGAACACTTTATTATAACATTCTTAAATCCACTTAGAGACAATCGCGCTAAGATTTCAACTATATATGATGCATAGATGAAGTGTGCAAGAAAAGAAATATCATGAGAAAATATGTAAAAAGAAAATGCCATGCCTGCTGAATTATCACCTGGTTTGTCGGAGGGGATAAAGAATTCGGGCATTCGTGTTGCAGTGAATTCCTTGCAAACAAATACGAATGGCATCCGTCGCCAAATTGTGATGATGGTTTGTAATGAAAATGAGGGATATTAAGTTTCAAATGCAGTGAAGGAGATACAGACATGGCTAAGCACAGTTTGAACTTATTCTTTTATTATTTTCCTGTTTTGGTGGAGATTGACTAAGTTTATTGATAATATTTGCTATGAAGAATGTAAAAGAATCAATATTACAGAATATTTAGGTTTCTTCTTCTTCATGAATTACTAAGAGGCGATTACTGCACAACACCTTGCAAGACTGTCTTAGACCACTTGACATATGAAACATATGCCAGTGTACTAGATTTGTCTTTTCTCACAAAGAAATATTAAAAAAACAACTTTATATTTGATGCACAACTTCATTAAGTTAAAGTTAAGACAGTTATTCAACCTAAACATTCCCTTTTACTACAGACTAAGTTTATTAACGTACATTCTAAAGCTATTGTCTCCTTCTCTTTATTCTGTCATATAGATAGAAAGACAATTTTACCCTCAGTTCGAGGCCGTTTGTACCGTTTTAAGGGATGCAATGAAGATGTAATTATGTACAAAACTTCACTACTTTAGTCATACATATGTTTTTTTCCCAAGAAAAAAGGCATCATTAATAATCAAATTTGTGCTTGTTTGAAAAGGGAATTAAAACAGTGATGTATGCCTTAGTTTAGCAGTGTTGTTTATTTATTATTATTTATTAAAAAAAAAAGATAGCAGTGTTGTTTATTGAATAGAGAAAGTGTAGAGAAATGTTTGTTTATGTTGCGCTTTTGATTACATTATGTCCTTTTATAATTTTATATTAATTGAGACAGCATAACTTAAATTAGCTAGGAGCATGTTTACATGTTCTGGGATTTGGAAGACAACTTGGATGGAATTTGAAGTAAGGAAAATGATGATGGAGTGGACATGAAGTTAAGTATTCAAATAGATTTACTACTAGAGTGAAATTAGAGATATACATTTCTAACATGAAATTAGTTTATAATAATTATATCTCCTCCGTTTGTTACTCATTTGTTTAGTATTTTTGTGACTTTTTGCAATTGAAGCGTTTTGTTAGGTTTATGACTTGTTTATAATGTTTTCAATAATTTTGACCAGTTCAACCACATAGTCTTCCAATAATAATGTTTGAGTCTCTTATGCTTTACCCTCGTAACAAATGGAGTATTCAACAACCAACATATATTGAGAAGACTTTTACTCCTTGTCTCCTAACGTTGAGTAAAAAATGGCTTCTTGGCACTATAAAATTTAAAGAATGTAAGAAAACAAATGAAAGATAGAGATTGTGTCTTGGACGTGCCAAAAAATTGTAACAACAAGATTTCGTGTTCTTAAAACTCAAGTACAAAAAAGTTAGTACTTAGTTCATATGAAATTCATATTAATTTGAATAAATTAGAGTAATACTCTCCAAATGATTCTCTGGTTCTTCTCGATGGAGTTATGATCTTGAAATCCGGGTAGATCCAAGGTGCATTAGTTTTGATAACTTGCGAATTGATTTTGACTTGGATGTTAACTCTTGGTCTCAACGTGGCTTAATCTTGTATTAACATTAAACTTGACTTGATTTTCGAAAAGAATAAATTAAGATTTTAAATTTATTAAATCTCAATATTCTTTTAGAGGAATTTCAATCTACAAAAAAAGTCAACTCAAGAGCTTCACAAAATGATTTCGAGTAGACGGAAGGATTTGACCTTATAAAACATTTACTCAAAAACAGACACGAACTTGAATTAAAGTCTTGACTTGACTTTTTGAATGAACAATATAGTCCTCATATATATTTATTCGAACGCTTTGCAACTTTATCCCAAACCCAAGGGAACTTTCTTCAATTTCTCCCACGAATGACTTCAACATTTCTTTAGAACACTTCAGAGATCAATGAACTTGAATGAGAAAATGTACTTATAGATGATTTACGTTATATGTAGAGAAGAATAGTCTTGACTCTCGATACGATCAACTTTCAAGATAACAGTATCTAAGAAGTTATTTTTCTTGCATCTTACATAATGCTCAATGTATGCAAATTTTTATATTTTATTTTTCATCAACCCAACTTAACTTGCAATATTTATAAAATATAATATATATTTATAATATTTTTTTCTTTAGACAGACACGTCATGGGCGGCAAATTTCTATTTTATTCTCTTCTTCTTCTTCTTCTTGTTAAAAATGCAGTTAACAGAACATCACAAGTCATTTGGTCAACCAGGGCAAAATGGAGAATTGCAGGGATGATCTCCGGTCAATTCTGCCGTTTCTTCCGCCAATTTTCCGATCATCCGCCGTCTGCTGGCCGCCGCCGCTGATAGAATCATTCAAATCGCTATCAAAAGGCCCATTTCACAGCAAAGTCAACTCCGGTCAAACCCTAGCACTCGCAATTTGCGACCTACAGAGTTCTTTAGGGTTTTCATCGATCAACACCTCAGCCTCACTCGGCATTGCCTTATTCTTCGACGAAGTAAGCAATACAAATATTGTCGATTCAGTGCACTTAATTGATTTTTTCTTCAGTGTATGATCAACTCAATTCACAAGTTCTAGCATTTTCCAGTTAGGTTTTAGTTCGTTTGTTCATGTTGATCAACCAATTGACGTGTTCTTAGGTTATACGTGTATTATTTTTAGAAGCAGAGCAGGCCGTGTTTTGATATTTTAAGCCTAATTTGTCAGAATTTGGGTATGAGCACTGAGAAGTAGAGTGATTATTAGCAGACTAATCTGGCTTCTGTTGATATTTTTGTTTGATGGGTTGGATCAAGAGGGGCTTGTTTATTGCTACACGGTATTTTCGAGTTAACGAGATAGATGACTGGAGAAGAGTTTTATACTTTCATCTGTTGCAGTTTTTAAGGAACTTGTGTTTATTCAAAAGGTATCTTTTCGTTGTGTGGATCTGTTGAAATGGTTTGTTGATACTCGTTTGATTGTTTTTGCTTTAGTTGATGAATAAGGATGAGGCAGAGACGTGGTTTGGCGAAGTGGTTCCAAGGCTTGCGGATTTACTTTTGAGGTTGCCAGAATTGTTGGAGACTCACTATCAGAATGCAGGTCCCTTTAATGGAATGGGAACTGGTCTTCGGTTGTTGGAATCGCAACAGTCAGGCATTGTGTTTCTTAGTCAGGTAACACTGGGTGCATGGTATCGCTTTTGGCCGGTAAACATGTAGTTTAAAAACTACTTCATTTGCTGAACTAGAGAAGCTAACCTGTAAAATATGTCAAATGATTTTGCGTTCTTGATTTTCTTCTAGAAACTGAGAAATGAAAAATAAAGGTCTGACCATTGTGATTTTTGGCAACTTTGATCAATATGTTTAATTTACACCTTTAACTGACCTCAAATCTACTTGTCTTGCACCAAAATTATGAAGCATCAGGAATCATCTTTAGTCCTGCTGCTTGAAGTTTGAGCTGTATACGGCTCCGTCGATTTGAAATGACAGAGTTTTTACAATATTAGCATAAAAGAAAATTTGGTTGGAGTATGTGAATGTGTCTGGTGCCATGCATTTAGTAGTTAACAATATGATTCTACTCACAAAATTATGTTTGTTGCTTCTAACATATTTAAAGCGCGGGGAAAAGATGTTATCTTAATTTTATTAGAGCAACTTGAAGCTATTAGATGCTAGAAATGATTAGCCAGTAATATTGTAATACTTAGCTGTATATGGTGGCTTCTTAGCTTTAAATGAAATTTTTTCAATTAAGGATTTATGTGTTATGTGGGATATAGCTCTGTATGCCCCTGAAAATAATTTTCTCGTACTTTGCCCCCTACATTTTGAAGCAAGAAATTTTCCATCTATGTGAATTCGCGCTCCAATATCAAGTGCATTTTGGTCATTGCACACTTTTAAAGGGGCAAATTGCTATATTTTAAAATTATTATGGGTTAAAGTGCAAATTTTGTAAACGGATAGATACGGGGGCAGTACTTTTTAACTCATTTATAATTATAAGAGCAAAGTGATAAGTAATACCAGGTGTTTACACATTTTTTCTTAAAGCGAGTCAAACTTAAAACATTATTTATTTCAAGTTGAGAGTTATAACTAGTCATGACTCGACAATGAAAAGATTGAACACATAAAGAAATATTTATGCAGATACCATGATAAAAAAAATCCAAGGAGGCTAAAACTAATTTAATCACTTATTTTATGTTTAACATATGTTAGTGAGCAATTTCAATAAGCAGCAAAAAAAATAATACTCCAATTCAGTTTTTGGCACTTCAGCCCAGTATAATTAATGAACGAGTTGCCTTCTAAAAACAATATTATGGAAAACACAACTTTCATCTTTTTTGTCCAGTATCACATCTTTTGCTCAATGAAGAAAGTGAATTAAGATTCTTTCCCCACGTAGTATAACTGCATCAAACTATATTTGATCCAATGCCCGTTCTATTTCAGGAATTGATTGCGGCGATTCTGGTTTGTGCTCTGTTTTGCTTATTTCCAACCGTTAATAGAGGTGCTAAACATCTTCCACCAATCAACTTTGATAAGCTATTTGCGTACGTTTTCACCCACATTTTACACTTTTGAGTTGAGACTTCCGATATTTTTCTTGGAAAATGGTTGTGATTTTCCTGTCTGCCTACTCTAGTAGAAAAACTTTATCACATACCATGCAGTTCACCCGCATAAATCCTCTTTCGATTTTGTATGAATACATTTCTACAGAAGTGTTCCAGGAGTTAGCGCTACTGTATTCCAAAATCTACGTGACATTGCTTAAATCATTGTTATGATTGTGACATTTCTAAGTGTCCCAAAATTTCAGTCTATGCCACTCTGCTCAAATCTTTTTTAACAGATAAATTATTTTCACAATCAGATCATCAGATGCATAGTCTCATTTCATGTTCGTTGCAGGTGTTTCTCCTACTAAAGTCGTATAGTATTGATCTTTATCAATTAGAGCTTGGTGACAATAATATATTTTTTAATACAAAAAATTAATATGGTATTAGAAGCTGATGCAAGCATAACAAAGAGCTGTCTTGGTTTTAGTTCATTTTTTGCGTAAAACACGATTTGGCAAATTGGCCCTTGACTTGTAGACTAAGGGTATGTTCTGCATTGACGGAGAAAAGCAGGTGACACAGTCATGTCATAAATTCTTTATGAAACTTGGAAGAGAAACATTCAACTACTAACCTCCGATTTGTTAGAAGTAAATGGTGCTGGAAGAAGTAGTACTGCTACTCCATTTGTGATTACGTTTCTCTTCTTGCTTAATTTTTTTGGCTGTCACAGCTATCAGATTTTTCTTTTGTTATTGATAGTCGCTAGTAATAAATGGAAAATAGTTGAGTTTTACCTAATTGAAGTTTTTGATCAGATCCTTTTACCACTGTTTTATTTATTGCATGTGCTATTTGGGGGCAGGAAAACTGTTTCATGCAATCTTATTTACTTTCAGGTCTTTATATGAACGTTACGATGCGAGACAGGAAAATAAAATAAAGTGCATTGTTCACTATTTTGAGAGGATATCCTCGCATTTGTCTGTGGGAAATGTATCTTTTGAGCGAAAAGTTCTTCCATTGAAGAACAATTCATCTAATATCGTTTATCCAGAGATTGAATTCTGGAGGAAGTCAAGTAAATCTCTCTGCCAGTTGGAGGTATGAATGACCGATGCTAATGTTTTAGTAACACCCTTTGCCCCGGGACTGATTTCGTGCTTATCTGCCAAACCTTATGCAAAAGGGGTTTTATGCCCAAGTATATCTCTTATTTATTTACCGTTCTAAGCAGCTAGGTTTTTTTAAAGAGCTTGTTGTTCCTTTTAATCCAAATCCTACTAAAGGTGTCTTATCTCACAAACTATTTACTAGATCTTTTGTATGAATGCTTACATAGTTAACATTCAAACAAGAGCCATTTTCTGCTGTTTCTCTTAGTTTGCTGATGCTTATTGTTTACAGCTTTTCTTTTCACTCCTTTGGTAGGTCTGCGCTTCTGGTTTAATTGAAGATCAATCTACGGAGGCTCTTGAGGTGGACTTTGCAGATAAATACATTGGAGGTGGTGCCCTCCGCGGGGGCTGCCTACAGGAAGAGATCCGTTTCATGATCAATCCGGAACTGATTGCTAGCATGCTTTTCTTGCCTTCAATGGCAGACAATGAGGCTATTGAGATTGTTGGTGGAGAAAGATTCACAAACTACAGTGGTTATGCTTCTTCATTCTGCTTTTGTGGTGACTATGTCGACAAAAAGGAATTTGATTCGTTTAAAAGGCGTAAGTCAAGGGTAATAGCAATAGACGCGCTGTCCAAACCTGGAAAGCGACAATACGGACTCGAATGCCTCCTTCGTGAAACTAATAAGGCATTCTGTGGCTTTCTCGATCAACACAAAACTCAGACGTGCCTGACAATTTTTGGAGAAAACAGGCTTTCGGGAGCTTATTTTGCTGAAGATAGCAGAACTGCCCTTGGAATGTCAAAAAACAATATTTTGAATGCAGAAAATCCCACATTTCCCTTTCAAGACGACAAATATAACAGTAGTCAGATGATGGAGGATGAGAGGCCAAAAGATGAAGGTGCCATTGGTGTTGCGACGGGAAATTGGGGTTGTGGTGCGTTTGGGGGTGATCCGGAAGTTAAAGCTGTCATTCAGTGGTTAGCAGCGTCACAAGCGCTAAGACCTTTTATCTTATACTACACTTTCGGTTTGGATAAATTGGAGAAACTTGAGGAGGTAGTTCAGTGGATTATATCGCATAGTTGGACTGTTGGAGAACTTTGGAATATGTTGGTGGAGTACTCGACTCAGAGACTGAAAGGAAAAACCAAGGTTGGCTTTTTCAATTGGCTTCTTCCTTCTAAATACGATGACGATCCCATGATATTGGATGTGCCTCGTACGATATAGAATTCTGTATCATTTCTTAATTTGTGTTTGCTTTTATATATTTTTTGAACTCTGATTTGCTATGTATATCTCTCTGTACTTTTGAGTTGTATTTTCACTTGTGGGCATGATTACTAAGTAATAATTCATGTCACGATAAGGTGGTGCGTTGCACTTCTAGTTTTGGAACTGAAAAGGACCAAAAACGTTTGCATGACATGTTTTATCATATTTGTACTTGAATTCATAAGCATTAATAATTGCTTCTAGCTAGGTGAATTTATTTATTTAGTTTGAATCTAAGTGGACAAATTACTGATTTTGATTAATGCAGCGACAACATGAATTGCATACATATGAGTTTGTATTACATTGTACGTAAATATATAAGAGATTTTAATTCTTCTAATATAACTGAGAACAATGACTCCGTACAATTAATTTTTTTAGTATCCCCGATATAATTTTCTCTTATTTTCTTTGGAAATACAAACATAAAAGTCTTTACCACTCTTTTCATTGTGCTATATATTAGTTACATATTTTCTCAACCCAGGGATATGTATTTCCATGAAATACTTCCTCCAGTCAATGTTCATAGTATCAATATTAAACTTAAGTTTCTCATCTTCTGACATCTCTTCCATTAACATCTGGATATTGCCGGTGTGGAACCTTGCTCTGTAAAATCCAATAAATTCATACACCTTGCACAGTTGCTCAACATATGCCAATTTTGCTTTATTTTTCTTCATCGCTTTTGCCTCGACGCCAGCTTCATTACCCGTACCATTACTCCGCAAAAGTTCTTGTCTCGTATATTTCGAGAAGTCATTGAAATTATTGAAATACTTGATTTTCGCAACATGCTTTGAATCAACGAGAGGGTTTGCGTTAAAATATTCATGCAAAATCTCAAAGAAGTCGGAATATTTCAAAGGATTCACAAAGCTAGACGCCACCTGGTACACATTCAACGACGGCTTATTCATACTTCCATTCTTTGCAATAGCTGCAATTGCTGCGTTTACCACCATATCCACTGGTATCTAGACATGCACATATATACAAATACAAATTATATAAATAAGAGTAACCGGAAAGCTACTCATGTTTTACTCTTATCTTCTCAGGTAACTTCTATTAGGACGCAGATTCACTTAATATAAGAACTTACATAGGAAAGGAACCATATCATATTTTTTCCCCAACTGCATCGGCTATTATTATCGATCAAAATTATCTTTGATACATGTTTTAAGCTTTTAGTATATATTATGCTTTTTCAAGGAATTTTTTCTTAAGTACATCAGAAACCTTGTGATAATAGTCGGTGCAATAGTACTTTTGGTTATATAGTCGGCTAAATTTTTGCTTTCAGGAGGTTGGTGGAAAGAAAATAAAATAAAATTAATTCGTCATACTTACAATATCCATGCACTCTTCGGGATCAGCCAAAAAGGCTGGAAGTTGTCCTTTTCCATAAGAAATAATCACGGGATCAAACATCCTGGAACCATCAATGAAACAGTTTGAAGAACAATAGTTATATGACTTATATATATCATATCAGAAAATAAAGAGTTTATGGCAAATTACTCATTTGGTATCACGTTGAAGAGTACATAATATACTTATAACATTTAGCTAGTGACCAACATTCTGCTAGTGTTTATATATGGGGTATCTTGACACACACAAAATATACATGGGCAATTCGCTAAATCAGCATAACATATAGGTTTTGACGCCAAAATCCCGGACTATTGATCAAAAGAAACAATTCGAAAAAATAAATAATAACAAACCTATTTCCTTGTATCCACCCAGGGAAAGGCTCCTTGTAGCTACTTTCAATAACACTCGGTCTGATAATAAGCAATGACACATCTCCCTTAATCTCATTCAGTACCATCTCTCCCATTGCTTTCGTCATTTGATACGCATTATGCCATCCGTTAGAATTTGCCCTGTTACAATTTATGGTAATATTAACTTAACTTATTCAAACTGTTGTTAGAATTAAATTGATTATCCGATATATTATCGTGACCATAATAATATTAAGGGGAAAAAACATCCAACCCCATATGATATAGACTTTGTTTTATAAATTTCCACCATCTTTTAAAGAAAAGAAAACAAACCCTCAATCTTTTCAAAAGTGTGCGAGTTGCCCCACTGTCAACTTTCGGGCGGAAGGAAATTTCATTTTCGTTGCAATTTGAAGAGTAAACATGGTAATACATCTAGATTTAACAATAATTTCATCTCAATTTCCAAATTTAGGATTTGAAAATTAATGATAAAAAATTAGGGTAAAAAAAGAGGAACAAATGACAAAAAGTATAAGGAAAAAAAGGATATTTTATTGAAATTGGGGCTAAATCGAAATGAGCACCCATATTTACACTTCAAATCCCGGCCAAAATGAACTACCTAGTGGAAGACTCTTTTTTACCATGGGGCATTTTGCACATTTTAAAATAGGTTGAGTGCAGGTTTCTATATATTTTTCTAAAGATATAGGTGCAATTATCAAACGGCAGGGTTTGATGTTTTTCTTACCTAATATTAAGATAATTTTGTGTTGTTAACTTCCTTACTTCAACTTGTATACTATTTTAGCACGCACAAAAACTTTTACTCTTGCCAAAACTTAATTTATGAATGCAAAATTATGTAGTGAATGGCCTCTCATGGCCTAGCCTTTTCAATTCTTTGGTCACATCATAGTCCGTGGAGCCATTACAAGATTCCAATGCCATGTTAATTTCATCTATGACATCCTGTGGAGCAAATGAAGGTTGTAATAACTCATCGTCCTCCTTTCTTCTATTTTCTCCGGTGATGAATGGCTTCTCGAATATTGTCCCTTCTCTTTTTCCATTAACATATACTGAAAATTAACCCGAATATATACTTCATGATCAACGCAATTAGCTCATAAAAAAATAATTAAAAGTACTATTGTTAGACCTTGTTCTCTAACAATGTTTCTACGTACCAGTTGAAATATGGGTAAAAAGCTTTAGCTTCTTGCAGGTCTTAGCAAACCTCATTAATCGTTGAGGGCCATTCGCGTTTGCCTCGAGTAACAAGTCGTACCTAAAAAAGTTATACATGTTTATTTAATAGAATTAAATAATTAATATACAAATATTTAAAATGACCTTATTCTTTTCTAACTTTAAAATAATACAGAAACCGTAGGACGAACAAACCTCTCATTCATAGTTGTGCACGCTGCAGATTGGATTATCACATCTACATCATTTTTAATTGCATCAGCAGAATTCAAGTTCATTCCAAGACTTGGTTCACAAATATCGCCAGCAATGGGTATCAACCTCTCACTCACAAATGCGTTGTATGATTTTCCATATTTCTCTTTCAGACAACTAAATAACTCTGAATCGATAACCTAGTAAATAAAGAAAACAACATGTACACTAATCTTTGACTGGGACATACAACAAAACTAGATTTAAAAAAACTAATTATTGGGTTAGAAAGTGAGACATACTTCTTTTGTCAATCTAGCTAGCGCAGCCTCCTCATCTTTTGCCTTAATCAACATGTAGATTTTACCCACTGATGTAGATCTTAACAACTTTTCCACAAGAACTACAAAATAACAACAAAGGTATATATTAAATACCGGAGATAATTGCTCTAGCTTTCTTGTCAAGGAAAACTCGACAGAAAAAAAGGTTGTACATAAAAGACAATCATAACTTTTGATTCAATGCTCCTATTGAAGCCCATAGTATGTATAAAATCGAAGGGTTTCAGCGCAAATTTTGGATTTTTTAATTAGGTATTATTAGATTTTGTCTCAAATTAATTAGGACTTTATTTTCTGTTTCGAAATAGGATATCTGTACAGGATATGTAAAGTTCATTATTATTATTATTATTATTATTATTATTATTATTATTATTCATTTCAAAGATTCTATTTCAACAATTTTTTTTTTTCAAAGATTCTATTGATAAAATCAAAATTTATTCAAATCCTGGTGGATTCAAGTATTCTTTATCCGAGATGCTCTAAATTGTCACGTTTCCATTCCGGGTTATTTCCAAAAACAATATTGCAATAAATACAGAACAATGATGAAATTTATATCATTTTACATCATATACGTATACATGCATGTACCTTTCCCAACAAGACCAGTACCACCGGTGATAAAAATGTTCTTCCCCCTGAAAAACTCAACAATGCCTATGCCACCACACGACTCCTCTTGCGCTGCCAGTTCGACTTCACGGCTAGGCTGGAGAACGAGCTTACAGGGAATTCTGGCATAGCCATGGTGATTATAATTAACTCTTGCATACTTCTTGGTTTGATAAATAGTTGTTACGGGCAGTTTTGCTTCTTTGCCACATTTCTTGAGTGAAAATTTGGTTGGAGGGCTCAGAAATAAGCTTAGAGTTGGAGACATATTGTTGCCAGTGAATCTGACTGGTGCATTTTTCTGCTGGAAGTAAGCTTGTATATATATAGGGAGAAAAATATGTTTTCTGGAACATGCCAGAGTGGGCCTTAATTGTTCATAATCATATAGTCATAGTATGCATGAGGATTCATTTAACTTAATTAATTACTGACTTGGATCCGGATGGCATGTGATTTATTAACTCTAGACTGATTAATTTCTTGAAGCTGCACTGAGACACAAGGGAGATGCTTTTGGTAAAAATGAATCAACGGCACTAATCGAACCGATCACCAAATCGATGAGTTTATTGGGTACATTAAAAGAGCTTTGACACAACACCCACTTCTTATATGAAATAGACATATTACGAAATAATTACAATTTTAGTATTCTAATTTGACATCATTTCTTTTTTCATACCTTAATAACTTGACAGCTCACGATTTGGTATTCTAATTTAGCAATTTTTTCAACTTTGATACTCTAACGTCGACGATTTCAAACTTCTTCAGAATTTTCTACGTGGCACAAAATTTGAGGATATTGACCCAGTCAAACTAACAACTCAACAAAATCGCCATGTTGGACTCCACATGAAAAAAAAAACAAAATTTAATTCTTAAAATAAAAATAAGAAGAAATAATAACAAAAACAAAAACTATTACCAAAAAAAAAATTAAAAAACTCTCATTTCAAATTAATGTAAACTAGATTAAAATTTTGAAAATAATTTTAACAGGTTTTTCTAATTTCATAAATTCAATATTAATTAAAAAAATAAAACCAGGGAAGTAATCTTCCCTGATTCACCGCGCCACCCCCTAACCAACCTCGTCAACGCAGAGGGGGAGTGATCGTGTGCGGTGGAGGCACATTGCAACAACCGTGCACGTTGAAGTCGCAATCCTTTCCTGACAGAAGGAATGAGGGTTGTCGGTGGCGCATCAGACGGGGGCGGGTGCAACAGTGCAATTGTTGCAGATCTTAGAGCGGAGGTGCTTTTCAGAGAGGACGTTGGACTTGTTGGTTGTGTGAGAAGCAGTGCTTCGCTGTGTAGTAGAGAAGCAGCCCCTCTTGCTGCAGAAATTGCATGTTGTTACCATCTTCCGTTGATGAGGTTGGTAAGGGGGCAGGGTGGGGTGGGGTGGCGTGGTGCGGTGCGGTGAATCGGGGAATACGACTTTCCCTTTTTTTTATAATAAATATTTTGTTTTTTAACTAAAATTAAATTTATGAAATTAGAAAACCTGTTAAAATTATTTTTAAAAAGTTTAATTTGGTTTACCTTAATTTGATTTTTTTTTTTGTAATTTGTAATATTTTTTATAATTTAATTATTTGTTTTGTTATTTTTTCTTTCTTATCTTTATTTTAAGAATTTTTTTCTTTTCATGTGGAGTCCAACTTGAAGAATTTTACTGATCTTTGCTGAGGTTCGCTTTTTTGTTCAGTCCATAATGTTGTAAATGAAGGTTTGCATTTGGAACCTAGATATGAATTCCCATTAGAAGAAAATACGTACTCAAGTAATGTATTTTCAATTTCTAAATTTCGAAAATAAAAAGTCAAAAATAAAAAGAGAATTGGAGTCGATCACAACTTATACAAGTTACAAACAAATCCTTAAGATATAGAAAACGTAACTATTCTATTTTAGAAAATACTCAAAAGTTAGCTGGTAGCTAGTTAAGGGCACCAACTTTCTAAATACAGAAAGAAGATAGCCGTTAATTAGGTGATCTGCGCCTCTTTTCACTCTTCTCTCTTTTTTGTACAAGCAGTAGATCCATTCATCATTGTAAACCCTTGAATCTTGATCATTCTGTAAAATTAGGTTAGATTAATAGAGAGAGAGGGAGAGAGAGTTCATCTTAAACTCTCGATCAATTTACACTTTGTAATCGTTAGTTTCAAACATTCAATTCAATCGTCAATACGAATTATCTTTTCCTATTATTCAATTGTTGATCTTAAGAATTCAATACAAACTAATGAATGAAATAAAAAATTTGAAGTACAATAATCACATATTTGATATTAAATTCATGTAAAAGGGTACCTCAAAGAAAATATATATATTTGGCCTCATGGTTAGGTTTGGCGTACTGCAGCTGCCTCCACTTCACCCCTAGCCGTCCGCCCTTGATTAGGAGAGATGTAGCAATAAATGTGAATAAGTGCATTGCCATGTAACGGAGGATAACTAAAGAAAAGTGCAACAACTCTAATTGTCTACAATCATTTTCTTTAGTTTATATAGGTTTATCATCGTTCTATAGCCGTATCTCCAAGTACTCCGCAGAATTAAAGATAAGTAATAAGTGCTGTAATATATCCATATATAAATTATATATGTAGCTATTACCTAGTTATCTATTGAGCATATTACATTACTTTATTCTATGCCAGGCAACTATTCAGGTTCTCCCTAGACTCTATAAATAGGCAAACGGCACTATCATAATCATAAAGGAGCATTATTCAAGATGGTCGATTTAGAATTGTGTTTGATGATACTTGGACATGATATACGTGGCAAATGACTAATGGATTGACTTGGCAAACAATGAAACCAACATCAATTAATTGCTAGCTAGGCCATGATCATGATGATCGTCCGACCCTGCAGCAAAGGTCAGAGCGATCATCCGGTCGTTGAGCCACGACCGTTCGCCCCAACCAAAACTAGAGCCCTTCCATCTGAGTGATCCGACTATGCCTCGGACTTTAGCAGGCCTTCCACAACAGGTGGCACGTTTCACATGATTAGAACGAGTCATAGATCATCCTACGAGATTTCTAGAATTAATTACCCGAGGTCCAGAAAATGTCGTATTTGAATTTTATCGTCCATAGCACGATACAATTGTGTAACATCCTAAGCTGAACTATATGGCTATCAAATAGTCTAAACGTAACGACCTAGTTTTCTTCCATGGAGTTAAATTTATATAACAAATGAAAATATCCCGGTCAGTCTTCTTTGCTAAAATACTACCCTTTGTTAATTACGCACATATTATGAGTTACTTATACTCTTGTCGGTTTAGACTTGCTTAGCTGCCTTCGCTTGCAATCTCTGGTATGTGTATAAACGAGCTTTTTGCTGGGCAACTTGCAAGCGAAATGATGCAGCGTAAAATAGTCTAAACATATGTGTACATGAGTTCTCTTGCCAGATTTGTTTTTCCTGTTTGAGATTCATAGTTATGATGTTGAAATGTAATGTGTTGTTCTTTTTCCTAATTAATTAGATTCTTGGTCATAGGACAGTTCCACCATTAATGTTTTTCTTATGACATTTGTATTGCGAATGATGAAGTGCAAAAAGATGGACTTTCTGAGTTTCGTGGCTGCAAAGAATTGATGTTACCTGACAAAGTATATATAAATGGTAAAATTCATATTATAAGCAAGAATATAGAGAATATAGAAACAATATTTATCACATACACACCGGAAAATTCAGATAAAAGAAGACCTTGATTAATGTTCATACATGGCGAATAGACCTCAACAATAATACAACAACTACAACCAAGTTTATATTATCTATTAATTATGGTAAAGTGTAGGAACCAAAAGAAACTTCTCAATAACCATAAACATAAAACTTATCAATGACATATATCAACTATAGACGCAAAGTATGGTAATTAATTACGTGCAAATAATTTGACATTAATATTGTTTAACTTCATCATCACATCTTTCCCTTCAACCCCCGCCCCACACACACACCCCAATCACTTCCACTGCAGACCATCTCTCATGGTAAAAATATACTCTGCCCTAGGTATTCGTTTTACAACTCAATATTGATGGATTTTGATTGGCGAACCCCCAAGAGATGAAGGATTTGTAGTATTGTTCAGTGCATTGACAATGGGAATGTCATAATGGATTTTTCCTTCCACATTATGGTTCACTACTAATAAAATTGCCGAGATTTGGGCCTTTAAAGGATGGCGTAGTCCAAGTTCGACCGTAATTCATTTCAAGTCTCACAATTTTTGCGGAGTACGGAGTCTAAGAACTTGTATTTTTTGTTGTTGTTGGTAGATCCATGATTCACTTGGTACTACCTATCATATTGAAAATTATTTTAGGATATTGTTACATTGATGGAGTGGTGTCGAGGTGCCACTAACGAATAAGACGATAAAAGTTATTTTCTAAAACTTCTAGGCGCTAATCTCCTATGATCTCATTAAAACAATGTATCAACTCTACTAATCGACTCGTATCGCCTCACCGTGCAACAGTTAAATGAAATAATTACAATAAAATGTAATTTCTTGAATGTGTGTAAAATAGAAATCTAATACGTAATATTCAGTCAAGAATTAAAGTGACATGTAATTAGTTGTAACAATAATATATGTGTTCAAATACGTTTGTAATATTAGTATAAATTTGGATTCCTCTTTATTTTTTATTTATTTATATGTATGTTGCATGGATGATGAATTTTCTTCTGACATACTTATATATTATTTACCGGACACAAGTACTCTTCAAATACTTATTTTTATAAAAAAAATTAAATAAAATGAAGGAGGATGTATTTAGTTTACACATCGAATTACAAAAAATAATATGAAACATAATATAAAAACCCACGTTATGCCCTCAACACGACTTCCCCCAAATTATTGGCGGCAATTTTTCTTTCCTTTTTAATTAAAAAATCCAGTTGTAGAACAGAATACGTGCTTTAGTCAAAAATGGAGAATTGCAGTGATGATCTGCGGTCAATTCTGCCGTTTTTGCCGTTAATCCTCCGATCATCCGCCGTCTGTTGGCCGCCGGCGGTGATAGAATCATTCAAATCGCTATCAAAAGGCCCAATTCACAGCAAAGTCAACTCCGGTCAAACCCTAGCACGCGCCATTGCCGACCTACAGAGTTCTTTAGGGTTTTCATCGCTTCATTCCTCTGCCTCACTCGGCTTTGCCCTCTTCTTCGACGATGTAAGTAAAATCTTTTAATATTTTCTATTCAGTGATCTTGTGTATTGATTTTGTTTTCGCTTTAATGATGTAATCGACTCAATTTGTAAGCCCTAGACCTTGAATTGAATCCAATTAGGGTTATGTTCATCTTTTTTCATGTTACTTGGTAGAAAAGGTGGTCAACTGCCTGGTCTTTCGCTTCAACTGATGCACAAGTTGACTGGAGAAGAGTGTTTGTATTTTTCGTGTATTGGGTGTTCTTGAGGAACTTTTTGCTTTTTGATCAAGCAGAATCTTTTTTTTGAGTTAATCTTTTAGAAGTGGTTTGTTGACTCTTTTTTTACTTGATTTACTTTAGTTGATGAGTAAGGACGAGGCTGAAATGTGGTTTGGCGAAGTGGTTCCAAGACTTGCAGATTTACTGTTGAGGTTACCGGAATTGTTGGAGACTCACTATCAGAATGCAGGTCTCCTTTATGGAATGGAAACTGGTCTGCGGCTATTGGAGTCGCAACACTCAGGCATTGTGCTTCTTAGTCAGGTAACACTGGTTGCATGTGATCGCTTTTGTATAGTGAACAGGTAGTTCGAAAATAACTACTGCATTTGCTGAAGTGTTTTGTTTCTGGTTGGGGCCAAGTTGTAAATATGTCAATTGGTTGTGTTAGTGCCTTATTTTTAGAAACAGAAAAATGAAAGTGATTTTCTGACCATTTTATGTGTATATGATTTTGGCAACCTTGAATAATATGTTTAGTTTACACATCTGCTGAATCTACTTCTCCTTTACCAAATCCCATAAGCATCGGGAATGAGCTTCAGTCTTTGTGATTGAAGTTCAAGTTCCCTGTCTGATGGCATGCTAGTAATTAACTATATTAATCTACTTTCGGACTTAAGTTTGTTGCTTCTAACTCATATTAGCTATATATATGCTGGCTTTTTAACTATAGGAGGAAACTTTTCTCTATAGCAGTTTACCCCTTAAATTTGGAAAAAGTTAAGTTCTTCTAGGTGGTTTTTGACCATTTTTCTTACATATCTTGAGGGCTTTGTGGTCATTACACATTTTCAAGTGGGCAGAGTACTTCTTTTTTTAAAAGAAAAAAGGATAAGAGCACATTATTTTGTGGCCAAAGTGCCACCCTTTTGCATTTCCAGTAAAAATGTGCTTATATTTTAATTTTTCGGAGTAAAGTGATTAATTAAACTAGATGTAACACTTGTTTTAAGGGAATATTCAAACTTAAAACAGTTTTCGAGTCATTAAAAGTTACAATTTCTCTATTTTAATAGTAAAATAATCTCACACGTGAAAAGTTATGTGTGCAGACACAACAATGATGAAATACTGTAGAAATTTAAAACTAACTTACTTCAATTGCTACGTCATTAATACTATTATGCTAGCTAAAACAGTTGTTCTGTGATCAAGTCTGTCTATACTTTTAAAGCATTAATTCGTTATACATTATATATGTAGTTGTTGTTTCTGAAATAGTGCAAAAGACCACTAGTCTGATTAATCACTTTTGTGTTTAAGGTGATCTAGTGAATAAGTTTAGTAAAATGCTGAAATTTTATCCACAAGACGGTTTTTGGCATTTTATCTTTGGTAATAAATAAACATGTTGTCCAGTTAAAATTAAGAAAACACGGGACTATGCCCACCTAAATTATGTGGTTTCACTAAATCTGCACTTTGCGTAAACATTTTGAACTGTTGCACTTTGTTTTTAAAGGATGTGTAACGACCAAAAATGTCCTTAAGAATTGCAAAAAGAATGTGAACAAAAGTTTCCTTTTTTTTGGGGGGCGGGGGTGGTGGGGGGGGGGGGGGGTGGGGGTGGTGTGGTGTGGTGTGTGCAATACGTTTTTGAAATTTTAAGGGGGCATAGTTATCTTTGTTAAAACGCGAGCACAAAATGCTAAAAAAATTGTTTTTTTGAGGGATGGTTGTGCTTATTATCCTATTTATTTCTATAGTTTTAGCCCTTCAATAGATTTATAATTGACGTTATTTAGTTTTCTGCTCCGACTCTTGTCAAAGATATTGGGGACGTGACTAAGGCTATTAATCTAGAGACTAGGTCATAGTATAGTTTCGGAATATCCATTTATTCGTCAAGTATCACATTTTTTCACTCAATGAAGAAAGTGAATTAGGATTCTTTTCCCATGCATCACAACTGCATTGGACCATGTCTTTGATCAGATGTTCGTTCTGTTTCAGGAATTGATTGCAGCTCTTCTTGTTTGTGCGCTGTTTTGCTTATTTCCAACTAATGATAGAGGTGCCAAGCATCTTCCACCAATTAACTTTGAGAAGCTATTTGTGTATGTTTTCACCTACATTTTATACATTTGATAATTGAAACATTTCATAATTTTCTTGAAAATGGTTTTGGTTTTAGCAAAACTTTATTTTACACCATGCAGTTTAAATTGCTTCATCTTTTACTATCAGGTCTCTATATGAGGAGTATGATGTGAAGCAGGAAAATAAATTAAAGTGCATTGTTCACTATTTTGAGAAGATATGCACGCAATTGTCTATGGGGAATGTCTCGTTTGAGCGAAAAGTTCTTCCTTTGAACAGCTCATCTAATATTATTTACCCAGAGGCTGATTTTTGGAGCAAGTCAATGAAATCTCTGTGCCAGTTGGAGGTAATGAATGGATGATGCTAATATTTCAGCTCACAGTAACCACTGCACACGCACCCCCTAGCCAAGATGAATTTGTCCATATCAGTCTGGTCACCCAAGTATTTCTCTTCTTTATTAACTATTCTTAGCTGCTGAGATTTTATGATGATCGAGTTTGCCATTCTTTTAATCAGAAGTTGCCTCCTGTCCTCTAAAAATTATCCATTTTTGTATGAGTGCTTTACAAAGTTAACATTAAATTGTTTACTCTATATTGTCATGCGCCACGTCCTGCTATTTCTCTTAGTTCGCTGCTGGCTTACTTTTCATGATATACTTTTTTGTCACTCCTTTGGTAGGTGTGCACTTCTGGTTTAATCGAAGATCAGTCTAAGGAGGCTCTGGAGGTAGACTTTGCAAATAAAAACATAGGAGGTGGTGCCCTCCGCAAGGGCTGTGTACAAGAAGAGATTCGTTTTATGATCAGTCCAGAACTGATTGTCGGCAGGCTTTTCTTGTCTTCAATGTCAGATAATGAGGCTATTGAGATTGTTGGAGCTGAAAGATTCTCAAACTACAGTGGTTATGCCTCTTCATTCCGCTTTTGTGGGGACTGTGTCGACAAAAAAGATTTTGATTTGTATAAAAGACGTAAAACAAGGATAGTAGCAATAGATGCGTTATCCAGGCCCGGAAAGAGACAATACGGACTTGAATGCCTCCTTCGTGAAACTAATAAGGCATTCTGTGGCTTTTTCGATCAACACAAAATTCAGAAGTGTCATTCAGTTTTCGAAGAAAACCGGCTTTTGGGAGCTCTTCTTGGTCAAGGCAGCGGAACCGCCGGTGTAAAGTTGAAAAATAATATTTTGACTGCAGAAAATCCCACAGTTCCCTTTCAAGACGACAAATATAACTGTAGTCAGATGATGGAGGATGAGGGGCCAAATGATGAAGGTGCCATTGGTGTTGCCACGGGAAACTGGGGTTGTGGTGCTTTTGGTGGTGACCCGGAAGTTAAAGCTGTCATTCAGTGGCTAGCGGCGTCAGAAGCGCGAAGACCTTTTATCTTATACTACACTTTTGGTTTGGATAAATTGCAGAAACTTGAAGAGGTAGTTCAGTGGATTATATCACATAATTGGACTGTAGGCGAACTCTGGAATATGTTGGTGGAGTACTCGACTCAGAGGCTGAAAGGAAAAACCAAGGTTGGTTTTTTCAATTGGCTTCTTCCCTCTAAATACGATGATGGCCCAATGACTACATAAATTTCTGTATCATTAGCTAATTTGTGTTTGTTTATATATATATATATATATATATCCCGAGCTCTGATTTGGTTTGTGTATAAATTTGTACTAACGAGCTGTACTTTCTCTTGTAGACTTGATAATTAACAACGCATGTCATCATAATAAGGTAGTTAGTATTTGGCGCTTCTTGTTTTGAATCTTAATTCCAAAGCCTATTTCTTAATTTCATGTCATCAAATTGGAACAAGTGGTGGCATATTTGACCAGTTATAATTGTTATCTTCCAGATTTCATCATAGATACCTTTAATTTAAGCATAAATGAAACGGAAGTGAATGTGAGGGGCCTTTTCATACCAAAAGCCTCGAGAGTCATTCACATAAATTGTAAGCCACTTTGCTACAAAGTGAATGAAGTAATGTTTTGTGTAACGTTCTTCTTGAATCAATTGAGAGATTGTGCCAACAGAATATAGTTGTGTTGTAATTTATGTCAATTGAGAGATTGTGCCAACAGAATCAAACACATAACACTGTGTAGTAATTTATGTTAATTGAGAGACTATGCCAACAAACTCAAACACATGTTGTTGTGCAGTAATTTATGTAAATTCATGAGTCAAGAAGAGGAAATGCGTTAGTCTACTTGGAAGATATCGACTTAAAACTTTAAGGGATTAATTCTTTCAACTAATATACTATTCACTTTCCCCATTTTTTTATAGTGTCGGATAATTCATCATCACTTTGAAATCTCAATATTTTTATGCATGTGTGATATATTACATACCTAAAAAATAGATTCCATGCCATATACAAACCTTCTCTTTATAATATAAATGAAAAACAGTACAAACAGTGAATTTATGTGACACTTCTTTCAAGATCGATCACCCGGTACTTCAGAATTTTGTAGGTATTCTTTTGAGAATTATGAAGTTTGTATGAAATAAATTGACTTTTTTGTTTTGAGTCTTTTTATATTGTTTTCTTTTACTAAAAAAACAAAAAGAAAATTGTTGTAGTGAACGTTTTTATTTCCTATACATACGTTTCCTTTTTTTGTTTTTTTTTTGGGTATAAAATGTTGCAACCATATATCTTTCATTACCTGTGGTAGCCGGAAGCTGAACCGGACGTCGACTCCCAGCCATAATATGTATTGTTTTTCGGACTAGGCTCGCTTCCTTCACCACTTGACACCGAGTAAACGCCTCTATCCTTTATACTCACATAGTCGGATTGCAAAGCGCCGGCAATAAGAGTATCATCGTGTGCCGTCATATGAGGAAACGCATCGCTCGGTGGACATTTATGTGTATCACAAGCCGAACATTGGGCGCAAAGACGGCCGCTCTGCATGCGTGAAGCACCACCAATAACAGCTGCTCCCGTCAGGATCGCAAGAGCAACAAAAACGCCATAATAGTGGTGATCCATGCCTTCGCCTGTGTTTGGATCTTTGGTAAACGTATAGCTGTATAGAGAAACATATATACGATAAGTTTCTTCTTGATTTCATCAATTTTGGATGCATATGTACATTAATACATGTAGATTTGTTTTGTTAGGATTGACTGGATGAAGTTAAAAGTTGATAATATGTATGTTTTTTTGTTGCTTTTGAACATTGAAGTTAACTACATTGAAACTAACTGTAGTATCGTTTCTGTTCGGCCAAAGATATACTCTAATTAATTGTCCTGATTCAAAAGGCTATATATGATTATGCAAAGTTGCAATCCTTCACTTATTTATTCATGTATGTTGGAATTAATTACCACGAGACACAAACATCCCGCAAATTATAATAATACGTACCACAAAAGTATTTTTACTGGTACCATGAAATCAGCCAATTATATTGTTCATATTTTCCATGATACACTCAACACTTACCAGTTTTATGTTCTCTCGTTTTATATTTTCTTCTTTAGTGCACCCAATCGTGTAAAGCTGAGGCATATTCCTCAGATTTTGCTTTTACCCAGGGCTGTAGCTCTAGCTCGCTCTTGCAGTAGAACCCCTTGCGTCAGAATTTAACATTGTTCAGCTCAGTTTCTTTAACAAACATCTTTTTGGCCCTTCACAATTTCAAATCAAATATTAAAGGGCAATACTTATTCCATAATTCTACTACGTACATGAACTATTTGTAGCATATAATATTTGACCTGGTTTCATTGGTCATGCCGAAATGCATGTGACGTGATCCTAAGAATTGACAACTCCATTCGAAAATGCATAAAAACCCCGTGTTTTAATTACCAACTTATTTGTAGATTTCGAAATTTTAAGTGATCTATTCCGACACAAGCATTGTCGTATCTTGATAAAATGAAGAACTCATAAATATCATGGTTAAGCAGAACAATTTCGTCTAGCTAGGAAACAAAAACATCAAACTTCATATTACTTGAATTATCTGGAATGCTAGTAATCTTCCATTCAGTTCCACCGACGAGCCATTTTATGTGCTTAATTTCGTTTATCATCTAACTTCTAGCTTCTAACGCTATAAGTCTATGGTCCCGCTTATATATGTTAAGCGAGCTGTAAGATTTGATCTTACACCCGCTAGTAGATACTAGATATAATCAAAAACTTAAGTACCCTCTTTGAATTATCTATCCATTTCTTTTTAAGTCTCACTCAAATTCAAGATACTAGATATGATCTTACACCCGCTAGTAGATACTAGCTAAAATTCAATATTTTGTGTTCTCTTTTAGTGACTGTTTCCTTGCTTGATATTATTCGTTTTAAGTTCTTCCATCATGATACGGAGACTCTAAGTTATAATAATTAGCACACAAATATTACTAATTGAACATTGACCAAAATCAAATAATTGTAATAACTGTTGTCTCTAAGATCACCTCATGATCAGCCTTAAGGCCCTTAACATTTATTGCAGCGCATCGATTAAGCCTCGCTTCCTCTTCCATTCATTTTCCACCGACGATACTACTAATTTAACATTGACCAAAATCAAATAAGTAGTGTAATAACTGTTGTCTCTAAAGATCAACCTCATGAGCCTTAACATTTATTGCAGCGCATCGAAGCCTCGCTTGCTCTTCCATTCATTTTTCCACCGACGACTGCACTGTCTCTCCATTCCTCTGAAGCGCCAAGTACGGATTTGCTGATAAAGATTGGTGCATGTATGCTTCATTTGGATATCATATCATGATCTAAGGCTATTTAATTTTACGGTCCCGCTTATCTTAAGTTGGCTGCAAGATATGATCTTAGACTTAGACCCGCTACTGGATGCTAGATCAAGAACTCACCATCTTTGAATTTTTTTTTTTTTTTTTTTTGAGTTTCACTAAACTCAACTCAACTCCATTCTGTTTATATGTTACAAATCTCCAATTTGATGAACCCCAACAAGCAAATAAATGCACACATTGACGAAATCTAAATGAAACATATTATATTTGACACGGTCATGAACTTACATAGTTACACATGGTGTCATTTACTTTAGAATAAGGTTGAATGTAAGGGTTAACTGCAACAAACTCCTCGATATAGTTTTAGTTGCATATTTCTTCTAACCTATGAAAATGTGTGATATGCCTTTTAAGATATTGATTTAGTGCAATTTACCCCCTTAAATTATTGATGAAACTTTAATTTCGAGACATGTTTATGCATTTTTTTTGTTAAATTAGGCATTAAGGCAAACTCAATGGATTGTGGTGCATATTGCATATTTTCATGAGTTATGTGGTCAAATGCAACAAACCCCAAGGTTGGGTTGCCGCAATAAGCCCTAAATATAATAATATTGATACCTTAGTTCTTAGGTACGAAAAATACTATCTACTTGTACTTTGAGTTGTATTTTCTCTAATTTATTAATTTACATATTTTATGTCGACACAACGGGGAATCAACTTAAAACACCTCGTCAGTTCCAAAACCTGCACGGAACGTCCTTGTGCTTTGTTAATTATTTAAACAACCCTCGGATATTGGATATTTTTGCAGAAAAAAGACCTTCATGAAATCTGCCATAACTTTTGATCCCGTGCTTCTTTTTGGACTCTTAAGATATCAAATTGAAAGACTTTGAGTTTCCTATAATCCAATGAGAAATTTAGGCCCAAACTCGACGTTTAGGATAGCTGCAAAGCCTAGAAGTTTTATGTCGATTTAATTAGGACTTTACTTTTATTAGAATTCTATTTCCTTTTCGTGTTAGGGTTTCCTTTTAGTACTATAAATACATTGTTTCTTATTATTTTCTAGCATCTTGTTTATCATTGTTAATAATATTTGAATTTTATTCCACCATTTTGGTGGATTCCAGTTATCTCTCCTTGATTACACGTTGGTGTGTTGATTGCACGTTTCTGTGTTGCGTTAGGTTTCATAAACTCTGCACAAAATTCTCATTTTATGGATCCAAAAGGGGGAGTATGCAAAGTTTATAAAACTGTAAGGGTGTTTTGTGCAAGTAAGAAAATTATATGCAGAGTTTATGAAATCACAAAGGGATTAGATATTATACAACTGATGTGTTTTTCATTTCCCAAAATGACAACATCGAGAGGTTTCTTTAAGTATTGTACTAGATTCGGATTATTATTTATTAGATAGTGGAACATTTCACGTGAATGGACATTAGTTGAACTATAAAATGAAATGCATGATTCAACGATAGCAGTTAAATTTATGAATGTTTTAGGAGCTGGCAACTTAGATGTTGTTAGGTATTTGAACTCGATAAATACCCGCCCTTAAGATTCGCTCTTCGTGAAAAACTGAAAAATAAAATGATAAAAACGATAAAAAGTAACATCATAGGGCTTTAACGTGGAAACTTCTAAACCAGAGAAAAAACCAAGGGAACCGGAACAACAATGCACTATGTAGCAAATTATTACAACTACATAACTTGTCACTCACCCTCATCCCTAACGACACCCATCGAGCCTTTACATTAGCAACACTCCTTAACGACACATCTCACAAGTATTCGTAAATACTACAAAGGAATTACAAGTGTTGCTAAACACTCATTTTGATATTTATTTAATTTATTTATTTATTTTTTATAGAATGGTAACGTGCTTATTTTACCTAGCACAGGAGTAAAATGCCATTAGCTCAATTGCGCTGATCACATAAATTGGAAACAGGAGAGCCTAACATTCTGTTATCAAGCTGGTAAAACAGTTTTCATATCTAGGGACAACCAATGTGTAGTTGGAAAATCTACCCAAAAAAGACCCATGTGGTTCATTTTTTATCTAGATACCCCTCGCGTTTTATTTAATATCTAGTACCTACTTTTGATTTTGTGTAGATCTTTCAAAATATAGAGTGGTCTTATGTGGATATCCCTCACATTTTGTATTTTTCCAAACATTCAAAACTTGGAAAAAGAACACAGTTCGAAAGACTATGATCGATCGGAACCTCATATGCTGCGTAATGCACCACTATTTTCCGCGAATACTTAGTATCTTAACTTTATCATGGATAGATATAAATATATTTAACAATTTTACACCTCTAATAATTTTATAATTTATTTTTTTGTGATCGTGATTGATCTTTCAAGAATCAGGCCCTTGAATTGGTAAAATAAGCAGTCCTAAACATTAATTAATATTCTTCCCAACACCTCCCGTGTAAAGGTAAATTAGGTACAGAAGAGAACCAATAACGCAACGAATTAAATATGAAAGCTGAGATCAAGTTTTAGATTTGCGTATCCGTTGGACGCACATGGCCTGTTTCACGTGCCCGTATATTTTTCCCAATCAATCATCAGTACACATTGTCTTATGGATAGTTTAATGTTGAGAAGCGGAAAATGGGATTTCATAATCTCCAAGTCGGAGATCAATTGCTAAATTCTGGAGCATGAAATACAATACATCATTCCAAAGAACATCAAGAACATGATACTAAACTAAATACCAACTCTTTTTAATTGAAATAAAAATATAGAATTCATTGATCTATACATTGATTAATCTAGTTGCTCATAATAATGGTAAACCGAAACACAAAGATTAAAGAACTACTTAGTAGGAGTTATTGAAGAAACACGATCCAAAGTTGCTTTTTAAGTGAAAGATGAAGGATTGGTATTCAAAATGTTGTGCTCGCACAGCTAGAAAAATTGGTTATTGTCACGGATACATAGTGATATTATTTTAAAAATCTCACTAATTATGCAATTTGTCACATATTACTTAAGATGTCGCTAAAAATCTCATTTTCTAGGCCCCAAAAAATTCCCATCCGATTTCCACTAAATTTTAACCAAAAAAAAGGAAAGTTTATAAAAGAGAGAGAAATTGCAGTAATCCATAGCGCCCCAATTTGTGAGCTAAATCGTGCACTAACATCCGATTCAAGCAGTACCACAACAGAGCTGCTCCTATCGATTCTGCGCCGGAACACTGCCATGATTGGTGTCCAAGCTTCTGCTGCAAAAGGGCATTGAATAAATATATGTGTCGAAGTCTCTGCATTGGATTTGCAAAATCGGCAAATTGCGCCTATAGTGCACCCCTAAAATTATAAAATAGTTACATTATAAAATTTCAAGATTTTATTATACTTCAAAACAATAATCACCATTATTATTGAGAGGAAGATATTACACATAAAAGAGATGATATAGAAAAAACAATGATAACTGACCATTAATGTTGTCGACCTCAGTGGCTAGCTAGCTAGCTATTACAATATTTGAGATCATCATCATCATCGTCATCTTATTTAAGACACAGAGGACATTTTCATGACCGGCGGTGAATAACATGTAACAAACAAAATTCACCGTTATTAACAACGAAGATACTACTAATTAATTAAACCTGCATGCAGGCATACATGACACTCTCATGAAACCAAATATATCGTTGACCGACCGGGATCGATCACTGCGTAGTGAGCATGTTGAGTTGATTATCTTGTTGAAGATAAGGCATGTCTGATTCGTGCAAATACACCCAGGCTTCGATCCCATCATTCTCTTTGGTGTTCATGAGTATGAAAAGGTCTTGCAGAGGCACATCGGCCAAACTAACCCATACAGGCTTCCCAAATCCAAAATCGAGTTGGTATTCCCCAAACTTGGACCAATCTGTAATCCATATAACCTTGTAGTCAGGCCCTGATGATTTCCTCGCCGCTTCGAAATAGCTATCAAGCAAAACCCAGCGTCCAAATTCTTTATCAGAGAGTATTCTGGCGCAGTCTTTGACGCCTTGCATCGTGGCCTCCCGCATTTTCGAAACCATGCCTGGAAAATCAGATTCCAGGTCGCGACTCTCATCCCCCGTGTATTCGAGGTACGACAAGGAGACCCACGTACCACAAGCGTGTTTTGGAATAGGTGGAATTGTCCTCTCCCGAACGTTGATCGCTTGCGAGATGAGAGAAGCCCTTGAATGGCCGTGTTTCGCGCTGTCCGCACGGAGAAGGGCTAGGGTTAGAAAAGCGGACACCACGACAACCCTAGACGGGGGGCGCCCTCCGGAGGAAACCACTGATCTCCATTCCAGATTGAAGTCGTCCCGCAACCTCGATATAGCATTCTTGTCGAAGACGAACCTCCTCGCAACGATACTTTTGTTACGGGTTCTCGAAACCCCGAATTCGAGAGGGGCCACGTTCTCGGATGGGAAGAACGAAGGGGAGTCGAAATCCGGGCGAATGGCGTCTAAATCACCGCCTACAGCAGCATTAGCCCACGCTTCTAGAAATATGCCGAGTGATGCAGAGTCGAAAATCCTGTGCGACACGCACACCCCAATCGCCAAACCACCGCACTTGAACTTGTTCATCTGAACCGCCAGCATTTGATCTGTCGGCTCGTCAGCGGCGCCTATGTCGACAGGAAGAAGTTGGTTGAGCTGTTCAGATATGACTTCTCCATCAATAAGTCGAACGAGGTCGCAGTCGACTTGTGCCTCAACGTATTCGGCACCCTCGTCGTTGCAATCAACCAAGTGTTTATCCTTCATGTATCGACCCGCCAATGGGTAAAAAAGAGGCAACACTTTAGCCAGTGCTTCTTCTAAGGAGACCAACTGTTTTTTGCCATCACAAGAGGAGTAGTAGAGGATCCGAATAACATGCATTGGTGGGTTCAGCTCATCTATTATGGATATCTTGTAGCTGCGGAGGTTGGAGGGAGTTGGCCTGCATGGTTTTATCAATCTTCGCCTCACCACATCAACCTTCATTCTAATATATTTTGCGTTGTTGCTGATAATAATAATAATAATACGAGACAAATCGAGTGCTTTGGATTGTGGTGGTCTTCTAAAAATTCGACAGCCTTATCTATATATAATGTAATATGCTTACAAGCGCACGTAAAGAACAATATTTCCACAATGAATTACCACCACCTACCCAAGCCCATGCGTCGTGTTTAATTATTATTATTATTATTACGTTCATAATAATCTACACAAATAACATTATTACGTTCAAATATAGAATCAAACCAAACATATTTACACTCAAAACCAAGTAACCAACTACTACAAGTTCAAATAAAATAGTCATTAAAGTATATGTCATAAATTCCAAGCATTAAGTACAAAGGCTTATACACAAATCAAAGCACAAAACAAAGTGTTATACAATATTCAAATAGAGTCTTTAAATAGGATATTAGTGCCACGACTCGAGGAAAGAACGAATTTCTTTTGCCCGTCCTTGTTATTTGCACAAAGAGAAATACAGTATGCTTATTCGTGAGATTTGATTGGGAGAAAAATTATCATTTATGCATTTTTGCTACTTAATTATTTAACTTTTAAAGTTTAATGTTTGATTCTTCTAATATCTTTATCTATATATTTTAAGAAATTTAAATTGTAACCATAAATAAAAATTATAAAATCAGCTCAAAAAGTGTCCAGACGTGTAAGACACGTCCTTAAAACGTGTCCGACACGGTGTCCCTTTTCTTTTTCTTTTATTTTTATTAAGATATGCCACGTGGCGTGTCCGACACGTGTCGGAGTCGTGTCCGGGTGTCCGTGTCGTGTCGGGGTGTCGGACACTGCATAATTTTTTTTTTCAAAGTGTCAGTGCATCATAGCATATAACTAACTATACAGTCAAGGAGCGGGATTGAGACATAAAACTTATGGTGTGCAGTGCACACACGACACAATGCGACAACATAAATTTTGAAAAAATTTACGGGAAACGATATGGTCGGATACAATCATACTCTTTATATTAAAATATATTAAATATCATTAAGGTTTTCAAAATGATATTTTTAATCCAATTAGAAAGGAAGAAAATACATTAATTATTCATAACAATAAATAAATTACCTATAAGTCAGAACAATTTATAATAACAAAGTCATATATTTTAAGAGTGGTAGAAATTAAATAATAGAATTAATTTTAGTTTGTTTGTCAGTAAACTGAGACAGAAACGAGCAAAAAGCTTAAAGCGTGATGCTAGAGTGATAAAAGAGTTAAAGTCCCCTTTTTTTTGTTTTTAAATTTAGATAGTTATTTAATTTCTTTAAAGTGATATTTTCTTTTATTTTTTTTAGTTTTCTATTTGTAACCTTTTTCGACTTAAAAAAAAGTCCTAACCACGAATAATAAATAATTATAAAGTGAACTCAAACGTGTTCGAGATGTGTTGAACAAGACATGGTGTTCGTAATTACTTTTATTTATTTATTTATTTACGAATACGCCGTGTGGCGTGTCCGAAAAGACATGCGTTTGAGGCATGTCAATCCCACACGGGTCCTACGCTGCATTGAGTAATACTTAGAAGTGTCGGTAAATTATTGTGGAGTTGTGTTGAAGATTTTAATAATACATAATTTAAATAAATAAATATATAATTTTTTTTCACATAATTATTAATTGAATATATAAAGAACAAGGACGGAATCTCGATATTTCTGAATTTTCTAAAACCGAAGGTTAGTAAGAAATTCAATCAATTATTTAAAGATTGTTCAGATGATTAACGTAAAGTCCTGTGTGTTGTTTAATGCTAGCTAAAATTCAATATTTTGTGTTCTCTTTTAGTGACTGTTTCTTTATGACTTTCTTTCTTGCCTGCTTGATTAAAAAAAAAAAGGAATTTACAAGAATTATTAGTTTTAAGTTCTTCAGTCATGATAGGGAGACTCTAAGTTATAATTAGCACACAAATATTACTAATTTAACATTGACCAAAATCAAATAAGTAGTGTAATAACTGTTGTCTCTAAAGATCAACCTCATGAGCCTTTAACATTTATTGCAGCGCATCGAAGCCTCGTTTCCTCTTCCATTCATTTTCCACCGACAACTGCACTGTGTCTCCATTCCTCTGAAGCGCCAAGTACGGATTTGCTGATAAAGATTGGTGCATGTATGCTTCATTTGGATATCATATCATGATCTAAGGCTATTTAATTTTACGGTCCCGCTTATCTTAAGTTTGGAGCTGCGTTGCAAAGATTATAACAACACATAAGAATTACATAAATATATAAATTATTTTGATATAAGAACAAGGACGGAATTTTGATATTTTTAGAGTTTCTAAAACCGACGGTTAGTAAGAATAGTAAGATATTGTGTAAGACAAAAGATTCTTTCTTGTATTGAAAAATTGATTGAGTTACCTTTTCTGTGTTTACAAATTATCATTTTCAACTAACACAAATATTTAATAAGGAAAAATATAAATTTAAATGGAAAAGGTATCTATCTATTCAATCAATATTGCATGCATGCAATGAGACTCTTCATTTATTTATCAAATTGCCATTATTTACAGCTCGTCGAACATGTTTTTGGCATCCATTTAGTACGTGCATTTGTCATCCATATTTTTACTATATATAACTAGCTAGGCTCCTCCTGTTTTATACTACGAGTAAAACTATTTTTGAGTTATTGTTAAAATACACGAAAATCGTGTTTTTCATTTTCACGTTTTTGTTTTTATTTATCTTTTAGTCCTCCGTCTTCTTGTAATTAGCTTCGGGCCCCTTTGTATATATAGGGCCATTTAGGATTATTTTATTTAATTAATTCAGTTTTTACGATTCTCAAACCCTAGTTTCTCTCTCTACTTTTTCGCCGCTCTCTCTTTCCAGGTCGTCTTCTTCCTCACTTCTCTCTAGATTTGAGGAAGTTTTCAGTTATAAAAGCTTGCACACAAAATTAAGCTAGCTGAAAAGTGAAAACAAGGTAACGCGCGTACGTAGTATCAGCAACAAACTTGGTCTTCATATTTGTAAGTTAACCAGAAATGAAGGTTGTTGTGGTGAGCCGAAGACTGGTTAAACCATGCAGTCCAACTCCATCTAACCTCCGCACCTATAATTTATCCATAATGGACGAGATGAACCCAGCCGTACATATATTTCGCATCTTGTACTACAACTCGTCCCCAAAACGCCTTGTAGTATCCCTGGAAGAATCACTGGCTAAAACCTTGGGTGTGTTTTACCCGTTGGCGGGTCGATACATAAAGGAAAAATCTGTGATCGATTGCAATGACGAGGGCGCGGAGTATGCTGAAGCACAAGTCGACTGCGACATAAATCAAGTCATCGGAGGCGCCCCCGAGCTGCTAACCAAATTTCTATCAGTCGATGTAACCGCAGCTCAAGAGGTGACAGATCCAATATGTGCTGTTCAGATCAACAAGTTCCAGTGCGGCGGCCTGGCTGTTGCTGTATGTACCTCGCACAAGTTCTTTGATACCGCCTCATTCGGCATATTTCTGCAGGCGTGGGCTAATGCTGCTGTTGGTGGTGATCAATTAGTCATTAGCCCAGATTTCAGCTCCGCTTCAGTTTTCCCAGCAGAGAATATACCCTCGTTTGATCTGGGGAGTACTACTTGTCGTCATTCAGACGACGACGACGACAACAACAATAATAATATTAATATCGTCACTAGGAGGTTTGTGTTCGACAAGAATGCAATATCAAAATTACGAGACAGTAGTTTTATTGCTTGTGGTCATGGGGATCAGGCACCCTCCAGGGTTATGTTGGTGACATCTGTTTTAGCCCGAGCTCTTCACAGGGCTGATTCATCAAGAAATTTAGTCGTCTCAAACGCGATCAACCTTCGGCAAAGGACCATTCCGCCTCTGCCCAAATATGCGATTGGCTCGTGGGTTTTCATGTCGTTCGTCGAGTACTACTGCACTGCATCGAATGATGACATGATCATGAGCCTGGAACATTATGTTTCCAAAATGCAGGAGACCATCAAGAAAGATATCGAAAATTGCTCGAGGATTCTATCCGATAAAGAGTTTGGACGATGGCTTTTGGTTGATAAGTATTTTGAGGAACTTGAGAAAGCAACTGGCCCCAAAGCTAAGCTTGTGTGGAATACAGACTGGTCTAAATTTGGGGACTACGAACTGGATTTTGGTTTTGGGGAATTACCTATATGGGTAAGCTTGGCTGCTGTGCCTTGCCCAGACATTTGTGTACTTCTCAACACAAAGGATAATGATGGGATTGAAGCGTGGGTGTGTTTGAAAGAGTCGGACATGAATTGTGTCGAACAAGACAAGGATCTTAAAATGCTTACCACGAAGTAACTGAATTAACGTCTTTATCTTTTCTGTTATTTCATCATTCTGCAGTATGCTCTCCTTTCCTTTCATTTGAGTCTAAAGTCATTTCCTTCAATAATTCATGTGGTGAAGTTTGTAATAAATCGTGTTGTGAGTTGTATCGGTTTATTTTCGTCTAAACTGATCAAAGGGCTATGTTAATTTGTGTGCTTAATTTATGACAAGATGCTGCTTGCTATTGGATTGTAGTTGGGATGTCCGCTACTGTATCTCACCGGGTTCCATCTTTTACGTAAAAGAAAAAGCGTACGTTTGGTTATTAAAAATAAATTAAAGAAAATATATTAGTGACACCCTTCAGGTTTGGTGACATCCCCTCCCATAATACAACTTGTACTTTTGGTTAAAAAATGACATTTTTACCCCTTAAATTAACACTAATTTTTCTGTAAAGTTAGAAGACAAGAATATCCTTACAAACCGAACTACTCAATGGGTCAAGTAAATATAGGAGTTGATGATTCAATTAAAAATGTGTCAAAACCCATTTTACTAACTTCAACAAGATAACTAAAATTAAGAATAATAATATAATCCAACTCCACCTCCACTCGGTAAGCCACCCATGGCCGATATATTCGATCCCGCCGCAGAATCCGACCATCTCTTTCCCTTCCAAAAACCAAGCTTCACCAAAAAACACCTTAATTACAAATCACTTTCCCCAGTTAGCAAAGGAAAATATTATTGGAAAAATACTCGCGTTAACGGTCATAATTTATGCCAATATCCTCCTAAAATTCTTACCTGTCGGAAGTTCTAACCGTTGTCATTGTAAATTGGAGGCGACGATTGGAGTAGGAGGAGTCGGAAAAGCAGACAGCCCGCCTGAGGAGAACGACTTTTTTCTTTTTCTTTTTTTTCTATTTTCCTCGGCTATAATTTAAAAAACAGTTTGTTTTAAAATAACATGTGAAACCACTTAGCTACTTAAAATAGAATTTCGTAGCCCAAAAGAGCTAGAAGCTATTTAGCCCATAAAAGCATTTATATTTTCTAAAGCTTAAATCTAACATTCTTTAACCAATGTGTGATAAAATTTAAAAAAGGCTTTTATAGTCTGTTGCATCTATATCCCATAAATAATGTGTGATAAAATTTAAAAAAGGCTTTTATAGTCTGTTGCATCTATATCCCATAAATAATTAAACAATGTGAGATACTTGTTTATTTATCTCTGACAAGGTCATTTGGGAAAAATTAAAATTATATATTTACGAAATAAGCTAACTATCAATTTATTAATGCAATTTATGAGCCTTCATATTGATTGGTATTTAATGGGACGCTAATGTGCATTCATAGAAAGTCGATTCGAACAGTATTTAATGGGACGCTATAACTCAACCATAGGTCCATAGTACAGATTTAAGTATTAAATTCGGATCATCGTTCAATAGTACATACATTCTCGCGGCCTCCTTAATTTCTTTCCTTTTTTTTTTTTGCCGACAATTGCTTCCCTGCAGTATGATAGTTTGATTGTTTATGTAATTACTTATGCACCACATGATTGTTTGTATACAATAAAATATAGATATATTATTACAATTAAATGAAATTACACATTCCAAAAATTTAATATATGCATGTCCCAGGCCACCCATCATAGTCGAACAGGCCTTATAATAATTCTGGTTGTCACACTAGCTAGTCTTGATCATCTTCACTCTAATTATACCACCCCAAATGGAGGCCGCGCCGCTGCTGGAACGAATAACATCCAATACACTAATCGGGGACGACGGTGACTACCTTGCAGCAAAAGATTTAAAAACATGGTGGAAGATTTTCTGCATAGAATCGGTCAAGTTATGGAGCATCGGCGGCTTATTGGCCTTTCAACTCCTGTGTCAGTTAGGAACACTCTCCATTGCCACCATGTTCGTTGGCCACCTCGGAGACGTCGAACTCTCAGCCTTCTCCATTGCTGTCATGGTTATTGGAACATTTTCGTACGGTTTTTTGGTATGTTCACTCTGCTCATATATACTCATATAGTCATATGTTTCGATGTTCTCATTTTTAAGAAAAAAGTGAAGAGGAAAAATTAAATCATATAAAGAATAAAATTAATTAATCACATTTTCATAGATAGCGTGGTAGGTGACTAGTGCTATTTTTATTAGCAAAAATCCTCCTGTGAGATTTTAAAACTAAAAAAAAAAAAAAAAAAGTATAAAATTGACTTGATATATCTAATTGATACTGTTTTCATTAATGTAGCATGGAGGTGATCAAAAATACAAAAGTGTATTAAAATGAGATATTTATATATATTATAAAGTAGATTGAATGTTTCAGCAGAATTTATTGTTAACTTGTAGCATGATATTTACTTTCTAGAAAAGATATTACAAAGTCTGACATAAAATTTTGTCATATATTTGTTTGTAGTACGGAATGGGGAGTGCTCTCGAAACACTTTGTGGTCAGGCATTTGGTGCTGGACAAGTTCATTTACTTGGCCTTTACATGCAACGCTCTATCATAATTTTATTCTTTACATGCATTCTTCTTTTGCCACTTTTCATATTTGCTACCCCAATACTGAAGTTGATCGGAGAACCAAATGAAATAGCGATTCCTGCTGGATTATACACACTTCTAACTATCCCTGAACTATTCTCCCTTTGTCTTACTTTTCCAACCCAAAAGTTTCTTCAGGCACAGAGCAAAGTCGCTGTTCTAGCTTGTATAGCGGCTTTTGGTTTGATTGCACAGATTTTTTGGTGTTGGCTTTTTATTAGCATATTTGAGTGGGGATCAATAGGAGCGGCTATAGCAGTCGATCTTACTGCTTGGTCGACTGCAATATTGCAATTTGTTTACGTCGCGGGGTGGTGTACCGATGGTTGGAAGGGATTTTCGTGGGATGTGTTTAAGGATATATGGCCTTTTGTCAAGCTATCCCTCGAATCCGCGGTAATGTTGTGCCTCGAAATGTGGTATCTGATGAGCATTACTCTCCTCGCGGGCAATCTTGATAATGCTGTGATTGCAGTTGGTGCACTTTCTATCTGGTGAGCTATTAGTACTTTTTATGAACTATCACAAACATCCAATTATACCATTGGCATTTTACATGTTAACTAATACTTTTTTTTATCTTTCAGCTTGAATATTAGTCAGTTTGCAACCATGTTATATATAGGAATCAATGCTGCTATAAGGTGAAAGTCTCAACATTTGTCACAGTTCTCTCATATCATCTAAATATGTTGATATATACCTGCACTTCTTTTTTTTTTTTTTTTTTTCATTTCAGTGTTCGAGTATCTAACGAGCTTGGTCTGGGACGTCCAAGAGCAACAAAATATTCGGCTTATATTACGGTTTTTCAGTCTCTTCTTATTGGAATACTTTGCATGATACTTGTCCTTGCCACTAGAAACTATTTTGCTTCTATTTATACAAATAGCGAAGAGATGATACGGGCTGTGGCTCATCTTTCGGGCCTTCTTGCAATTACAATACTTCTCAACAGTGTGCAGCCAGTAATATCAGGTGTGTTGCTGACTTAGATAAATTCCGATCAATTTTTTCCATTGTCACTTAAGCGGCTGTTCTCTTAACCAGCTATTGCAAGACTCTATACAGGTGTTGCCATAGGATGTGGATGGCAGGTACTTGTTGCGTACATCAACTTGGCTTGTTATTACATTTTTGGCTTGCCTCTAGGTTACATTCTTGGTTATGTTACTAATTTTGGAGTGTTGGTAAGTCACTTTGAAACTTCAACTCTTTTCTTTCTATGTATGTGCTTGTCAACGTGATTATATATGATTTAGTTTCATATAACTACGACTTCATGTTTTCGATACCAAACTATTTGCAATAATTTACAAATTCGGAAGCAGTATGCTATGAACATATCATGTAAGTTTTAGGAGATAAGAAGCTAAAAACATATAGAAAATCCTTCACTAATTATCACGAATTATGGAGCTTCTCAAAATCAGACATGCGGGTTATGGCCAAAAATCATAGATTTTCTTATTCCATTAACTCGATTGGTTCTCATTGTCAGTGGAATGTATAAACTGATTTTTGGATGGGAATTTGCTCATACTGTGTTGTTTGAGGTGTAAGGACAGAGTACCCCTTGTACTCTTTTTTTTCTTAATAAAGTTACTTTGTCCTATCAAAAAAAAAAAGTAGACGTTGAATTGATGTCTTGAAAGACATTAGGTCTCAGCATTTACGGTTGATATTAATTTGTAAATGAGAGAAATTATTAAAATGTCTCAGGGAATTTGGGGAGGGATGATAGCTGGAACTGCTTTGCAAACAATTCTGCTCGTGTACTTACTGTACAGAACAAACTGGAACAAAGAGGTTCGTACTATATGCCCATGGCGACTCGTTCCCCATTTCAGATCGATCCTCCATAAATTTTTTTTTTTGATCCTAAATTTCTATATAAGTTTTTCTCATATGTTAAATCTTGAAAATGTTATACTATACATGCATCACAATTCAAACGATTGTAATATAATAAGATATTACACAATTTTTACGTGAAATATAAACTTTTCCTCTCCGTCCATGAGCAAGTTCTTTTTACTTAAACCTGCAAGTTTGAGTAGCCGACTTTATTCGTGACCACATAAGTACCAATAGTATTTTATTCTAATAAACAACCAAAAGAATAATTATGTGTTTAATTATTGGACGAATTACTATATATGCATTCCCCCCTAATTAGGAAAACCTTCTCCTAAGTCCTAAGTTTTTAAATTTATAGAAACACATTGCTTGAAACATTAAATTTAACCATAACCGATGAGGCCTTGTTTCAGAAAAATTAAGCGACAACTGTAAGTATTTAAAATTCTAAACATAAAAAAAAAGGAGATCTATTTGTAAAAAAAAATTCTAACTGTAGACAATGTCTTTGTAACTAATCACCCAAATCAGAGGAAAATTCTACATAATTAGTCATAAGTATAAGCCTAACATCCCTTTATTATGTTTATAAGTTAGATTGTGTATACAGGTCGAGCAGACCACAGAGCGCATGCGGAAATGGGGAGGCCAAGACAATAAGACTGAGTCAATCTCCTGAGTCCTGACCCCAGCTTCCTGTATTAAATTGAAGACACTGAATATTAATTCACAACATAATGTTTGTCTATTGTTTACTAGAGATTTTGAGGTTATCTCGAATAACAATGGGGTTTTGCTATTATATCCTTGAGTATGTTGTAACTTATGTTATTTGAGAGGTTGTACCAACAGACTCAAACACATATTTTTATGTAGCAATTTATGTTAATTCATGAGTCAAAACGAGGAAATGTGTTAGTCGACTTATCACATATTGACTCAAAACAATGGCCATATTTAAATTATAAGTATAAAGATAAATATAAATTAGAAATAAACAATTTTGAAAATATAACTTTTCTAATGTTTTTTATTTGTTTAAGCGAAATTGCAAATTAAAATACCGTGTAACTTTTGGTAAAAAATATTTTACCTTTTACACATTAGTTGCGTTCTTGACCACATGGAACACAACTACTCACACAGATATATATACAAGAAAGACGAAAGCCCGTTCTTCACCAGATTGGGCATAAATTGAAGAAAAAGAAAAAGAAAAAACGACACATACAAGACATTATCACGGCACAAAAAACTACGCGGCAAAAGTGTAATTTGGTCAAAGTTAATGCACATGTTTTGCATTTATGCCTAAACCAAATAGATAATATAACTGTCACAAAAAAAAAAAAAAAAAACCGTTATTGTTATAAGCCACATCAGTATTATTACAAATTATAGCAAGAAAAAGTTGAAAAAGAACGACGAAAATATTGATGACATTGCTAGAATAGTAGTCTGTCGCCAAAATTAATGGAATGGAAAATAATCAAGTACACTCCAAAGCGATGGTCCAAGGAGTAATTGAGTCCTGTCATGTCCCAAATGGGCAATCACACAATCTAAAGTGTACACAACTAGATATACTTGTTTCGGGTGGGGTCGCATTACTTTAATTTGTTTCAGTTTTGGTAGCTGAGCTTAATTATTATCATGGCGTCGTAGTTAATAGCTGTACCAGGGACCAATTGTGTCATGCTCGAAATGCACAACCGCACATTCTAAAGATACTTACTATATTTGGGGAGGGCCGAGGTCCCATTGTTTTAATTTTGTTTCAGTTTTGGTAGCTGAGCTTATCATGACGCCATAATTAATGGGCTATGCTAGCCTGACAGTCATGTTTTAGGACTGTTATACAGTCCTATTATTATGCAATTGCTAAAAGGTGTTAGTAGTTATTAGAATTTTAGTCTAGCCTCTCTAATTTTAAAAATTACCAAAAAGTGCCCCAATTAGATAAATCAAAGTAACAGGTAAGTACCAATTCCTTGATAATGCGTGGTGGAAGGAAAATTCCCAAAGTTCTATATAATGTAATAGAGTTTTGCTTTGAAAAAAAAAAGTCCCAGATTTGAAAATATTTTTGTTACCCTACCAAGTACCAACATAGAACAAATAAAATACTAATTATTCATAATGTTTTCAAAAGAAAAAGAAAAAAACTGTTTTTTATTAAGAAAAACAATCTTATAATTTTATCTGTATACAGCAAACACATAATTTTTAATAAAACTTTATTCCATGAAAATGATAATTATTGACACAGTCAATTGCATATATAATGTTGGAATGCTTACTATTTGGTAATTTTTATATTTTATAAGGGGTATCTGCTAATAAAAAATAAGAATGATTATCTGTAAATTAAAAATTGCAGCACGGTAGTTTCTGGAATTATCAGAAGAAATTAATACAGACAAAAAAGAAAGATGTAACTATCACCTAGAAAATTAATAAAATTAAATCATAAAATTGGACTGTAAGTTCACAGTCCTGTTAGCATACCATTTTCCATAATTAATATACAGCTGACAAAATAAGTTGTGGGGTTTGGATGTATTTTCACGTGGCTAAAAATAATATAAAAAAATTATCTGATGCTTAAACCTCTAACCACTCTTGGTCCCAACATCATTGGTAGAGAGTTATAGCAGATAATAAAACCAAATGGTACTAGCTAGTGGATCGATATCACATCACGTGTAAATAAGTTGTGATGTTTAATTTAACTTCATTCCAAAATAAATAATAACATGCACTCAACTCATTGCTTGCATGCTAAAGGTGAAAAGATGAGTCTCCCTCTAATCATCATAGCCACGTTAGTAATATTAATAATAATTATCTCCCACAAATTATTCTACCTACGGCTCCGTTTCAAGCTGCCACCAGGCCCATTTCCACTGCCCATCATCGGTACCTACTTTCAACTTACTGCCGAGCCAACTTGGTACCATGCCCTAAACAAGTGGTCCGAAATGTACGGGCCCATATTCGCTATGTTTTTCGGCCCGAATCTGAACATTGTGGTGAACTCGGTTGAATTGGCCCAACAAGTGTTGAAAGAATATGATCTGCACTTGGCCAATCGAAACAGGAGCATGCTGATTGCTAAGTTCAGCAAGACTGGCACGGGCCTAGTGTGGTCCGACTATGGCCCACACTATGCTAAGCTTAGGAAGTTGTGTGCGCTTCACCTCTTTTCAGCTAAAAGCATCGATGCGCTAAGGCCTATTAGAGAAGACGAGGTCACGGCCATGGTTCAATCCATTTTCAACGACTACTGCATTAATCCTGGTAATTACTTTTTAAGTTTTAACTAAGAATAATCTCTAGCTATATATATATATATATATATATATATATATAGCCTGGAATTAGTACTCATGTTTCTTTCATTAATTGGATTTATCTATTAATTATATATAAATTACAGAAATAAAGTTAATTAAAAGACACTACACAAAATCTCATGTGTTTATTTTTGACTAAATCACCCGTATCATGATTTTCCAAAAATAGTTTGTTATTAGATTTTCTAAATTCAAGATTATTTTGATATATAGTTGACGATAAATAACTCATTTTTATGTATTGTTTTATGATGAGTAAATTAGAAAGGAGTTTGTGAACCAGATTTGTAGTTTTGTAGAAAGTTTTCGAACACCAAATGAGTTTTAGAAAGTATGTTAGACTTTTTATAAAAAAAGAAAGTACATAAAACAAAGCCCGCCCTAGTTTACAGTGAGGGTGACATATATACATGCTAACGGAGTTGGAGGATTTCCTGCAGTCTTGAAATCACGAGAGAATTTGATGCAAAGTATTTAAAACCATATGCAATTTTTACGTATTTTTTGTTGATCTGTATGCATTTCAATCTTGTTATATTAATAATGAAGAGTTGCAAAAATTAGTTTTTTTAGTGATAAAGCATATAAATTGGAAGATGGTTTGTGTGTACTATATAGCTATTTGGTTTCGATAGAGATCGATCCATCGATCAATATTAATTAGTATATGGCGTGGTATTTGGATGATAATTACATAGCATAAAGATTGACAAAGAAAAGAATAATTTAGAGAATTCATTTTGTTGCATTACTAATGAATGAATGAATATACATGGCAGAGACTAAGGGCAAAGCTTTAGTTCTGCGTGAATACTTAGAGAGGACGTGTTTCTTGCACATAGCTCGATTGACTTTTGGGAAGAGGTTCTTGGATTCAGATGGTAACATTGATGCACTTGGAAGAGAATTGATAAGAATTATGGAAAATGAAAGTAAGTCATATTCCAAAGAATCTATAGCGGAATATCTCCCATGGCTTTCGTTCTTGTTCAAGGGAGAGATCCAAGCACTTGTCGACCAAGTTGCTTTGGCAGATAGCTTTATGAAGAAATTGATCATCGAAGAAAACAACAACAAAATGGGGAAGAACACCAAAAACCATTTCCTCGATGCATTGCTAACTCTTCAAAATGAATACGATCTTACCGATGACACTGTTACTGCTCTACTTTGGGTAATAAGTAACTAATAAGACAGTTCTAGTACTGTTACTAGTTAGCATTTTTTGAGATTAATCTTTGCACCAATTACTTGTGCAGGACATGGTCTATTCAGGCATTGAAAGTATCATCACCAGTGTCGAATGGGGAATGTCGAAAATAGTTAGAAACCCGAGGGTGCAAAAGAAGATTCAACAAGAACTCGACCGTGTGATCGGTCATGATCGCGTGATGACAGAAGACGACATCCCCAATCTCCCTTACTTACAATGCGCCATCAAAGAGAGCTTGAGAATCCACGCTCCGTCCTTGCTCCCACATCAAGCCAGTACCAACGTCAAGATTGGCGGGTACGATGTTCCCAAAGGAGCCACGGTGACCATCAACACTTTGGCCATCGGTCGCGACCCGGCCGTGTGGAAGGACCCGCTCGAGTTTAGACCCGAGCGGTTCCAGGAGGAGGACATTGACATGAAAGGAACGGATTTTCGGCTACTCCCGTTTGGGTCCGGGAGGCGTAGCTGCCCCAGTACACAACTTACTATAAACTTTATGACCTCAATGTATGGACATATGTTGCACCATTTTAGTTGGTCGCCTCCGCCATGGGACAAGCCTGGTGATATTGACATGATGGACGAACTTGGAGCGGATTTTTACATGAAAACGCCACTACAAGCTGTTCCAACTCCGAGGTTGTCTGATCACTTGTTCAAGCGTGTTCCCGTCTGAGATGTATGTATGATCAGAATCTGCTGCCACAAACCATCTTATTGTTCTCTCTGGATCCTAAGTTCCTACTTTTGCTATAATTAATTTGTGCTTCTTTTTTTGTTCTTCGGCTGTTTCTCTACTCTTTTGATTTTCACTCAAAATAATGTCTATATGTTACAACCTCTCCTGTGAGATCTTACCGCATTATTTACATGTGTATTAATTGCCCTCTTCTTTCGATAACCATTGTTCTGAATTTAAGGAATAACAATTAATTGCTTAACGAATTATTAATCTTTATTCTGCAAAATTTGTTAAGCAAATGGCTAGAATTAATTAATGACTGCATGCGCATGTGCTGGTAAGAATTGTATTCCAGTTCCGTCTTTCCATATGATAAAATTTTTTTTGCACCAAAAAATCAAAAAAATTGAAAAGAATCAAATATCAAAATCCCCTCAATCAAAGAGTTAAATCATTCTATTGAATAAATTATTTTAAAACAATAATTCTTTGAGTTTACTTAATTGTTTTAAGCAAAATTACAGTAACTTTTGGTACATTTTACACGCATGTTTGACCATGTGGATTGTGACTATACAGGTAGCCTGATTGAGTATATTTTTGCAGCAAAAATCTTACAGGACAAAATCATGGTCCGAAAAAATACAGAACAAATATGTCGTATAGATAAAGCTAGTGGGAAAAATTTGCATTTCTGCCCTTAAAATGATCAACTTCAGTCACTCATGTGGGGTATTAACTTCGGTTCCATCCCGTGGGTAGGTCGCAAGCCCATCATACGTCTTGGTTAGGCTCTGATACTATGATAGAATTTGAAGCCCATTTATTTAATCGGAGCCGGAGATATCTTCAAAATTAATGGAATTGAAAATAATCAAGTGCGCTCCAAAGCGATCGTCCAAGGAGTAATTGTGTTCTGTCATGTCCGAAATGGGCGATGGTCCAAAGAGTAATTGTGTTCTGTCATGCCCAAAATGGGCAATCACACAATCTAAAGCAGTGTTATTAAACTCGGACCGGACTGGTCGGTCTGGCCGGGTTAACCGCTGACCGGACCTCAGTCCGATCCGGAGCCACCTCAAAAAATGATTCTGGAAAGGACGGTTCGAAGCGTCGTCAACCGGCCGGTTTAGCGGTTGCACCGGTAATGTCCTTTAATTTCTATTTTTATTTAATAAGAAGCTAGGGTTCTATTGTAGAGTGGGCCTAGAGTAGCCTATTAATAAATGAAAAATTGGTGGGATAGGGACAAATTCATTAACTTAGTGCACTTAATTTTAATCTCAAACAACTATAGTTAATAGGAGTATAACAAAAACGTTAAAATAATCATATAAATACAATTGTTACCTTTAAATTTCTATTATCAAAGGTGTATGTTTGTGTGTATATATATTATGTTATATTGTATTATGTATAAATATGTATATAATTAAAACATATTACATAGTTTTGAGAATATGTACGCATCTTCATGAACTTTTTGGTTTTTTTTTTTAAATATATCGCTCACCGGTTCAAACCAATGGTTCAACCGGTTGAACCTTGAACCAGTAACGCCACCGATTCTGTGTCCGGTTCGGTTTTGAAAACCAGTGTTTTTAAAACCGAACCGGTGCTTTGAACTGGCAAGGCATCGGTTCACTGGTTTTACCGGTTAAACCGGGTCAATCGGTGGTTGAACCGGTTCAACCGGTCAAAACCCAGTGAACGGACAAGGGAACGGTCCCGGTCCGACCGGTTCGACCGGTCCGGTTTTAAAAACACTGCTGAAAACACTGATCTAAAGTGTACACAATTAAATATACTTGTTTGGGGTGGGGTCGGATTACTTTAATTTGTTTCAGTTTTGGTAGCTGAGCTTATTATCACGGCGTCATAATTAATAGCTGTACCAGGGACCAATTGTGTCATGCCCGAAATGCACAACCGCACAATCTAAAGATACTTACTATATTCGGGGAGGGCCGAGGTCGCATTATTTTAATTTGTTTCAGTTTTGGTAGCTGAGCTTTTCATGACGCGCGCCATAATTAATAGCTCGCCCAGAAGTTCTACAGCTAGCTGACAAAATAAGTTGTGGGCTTTGGATGTATTTTCACGTGGCTAGTAATAATATAAAAAAATATCTGATGTTTAAAACTCTAACCACTCTTTGTCCCAACATCATTGGTAGAGAGTTATAGCAGACAATAAAACCAAATGGTTATTTTCAAAAAAAAATACTAGCTAGTGAATATCACATCACGTGTAAATAAGTTGTGAATTGTGATGTTTTAACTTCATTCCATAATAAATAATACATGCACATGCACTCAACTCAACTCATTGCTTGCTAAAGTGAAAAGATGAGTCTCCCTCTAATCATCATAGCCACGTTAATAATATTAATAGTAATTATTATTATTATTATTATCTCCCACAAATTATTCTACCTACGGCTCCGTTTCAAGCTGCCACCAGGCCCATTTCCACTGCCCATCATCGGTAACTACTTCCAACTAACTGCCGAGCCAACTTGGCACCATGCCCTTAACAAGTGGTCCAAAATGTACGGGCCCATATTCTCGGTGTTTTTCGGCCCGAACCTGAACATTGTGGTGAACTCGGTTGAATTGGCCCAACAAGTGTTGAAAGAATATGATCTGCACTTGGCCAATCGGAACAGGAGCATGCTGATTGCTAAGTTCAGCAAGACTGGCACGGGCCTGATGTGGTCCGACTATGGCCCACACTATGCTAAGCTTAGGAAGTTGTGTTCGCTTCAGCTCTTTTCAGCTAAGAGCGTCGATGCGCTAAGGCCTATTAGAGAAGACGAGGTCACGGCCATGGTTCAATCCATTTTCAACGACTACTGCATTAATCCTGGTAATTACTTTTAATTAACAATCTCTAGCTATAGCCTTAGAATTAGTCATGTTTTTTTTGATTAATTGGATTTAGCTGTTAATTCTTTATAAATTACAGAAATAAACTTTAAACGCCTCACATTCATGTGGTTTCAAAGACTCTGCACAAAATCTCATGTGTTAATTTTCAAACTAACTTTGTTTATTTTTTACTAAATCACCCTATCACGATTTTCTAAAAATATTTTGTTACTAGAATTTTCTAAATTCAAGGTTATTTTGATATATAGTTGAAGATAAATAACTAACTTTTATGTATATTGTTTTATGATGAGTAAATTAGAAAGGACTTTGTGAACCAAATTTGTAGTTTTGTAGAAAGTTTTCAAACAACAAATGGGTTTTAGAACGTATGTTAGACTTTTTAAAAAGAAAGAAAGTACATAAAACAAAGGCCACCCTAGTTTACAGTGAGGGTGACATATATACATGCTAACGGAGTTGGAGGATTTCCAGCAGAGTTCTTGAAATAACGAGAGAGTTTGGTGCAAAGTATTTAAAACCATATGCAATTTTTACGTATTTGTTGTTGATCTGTATGTATATCAATCTTGTTATATTAATAATGAGGAGTTACAAAAATTTGTTTTGTTAGTGATAAAGCATAATAATTGGAAGATGGTTTGTATATATGTACTATATATATAGCTATTTAGTTTCGATAGAGATCGATCCATCGATCACTTTAGTATATGGCGTGGTATTGTGGATGATAATTACATAGCATAAAGAGTGACAAAGAAAAGAATAATTTAGAGAATTCATTTTGTTGCATTACTAATGAATGAATGAATATACATGGCAGAGACTAAGGGCAAAGCTTTAGTTCTGCGTGAATACTTAGAGAGGACGTGTTTCTTGCACATAGCTCGATTGACTTTTGGGAAGAGGTTCTTGGATTCAGATGGTAACATTGATGCACTTGGAAGAGAATTGATAAGAATTATGGAAAATGAAAGTAAGTCATATTCCAAAGAATCTATAGCGGAATATCTCCCATGGCTTTCGTTCTTGTTCAAGGGAGAGATCCAAGCACTTGTCGACCAAGTTGCTTTGGCAGATAGCTTTATGAAGAAATTGATCATCGAAGAAAACAACAACAAAATGGGGAAGAACACCAAAAACCATTTCCTCGATGCATTGCTAACTCTTCAAAATGAATACGATCTTACCGATGACACTGTTACTGCTCTACTTTGGGTAATAAGTAACTAATAAGACAGTTCTAGTACTGTTACTAGTTAGCATTTTTTGAGATTAATCTTTGCACCAATTACTTGTGCAGGACATGGTCTATTCAGGCATCGAAAGTATCATCATCAGTGTCGAATGGGGAATGTCGAAAATAGTTAGAAACCCGAGGGTGCAAAAGAAGATTCAACAAGAACTCGACCGTGTGATCGGTCATGATCGCGTGATGACAGAAGACGACATCCCCAATCTCCCTTACTTACAATGCGCCATCAAAGAGAGCTTCAGAATCCATGCTCCGTTCTTGCTCCCTCATCAAGCCAGTACCAACGTCAAGATTGGCGGGTACGATGTTCCCAAAGGAGCCACGGTGACAGTCAACACTTTGGCCATCGGTCGCGACCCGGCCGTGTGGAAGGACCCGCTCGAGTTTAGACCCGAGCGGTTCCAGGAGGAGGACATTGACATGAAAGGAACGGATTTTCGGCTACTCCCGTTTGGGTCCGGGAGGCGTAGCTGCCCCAGTACACAACTTACTATAAACTTTATGACCTCAATGTATGGACATATGTTGCACCATTTTAGTTGGTCGCCTCCGCCATGGGACAAGCCTGGTGATATTGACATGATGGACGAACTTGGAGCGGATTTTTACATGAAAACGCCACTACAAGCTGTTCCAACTCCGAGGTTGTCTGATCACTTGTTCAAGCGTGTTCCCGTCTGAGATGTATGTATGATCAGAATCTGCTGCCACAAACCATCTTATTGTTCTCTCTGGATCCTAAGTTCCTACTTTTGCTATAATTAATTTGTGCTTCTTTTTTTGTTCTTCGGCTGTTTCTCTACTCTTTTGATTTTCACTCAAAATAATGTCTATATGTTACAACCTCTCCTGTGAGATCTTACCGCATTATTTACATGTGTATTAATTGCCCTCTTCTTTCGATAACCATTGTTCTGAATTTAAGGAATAACAGTTAATTGCTTAACGAATTATTAATCTTTATTCTGCAAAATTTGTTAAGCAGTGGCTAGAATAAACGAATTACATGTGTATCGCATAATTTATACTTTTTAAGTTACATTTATGATAGCGGAATTCGTTCAATTAGAATCCGGTTGTGATGTTTGAGATTTCTTTTGACAATGTTCATTGCAACGAGTGCTAATTGAGGAAAACTAAGGAAAGTAGTGGAGAAATATCAAATATGTGGGCTCTCAATTGGATAATGTTGACGAAATTTGGGCTTAAGGTCTCACACCTTTTCCGAAGAAATTGTTAGAGAAAAGAAATGGGTTGGGCTAGACGGAGCCCAGTCTTACTAGGTGAGAATTTGGATTCAAACCTTGCTCTTATATAATAATAAAATATAACAATAATAATAATAATAAATAATAATAAAATTAAGATAATAATTATAATTTTAACTGCTCTTTCTAGTAAGCTTGCTGTGCGAGAGGCACAATCATGATGCAGCAAGTCCGATTTTCGAAAACATCATGTATTCCTTTAATTAGTTGTAAACAACATTAATGCTAGCTGTATTTATATAGGAATTCACATTAAATTGGGAGAGTTTCTTCCATCCACTTGCGGAAAGTTACATTATGCCGAGTACTTACTACGTACCCTTGCTAAGTTGCTATTTATATCATTAATGGAAATATTTGTACAACACAGAACACATAAGAGTATCAGAAACATATCAAAGTATCGAAAAAAAGTATACAGATAAATCCATCAAAATGCCCATGCAAAATAACAGCTAATTAAACAAAGCAGTAATGATGAATCCATTTTTGCAAGAACAGGCTTAGATTTCATATCAGGATATCGACCTTGAATTCATTAGACAAATACCCTTACAACCATCATTTTATTACAAAACAAATTAAGGCACAACACTTTACAATTTTCCACTTTGACACAAATTAATTACTTAGGCAGAACTATATATAAGAAGGAAAAGAAAAACTTATGCACCAGTAACACATGAGAACATTCTGTGACTCCTAAACCTCACAAGTTGCTTGCTCTTTATAACTTCATCCTCCTTAGAGGCAAAACTTGTAACATGATCGATATGGACGGAGTTGTATCGTCGATGGTGGGCCCCACTTAAGCTCGCAACCTTGTCGGACTCTGGCGTAACATACTGTTTTCGGTCCAAATAATTTTGATGATCATTAGCGTTTGTGTAGAAATCTTCTATGTTGTAAGTTTGTGCTCCACCAGAAGAGAGGCACTCGTATTTTCGACGAGTTTTGCTCTTTTTCAGGGACTTGTATACCAATGGAATGAGCCCTTCCATTTTCTCTACTACAAATTCTTATGCTTTAATTTCTTCTTTCTTGATGATTTAAAGGCTGCAGAGAGGGGGGATTATTTGAAGCGACTTTTTGGTCTATATGCGTTTGGTGAGAATCAAGTTAGATCATTTTTATTCCACCACTTTCGTTTTATAAATTATTATGTAGAAAACGTCATCTTTAGTTGACTTTGATAATCTCTACAAGAAACTGAAACTTATGGGGTTTATTTATTGGTACTTACTTCAACAAGTATACTTCTTTCTTGGCATGGTGTGTGCATTTTTTTATGGATCAATCTTTGGTCACAATTTTCAGTGTCACGTTTCATATCATTGTCTGAATAAAAAGACTACTTGAGCATTATTTTTGAAATTATATCTGACATGACATTGTGTTGCAATCATTTTAGGTAATTGGTATATATTTAGAGTTATATATAGACAAAGTAGGGACCAATTTTTTTTTTCCTATCCAATTTCCAGTAAAGGAATTTCGAATGACAGATTTCTTTTTGTGGGACGAGTGCTTTTTGAAAGACAAATTCATGTGGGTAGCAAGAAAAGAAATGGGGATATAGACATGAAGCAAACAGATAACTTATTTCACATTATTACGCAACCCAAATTCAATAATATATCAGAAAAGGAATTGTGTTTGCAAGGATTATCTAGGCTTAGGTTGGATAAACTACACTTTTTTCATTTAGTAGAATTTCAATAATCATTGGCGCCTATATAAATAGATATAACATGAAGAGTTTCTTAGTTTTTTTCGTTTGAACAACCGGTATCCAAACCCGCTGGGCCTACTAATTCGGTTTCGGAGCGGGTCCCGGGATTAAGGTTTTAAACTCCTCCCAACGGGATGAAGAGGAGTTTCTTAGTGCATGTAAAGAAACATAGTTAACAGTTAACATAATACAATGAACATAAAAAACTTAAATGAGCTAGCGAGTTTTACCAAATCACGCTCTTTTACAAAGAGCGGTATATCATCATCATGGCAATTATTAGAAGCATATTTAATTTAAAGGTTTATTCCACAATAATGTAGTATATATATATCTTAAAAGGAAACCTCTTGCCGCACGTAACAAGAGAAGATTTTAATTAAGAATATATTAACAACAATATCCTCTCTTCTCTCATGAATTGGTCAAACCTACCAGACATTAGCCATATAATTACACAAGTTATAACTTGCCGGCTCACTGATTTCCCCTATAAATTAAATATGTTAATGGTTTGTGACTTTTTCAAGAAGGGCCTTCTCTTCTCTCTCTTCTTTTGTATTTGTAATATTTCGTTGGTTCGTAACTCTTAAGCAATTCTTTTGTTACTTTGTTCTGCAAAATTGGTATTAGGTGGATAACTAAAACATGCCACTGCAAAACAAATCAATTACCAAATTCATAAAGCGGTCGTGGTTTTGAATTTTGCCTACAAAGTAGTAAATAAATTAATCAGCTTGTTAGTCAAGTTGCGGAGGTGTTGTGGCAGTTTGGTGAAACTAGTGTAAGAATGACTTGTTTGTCAACATTTTCAGTCCAGATAATCATCTGATATTTTATCACTTAGAGGGGCGAGTTTTACTACCAAGTAATTATTAACTCAAACTAGTTTATAGAATCTAAGATCATAGTTACAATTTTGATACATTATTCAAATAATTTTAATATTAAATTACAAAATATAATTATGACACACAAATTTTAAAGAATAAAACATAAAATTCAATATAAACCTAATTATTATAACCTTATAGCTGCCACCTTTGTCCAGCTATAACCTTCCAAAGAGAAAAGGCAACAATTATTTGTAGTCAAACGAATCTATCTAATGACGGTTTAGCAGCCTCTCCTCAATTAAGAAAAGATTAGTTGTTATTGGATAGCTTTGCCAACTTTATTATTATAATAAAAAATATTCAACTGCTGAACTACAAAGAAAATTTAGTCGATACTCTCTCCAAAGCATGTTTATACATAATCATAATATTGTAAAACAACTTGCTTTTCCTGCATGTATATAACATGACATTATGTTACATATCTTTCAATGCAAGAAAATTTATCAAGCTCATTCGACATAAAAATATGAAAATAATGTGGCGATCCTATAACTCGTTCCAATAACATTATACTAAGCAAATACTTGAGTGATTTAAATTGGCAATAAAAGAGAGCAAATTGGATGAAGAGCTGTAAAAAATAGTCTTTATTTGTTGCTAGTTTATCTGACCCAAAGACCGTAAATGATCAAATTATGGTTGGTGAGGTGTTAAAGATATATATATATTACTATCCAAATATGATTGAATCGATATCGAGCTGAGTCATCAAGATAATAATATATTAAGGTATTATTGACCAATTCACCGATATGCATACATACTAAATTTTTTGAAAAGAAAGTTCTTTTTTTTTTTTTTTTTTTTTTTTTTAACAAAACTTGAAATTCTATCTCGGACAATGGCGGACTAAGATACAATTATATTATCTAATATAGATGTTGAATAGGAGAAAGCGATGCTTCAACTGCATGCTATTTGATATCCTCCATATTAGACAAGCTTAAAGAATTGCGCTAATGGTCTCTATTTTTATTCCTAAATTTAATATCATATACAAGAGCACGAATGATCACATCGCAAGAATTTTTTTTTTTTTTTTTTTTTTTTAGACCCCACAGTACTATTCTAGGTACGTTAAACTTATGGATTACATACACCAAACCAATTTTGCCACTCGATTATTATTCTTTTGAAAATGTGGCACTGCTGAGATTTCTTGTACAATTTATATCAATCAAAACATAATCCGCAACCTGGTGAAGAAAGACTTAGACAGCTTTCGAATAAAGTAGAATAATGAAAAGAATGCTAGCAAGGAAAAAATATGGAAGATTATCTTTCTTTCTTTTGTCCTGATAATTTTAGCATCAAAAAATAAAAATTATTTCAGTTACCTACCTATACTCCAGATTTAATGTAGAGATAAATAAACTTTGAAGTAAATTCATGATTCCCTTTTTTCTACTATGAGTTTGAACTTTTCTCCTAGATTTCTTGTTTCAAAAACAGAGACATTACAAAAGAATATGGTAAATGGCACCTTAGCAGAAAAATGCCATGGCTATATTTTATGAGAGACAGTTGGCCAATAAATTAGAAACTGTTTGCTAAGAAAGGACAGATATGCTTAAGGAAGGATGAAAAAATTTGAGCCAACTAGTGCTGCTCCTTTTCATGTTCTTCTGTAAACAAAGAACACCAACACTTTTAACAAAATTTCAATTTGCGAAAAATGTTACAGAGAAAACCTTACAAACTCTTATAGAAAGAAAAAGTTACTCGCATAACACAACATTCTAAAACTCTCAACCACTGAGGCACTGACCCAGAGAATAAAGATTCAACATACCAGAGTAAAGTCAAGTTCCAATACATAATTTTCTAAACACCAAACTTAAAACCGAGCTAAGTTTACAACTTATTTTGAGAAAGCAATGGGACTATATTAGTAGCAACAATATTTATCATGATGTTGATAAACCACTACTTTCCCATCATTGTACAAGAGTCGAAAAGAACGAGAGATAAAAAAAAAATAAATAAATAAAACAACAAAGCTTTGAAATTGAAGTTTGCACGAATAGTTAAACTATGCTCAATGATCTTAAAAAATAAATTTGTGAATCAATAAAGGGAAAAAAGTCGTGATATCAAAAGCATAAAATTGTAGCGAGAACCTCACTTCTGGCTGCTGGACTAGACCCAAAACAAGTTGTTTGAGAAGCAACTGCCCCAATCTGAATCGCCAGAAGCAACTACGCTGCCCCCCGTTGTGCATATGGACTCCGCGCATGTATTAGACATAAGTGCAGATAATTTTTCTTTGTTTTTTGCACGAATGATTGGTTCATAATTAAGAACCGTAGAGCCGAGATCACAGTCTATATTCAGGTGATTTTCATCATCTACACCTGATTTATTAAAGGGACAAGATCGTAGGCCATTGCCATCTTCTTCTTTTTCTGTTTCTGGGTTTGACATAATATTTTCTTTAGAGCACCCGTCCGTGTCAATCTCGCCATCGGACAAGCACCGGCAGTAATCAAATTCATCATTTTCAACATTTCTGCTAGCCACCCCATCTCTCCATGATATCCTCATCTGCGATAGTGACCAATTCTCCAATGAAGAATCATAGATCCCATAAGAAGCAGTGCACCTATTTCTCTGAAGCTGAGTGATGTCAATGGAATCTAAAGGTGAGGGAATATCCGAGAACTGTGATCCTAAGCCAGGTTCATCCCACATTAACATCTTACTTCTTGGTGATAAGACCACTTTGTTCAGAGTTTGTCCTTTCGAGCCAAACTCAGATACGGAATATCTATGATCTACCTCCAAGCTCGAGTCTGAAGTTGGTGTCTGAATTACGTTCCCACTGCTTAAAGAACCAATGGATAATGTAGAATAATCTCCAATCTCACTCTTTCCTTTGCTGACATTATTGCATTCAGGACTACAGTTGAGAGTCGCAGTCAATAATTGCTCCTCCATTTTCTCATTTGAAGGTTCGAGAAAACCCCGGAACTCAGAATCCTCCCGAGGATAAAACCCAATCATCTTAGCTTTTATATTGCCTACTACATCGCATACACTACCACTGCCACTAAAGGTACCGATATCACACGCTAGTTCAGCTACATTTTCACATAATGAATAAGGTGAAGACAATAGATCAAGTGTGTCATAACCATCACCTTGACTCATTCGACACTGTTTGATCCTAATTTCTGAATCACTCCCCTGTTCCTCGCGTCCTTCATCACAAGGAGACAAGTGCCAGCGCACCGAAGCCTCAGCAAGCAACGGAACCGAAGGATTTCCCAAATCACTAACCACATTTCCATCACTCCTTTCAACATCAAAAAGATTAGCTTTTTCAAAACCTCCTTTAAGACTCCCTCTACGCCTGCATTTCCTCTTATCGGTAACCCCAGATAGAAGGTGACCAGCACCATAACAAACAGGTGTTACCCCTGATTTAGAAACCAGCATCTTAGAGTGAGTCCCACATTGGATCTCAGGAGACACTGAGGCCTCAACAGGAGGTGTTTTCACAGGGGTATCACTATTATCGTTACACTCTTTCGGCATCAATTCTTGTCCAATAGCATCATCAAAAGTAGCTAAATCTGAAGCATACCCACATGCTATTTTCTCCACAGAAGTAAAGTTTTGAACGCAATTCAAATTATTATAACTAAATAACTCAGTGGGTAACTTACCCGAATCATTTCCTTTAGAAATCTTGGACTTTACCCCCAAATCTCGAAACCCTTTCTTCAGTTTGCTCACTGGATTTCCCTGATCAGATGAAAGCTTCGATCTTTGGCCACATTTCGAACTGGGGTTTGCATTTTTGTTAGCAGATTGCAACTGATTCACCTTGAGCTGGCTCTTCTTCAATTTCTGCGAGAAAATCTTTCTGCGTTCATTTTCTTTAGATCTGGGCAGAACTTTCAATGCACCAGCTGTTGATTTCTTGGGAGCATTGTTTGTAAAATTGGAGAAAGTTTTGAGCTTTCTGTCAAAATGGGTTCTTGAAGACGAGTTTGAAGATCTAAGGGTTTCAATCGAAACTGCAGTAGAAAGATTTGAGCTTTTGGTTTTGCGAATCTGGTGTCCATTGAGATCTTGCAATGGACTTCTCTTCTCAAGAGTTTCTCCGTTGTTGTTGTTGTTCCTCTGTTTCTTCTTCTGATCCTTGTTTCTCTCCATTAGCAGAGATTGATGAAAATTTTGAGCTCAACAGTTGTTGACAGTAGAGTAGAGTAGACCGTTGGGTTTCAAAAAGGTAACAGTGAATTTTGTTTTCTTCTTTTTGTATTTCACGTGGTGGGGCCGCCTTTTCCAGTTTCTTTTGCTCGGCCCACTACCATTGTGACTGTTATGCAATTTAACATTAACCACATATTCAATTACCATTGTTAATTAATAAATGATCACACTCAACTAGTTGAATTTCTTGATTTAGTTACTTAAGAAGAGTGGGTTTCCAAAATTAAAGGGTACGTTTCTCATTGAAATTCACATATTAATTTATGGATTGGCCAAAACTTCAAGACAACAACAATATAGTGGGAGTCACGCTGTGAAGCTTGTCAGTTGCATCTACTTATAGAGTAGTAGTTATCTTAGTTTTTCGAATGAATCGATGCCTTACACAGTTACACTTATCTTCTTTCCCCAGTAAATTACTTAAGAAGTCTGAAATCCCTCGTTACTGAAGTCTTCGCTTTTGAATCTGCAAACAAGACATAAACATATTTTATAAATTCATTGCAATTGACATTTTCTGAACATACTAAACTCTCCAAAGTTCGTAAAAAAGTTCTGAACGGATCCAAACATACACCAAAATCAAAATTTTGATTCAAGCTTACAAAATTGTTGTTCCTCGTAGTAGGATTTAAGTGCACAAATTCATGAACCATGTTCAATTTCATTTTCAAGTTATCATGACAGAGTGGAGGTTCAACCAATTACACACACTAAAACCCGCATAAACTCGCAAATCATTATAGGAGATAAGAGGAAGCCACAACTGATATAATAAAGCTCTAGGGTTATCATGCGTTTCAATAAGAAAAAACCCTTTAGAAGAGGTGCTTGAAATCAAGTATTACAGGCCCTCGCAACACAAAGGGAAAGGGAACTATACTACTTCAACTTCTAACTATTTGGTTTACCTTCTCATCATTTTTATATATATGTTCTATAATAGAGATATGTTCGTTATCTACAGTAAGGGAACCCTTTTAACCTTGAATAGGACAATGAATACTAAGATGTTCTTCTGAGTTCCAACACTGAATCACTAAACAAAAATTTATCGTGCTCCAAAATTACCATGACCCTTCTCCAACCTATGTTGTAGACAACATGAATACCCCCAACCCCCTGCATAGACAAGGAAGGAGGGTTGTGGGTGACAGGGGGTGGTTTGAGGATATTTTCACGCTTGCATGCAGAATTCGACGAGATTCAAAGAGAAGCAAACTCAACAAGTTTTCACAGCTGCCTTTCCTCGACCCATAGAGAATCCCTTAGTCCCATCAGGCATGCGGGGTACACCAGATGCTTTAGCCAAACTCGCAGAAATTTCAGTAGGCGGAAATCCCATTATGCTTCCATTAATGGGAGACTGAGGACGCCCCCGTCCATGTCCATGTCCCTTTCCTTTGACGTTGCCATTGCCAAAATTGCGGCCTTTCCTTTGGGCATTGCTATTCCCACTATCGTCCAACTGCTCATTGAACAAAATAAGAAAAATATTAAGTTTCAAAATACAAGGATAAACAAGGAAAAGCATTTAACTACAATCCCATCCATGAAGTAGGGATCAACGTAAATTAGCAAACAGTCATAATATATAAGTTCAGAAAGAAATGCAGAAAGTAAAAGTGAACTGATATGTTTGATTCTGAATATTAGTTCCACAAAGTTAAAAATATTTTAAAGTACTAGAATAAGTATTAAAAAAAGAGGTTAACTTTTCCTGGGTACAAACTGTGTGATTGTTTCCTATCTACATGAGAGCATCAACTGAGAAACTGTATGTGTGTGTGTGTGTGTGTGTGTTTTATTCAAGATAATATTGACATGTTCAAAACAGATTGATAAATACAGTCTCTGAATAACATAGATTCCTTAACATGGTAAAATGAAATAATTCCAAATGCCCTTACATGACGCTCGTGAGATTGGTAATCAGATTGTTGGAAGGATTCTTCAAAGTGATTCCCCTTAAGTTGCTGCATCTCAGGTGCAGTCCCCTCATCTTTCCGACTAATTGACTGACCTTCATGACCAACTTTTTTACCTCGCATATGAGTAGGTTTAACCTGTAAATAGGAGTACAATATACTTATCAAAATGTATACAGTATAAAATGAACTATAATCCATAACAGTGCAAAATCCTTGGCACTTCTTCACATTTTGACAAAATTGGTGGATTTGTAAGAGAGATGACAAAATCTAAAGAAGATTCAGTGGAAAAAGTTCAGCTGGGTAAGTTTCTAGGATGAATTTGTACTATTGTTATACAAATTATATACCTGGAAATAGCCAATCAAAGTTGTGTTCGTCAAAATTACAACATATAGCACCAGATTTTGAACTTGAGAAGAAAAGGAAAAAAAAGAATAACTGCAAAGCATATACACGGCTTTAACTTGTTATTTCATCTAACAACGTAAATACTTCGTCTAGGAATAAATAAAAACACAAGTACATACAGCATTTTTAAGCAGCCAACGAACTTTCAGACCATTCCTCCAATTGCCCTCATCTGTCAATTCAACAACCTGGCCACGAAGAAGCCAAAACAACCCAGGTTAACAGCAGGGTGAGCAGGGGAGGGGGGGGGGGGGGGGGGGGGGAGTCAAATAACCTTGATTTTAAGACATGGATGGCAAATATCACTTACAGCTTTCTCGGCTACTTCAGCAGATTCATACTCCACAAATGCATGAAACTACAAGAAAATGTCAGATAAAAGTTAAAACATGATTTATCTTGCACAGAATGAGCACAAAAAAGAGCTGAACCACCAGCTCCTCTGATTGTGACGAGCATACAAAACATTCTAAAAAGCCAGAAGTACTGATTTGGGTAATTTAATACAAGCCACAATGGTTTGAATTGAACAACTCCATATGCAAAAAGAAAATTAGATACTACAGATGTTCAATCCAAACATGCTCGTAACAGTAAAGCTATTTGCAGATTATTCAAATAAATAGCAAGATCTTGTTGAATGTCACATACATAGTGAAATCATAGAAAAAAAATATTTTCTTCCCAAGAATGTGTAAGCACGGCATTTTTTACATTCAAATACAACACACATCATTTTACCAAAAAAAAAAAAAAAACTCACACATGCAAAAAGATATATCACACTCTTTACTCGTATGGTGTCTTTTATTCTTATTCCATTCTAAGCGTTTGTCAATAGTGCATAACATCATCAGAGAAAGAAAAATAGCGAGACGCTTAAGCTATTTTTCTACCAGAGCAACATTTGGGCTCAGGACATGAATCTGCAGAGCAAACTCCTCCAGGATCGTTCCCTTAAGCATTGAGTTTTCCCTAAACGTGATACATATGATATGCTAACAGGTAAATTAGAAGAAATACCTCACAAAAATATTTGCGTGAACTGATGTACATTATGTCCTAACACGTGAAAAAGAAGAAAATTATTACAAGTCATTCTAGGGACGGAGCTTTAATTTCATTCTAGGAAGAACTCACCTGCACAAAAGTACGAAAGCAAGCATCATAGAATAAAAGTGGATTCACATGAAAATAGATTGTATGGTCGAGAAAAACAGTCGTTTCAGAGGGCTCTGGATGTGCTTAAACATGCAATTACAAAAGCAATGACTATGAGTGCTACATATGGTCTGACGAGAGGAATGGAGGAGATTGATACAAGAGCTCGTCCATTTGTGATTGATTCGGCGCTCCTCTATTCGAGATTTCAAAAGGCATTACACCCTCCACCTCAGGATCAGAGGGCTTGCTTGAGTGCAGTGCTAGGAGAACCACAGAACGGAAAGTGTACCTTTCAGGTAGATGGTACCAGGTCAATGTATTCACCAACCAGGGCCAATTTGTTGGAAATTTTCTAAAAGATCATCAAAATCCAAAATTACAATGTGGCAAACTGACACTCATTGCACAAATGCCACAAAGTTATCAGGAAGAAAGAAATAAGTCAGAGGACTATTTAACAGAATGAAAAAGTTCAAGGTAGGGACTTGGAAGTTCAAGGTTTGCCACGACATGACTCCACTGCGACTCGCATCATTTACAATTTACTTTCATTCGTAAAGAATGTTCACAGTCCCTCATTTAAATTGGACTAGGACTGTAATAACTGGAGATGACAGTAAAACAGCAGGAGTCTTACCAAAACGCACAGTGTCACAACCCCCAACCCTTGGGAGAATGTGGACCCACATAGTTCCCTTTTGGTTGGGTGGGGGGAGGGGTCACCTTTAATTGGGTAGCTAAACATCGTGAACCCAATTACAGTAATGACATTCCATAAGCAGCTTTACATACTTGAGCTTTAACAGAGAAGCATATTCACAGCTATAAATAGACCAAATGTGTAGCAGGCAAAACTTGCCACTTAAATGTATACCTTGCTATTGAGGTGCATTCCATCCCCCTTTCCTGCTTTAGATGCAGATGATGCCCCACCATTCGATTTCTGGGGTGGACATGTTCTGATTGACTTTACACTGGCAGAATCATTCAAAAGTGCATGAAAAAAAGCAAACACACAGTCTTGTATAAATTCAGTTTCTGCGAGAGCAGCTCATACCTCCCTACGGAAGAGAAGATCTTCATGAGGTTCTGGTGAGAATGATCCTCGGGTAAATTTTCGGCAACTACTATACGAGACTACAGAAAGAGAGAAGATACCATTTAAGGACAACAATTAAGATATGATGTATCTGTGACATAATGAGGTATGTGGATCATGCCAACAGGTGACTACATTCAGTAAACTAACTTGTACATGAAAAATGGAGCATGGGGTTAATCCCGCATGGAAAAGAACATAAACATCTATCACAACACCTACCTGAAGCTCTTCCATATCTGATTCAGTCAGTGGATGCTGGCGTTTAACCTTTTCGCCATCTTCGCTAACGACCTGGGTAACAAATCATCAAGAACAAAGAAGATATCAAGAACTAGTAATAAAATCAAAAAAACTACTCCAGAGACAGTGGAGTGATGCAACTCTAGAAATATAAAGATTACCAGTATCTTGGAGCTCCTTAGGATACTAGCGAGCTGTGTGCTACCGTTGATCCCAGATCTGACCTTTTTAAATGATGCAACAACAGAAAGTGGCACTACACAACAGGAAGATAGAGAAACAAGGGAAGTCCATAAATTGTAACAAAAAAAGGAATTTTAACCACTTAATGTCAAAGGAAACTAGAATTGCTGTCAAGAATATTAAAAATATGTTTGCAGTTTTATCTTTCAACATCCAATCAATCACCAGAAAACCACCTCAAACAATATAAGGGAAACAAAAGGGCCATTTAGAATATTAAATGCAGAATATCCAAATTACAATAATATAAGGGAAACAAAAGGGCCATTTAGAATATTAAATGCAGAATATCCAAATTACAATAACTACTTTTTATACTTAAATTGGAAAATATAATACTCGAGACCTGCTCCATCACCTGAAAGTTAGACTAGCTTTTACAATTAGAGACAAAAGGTGGGATAATCCATCCAATAATCTCTAATCAGCGCCCACCATTTGGCGTGCAGCCGAAGTAAATTACAGCTTGATTAACTATCCAGAAAGTTTAGTTTAACTTAAAGATCCCAAAGGATAGGGCAAGATAGCTATAAGATCCTCCAGATACAACCTTGCTTCTGAGCTTCACCATGTTTATTCTTTACAGTTCCGAAACAAAATCCTGACCATCAGGTTATCCTATTCTCAGATACCACAATTTCTTCGGTTAGATTCACTATAGATGGATCATCTTTTGGATAATGACACGATAAGAATGAAAACCATATTATTACCTATTAGTGTCTCAGAGTAATGATGGATGTAACTCAGAGCTAAGAAACAGAAATGTTAGTTAGGGAAAATCTCACCATATCCTTCAGGATCATTGCTCATAAACCTAAATAACTGATCCGTTGTAGCAAGATTTATATCACTGAAATAAAACTCCACCTGCAGAAGAAAAAAATCTCCAAATTACTACATATTGAGGATATAAAGAGGGGATAAAGCTTACATATTGAGGATATAAAGAGGGGATAAAGCTTGTTCTTATATTTGTAAAGAACTAGGAAAGCTGGCAAGTAAGTCTGCAACAAAGAGCATAATTTGCATTAATGAAAAATCAAAAAGGTCAAAGGAAACAAATTATAGGTCCTATAAAGTCGAGATCAAGCACCATCACAAAGAGGCCAAATTGTTATCCATATTAATATTAATCAAGATCTTTACAGATAAACAGGCAAGATCTAGAAGTGGCACATGCCTTTGATGATAAGAGCAAAAGAAATGCTGTTCACAATCAGATAACCAAAAGGATTTTGGTCTGTGCTATTTTGTTATGCAATCACGTCAGATCAAATCCTTTTCCCGGGAGCCATGGTGGTGCCAGGCTAAGGTTACCCTTATCTTATAATGTGAGGTTGACAAACATCACTATTTACTAATTATGTCCTGTATTACAAAACTGAAAACAAAAAGCAAAAAATAAAGTTAATTTATTTCCTCGTAAGTATGTAATTCAGACAGATCAATTTGTATGATACTCTCTCTCAGAGACACACGCGCCAGGGAACCAATCACAGACAAACTCATGAGCAGCAATTTGCAACAAAGTAATCCTCTTGGAATTTCAAGTTCAAAAACATCCTAACCATTTGATAGCATACTTCATGAAAGATCTAGCAACTTTAATTCAGGCAAGTGCTTTCCTTTAAAAACCATTTATTACCTTGTAGGACAAGTGCCCAGAGAAATATTTGCCAACACACTTGTAAATGCTACTTTATATATATATATATATATATATATATATATATATATATAAAATAAAAAAGAGCACCTAGATCTTGCAAAAATCACCTTAATCTTGAATAGAAGATGGAAATATAATCTTAAGCAACCTAGATCTTGCAAGTGTCAAAACGAAAATGATAATCAACTTTAGATAAACAAACAATTAATGCCAAAAAAACGGATAGAAACATGAACCAAATGAGAATCAGTCAACAACATAAATTCTCTTTCTCTAAACATATCCTCTCATACAAACAGACCAGAGCACAAAATAATAAGTAGACCTTGAAAACTTCTCTCACGCAACAAGCACAATTGATTATTTACAGAAACAGTCCACGATGACAAAACAAAAACCTTATACATAACTCAAATAAGAATTTAAATGACTGAAGGTCCTTAAAGAAAAGCTACATAAAACTTCAAAAGCTTATTAAAAAACAGTTCCCCTCACTCTTAAAGTTCATGAAGCTGAATATGATTTAAGGAAGAAATTTGGAAATCAGTAAACACATAAATTCTCAAGCGGGCTCTTAAAGTCCCCCCCTATTTGTACCAATCTGAATAAGGTAAAGATCCCATCCTAGCATCCAAAATATCCAAAACAATCATAAGAAGTGAAACTTTAGAGAAAATATGACAGTACAACTTTATTATGAACCATATTAATCACACTTATTGCTTACGCGACACTGAGTATATTCAGTATGATTGTCTCCGACGTTTATTCTACACTTACTGCTATTCTAAATATTGTTTGTTTCCTCCATAAGTAATGATTAATATTTGTCCACCCATATGGAAAATTAAGATTTATGCTTATTCAATCCATCCAGCAAGTCATGCTTTTTATGAAAACCGTGTGGAAGTAATAGAAACCTTGTTGAAACTACTGATTCTATTTTCCTTAAATCATTTGTCAGCCAGAAAAATCTTGTCAGCAGAGGCCCACAAAAGTTGTTATCGACACTCAATCGCTCAATATTAAAAGTCACCTCCTACAGATGTGTAACGGAAGTTCAGCTAATTATGTTTATCCAACAAATCTTGTTTGCAAAGCTCAACAAGAGCTGTTATTGACACTACCTAATATTAAAATTCATCTTCAACAAGTTCATCTAATTATTGCTTCAACTTTGCCGAGAAAGTGTGTCGTAGAGACATGTCATGCTGTTTGTCTGATACTGAGTATCAGCAAGTTGTAAGTGTAAGTCAAATTTTAACAATTTATGCAGCACGTGCAACTAACTAATCCCCAACATTGCAGTATGCGGAGCTACACCGATCAAAGAAGTACAAAACAGATCTACAGCATAATTGCCCCATATTGTATTTATAACTTTGTTCAGTTGTCATTGGATCAACATCATCAGAGTCACATATTCCCCCAAAACCACCACAAAGACCAGAATCCAGTCCGAGTAACATCAAGTATCACATCAACCAGTTCCAAAAGTATCTCAAAACTCCAATAACAGAAAATCAGTCCCTATCAACCATCAGACAATGTGAAAACCCTAGAAAACCTATAACAACACTTTTCACCCAAAATGAGATCAAAAAACACAACTAGAAACAAAATTACTTCACTAATCACAATAACATGATTCCTTTTACCTGATTGAGAACTTTCTCATGCGCATCGGACTGTCCATTCTTCGGCGAAGCGATGTTGCCGTTGCTGTGATCCGGTGCCGATTCCACTGGACTCGATGGATTGACACCGTACCCGTAGAACTGCGCCGGATTCTGCTGGAAATAGGTGTTGTAACCGTAGTACGGCGGCGGCGGAAACGGCGGTAGGAACGGCGGCGGAGCGGCGTAGACGCGCTGCTGCGGCGCGACGGAGCGTGGGACGAATGCCGGTGCTTCGGCGTTGAGCTTTTTGGTGGCGGCGATTGAGGCTAGGGCATCGGGAGTTTCTTCGTGATCCATTGATCGGTGCAGTTTTTCCGTTCGATCGGGGAAGATTTTTGCGAGTGGAATGAATTGAAAAATATTCCCACTGAGATGAGAGAGAAAGGTAGAGAGAGAGAGAGAGAGAGAGAGGGTGAATTGAACTCCTCTTTAGGCGTCGAGTGTCTCTGTACACACGCACGATATAAGTAAGTTATGATTTATTTATGAAAAAATAATAGTTAAACAGCAAAAAGACCCTGAGTTCAGTGTTGTGAAAAATATCAACTAAGAGTCGGTGTAAACAAAAAAAAAACTATTTTTGTAGTGTAGTTAATTAATAAATTATTCTCTTATAATTTTAATTATGGTCATTCTCTTATTTAGAAGCTTTAGTGGGTCTTGTTTTGTTTTTCTGCACGTAGGTGCATTAAGATTTGTATAATCGCCATTTAAAATTTTAATTTCAGTGTAGTTTAAATGGAAGAAAAAAAAAAAGGAGTAATGTGGTTACTTGTGATTTTTTAAATTTCTAAAGAGGTATGACAAATTTGAAATGCGAATGAATATTGATCAATTAAACTAACATGTTTGTAGATTTTTTTTATACATTATCTATTGATAATTGGTAATGTCATTATCAGAAAAATACTAAGGTAGGGTCTATGAGCAACTCATCATTTTATCAAAATGTGAGAGGCGAGGCATAGGTTCTATTTCTTTAGAAGTGTATATTGAGAAAGAAATTAATTACAATATCGATAGAAGTGGTTGTATCTTATATTCCTATAGCATATTTTTTATTTGATTCCTTTTGATGACTCAGGCATTCATTACTGAAAGAGCAACGGAGAATATATTTATAGGTACACTCAAAAGGAACAGCAACTGGTCCAATTATTGGATCTAGCCCGTATAGGTTATGTGTGGTAGCGTTATTAGACGAGGAAAGAATTCAAGCTTCTATTGACCTCATTGCATATTTGCTAGGCAAAAACCATGTCAAGAGAGCAATAATTTTTGGTACACATTCACTCTTGTCAATTACGCTATATGGAATTGGTAATTATCCACATATGAGGTGATGTCAATTATATGTGTTTCTCAACTTCATTATTCTTTTTAGCAGATGAATAATAAACAGCTTTACAAACTTTTTTTTTCTCGATAAACTAAGTAGTTGTACAAAACTCTCGTGTCGTCATTACATTTCATACAATTAGATTTATTTATTCGATCAATATATAACTATCTAGTTCTTTAACCTGTTAAATAATAGAAGTGATATATGATATATCAAAACTAAGTGCCCATGAGTATCTCTAATCATCAACCAGTAATTATTACTCTAATTCTATTGTCTCAAATCCTTTATTTGGGGAACTATAAAATTATGATGCTTTAATGTTTGTCTAAACAGCTCCAATTTACTAATTGCTTCAAGTCTTCTACATACATACTCACCTCTATTGATCAGGACAATATTGTTACCAAACTCCAGATACTAGTATAGTAGTATCATAAATGTGCCTTCGCTAATGTACTAAAATCCTTTTTCTTCGTCCTGAATCGGGTACGTGTAAATAATTAAACAATGTAACAACCAACAAAAAACACTTAAATATCCATTATAATCATGATAATGTCAACAAACTCATGCGAACAACGACAAGGGTTCTAGACCCGAAGCGAAGTAGAGTACAAACCTAGAATATTATTTCATATCAGGAATTGCAAGTTATAAAGTAGAGGCATAATTGTACTTTTTGATTTAGTATGGAAATCACAACTATAAGAGTTACTAGGAAATCTGGAAATACTTAGGGATACATATTATTCCTCATTCTTCCCAGGCTTTTCCCTGTGCCTCTGAGCTAAAATTACGACGGTTCGTCGTGTCGCCATGACCTTCTCTTGAATCCTGAGAATTTTTGTGGTTCGATCCACACATTTCAATATCATTATAGTTTCGTTCTTCGATCTGGCAGTTTGTTTCGCCTTCTTTAGCGTTCTTGTAGATGAAATACAAAATCATTTGAGCAATCCCGAATAAAAATCCCAGAACATTTGGCAACTGTTGAAGTCATGAAAGATTGAAATATATGTTACCGATCAAATGAATTAATTTAAAAATGATTCTGAAGGAGAAAAAAGAAAAAGGAAAAAAGCACTCTATGCCACTTGAGAAGATTGCAATATTAATTAGCCATAAATATCACTTTAAGCAGTCTTAAAAAAAATTACTTTTTTATAACTTTCAATTGAATATTGGAGAGACTATCCGTTATATCGTTATCAAACTTTAGAATGGCGTCTCTATGATTATCCACGCATTGGATCAAACTTTAACAGATGTAAATTTTAATATCCAATTTGCATTTGGGAGATATAAGTTTTAAGAGAATTTGAATGACTTGAAACTTACCGCAATGTAAGGGTCCCTGACAAAGAATCCATAAAAGAACCACATTGTAGCACAAATGGTGAGGAAGAGGGATAGCGTGAATGGCATGAACTCTACGCTTTTGGTTCTTATGACTCGCTTCTGCATGAAATTTAAACCACGCTTTTGATTAAACAAAACCTTAAGTAAGAACTTAGAGGACAATTACGTACACGTTAAGCACTAGGCGCTGATTGTCTTTCATATAAATTATAATTCAGTACAACATATACAAGTAAATCACTAATATCTTAAAAAATCTTAACATCATCAAGAAATAAAGAATTATTTAGCGTGGGATCATCAAACTCATTCAAAACCTATAATTAGTAACTCATTTATAATTCGCTGCCCCCCCAATATTGGTAAGTTTTTATTCTTGCTATTAAGAAAAATAAGCTATGGGTAATCCCGTGAATTATCATCATTTATTTTCTTTATCTCATAAAAACATAAGCTAATAAATAACAAAAAGTTTCAAAAAATGGGTAATATATAACATGATTTGTCTACCTCATAAATTAGTTATATATGCCTAGGAAATTTACCATAATGCTTAAAGGAGCAGCAAAAACGGCAACGTTAATAATGGCACACATCCATCCCACCAAAGAGACCCTTTTTGCACCTTGAACAGCAAGCAAAGACACTGCCATCACTAGTCCTAAACCTCCTCCATTGAATATGACTATCAATCTCACCGTCGAAATCTGATGAGAAATAAAAATAAAATTAAAACACCATAACTTTTACTAAATCTAATAATTGAATAAGTGCTTCATTTAAACGCTTAAACTCACGTTGATAAAATAGATTCAATATTTGCAGCATAACACGTCCCGTCATGTGCAAGTGGTAATTTTTACTTTTTTTTTCTTGTTTTTTATTTTTACAAAGTCTAGTGAGGGAAAGGAAAAATATTCATTAGACGAAGATATCTTTACCGAGCAAATACACAAAAAAATTCAAAGAAGGAACAATGAAATAATTTTTCTAAAAATCACAGTGGAATCAATTGATAATTTGATATATACATACTTCTTTTAACAAGAGCATAAAGTGTCCAATATGCATAAAACTTTAATATTATTATCTGAAAAGGCAAAAAACTTAACAAACAATAAAGCGGAGTTGATATAAATCGGTGCAGATATACTGGTCTAATTAATTTACCTTAGTCTTTTTGGATGCATATATTAAGTAAATTGATAGGTAAACTGCTTCAATGATACATCCAAATCCGTTGATACTAACAATCATATAAGCATTGGTCTTAATAACTGCGTAGTATAGCAGTAAAGAAGCACTGAAGAATGCCACCGAATATGGTATCGCCTGAAACCCTTCTGATGATTTCCTTCTATAAATACTGTAAAATGTTGGCCTGCATATATAACACAAATATATCCATAATCATAATTAGTATTTTAAGAAAAAATGATGTGGAAATCTTGCCGTTGCTTTTTTAATTTGGGGACTTACACTGGTGCCAAAAATACCAGAAAAGATATTATGTTACCTGGACAAATTACAAAAAGAAAAAAAATTAATTAATGAGAAATTAAAACAGTTTTTAAAAAAAATTAAGCACCCATGCCTTATAACTGTGAACTGAATACACAATCAACACAGATTATGTAAATTAAAAAACTGAAACAGGTAAATGAATTAATGATTAAAAGCAATATCTGGATATTGATAAAAAGAATTTGAAAAAAAGAAGATTTAATGGAAATATACGGACATGAGAATATAGCTTATGAAATGATTTTTTCTGCTTCTTTTGTTAACGAAAAATGAATTAGTATTCTTAATATTATTAACATCTTGTTTTGAAGGACATAAAATAATCTATGTAAAAATTATCAGCATTGTGAGTTCTATTGCACAAGATCTCTTTCTTCTTTTTTTTGTTTTTTTTTTTTTAATCTTTTTCAGTGATTTTAATATTTTGTGTAAAGAAGTCCTAATGGAGTCTAACAATTGGAAAAATAAAAATAAAAACTTTTTTTTATTTGCCTTTTCCAATATTCTTGAAAGCAAACTGAGTCTTAAATTAAATGAAACGCGCACATGGTGTACTATTGTTGCACTGAGGATCCACATACTAGATCTTCTTGAATTAAAGTAAAAAAAATAACTAGAGATTGCATGGTAAAATTAATATTTTCCAAAAGTATTATTACTGAAACCCCAATTAAACTTAAATTTGATAAAACAATTAGAGGTAGCAGTTGACAATACTTACCCAAGAGGCCAAATATAAAAGCCAAGGTTTGAGCATTTAACATTAATGCCATCTTTTGTTTGCAAAATGAAGTTCTTTGAGTGGAGAACACCTACAATCGAAGAAACTTGGAGGATCTACAACAATTCTAATCTTTATTTATAGCAGAGGCCACATTGTTGGTAAAAGTAAATACTATGAACATTGCCAAATATCTGCAAATTTGGCCATGTAAATTTGAATGACCCAAAAAGAAAAAGAAAAAAAAAGTAAGATGATTATGCATGGTTTGTGGTACCAAAGCTTTTGAATGGTTCCCTCATATTGATCTTGTTGGTACTGCTATTAGGTTAATTGATCAACTTATGTAAGTCTTATGTTGATTTACTAATGTTTGCCCTTCGTTGTCTTTTTTCAGGTTCATGAAATAATATTCATTTATTTGCTTGACATCGGCCTAAACTCTGGCACTGTGAGGTTTAGTCTAGCTACACTTCTTTCGATTCGTTTTTGGCAGATAAATTGTGGGGTAATATAAATCAATATTAACACTTTTTTGTTCTAAAGATCAAACAAGTGAAAAACGAAGGTTTGAGTCTTTGATCAGATATGTTACTTTGATTTTTGTAAGTTGTTTCAGGTCTATACGTACAAACATACTTTCTACTAGCAGGCCTCTTATATATCATGAAACTTAAGTCCTCATAAAGACATTAAATTACTTAATATAATTTCGAAAAAACAAAAAATAAATTTAAGAAAGTAATAAATGCTGAAGAGTTGTGCAGTTGTAAACAATATAGTTTCAAGTATTTTCAAAAGCTACTCATGGCAAGGAAAAATTATCGTTCCAGGTAAAAATGATCAAAGTCTTCTACTACGTATAATTATTTGAACAAACCAATTAAGGTAGTGTCTCCAACACTAATGGAACTACCTTACAAGTTAATTTTGGGTTCATATGAATACCTTCGTAAGTGTTTGAATCACTTACTTAAAAGAACGTAAAGAAAGAAAAATGTCTCGAAAAGATGGATATGTGGTGCTTCTCTAAGTATAAGTTGCAGTTTCTTACCTAAATTGTATCAATGAAGAATATATAACTACGACTACAATAAGTAACTCTTAAAATCTTCTTAAATACCTCAAAAGTAATTTTTTGTTCTTACTTTATTTTATTTTATTAGTAGAAATACTTTGCAAATGCTGTATCGACATTTTTTTCCACCCATTTAAACCAACCTTAAACTTTTAGCAACACCGAATTTATATAGTGGATTTGATCTTAGATTTTATTTGCCGTCTCTTCACATAATCTACCGTGAAATCCATTCCCATGAATAATTTTGTCTTTTTTCCCAATGACAGGACGGTTCGATGGGCTCTAATAATGCAAGTTTTTTTTTTCTCTTTTTCCAAGTATATATCATGAAAGAGTCACTAGTCTTAATGAATATATGTGACGTGATTGTTGGCTACTTGGCTTGCTATGGAAAATTGGCTTGACGGGAATGGAACTCATGGCTATCATTGGGTATAAGGCGGACACCCTTATAGGTAAATTAATAGCGTTCACTAATTTGTTTCCTTAATGATATCGCATCACATGGTTCATCGGTATCTTTGAGATAAAAAAAGATGGGTATTGTGAAAAATAAATAGTTCTTCTTTTCTAGTCGCAATTCATAACCACACATTTTATATGTCACAAACGTTTTCTTTAAAAAAGAAGTAGAGAAATTCATGAATTAGTTAAAGTTTAAAAAACAGAAAGATATATCTATATAAAATTTATTTTGCATCACATATTCACAATATTCAATGTGTCCGACTCGCTAAAATTCATACATAAATATTTGGATTAAGAGTAACTCTTAAGGATGAGACAAATAAGATAAATAAGGAAATCTTGCATTGAATATTCGTCAAACTCAAGAAATTCATCGATGAATTTTAAGACAAAACATGGACAGGTTATGGAAAGATTTCTAGTTAAAACAAAATTATTGACTCTCGTCACTAATTGATATTCTCTATTAATTTAATTAATCATTAATTAATCAATAAATAATCACATAATTGGTTGTCCTTTTAAAGAAAGACAATATTGCTTGATAATTAACAGAATATATAGTCCCTATGAGATCTATATTTGGAATTAAAATTCCTATACATAACTTGAGTGATTCGGACAGTACTTGTGATTTGATCAGCAACTATCTCTTGACTTTGAAAATGGAATAACCAACCGCTTATCACACCACATCATATTTCCTCCTTATGCATCGCTAATTATTATATACTACACTACCAAACAGTATTTTACACTCACTAGAAGAAAAAATAGTTTTCACCGGCGGCTTCTATTTTTTTTCCTTTACCGGCGATTTTAAAACGCCGTACTTTTTATAAAAAATATTTGTACTCCTTTTAATTGCTTTGAAATTTTAACTAATTATAATTACTTTAATCATGGTCGACATAATACATGCAGAAAGAGAATATTTTATTCATAGTGCGATGACTTTTAATACCAGATGTCATTCTAGATAATCTCTCAAACGTGGGAAATTATTATAAAAAGGTCTACCAGTACCACACATCTGCTCTGATTGATTGTGTTCTGAATGCATGCAGGAGCAATAAGTAACTCTTAAAAAAAGTATCAAGAACTTCCAAAAATAACAACAAAATTATAAATAGGTCTTGAAAAAGATCTCTATATATATATATAGGTGAGAAAATTCCATATGCCTGTCATCTGTACTAAAGGTGAAATTTTTTATTGATTGATGCAAATTATTTCTTACACCTTGTCCGCCAAAAATAGCCGAACGGGAAGAAAATTATTAATTATATAGATACCAGGGTTTTTTTAATTTTAATTTCATAGCCATGGTGAATTGTAAATGGGAGTTGTAATAGATTTGACTTGAAGATATTTGTGAAGCGCATCCATTCCCATATCCTTTCCAAATCCACTCATTTTATACCCTCCCATTGGCGAGTCATTGTCAAAGGCAAAATAACAATTTATCCAAATTGTGCCTGCCCGAAGTGATCTTGACACTGTGTTAGCAATGTTCACATCGTTGGTCATAATCCCAGCTGCTAATCCGTACTTTGTGTTATTAGCCCTCTTGATTACCTCTTCAACTGTCCTGCATTTTATTGACAAGTCAGTAGATGTAATTACCAAAATTCGGCTAAAAAATATAAGAAGTTTAATTTGTTGAAAGTTTTATAAATATGTAACAGGATCAGAAAAATTTATATTTCTAGGTGAAGACAAAACTTACTTGAATTTCGTTATTGACATGACAGGTCCGAATATCTCGTCCTTGGCAATTTTCATATCGTCCTGCCATAAGCCCATGAAAGAAGTTGAAACAAATTGCCTAATTATATTTAGTCTTCATCGATCATCCAATAATGGTACTTCCATATAAATGAAGCTATAGATTTATTTGCAAATAAACATGTTCTTTTTAAATGCCAAATAAATTTATATAAATTTTAGTACCACTTTCTCTAAAATCTTAAGAACATACATGAAAGAAAAAAACAAATAACATGCATATCAAACCCCAATCTCCATTGAACATCCTCAACGAAAGGCGGCGGGACTCAAAGACGAGAGTTTTTTTCGGATGGGATCTCATATTATATCGAATTGTTGTCTAAATTTCTAAAGGTTATGTTTGTTAAGCGATTGAACAAACTTTTAATTATTTATACTCCAAGAATATTGTGTAAGTTAAAGAGCTTACCGTGACATTGGTGAAGATGGTGGGTTCGATGTAGTATCCCTTTCGGCTTAAAGGCTTGCCACCAGCCAACAAAGTAGCACCTTCCCTCTTTCCATGCTCAATATATGTAAGAACCTTGTCATATTGTCTCTTGTCAATCTGGTTCGATATATTCATGTAAAACACAACAATTAATTAATACTGCATATGACCCTTCAAAAAAAAAAAAATTAATACTGCATATGTATAACAAATTAACTTCTTGTAATAATTTTAATACTGCTAATGAATAAAAGCTAGTCCAGTGCCATACTTGTGGTCCTTGATGAACTTTGGGATCAAAAGGATCACCTACAACCCATTTTTTCATTTCTTCCATCAATCTAATCAGAAATTTGTCATATATTTCTTCTTGCACGAAAACGCGAGAGCCAGCCACACCTATTTGCCCCTGAAATATTTTTTTCAAAAATAGTATCGATCAATGTTATAAATTAGAACGCGATAAAAGTATAATTAAACGAAGAGGACTAAAGAAAAAAATATTGTTATCTTGCCTGATTAGAAAAACATCCGGAGAGAGCAAGAGGCGCAATTTTATCAACATCGACATCATTGAAAATAATGAAGGGAGATTTTCCTCCCAATTCAAGTGAAACGGGTTTTAGGTTGCTTTTTGCTACAGCATTCATTATACGGTGTCCTGTCTCAGTAGATCCCGTAAAAGTAACCTGAAAATTAATTAGTATATGTATAAACTAAAGAAACTAATATGTTATATAACTTTGTTAAAATTTTCATCATTATAAATTGCTTTGATAACAGAAACTTGATCACTAAATATATTTATGGGGCAAAATGTTTCGATTTGTATTCTTGAATAAACAAAGATAAAAAATTGATCAAAGTATGGAATTCACCATGTCAATGTCCATGTGGGCGCTCACGGCAGCACCAGCTGTAGATCCATATCCTGTCACAACATTTATCACCCCATCTGGCACACCGGCCTGGTTGAAGACAACAAGCTAGAGTATGTATCACACGTTTTAAATTAAAAACTATGGCTACTTGTAAAATGCCTCAACTAATTAATATTTGACAATATATAGCTAAAAGTGTTTTCGTCAAATTAAAAAGAAAAGGAAATAACTCGATGTGTTTTTCAAAAGTAGCAAAAGTTATAAACTGCATACCTTTTCATAAATACACTTTTGACACAGAAATACCAAACTAAATTAAACGGGAACGAGGATTTTTTTTCTTCAAGAGTAAGAAAAAAAAAAATACGCGTGCTTTGCAAAAGTAGCAAAAAAACCCCTATAATTTTTGCTATTAGCTCTACAAAACTCCACAATTAAGTTGCATGTAGTTTAGATACATACTAAGTGTAAATTAATAACACGTCCTAATTATTATATCTCGTGCTATTACGTATACTCTAACTTATAATTATCTGCATTCAATTTTATTTTTTTATATTTTTTTTGTAATTACCTGCTTAGCTAAATGAGCGCAATAAAGTGCAGAGAGAGGGGTTTGTTCGGCTGGTTTGACGACCATGGTACAACCAGCAGCCAGAGACGGACCCAACTTCATGACCAACATTTGAGTTGGGTAATTCCATGGAATTTTGTGTCCGATTACACCAATGGGCTCCACCAACGTACAACCTTGTAACTCCCCCGACAATTTTAAGGTTGTACCATGAACCTTGTCTGCTGCACCCGCGTAGTAGCGGATAACTTCTGCTGCATTGTGAATGTGAATGGACTTCCCCAAACTATACAAGTTTGCTGCATCGAGTGCGTCTAAGGCAGCTAATTCTTCCATGTTTTCGTCGATTAAGTCTGCGAATTTCAGCATTATCCTTCGCCTTTCCTGTTGAGAAATGAAAATACATATTTATATATAGCTTTTTCTTATATATTTGGTGTATATATAATGAGACACAATTAATTACGTACGATTTATATTTATAAACTTTATTTCAATATTCTTGTATCGATGGATACGTGTATTAGATCTGGAATAGCATCCTATCTTAGATGTTAATTATGCTTATATGTAAGTCCAATTATTCCATCATGAAGAAAGTGAAAGTTAACCTTTTTGTGTTCCAAAAAAACCTTAGCTTAGCTTGATGCCTTTAGCTACCTACTTCTTCTTCTTCTTTTTTTGAAGAAGATGGAAATAAAAGTAGAAATCCCATGTTGAATAAAATGATCCTCTAATGTGTTTTGAAAGAGATGCAATGTGCCTAAGGGACACAACAAGTTAACTTGCTACTTGATCTTAATTTTCTAAATTATAAGTGACATTATTTTGTATCAAACAAAAAAATAATTCGTTATTACAGTACACTATAAAACAAAACGAATTGCTGCCAATAAAAGTATGAAGAACATAAGTTTTTCTTGTTTAGTTAAGTAATTAGTTGCGTTTCCGTTCTATCATAAAATTTGGATGAATAAAATCCCTGTTTGTGTGACGAAAATAGATTTTTCTGCATTAACTAGAAAATCGTGTTTCTAAAAATGAGGAACTGAAGTGTCTTTGGTGTTAAACTTGTCATCAAGTAGTTATAGTTTAAGTTTGGACTCATCAAAATATAAATTTGGATATATACAATAGTCACGAAAAATTAATCAAGCAACACCTAGAATCCTGTTTTAGAGGAGCCATGGACATACCGAACCGGGCATGCGAGGCCACGGACCATTGTCAAATGCCTGACGGGCAGCCTTCACAGCTAAATCAACATCTTCCTTATCTCCTTCTGCAATTTTCGCTATAACCTTCTCCGTGCTTGGATCAATAGTTTCATAGGTCTTACCTGTTAATATTTTGCATGAATATATATTAGCTAAGTGTTTATAAAATGTAACATTTACTTATAATATTTTTGAAGAGGAAATTATGAAAATTTCATTGATGATCTTGTATCACAAATTCAGCGGGAACATATGTTTACGCATTTTTTAAGTCGAAAAAGAACGAAGTTTAGTAATAATAATATAAAGGGAAAATGAGGAATTAAAGCAAAGTTCAATCAGAAAACCTGATATAGAGTCGATGAAATCTCCATTAATGAACAACTTTGTGAACTTGATTTCAGGGATAAGAATTGAACGCTCCAAAATTCCATTACTTTTGCCTGTCATCTCTCTTCTATATCTATTTGTCTCTCTCTCTCTCTCTCTCGTTGATTGATTATAAGTTATAACCCATTTGAAACATATATAGGTGTTATAAGTCCTGGTCCTCCTGGCATAAATAGGAGCAACTATAAAATTGAGCGTTGAATTAATTGGGGTGGGGCTGGAACGTACGTATAGGTCAATTATTTATATTTTTTAGTAGGAATGTGAATATCAATAAGACAATTATTTGAACTACATATATATATATATATATATATGTATATATATATATATATGTATATATATGTATATATATATATATGTGTGTGTGCGCGCGCGCGCGCATATATTGCTAGTTAAGTGTTTCATGATGCTAGAATGAGAGGACATATTTTAATTCTATATTTCTGGCTTAAATCAAGTTTGAGCATTATTAATTAAGAATATTACTGATTAGATATATGTTTCTTGACATATATTTTTAGCTACTAAAGAATCCGCATCAATATGTCGGTATTACTACAAACTATAATTTTATTGAGGCTCCTGATATTTTATTTCTCCAACTCGTGATTTTCTTTTACCAACCCCAATATTATTACACTAAACACAAAGGATACCATATTGGAGCTCGGAGATTATTGTCTAATCGAAACTTTAATTTTTAAATACCATGATCATACTTTTGTCATGGCATTCAAAAAATTGTGATGTTAAATGCATGTCATTATAACAATGAAAAATCAATTTATAAACTAATTATGACTATAAAATCTATAGTCTACTCAGGGACGACGTAGTTTAAGTATTTGCCAGAAATTAACAATTCATATTTATATGTATTCCTTGAACTTCAACTTGCAAGTCAACACCGTGTGATCTGTTAGCAATAATAACTACATTCAAAATTTCACCTATATTACTGAATCAGCTTTAAATTTCAGGTCCAAAAACAGTCTAAACTGGGCGCTCTGCGTATCGCGATGGCCAGATGAGAAGGGGCAATGGCAAAATTATTCGGATCATGTCGTTTCTGTAATAGATTATTGTTGCAACAATTTAAAATAGAACGGATAAAGAATAATTTTGAGACAAAAAGAAACTATATAAGGTATGCAGTGCTTTATTATTTTAAACAATCTCAACCTGTTATACTTTTTTTTTTAAATACGGAAATGGAAGTAAAAACAAAAGTTCATTATTATTAGTAGCCGCAGTCTCGAAAGAGAACATAGTTCCAATAAGTTTTGAAATACGACTATTATTGTAATTAATTAGTTGGCCAAAACATCATATAGGCTGTGAACGTAAATCAATTGTTTAACTACGTATATTTTGCACAGTCTTCGTGTCTGACTATTTAACTATTTTGGTTAAATAACAAACTGAATTTTTCTCAAGAAATTATTATTCGAATTCCTAAGGTGGTTCAGGGTACTGTTTTATACAATTGCTAACGGTGACGTTGTGCAAATAATTCCATTATTTATAATATTGCGCGATTGCATGAGATTATGTGTAACTTACACACGCAGAAGTAAAGACCTTTATCAAACCCTGTAATTTCAATTGATTAGATTTGCCTCTTAAATAAAACTTTAAATAAACTCAATACATATCAGATCAGGCCAATCAACATAACTGAGTCGTCCTAGCCTAGACCTTATTTTAGATCAAAGCATGATGCAACATGAAAAGATCTGCAATAGATAGTTGAACATTTATTTTGAATTTATAGGGTAGATCATATCAAATTAGGCCGTTTGAACACTTTGAATTGATGAAATAGCCCTTGTTTAACAAAAAAAAAAAAAAAAAAAAAAATTGATGAAATAGCCCCGCAAATAACTAAAATTAAAACAAGCAATAAAAAAACAAACACAGTTGACTGAAATGTGTTCATTTAAAATCTAATTATAATAAGAGAAACCATTCATTAATGAGTGTTTGTCATTTTTTACATTATCAATTTACAACTACACATTAATCCTAATTCAATCTCGCAAATGACCACATCTACACGCCATTGTCCAATATTTATGGCCGGGTCCGTCTGCTATGAAGTGCCTAGCCAGGAGAGTGGCGTGTTCGGCTGGCTCATTAGGTGCCCCTAGCGACCTAGTCAATTAAAATCACTTTAAATTATATGCATTTACTTCTAGATAACGCATTTCATCTATTTTTCTTTTATGAAACAACCCACCAATTCGAGTTAAAACATTTAAATCATCAAAATTGTACAAATGGACTTTTGTGAAAATTCTTCTCATAACTAATGCATTTTCATAAAATTATTTGTTAATCATATAAATATCTGTTACTCTCCAACCACGACGCATTGTTTTCATATATTTCTCTAATTTCTTAGTCAATACTCGCTACTTACCATACTTCATACCTAAACAGGTAACATACATAAACGGTGTTACCTAATTATTTCTCCCTCTTTACCAAGCTTAACTATATGGAATTTAATCACATTTCATGTAATAACTCTAATAATGTTGAACACACTTAAAGAGAAGAATAAAACAAAGTTTTATCTTACATTATTCCTCTATCGGCTTAGTTCACAAATCCATAAAAACCCCCGCCTAAAAAATTAAAAATCCCAAACCCCACAAAACAATTATCGCTTTTACATTTTTAAAAAAGAAAAAAGAAAAAAAAATGGAGGAAACAAAATTGGAACCCCAACTGAGCGGCGGTGCCGCTCAAAACGGCGTCGTATCGCGTGGTTTCTTCCAAATTGACCGTCCAAAGCTCCGATTAACATCGGAGTACGACAGCGATAGCTCAGTTTTTCTCCACAAAGTGTCGTGCAAATTGCTCAACAATCTGGCGAAATTGAAAGTATCGTTTCAGAACAACAGCAAAGGCGAAGTGTCGGAGCCGCAAATTTCGTTCAATTCGAGGTTTTTTTCGTTGCAGTACGATGTTGAGGAGAGCGATGCTCTGCTCAAAGGCTCGTTCGATATTGCGCCTGGTGTTCTGTTCACTGGCGTACACCAAGTCAAAGTATATTCTCTGTTTTTTTTTTCAAATTGAAGTTGACCTAATTTGTATTTTCATGATTATTTTCGGTTGTTGTTGATTGTTGAAATTAGGTTAGATTGTGTTTACTTTTGTGGAAAATATTGATTGATTGAGTTCTGTTGTGTATTGGATCTTCAGTATTAGTGGTTTAGTGATTTAATTAACTGCATTGTGAACTTATAAGTAGAGTGGATTTTCATGGTGAAGATTGTAGCATGTAGTAATTTGCTTGTGAATAATATGTAATTTTTGTCTTACTGGTAGTTTTGTTAACTTTTAGGCTCGACAAGGAGAGGTTGCGGTGGTTGCGGATCTTGCTGGTCCGGAGTACAAACTTGAATTGTCAACTGCTATTCCATCCGTCGGCATGGTGAGAATAATTTTCATTATTAGGTTTTTTATATATATGTTGTAATCTGATTATTGGAAGCTCAATCTTGTGACTTTCCATAACCTGGATTATGTGGATACTTTCCATAAGACTTAATGTACATTTTGGATTGGCTTAGAGTTTCAGTTTTTATGTGTGTTCTGACCTCTTAAGTATTAGAAACTTTGGCACTTTTTCCGAGAAGTTTTTGACATGTATTAACTTGATTATGAGAATAGTTTTTGTAATGAATGAGAAATATCTAAAGTGTCGTTTCCACCGAAACAAAAAAGGAAATGTTTTGGTACTTGCTGTGGAAATGTTTAGAAACTTGGATATGCACTGGTAGGTGTTCTCTTAAGCTCAACATATAACAATTTAAATGAATTATTTGATCTTTGATTTCGCAGCCAAGAGCAACCTTTAAATTCCCGTATGGTGAAGTTTCACTCCAGGAGAAAGAAGAGGAAGAGGAAGATCAGAAGCGAGCATTATCAGTGAACGGGATTGTTAAAAGTCATATTTTGAATGGAGTGTGTACTGCTAAATACAGTGAGGAAAATTTGGATTTAAGATATGCATTCAAGGTAGTCTATTTTGAGAATGAAATGCTTTTTCGTTTTTTCCGAAGACCAGTTGGTCAAAAGAGTCAGTACAGTAGTTTATCCGAGTATGATCTTAGCTTTTTCTGATGACTTCCTTTTTATAGATCGTTTTCAATCTATAAATATTGCAGACTATGATGTGGTCGTCTTTCTTAGGACAATTACCAGTTTCCTGGTGAACTTATTTGAGGAATTTTTACTTGTAGGATGAGCAAATGACGTTCATTCCAAGCATTTCTTTGCCCTCAAATGCATTATCATGTGCATTTAAGCGGAGATTCGGTCCTTCCGACAAGCTGAGGTGATCCCTCTCTCTCTCTTCACACACACACACACTCACTCTTTGCTGCTCTTGGCACATTAAGAGGCAGTATAAGATACCTCCTTTCCATGGAGCTCCAACAGATACTTAAAACTCATGGAGGATGTTGTGACTTTTGTTGTATATTATGAACCAAACTAAGATGTGAGCCTTTTTATGTTATTTTTTTAGTACAGTTTAGTGGATGGAATTAGCTAAACAGATGTCCAAATCAGCCTTCCAAATATGGTCTAGTTCTATTAATATCTCATCTCTATTTAATTTTTGGGTTATTGTTACTGGTAACAGTTAGTTTTATATTTTTTACTTTCTCAAAACAAAAAAACTAACCAAGGATATAGGTCAACTTATTCTCGAGATGGCAGTAAGGTTTAACTAAGGCAGGTTTCACCATCAGAGGTCACCGTTAGTCAAGCCTGAAACATGTGGGTAATGCCACACATGTTTTAATTATTAGACCATTTTATTCTCATAATGGCAGTTAAGTTTAGCTGAGGCAGGCTTCACCCTAAGAGGTCACCGTTAGTCAAGCCTGAACCATGTGGGTAATGCTAAGCATGTTTAATAATTCTACTGCTTTAGTACTTAGTAATTTGTGAAAACTACCATACAGCATTAATTTGCATGCTATCTCTAATTTGTTTTCAGGTACATGGCTAAATTACTACCAAAATAGGCATCACCCTTTCATAATAACTACTGAGTATATTAGAAAGCCTAAATTCTTTTGATACTTTACAGGCTCTGTCAACCAAAAATCCGGACCTTTCCGTCCCCCCAAGAACATTCCCATTGCCTATTAACTTACCCAAAACCATTGCCATTCTTAGATGTGACTGCTCAGATTATTGATATGGTGTTCGACTTTGACGATTTCTTTAATTATCACTGCTAGTATTTTGTTGTAAAATTTCTGTTTGAGAACTTTATCTTATTGTCTAGACATCTTAATCTCTCAATGATATAAAATTTATTGTATCTATGGTATCAGCTACTTCTACTACTTTGACTCAAACAATTGGAGTGCTGTCTATAAACACACGGTTGCGAAGGACTACAAATTCAAGGCCGGTTATGATTCTGAAGTGCGACTTGGTTGGGCATCTCTCTGGGTGAGTCCCACGAAATCATTCATTATGTTACTTATAGTTTTCATTTTTGCTACCTTATCTGTACCTAATTATTGCAGTTTTATTAGGTGGTGAAACGAGATAAGAAGAAGTTGGGTATATGTATAATTTAGGAAATTAATCATTGTTCTGTAATATGAAACATTTCAGGTCGGAGATGAGGAGGGTAAAGCGAAGACAGCCCCAATGAAGATGAAAGTCCAGTTCATGCTCCAAGTTCCTCAAGATGACATAAAATCTTCTGCTTTGATGTTCCGCTTGAAGAAGAGGTGGGACATATAATTCTGTATCCAGAAGCATTCTGCTTAGTATCATCATGTTGTAATGAAAATTTTCACCTTTGTGAAATATTTTTACTCTAGGTTGTTCAGATTCACTTAGTTGAACTGTACACGTCTGAAATGGTCCTGTATTATCGGTAAGCCTAAATTGGTTTTGATTCACTTATTCTTATCTGTTTGTTGATCCAAAAATAGTATCTTGTGTGATGTGTCCAATTCCTGATTTGCTTATGCGTTCGTTTATAAAAGATAAAATGAGACAAGATCAACAATTAAACTAAATCTTTTTCTAAAACACTAACATCGATAAAACTAATATCTAAACTGAAGTTTTTCAATACCAACTAATATTTATTTAATATTGTTTTCAACAATAAAACTAGTTTTAAGTCCAATTCAAATCATCTCCCGGCCATCCATGTATTTCTCAAAAGCCATCTCAAACCATTCAACTCAACGCAGAAAGCCTGAAACGAGCCAAACAAGTCAAATTAGAATAGTTCACAAGTTTTCTTTAGTCTAACGCAAGTTTTCTCTTGGATGACATGTTCCATGCTTATTAGAAATATTCTAAGGTTTGAAATATCACTCAAGTTGAACTGAAACGGTGAACCCTTAGTGTTCCTCACATGTACAATACACGTGTACAGATGACGAAAGGAGAGGGCCTTGAAAAAATAGAACACATGTTCGGTGTAAGGTCAAAGACCCCATGTGAAAATAAAGAGACAAAAAACTCATTGAAAAAGATAAAAATGGGCAGGAAAATGGTCAATACAAGCTTCAAAAATAATAAAGCAAAGAGTTTGAAAAAAATAAATCCACATGTTATGTGTAAGAGGCGCAAAAGCTATATATGAAAATAAAGAGACACAAAAGCTCATCTAACTGATAAACAGGCAAAAAAAAGCTGGATTTTTTTAAAATAAAAGAGATGTTGTTTTTAGCCTCAATTTTCGAAATCATAAGAGACTTTTTTTTCGTCTTTTTATTTCTCACCGAGTATTTTGATTACTTAAAGCGAAGAATGTTTTTTCACCTCTATCTTATGCACGAGGCATTTCGTCTCACACAGATATTCATGGATCAAAGTTTCTTTTCTTTTCCTCGAAAACTATCGAAACGTTTTTATTTTTGGCTCTATGGAAAAGAAACATACAATATTTTCTACATCTATTGTGCGCAACATATCGAAAAGCTCTCGAAACATCGCGAAAAATTTCTAATATTTAAAGAACTGAAATATACTGTCAAAACGAAACTTTGACTATGCATATATTACGTTAAAGTTTTCCTTTTATTATAGATCTAAAGAAAATTACCGTCAAAGACTAATTCAAAACTGAAATCAAATCAAAATTTAAAAAAAAACCCAAAAATAAAAAAACCTAAATAATAAACAATGAAAAAGTACATAACCTTTCCTTAAATTCCACAAAGGTTATTATATTATTATTACATCTAAATCCTCACCTCTGTGCCACTGTATAAAGATCTCATCTTTACTGCTACTAGAGTAATAAAAAGAAAAAAAAGGGTCTGCACGAGAGAAAAAAGGATGCAAGAAAGTAGATTCTCTCATCAACAACTGCTCTAAGCCAACCAAATCAAAACTTACAACTAAACCCTTTTTTCATCTCCTTCCTCTTGCTGCAAGTTTACATATCATCATCAATTTGCGAGTGTACATCAAAAGGGTTTTAATTTAATTGAAGAAGAAAAAAAATGACAACGCCATCATTGAGGCTTGCTCATATCAATTCGTTCAAAGTTTCAAACTTTTATCCTGCTGCAAGTAGTTTTGGGAATTTGCATTCAGTTTCTTTTTCTGACAGAGGCCACAGAAGATTTAAGTCTTGTATTCAAAAGAAAAGGGTAATCTTTATTTTCAATTTTTAGAATTTGTTTGTGGGATGTATGTGAATGTGTGTTTTTTTATGGTTTGTTTTGGGATTGTGCAAAAGGGTTTTAGTGTAAATTGGTGTTGATTGGGGAATGCAGTCATTTTAGGTGTTTTGTTGAGATTTTTGATTTTGTTGTGTTGTTTTTTGTTTGATGTGTTTTGGTTGCTTGGCTTTGGATTAGGGGCTTTGATTCTTGTTATTGAGAATTATTATATTGAGGGTGTTTTTTTTCCTGCAAATATGTTGTCTTGGGAGATGTTAGTGTGAGTTTTTCAATGTATAAATCAGTTCCCTAGTCGAGGTATAGAACTACAGATTGTTTCCCAGTTTAGTGGTTTTAAGTGAAGATTTGTACAGTATGAATCAGTTCGTGGGTTGGATTGTCGAACCACAGATGGTTTCTTTTGTTTATTTCCCGATTTCTTGGTTTTATTGCAGTTTTCTTTGTGCCGTACTAAAGGATTTTCCTTTTCCGTTGTTCGTGCTTGTATATGTCAAATGGTCATAACTTATATGTCTATTGGCAATGTTTAAGAAAATGATGAAGATTCTTTTGCTCTTTTGGGAAAAATATTAGTAAAGTGCTTGAGAATAGAACTGGATGACATAAATACAAGAATGAGAAGATTCTATGTTTAATTCAATTAGAAAGCTTGTGTTACGGGTGAGGAAAGTTTCTAATTGTTATTCCTTGGATCAGTAGTATAGTGTAGTGCAAAAATGACTGTTCTATCAATTCTTTAGGAAATGAGGCTGTGTTTCAATGTTCAACAATCTGTTCTATTAATTTAATTCTGAATTTGGTTATCTGATATACATTTCGGTGTATAAATGGCAGTTACTATATAAAGCTCAATAAAAAGACCGAGTTTGGTTTGGATGACATTATTTTGTCTTTATAAGGCAATTCTAGATTAGTTAGAATTATAGGGTCACCGATATCGTGCTTTATGTCAGTCGGAACTGATATAGATTGGGTTCATAGCTGAGTGACATACACAGAAAGCTTATGTTTGTCGTTTTCTAGCTAATTAGTAGTAGGGAACTTCAAAAGAGGAAAGCTGCTTATCCAATAGACCACTTAGAAGAATCGGAATCGTTGGCCCATTAATAATGTCCTCTAAATCTACCTAGAATATTTTACACGCGTAGTTTTGACCTCGTAGCTGTAGGTCTATCCAGTATAACAGATAAAAGGTCACGTGGCTTTTGTATCTTAAAAGACTATACTATATTCCACATCAGATGCCTCATAATCATTCATGTTCTGTACGTACATGATTCACTGGTTGGCATTGGAGAATCCTGTTCTGTTTACACTAGTTACGGAAATGTGAACTTAGAAAAAGCAAGAAAACTTTCTAGGAATAGGAGTCTAGACCGTATTTCCTCACCCATTGAGGGGTTATCAGTTATTTGTTATGTTGCTATTCCCATTGAAATTAGATGCCCCTTATATGGTATTTTGATGAAAAACTTGTTAGTTCCATTTAAAGGCTCCATTCTTCAATGGTTACTGGAGCATTTTGAAGGAGCTATGGACACATGTACTTATTTCGAGATGTTTATCTTTAAGTGAATATTCTTTTGCTTTCTGTTTTCATTTTTTTTTTTTTTGAGGTAAACTTGGGCTACCTTCCCTAGGACTGTCTAACCACAAAAGAAAGCCCACCAAATGATAGGAATTCCATTATTTAGATGGAATTAGTACTTTTGCCCTCCATCCTTCAAAAATAAATTAAGAATATCTTGTTAACTTAAGTTACTCCAGTTCAGATCTTAAACGACGTCAAGAATAAAAGAAGTAAAACCCTGAGGAACAGTCTTTTTCCTTATTTAGACCACATAAACTATTTGTATATCCTCTGTTCCTTTGAAATAACCTGTCTTAATTATGTATATCCACGCGTCGGTTGGTTCAACTAATGATTTACTACCAGGGGCCTCTGTTTTCTATGTGCTGGTATAGTGGCTTTGTGGGTATGAAAGATCAAGTAAAAGCTTAAGTGACGTGGGAGGAGATGGAGACGACAATGCTATCCAATTGTTTGGTTCTGATGAAGAATTCACAACTCAAATCCCAACTCAAGCACAATCACTTGTTGAAGGGTCTGGAGCTGTTTTGGTATCTGAGTATAAACCTGCCACTGATGTTGACTACCTACAGGTTTGTCGATCTTGACCCATTCTGTATCTGGATCTGCAGTGCTGATAACAATTTGGGGCTTCATTCTTTTCTCGGGGATTTTCTTTTCTGTTAAGTTACTAATTGACTCAACCATTGTCTTTGTCAAGTTATTTACATGTGTGCATTATTTGACTGTGCTTTCTGGTAAAAAGGTGACCCCATCGACAATTTCCCGAGAAATAGCCGAAATATTATATAGTATGGTGGATTCTGCTATCTAGTTTTCCTATTGAAAAGATTTTCAACTGCTGAAAATCCTGTTTTTGAGCTTCCTCTCCGCTGACTACTATATTGGTTTTTAGTGAATTTTGTTTTTCTTAATTAGGCTTCTATTTGTATATTTGTGATCTTATCTAAATGAAATCAATAGTCCAATTTGATTGTGAAGCTTTAATTTTATGCATCCCTTAATGAATTCTCTCTAATTTTTGTCTCCATTAGCTATACCTTCTCTTTTTAATCAGAGTTTGTGGTGTGTTTTTCTGCAACTCTTTAATATGCTCCAAATTGCAGCCTCTATCTTGGGAAAAAATGAAAATAACTTGAGCATGGTGTGTAAGTTTTGCAATCAGCCTTCTGAAATTCTTTTCTACTATTTGTTGTCTTTGTTAGGAATTATTGGCGATTCAACAACAAGGGCCTAGATCTATTGGCTTTTTTGGGACACGAAATATGGGGTTCATGCACCAAGAGCTTATTGAAATCCTCAGCTATGCGTTGGTTATAACTGTATTGCTCCGGCCTTATTTACGGATCTAACTTTAGGTTTATGTGGTGATTTCTTTCTCAATATATTTCCTCTTAAATTCTTATCTGATGTCCTGTTTATTATTTGCAGAAAAACCATATTTTCACGTCAGGAGCATCGGGCACTAATGCTGCCGTCATTAGGGGAGCTCTTCGTGCTGAGAAACCAGAGTTGCTCACTGTGATATTGCCGCAAAGTTTGAAAAAGCAACCTCCGGAGAGCCAAGAATTACTTTCTAAAGTAAGAAATGGTTCATGATATCCTGTTGGTTATAATTAGTAAAACTGTTGCAGGATTTAGGGATAACTTCTTTCACATGGCAGAGACATATTATATCAAAATTATCAATCAACATTCCTCTTTATATGTATTGATAGATAGATAGATAGATAGATAGATAGATAGATAGATAGATAGATAGATAGACACGCACATATTGGCGGCAGGGGTGGGGTTGGGTAAGGGGCACATAGTTTCTGCTGTGCAAAAGGTTTTAAGATGGTGGATAAAGTAGTATGCAGTCTTTGCACTTCTGAAGAATTTCATTAATGACATCCTTAAACTTGACATTTATGCAATCTGCTCTAACATGGATTTTGAGGATTTGTAGGTACAAAATGTAGTAGAGAAGCCTCACAATGATCATCTTCCATTGATAGAAGCCAGCAGGTACTCCGACTATTATTCAGACGCCAGCTTATTTTAATTATATTATAGCTGCACAAGATATGATTATCTTACCAAGCTGTTTGAGGAAAATGCAGGTTGTGCAACATGGACATCATCTCAAAAGTACAGCAAGTTATTTGTTTTGCATTCCATGACAGTAGGTTGCTGATGGAAACATGTCAAGAAGCAAAGAATATGCGAAAGATAGTTACCCTCTTTTACCTGGATTGATTTTAAGTGGCCTAAGGATGAACTAAGTTGTCCATATATTGTTGAAAAGTTAAGCATATGATCCATTTGTCTCCTTCAGTCAGAAAGACACCAAAAGTTGCCTTTTTGTTTTGTCAGAAAGATGATTCTTTTTATCATGTTGTAAAGAATTAGGAATTTCGGCAATATTTTTCTCTTCCTTACAGATTTTTCTCGTTTTTTGAGTAAATTTATGCCCGTATAGTATAATTATGTCTATTACTGCACAAATGGCTGAAGTTTCAAGATTCGGTGTACTTACCAGTGGAAACATAATGAGGTGCAGCTTGTTTCTCTTCCTCTTTTGTGTTAAGAATTGCATCTAGTAACTCTAGTTCCTCAAATATAAAATTATGCCTTGTATACATAGCTAGAAGTGTAAATGCGACGTGTTTGTGAGTCTGATATTTTGCATTTTCTGTGTCAGCAGAATAAAACATCATACGAACTGGATAAAAGGGATTAGATCATACAATTCTTTTACAACTATTAACTTGTGCAAAGTATATTTCTATTGATTGGTGCAACTTATTTACTGCATAGAAGGATAGAATAAAGGTATCGTTCAACTTGAATGCCATGCCAAAACAGTAAGATAAACTCACCTTTACTAGAAAATTACAACAAAAGAAGACGCTTCACATATTCAGGAATTAGTAGTAAAAAAAGAAATCAGCGACGACATTGATTTTGCGAGAGTTGCAAGATGTTGCTGATCAAAAACAATCTGTACACTAACAGATACATATGTATCCAAGCCACGGAAAAAAACATGAAATAATGTACAATTATACCAATCTATTGCAAACTAAGAAATAACATAGCGTTGGTACTGGCAGAAGCTGGTGACACCGGCGCGCAAATTGCAGAGAGATATATACTTCCACATCAAGCAGGAAGTGGTTCCTCCATAACTGCACATTTTTTAACAATGAGAAGTCAAATTCTGGAAAGAACCATGTGTGTGTGTGTAGAGAGAGAGAGAGAGAGAGAGAGACCCTTTGTTGGTGTTGAAATTTCGGATGAAGAATCAGCAGCTGCCTCCGGGATGACTGGCGCTTTTGTCGGCACATCGGGAAGATCCAGCTTCTCTTCTTGTTCTTCGGTAGATGGTGCTGCAGACGGGACATTAGGCATATCATGAACAGCCATCTGCATAAAGCAACAAGATTCCTTAAATTCGGTTTAATCATCCGGCACAACAGCCATATGAGAAGATAATTCCACCAGAGAAACTGCTAAAGCAAGTTCATTAAGTGAAAGAGAAGGATTTTTTACATTAAGCAAAAGCTAAAATCAGGATATGGGAAGAGAAAAAAATTAGATGCTACACTTAATTCAAGGTACGATTGAATTACAAGTGTGCAAGGCAATGAAAATTAATAAGACCTATTTTAAGTTACGAGGGAAAATCATTATAAATAAGAGACACATAAACGTGATCCTATTGCCAAACAAATGTTTAAGAATAATGTGAGTGGCCTACGTCTCTCAAGTCTCACCATCATCTTATAAATATTAGAAAATACAAAGCTGATCAAATTGATGAATATTGTAATGAGTACAAATTGCAAATAGCTTTTGCAGGAGATAATTGCACAAACAACTATATATACCTGACTCTCCAGCTCCTCAAATTCTGCTAAAACTTCTTCATCCTCAGCTGATAGTTTCTCTCCCAAAATTGCATTAATTTCCTACAGAAGAGGTGACTTCATAAGCAGAGGGAAAGTTTAATACAAACAATCTGCTCATGGACAAATGGTATTTAAGGCTTCATCGGCCAGATGCCTTCCTCAACTACTAAACACCACACGTCACCAACCCCCTTTGTGTGCAAAAGACAAAGAGAACACTTGTATATCCAGAGTTAGAGGAGGCCATCACAGTTATCACTTGACAGCAAAGTCATGAGTGAAAATGATTGTGAATATTCTTACTAAACACTTGATGCAATTAACGGGCTTAAAAATTGATTGCCGTTTTTCAGCATGGAGTTTACCGTTGGTACTATATTGACCATGTAAATGTATTCTGTCAAAGAACTGCACCGACAATAAACGACTTACATCTTGATAAGCTTTCGCCTCAGCAGTATCATCCATCAGCTTTTGAACATCATCCAGGTTGACCTCACTTTGCATTGCTTTAACCGCATTATTTCCAGCCTTTAAACTCTCAAATACTGCTTTTTGCTTGCTCGCCAGTTCCACGTCGGCCAGCTAAAGCAAAATTTAATTGATATGGGGTGTGTAAACAAAAATTTTAATGACAAAACAGAGAAAAAATGTAAGGAACATGATCTGAACTTACTTGCTGCTCAACATTGATAAGCCAAGCATCAACTTGCTTCAATAAGTCTTCTTGAACTTTCTTTTTCTTTAATGCTATCAAGGCTCTGTCTTTCTTCTTCTCCCGAAGCAAGTCTTTCGCGGCTTGTTTCTCGGCAGCAATGACACCTTCTAGCTAAAATGCGACATATGTTGAGGAGAAATTAATATAAAGCACCAATCAGACGATTGCAACTGAAGTAACCAATAAAACACAGAGAAAATACGGGCAATAAATTCATTTTCACTTTCGGTAAGCCATAATCTTCAAACCGGAAATGGAAGACACACCATATTTCCGGAAATAAAAACTTCCCCGTTCTTTAAAAGATTCTGAACAGTTCCTGTCGGTTGAGCACCTTTTTCACTGAAATATAGAATAGCAGGAACGTTTAAATAAGTTTGATTCTTCATTGGATCATAAAACCCCCACTTTTCGAAGATCTTTTCCTTCTCTTTGGGATCGAACATCAATTGCAACGATTCGATAGACGGCTCATGGGATAGATGTAGATGAACAACACCCCCCCCCCCCCCCCCCCCCAAAGAACCGTAAAGGAAGCTTTCTCCTAAAGGCTATGCAATAGTTTGTGTATACTCTCGATGATAAACCTGATAAACTGAATCGTGTATGCTAACAACTTATGCTTGCTACAATTTCATGATCCAATAAATTTACGAAACCAACATAACATTTTGAGCTGAATGATGTCAAAGCAACATAAACTCTGGAGATCACATCACAAAAAGACGTTCCCCGAACAAACAAATACTATCAAAACCACATCTACAAAAAAGTACGAAATTCCAATTCAAAAGATTCGATCTTCCTCGTAACAATAAACCATCAGTATGCTAATAAAGCCGAATCAGCAATGGTACAGATCGGTGATCAATGTATTACCAGGAAAAAACTAGGCTAAAAAAGCAGAAAAAATGAAAAAACAGTAAAACCTTAAAACAAAACAAAGTATTGATATTCATTTCAATATGAACATATATTAAGCTAACAACTAACCCTTCATAAAAAAGAACTAAAACCCCATCAATGGAATTTCAACACCTCCCTAATTCTCTTTTTCATTAACTATCAAGAAAAAGGCACAATAAAATTGAGGAATTCAATAATTGCAGATAAGTAAACCCACAAACAAATAATTATTGTAACGGAGAATTAGATTAGGGTAGCACCTGTTGTTGGTATTGAGCAAGCTTGCGCCTTTGGGTTTTTAATGAGAGAATGGCTTTGTCCACCTCTGATAGGCCTGTCAAAGTCGGGTAAGACCCGGACCCGTTCAATATCAACGGGTCCGGTCCGGGTCCGCATGTACGGGTCCGGACCCGGACCCGGACCCGCCCAAAGCACATGGACGGGTCTGGTCCGATCCGGGTCCGCATGTACGGGTCCGGACCCGGACCCGTTTGTAATTTATTTTTATTTTTTTTTGTTAAAAGGGTCTAAATACTTAGAAAATAGAAAAAGACGTTCTACGACCAAATTGAAAAAAACTCACGCACCCTCAAAAAAAACTCACACCGTCACACGTCACACCCGACGCTGGTCTTCCGTCGCTGTTCCGCCGCCGGCCTCATTACGTAAGTAAAATCTCAACCTTTTTTCGTTCAATTTGATTATGTTATTAGGGTTTTCAAATTAGGGCTTTTCTGTTAGTTGTTTGAATTTAGGGATTTTTGGGGTTAAGCAGGAATTTGAATTTAACGGTAGGGATTTATATACAAAGGGGTAGTATTGTCTTGGGGCTTAATTTCTCCAATCTTTTTTTTTTCTTGGGATGAATTTGATTTGATACAGATGATGTATATAATTTAGGTCCTCTGTGATCTTTGGTTTCTTCACAAACACATTTCCCATTTTGCCCTAAATTTCTCAATCAACCCAAGTACGAGAATTTTCAGAGTTTAATGATGATCTGCGAAAATCCGAGGAGGTTTTCGCATTCAGTAGAAGAAAAAAAAGAAGGGAGAATTACACAAACACCCCCTGAGATATGGGCTAATTACACAGACACCCCCTCATGTTTGGGAAATTACACAAACACCCCCTGTGATAAAAAAAATTTCACAATTTGTTATGTTTTGCTGAATTTAAATTTCCATCTCTCGTTTATATTGTAAAATCAATGAAAAATAAACTAAAAGTGCTAAAACGATAGAAAATAAGTCTCATTTATTCTGTTTTAGAAAATAAAAAAACATTAAAAATAAGGTATATTTCGAAAGATTTTGTAAGTTAGTCATCACATCATTATTGAAATTATGATCCAACACCATAAGTGTGTATATTCGATTAAAAAAACACACTACAAAGGGTGTTTGTGTAATGAGATGCATACTATAGGGGGTGTTTGTGTAATTTCTCAAACATGAGGGGGTGTCTGTGTAATTAGCCCATACCTCAGGGGGTGTTTGTGTAATTCATGTCGAAATCAATAAAGGCCCAGTTTTTATTAGGAATATAAGTAAACCCAGATAAATAAGACAGAGAAGAAGAGAGATTTTTAATGGGTTTGGAAATGTAATTAAGAGAAAATATAGGGGCCAATCCCGATATTAGGGCGATAAATTAGGAAACCGGATCTCACATCCCAAGGCGTGGTACCGGGTCGGTTCAAATGTTCTTTTCTTCAACATCCCGTTTTTGCTATTTTTGTTTTAATTTGTTCCCACTTCCTATTGGGCCCACAGTATATTTTTTTTCAAAGAATCCCGATCCGAACCCAGCCCTAAAATTTTTATTATTTATTACAGAATCTATGAAGGCCCGCCCAGTTTTGATTAAGAAACCGCAATTTGTTGCTCCAAGAAGTAGGAGAATTATATAAGTTTTATGAATCAATCAATCAATAGATAAAATTACACAAAGAAAAAAGAGGAGATTTTGAGTGATACTTGTTCAATATCATTCAAACACAAATCTTCAAATTCCACTCCACTCCACCACCGCCTTAGTTGCACAGCTACGACTTAAATTGACTGGAAATTCAATTTCTCTTTGAGTTATTGGTTGTGTTTGGATAAGTTTTGATTACTGTCATAGCAGCGGATAATATAATAGTGTTCATTAGATTAGGGTTAGTAGGAAGAATTTTTTTTTATTTTAATTAACTAGTTTTGGATTTTGAGAGCTTCATAAAAGTAGCTTCCTTTTTGAATAGGCAATATACAAGGGAAATAGAAATAAATGGAGAACATGTGTCCTTCTGAAGAAGAGAACGAATCATCGGAACAAGTGGTGCTAGAAGAAGAAGAAGAGTATGTTCTGCTCGATTTGGACCGAGTTTCTCCTCACATTCAAATACCACCAAACGCCCCATATGTTCTCTCTGTATGTATGCCTTCAACTTCTCACCTTTAGATATTTTCGCTTCTTATCTTTTTGCCGCTTTCTTTTTATATGTAATCATGAGTATATATGAATGCTTTCTATCGTTTTCCTAGAGGTTTGTGAATCAAGGTATTTATGTTTGCACAAAATTCAATTTGCGTCGCTCTTCCAATCTGAATTATATAGTTAGAAAGACTTGAATGAAATTGAATTTGCTCAGTAAGAGAAAGAAATTTTTAGAACGACGTGAGTGTTTTTCAAGGTTGAACTTAATTAAACAACTTATTGAGCTTATGAATTATTTTTGGATGCTCAGAAACTTTGAGGACTTTTTTACTCTCATTTGATTTGATTGTTGGATGAATATGCAGGGCTTGGACATGCCCAACCCAATTTTGATAATTGATGGAAAAATCAAGTTGGTACGTCAAAAAACACCTGTGAAATTAAGTTTGTTTTGTGCCACTATTTTCACCATTTTGTTTCGCAATTTATTCACTGTTTTGTTTCTCTTCCTGAAGTAAAAAGAAGTACATTTTACTTCTAGATCTACCACCTTTAAGATGCTGATTGTTCTTTATGTAGTTAATATATCGGGAAAATTTGGTATGCTAGCTCTCATATAATTTGAAATTTTATTGTGAAACTTTTCCGGTAAAAGGTTGTTAAACTAGACTTTGTCATTTTGTGGTACATATCCATATTGCTGCGGGAACTTGAGCTCCTGATGCCTCACCGTTCCAGAATTCTTGGATAACAAAATACTGTAGCAGAAATAAGAAAATTAATGATTCATTTTCTTTATCAGCATTGGTCCAATTTGTACATCTTTGGATTACTTAGTGAACTAAGTTTGTATATCCGAGTTGCCATTTAGTTCGTATATCCTTAGTCCCTTGATTCCCGTGTATTTAGTTTAACCAGCTCAGACAAGCCACTATAAATTTGTGTGTGTTTTTCGTTGCAACCTTATTGCACCCATGTAATATATTACTCTCCTCTTCAGATTGGAAAATACGAAGAAACTATGGGGACATGCCTTATTTTCAATGAACATGGTAAGCACATCTTCAGTTGATATATGTTACTAAATTCTATCTTGTTGCGTAGCCTAAAATTTCTAAGAAAGTGGCAGATTCAGCTTAGGCTTATTTGCATTACCATCTTAAATCGATCCTAAATCGAGTTCCTTATCTTTATTATTATATCATACAATCATGTCCTGGCTTTTGCTGTATTATGTATTATTTCTTTTGCAGACGGAGGTCCTGTTGTTCATGAAGAAACGGGGCCGTCCGAAGCCAACCTTTTTGCAGGAAGATACATAATGGACCCTCTGCAAAAACCATCCAAAAGAGTAAATCCAGTAGCACGTCTTCATAAGGTTCTTAAGTTCAAATCACTATTGGAAGCCGACTGTAAAGATGGATTAGACGAGCGGGGAAATGAACCATCATGATGTGTTAATGAGGTACATAATGTAAAATATTTTCAGTTATGGGATGAATCATATATGATCTTTTCCTTGGGGAATAATCAAAAAGTTTTGAAACCAAGACTTTCCCTCAACCAATTTAGAAATTGGGGAATGGGGTTAAGAGTTAAGACTTGAAACTGAGAGCTGAAGAAAAGTTACACATGAAACTCACTCTGTTGTATTACTTCATGTTTTTTATAACCATCCGCCCTTGATATGCATATATAGATGAAACATACGTCTTCATTACAACACATACAGCATGCAAAATGGTACACGGAGTCATGGAGAAAGTCCATTTCTAAGACCAAGCTATATGACAGATTTTGCTTGAGGAAAACATGAACATATGACAGTAAACTTTTTTAAATTTTAAATGAAACTCGCTAATGATCCATAATAACTCTCAAATCATTTTCACCTCACAGCCTAGCAAGCGTTTTGAGATCCTCATCTTGCTGAAAATAGTGCATGTCTGACTCCTGCAGAAACACCCACGCTTCGATCCCATCATTCTCTTTGGTGTTCATCAGTATGCATAGGTCTTGGACAGGCACGTTGGCCAAGCTTACCCATGCGGGCTTCCCAAAACCAAAATCGAGTTCATATTCTCCAAACTTAGACCAATCTGTAATCCATATAACCTTGTAACCGCCGCTGGATGTTTTCTTAGCAGCGTCCAGATTACCATCAATCATAACCCACTGTCCAAACTTCTTATCGGAAATTATCCTTGCGCAATCTTTTATGGCTTGCGTTGTACTCTTGTGCATTTTTGAAACCATGGCTGGAAAATCATGTTCTAGGTGATGGCTCTCATTTGCAGTGAACTCTAGGAATGACGAAGAAACCCATGTACCACAAGCATATTTTGGAATTGGTGGAACCGTTCTTTCCCGAATATTGATCGCTTGTGAGAAGAGAAAAGCTCTAGATTTCCCGTGTTTTACTTTGTCAGCACGGAGGAAGGCTTGTGTAAGAAAAGCGGACACCACCACCACCCTGGACGGTGGATGGTCTTCTGGAGGAAATTTGTCTCGCAATCTTGATATCGAATCCTTATCGAACACTAATCTCCTGACAACAATTGGGTCGTCTCCAGCTCTTGACGTCCCCAACTCAAATGAGGCCTGATTCTCAGCTGGGAAAAACGAAGAGAAGCTGAAATCTGGGCGAATGTGTAAATCCCCACTTAAAGCAGCATTAGCCTATGCTTGCAGAAAGATACCGAGTGAGGCGGAGTCAAAAATCCTGTAAGACACACATACTCCAATTGCTAATCCGCCACACTTGAACTTGTTGATCTGAACCGCTAGTATTGGATCGGTTACCTCATCTGTCGCGCTTATGTCGAGTGGAAGAAGATAGTTGAGCTGCTCTGATATGTCGTGTTTGCTGCTAATGAGTTGATGGAGTTGGCAGTCGACTTTTGCTTCTGCATACTCAGCACCCTCATCATTGCAATCAACAAGGCGTTTTTCTTTTATGTATCGACCCGCTAATGGGTAAAAAAGTGGCAACACTTCAGCCAATGATTCTTCTAGTTTTGTGCCATTGATGATGGCATCAGAGGAGTAGTAGAGGATCCGAATTACATGCATCGGTTCGTTGAGCTCATCAAACATCGATATCTTGTAGCTGCGGAGGTTAGAGGGTGTTGGCGTGCATGGTTTTATTTGTCTTCTACTCAACACATGAACCTTTATTTTTGTTTCCATGCCTAGTTTAAACAAAAATTAATCTCTTGCATTTGCAAAGTTGCAACAAAATTTTGAACTATCCCTATTGGGCTTTGTTAGAAGGCCCAGGAACACTAGTATTTATGCTTACATGAGTTACATCTGCACGCGAAGCGGCAACTACCATTTCTTCGTTTGGACGCTTTTTTGACACTTAAAAATTCCTTTATTAGACTTTTTATTTGCTACCAACCGGTTTACCAAAAATTAGGATTAGTGGCCAATGATCAAGAACAGCAGAAGATTACGTATCTATGGTCAACTTACACGGAATGTCTTAATTTGTTAAATTTACTTTATTTCTCTCTTAGATTTACAATTAAGAGAAAACCTTTATGTAGTCTTAGATATTACACTTAAAAAAACATCTTTTACGCAAGCATCTTATTTCAGTCTTATATATATATATATATATATATAATTTCGTAAGCAAAGAGTACCACAATAGTAAATTAGTAATTATGTATGAATCTGTACACAAGAGAATCTTCTTTAAACAGAATTGAAGGCCAAAGGACATCAGAGAAAGAAATCGGTAAAAGCTCATGCATTCCTTCTGTTTGATTTGAACGACTTGATGAGTAATTACAGTGATTTAGGTGATTTGTATACATGCCTAACTAACATGCTTAGCCACTAAAACAGTACAGAGTTGTAACATGCCTAAGTAATATGCTACTTGATCTGGAACTTGTTAAGATTGGATACAATTCCATGATGGATCCAACGAATCCAATTCAGTCACACATAGCCAGATCCAATGGGATATTATTTTTTTTTGGATTAGGATAAGGTTAATCCAAGTCAGTTCGTGGATCAAAATCCATCTGGTGTGCCTACTAAAAGCAATAATAAAGTTAAAAAACTATAACCACGTGAAATTTGTACTCACAAAAAAAAAAAAACTAATTATTTCTCACACGTAGAAACTGAAACATAAAAGAAGACATAAAACCTCACTATTTTAATGATATAGAATATCTCGACTGCTCCCAAAACTGGAGCGTCAAAGGCCTATTTATCACTTTCTGCGACCGATTGAACGAGCACGGAATATGGAGTTAATTAAATTTAGGGGGAAAATAAATTGCAATTTTGGTACCAATATTGCAATTTCTCCTAAATTTAGTTCAGCCGGGAAACTCATGATGATAAACTAATTTAAAAAATAAAAATGGCAAAACTTAATAAGAAAAAACTTTAAGTGTTCTAGTTAAAATACAAGAAGTGTTTTAATGGTAACATTTGGCAACATACATGTGCATGAATAGATGGGACTGCTACTGAAAAGTTATGTTTAGTTTGTGAAAGGTTGTTCAATCAGCAAACCGTCAACTAGACACATTCGAAGTACCATACAATCTTTAAGTACCAAGTTAGTTGTGAAGGGGAGAACAGTTAACATGAAAAGAACATACGTGTTTGCCAACGTGATCTAATGTGATCATTCACTAATTAAATATAGACCCCAAGATTTTACTTCAAATAACTCAAATTTGTAATTTTTCTCTTCATAGGGCTTTTGGAGCTATAATCATTATGAATTTCTGAAACTTCGAGATTCATTTTTTGTTTTTTTGAAAGAATCTTTGTCATACCAAGACAAATGTAAAGGATTTGCAAGTACCGAAGAAGGCACTTTTGTCCTTAAGCTACGGAATTCAACTCTTACCTCGACACCTTACGGTACTTAACCTCTAATAACACCAAGTATTAGCTTTAGCCTTTAAGCTTTCCACGACGACGACAATATGGACTATCTTTTAAGGTTATAAGTCCTCCCATGATGATCCGAAGATCCTAAGCAACAATTACACCTTTATTTTGACCAAACAATTTTAAGTTTTTTTTTTTTGCTAATTTCTAAAATTTACAGGGTTCGTTTGCTAATATGAATAAGATAAGAGTTATTTGTCAATTAAAATAAAACATAGTACTTGCAATACCTCATTAACTTTCACTACAATAAATAACTATAATAATTGCTGACTCTAAATTAACCACAATGCAAAGTCTAATTTCGAATAAACACCGTTCCTGTCTCGTCGTCCCACCGAAGGGCCAAATTAAATACATGTAAATTTTGCAAATACATAGTGCCACTGCCTCTACATTACTCCCACGAGCCAAGAGTCTGTATCCTATCAACAACTATAGAACATTTGATATTAATGGGAAAACTTCTATTATTGATCATCACTAGAGTTCATGCATGAATCATGCGTTCATATATATAATATGACGTTTGAATAATATACGTCACCCGATCTTGAAGGTGTAGTATCCCAAAATCTCGCTTGATGTTTGGTTGGGAAAAAGATACGGGCACGTGAACCAGGCTCATTGCATATATTGATATATATCTAAAACATGATCTCAGATTTCATATTTAATTCATTGCATTATTGGTTTTCTTCTGTACCTAGTTTATTTTTCCACGGGAGGTGTTGGCATGCAAGAGTATTAGTTACGTCCTTTGTTTAGGACTGCTTATTTAACAATTCAAGGGCCTGATTCTTGAAAGATCAATCGCGATCATAAATAAATAAATAATGAAATTCTAAGAGTAATATGTGATATATTCTATGATAAAGTCAAGATAGTAATAGTATTCGCGGAAAATAGTGGTGCATTACGCAGTATATGAGGTTCCGTACATGATCATAATCTCTCGAAAAGTGTTCTTTTTCCAAATTTTGTATGTTTGGAAAAAATACTAATTAAATGTGAGGGATATCCACATACAGACAACCACTCCATAGTTTGAAAAATCTACACAAAATCAAGAGTAGGTACTAGATAATATATAAAACACGACATCTAGATATGTAGTAAATGAACAACATGGGTCTTCTTTGGACAAGATCAAGAGTAGGTACTAGATAATATATAAAACACGACATCTAGATATGTAGTAAATGAACAACATGGGTCTTCTTTGGGTAGGTTTTCCAACTACACGTTGGTTATCCTAGATATGAAAATTGTTTACCAGCTTGATAATAGAATGGTGTCTTGGTCTAGGGGTGCCAGGGGCTAGACTTGATAGGGAGAACTACGGTTCGATTCTCCGCAAGCTCGTTGGGAGGAGTTTAAAACCTTAACCCGGGGACCCGCTTCGAAGCCGGATTAGTCGGATACCGGTTGTTCAAACGGATATGTCCGCTGGGCCCCCTTGTTTCCAATTTGCTATGTGATTTGCTATGTGATTAATTAGCCTTGAGCTAGTGGCATTTTACTCACTGTGTTATGATAGGCACATTATCATTCTATAAAAAAATAGATAAATAAATTGCAGGCCCTTTGTGTTATGTAAAATAAATATATCATCCTATTGGTAAAGTAAAAGGACAAATTAACTACCTCATTGCGTAATTTATACAATGCAACTCATTTTATACGTAAGTATTACAGGAGCGATACATGTGCAGCTTTCATAACTAGAGTTGAGTATTTTGTCTACTCATACAAAGTCCATTGCAATGAGATATTCTTGTCAAACATGTTATGACTTATGACGTTTATAGAAAAATTGTGGCTAAAAATTCTACTCATATGTAGAAAGTTCATTGCTATGAGATCTTCTCATCGACATTAAGCAGATACGCGGAAAAATGAGAATAGGTGTGGCCGCTTCAAAATCATCTATGTGTATAAATGTATATTACGCTAACTGAAAATACTAACCACCTATGTTGCATGAATACTAAAAAACATAAAATGCCGGCTTTAACACGTATTGGACGAAATATAAGTGGTGTATTATCCTATAATTAAAATAAATGAAATACGAATACCCATGTTCTCTACCTATTGACAACATACTCAATCATTTTCGGGACATCGCTAAACCCTATTACATTTTCAAATTTAGTAATATCAAGTTAGAATAGCAAAGAATATAAAAAAAAGGCGACTTACAATCTTTCTACAGAACTATAATTTTTATTTAAGTTTAAAAATAATGTGCTGAAATTGTAACTTTGTCTTTTCAAATTATATAGTAGACTTAAATATATTACTTTTTACCACATGAATAATATAAGTACATAAAGTATTTATACCGTATCGTATCTTTATATTTTCAAAACCTCGTGTCCATGTATACCATATCGTACCGTGTTTGTATCTCTGTATTAGTATCCGCACAACATAGCTAATCGCTCTATTACAATGATTAATTTACTCCGTATAATTGTGTCCCGTTTGAGTTGTGTAATTACCAGTTACGCTCACTGAAGAAAGTAAATTTTTATTCATTACGATCAAAACATTAATGAGGATAATCCTGGAAGCTCATGAGAAAAGCACATTCAAATTAATTTCAAAAATCACAAACGAGAACTAGTATTCTTGAACAAACTAAAAATAGATAAAGTTTTCAGTTGCCATTAGTCCACTTCTGGACAACCTCAGCAAGTGCCTTTGTCGAAGATCCCTCAGGTTCCAATACCTCTAAAGCAGCATTCTGAATACAACTCATTCGACTTCCAAGTTGTTTCCCTTCTTCTCCTTCAATCAATTCTTTCACTAGACTTGCAATTTGTCCTCTTTCCACAATACCTCTTTCATTCTCCCTAACTCTTATGGCCGCTTTCAGACCCTCCGTAACGATCACCGCGTTCATTTTATGTTCAAAACAAAGCGGCCAAGCGATCATAGGCACGCCAAAAACAGCACTCTCCAATATCGAATTCCACCCGCAGTGCGTCAGGAATCCCCCCGTCGACCCGTGGGCCAACACTTCGATTTGAGGAGCCCAATTGGGAACTATAAAGCCCCTCCCTTTAGTTCTTTCCAAGAATCCTTTCGGTAGAAACTCTAGTGGATCATCTCGATAACCACTACCCGTTTTCGCATTTAGGTACCCATCCGCGGCGTTTTCTTGCGGGCTTCTTACAACCCAAAGAAACCTCTGCCCGCTCATTTCCAGGCCCAATGCAAGTTCTTGGAATTGCTCGATCGACAAAGCACCCCCACTGCCGAATGAAACAAATAGGACGGATTTAGGAGGCTGTTCACTCAGCCATTTCAGACATTGATCATCAGACGTATCTCTACGGATCAACGGCCCGACCGGATAAACAGGGGGAATCGACCAACCTCGGCGTTTCAAATCCTTGAAAGCTTCTGATTCCAATTCAAGAAAGCTATTCACCATTATGCCATCAGCTGAGAGGTACTTATTGCATAAATCCACAACCCATTTGTGAGCTTCGTTGTTCCTTTCGATCATTGAATCCGGTAAATCCTCCGGTCTCAACACTATGGAACCAGGCAATTTAATCGGTTCGGGCAGATCTTTGCACTCCGATGTGCACGATTTATCGTACGTGGGCAAATCCATGGACAACGATAAATCATTGGCTGATGACGTGTAGAAAATATAGGCGGGAATTTCGAATTCCTTTGCTACATCAATGGCATGGGGAGCAAATAGATCCACAAACAGGGCTGCTGGAGGAGAACTTGAATTGATCAGCGAACACAATATGTCGCTCAAAGCCGGAAGTGATCTGATTACGCGAACAGGCGTCAGAACTTCGGGCTTTACGTCTTTTGGTAGATCGTCGACCGAAACAGGAGGGAGGAAAATGGGGTTGATTGTTAGGCCCTGGAGAAGGGATTTTTGGCGTTTCATTTGAGAACCATCGTGTACGAGTATGAGTGTGACAATGCAGTTATGAGTGCGTACAAGTTTCTTAGCGAGTTCAATGAATGGGATTAAGTGACCGATTAGCCCCGGAGGAGGCAGTAGTGCTATGTGGTGAGGCGGTTGTTCGTTTTTTGTGGAGTTCATGGTTGCTCTAACTTAATTTTTTCGTTTGAACAAATATATGTACAGAGGTGTGGGTTGATCCGTAGAATTGCCCCAGCATAATTTTCTTGATGTCACGTTTGCAATAAATAATAGATATATAGAGGATCTCCTCATCACTCAACTTCGGGAAACAACAAATAAAGCTTCACAAAACCGATCCTGTAGTATTTAAATTTTGTAAAAATATACTAGCTAGAACAAATAAATAGCTACAGTAATTCAAATTTACAAAGTTAATAAAAAGTAATATTTTTCCATGAGGGGTGGTTGGTGTTATTTACTCATAATTCATGGGTACTTTGTGTAGTTATCTCTTGATTACTTCAAAATTAAGTCAAAAAATGATCATTTTAGAAATTATTCCACACTAAAAGATCAAAGTAAGAAAAGTGTACATTAAAGTAAACGTGATCAAAGTAATATTATTGCACTATGTGTAACAAATGGATGTTGCAATTGGACAATAAAATAATAATAATAATTAAACACGACGCATGGGCATGGGTAGGTGGTGGTAATTCATTGTGGAAATATTGTTCTTTACGTGCGCTTGTAAGCATATTACATTATATATAGATAAGGCTATCGAATTTTTAGAAGACCACCACAATCCAAAGCACTCGATTTGTCTCGTATTATTATTATTATTATCAGCAACAACGCAAAATATATTAGAATGAAGGTTGATGTGGTGAGGCGAAGATTGATAAAACCATGCAGGCCAACTCCCTCCAACCTCCGCAGCTACAAGATATCCATAATAGATGAGCTGAACCCACCAATGCATGTTATTCGGATCCTCTACTACTCCTCTTGTGATGGCAAAAAACAGTTGGTCTCCTTAGAAGAAGCACTGGCTAAAGTGTTGCCTCTTTTTTACCCATTGGCGGGTCGATACATGAAGGATAAACACTTGGTTGATTGCAACGACGAGGGTGCCGAATACGTTGAGGCACAAGTCGACTGCGACCTCGTTCGACTTATTGATGGAGAAGTCATATCTGAACAGCTCAACCAACTTCTTCCTGTCGACATAGGCGCCGCTGACGAGCCGACAGATCAAATGCTGGCGGTTCAGATGAACAAGTTCAAGTGCGGTGGTTTGGCGATTGGGGTGTGCGTGTCGCACAGGATTTTCGACTCTGCATCACTCGGCATATTTCTAGAAGCGTGGGCTAATGCTGCTGTAGGCGGTGATTTAGACGCCATTCGCCCGGATTTCGACTCCCCTTCGTTCTTCCCATCCGAGAACGTGGCCCCTCTCGAATTCGGGGTTTCGAGAACCCGTAACAAAAGTATCGTTGCGAGGAGGTTCGTCTTCGACAAGAATGCTATATCGAGGTTGCGGGACGACTTCAATCTGGAATGGAGATCAGTGGTTTCCTCCGGAGGGCGCCCCCCGTCTAGGGTTGTCGTGGTGTCCGCTTTTCTAACCCTAGCCCTTCTCCGTGCGGACAGCGCGAAACACGGCCATTCAAGGGCTTCTCTCATCTCGCAAGCGATCAACGTTCGGGAGAGGACAATTCCACCTATTCCAAAACACGCTTGTGGTACGTGGGTCTCCTTGTCGTACCTCGAATACACGGGGGATGAGAGTCGCGACCTGGAATCTGATTTTCCAGGCATGGTTTCGAAAATGCGGGAGGCCACGATGCAAGGCGTCAAAGACTGCGCCAGAATACTCTCTGATAAAGAATTTGGACGCTGGGTTTTGCTTGATAGCTATTTCGAAGCGGCGAGGAAATCATCAGGGCCTGACTACAAGGTTATATGGATTACAGATTGGTCCAAGTTTGGGGAATACCAACTCGATTTTGGATTTGGGAAGCCTGTATGGGTTAGTTTGGCCGATGTGCCTCTGCAAGACCTTTTCATACTCATGAACACCAAAGAGAATGATGGGATCGAAGCCTGGGTGTATTTGCACGAATCAGACATGCCTTATCTTCAACAAGATAATCAACTCAACATGCTCACTACGCAGTGATCGATCCCGGTCGGTCAACGATATATTTGGTTTCATGAGAGTGTCATGTATGCCTGCATGCAGGTTTAATTAATTAGTAGTATCTTCGTTGTTAATAACGGTGAATTTTGTTTGTTACATGTTATTCACCGCCGGTCATGAAAATGTCCTCTGTGTCTTAAATAAGATGACGATGATGATGATGATCTCAAATATTGTAATAGCTAGCTAGCTAGCCACTGAGGTCGACAACATTAATGGTCAGTTATCATTGTTTTTTCTATCTTCTCTTTTTTGTGAAATATCTTCCTCTCAATAATAATGGTGATTATTGTTTTGAAATATAATAAAATCTTGAAATTTTATAATGTAACTATTTTATAATTTTAGGGGTGCACTATAGGCGCAATTTGCCGATTTTGCAAATCCAATGCAGAGACTTCGACACATCTATTTATTCAATGACCTTTTGCAGCAGAAGCTTGGACACCAATCATGGCAGTGTTCCGGCGCAGAATCGATAGGAGCAACTCTGTTGTGGTACTGCTTGAATCGGCTGTTAGTGCACGATTTAGCTCACAGATTGGGGCGCTATGGATTACTGACAATAATATCACTATATATCCATGACAATAACCAATTTTTCTAGTTGTGCGAGCACAACATTTTGAATACCAAGCCTTCGTCTTTCACTTAAAAAACAAGTTGCATCGTGTTTCTTCAATAACTCCTACTAAGTAGTTCTTTAATCTTTGTGTTTCGGTTTACTTAATATGAGCAACTAGTTTAATCAATGTACATATCAATGAATTCTATATTTTTATTTCAATTAAAAAGAGTTGGTAATTAGTTTAGTATCATGTTCTTGATGTTCTTTGGAATGATGTATTGTATTTCATGCTCCAGAATTTAGCAATTGATCTCCGACTTGGAGATTATGAAATCCCATTTTCCGCTTCTCAACATTAAACTATCCATAAGACAATGTGTACTGATGATTGATTGGGAAAAATATACGGGCACGTGAAACAGGCTATCTGCGTCCAACGGATGCACAAATCTAAAACTTGATCTCAGCTTTCATATTTAATTCGTTGCATTATCGGTTCTCTTCTGTACCTAATTTACCTTTCCACGCGAGTAATGTGTAGCTCTCTATAATTAATTAAAGAAGAGTAATTTGTCTACTCATACAAAGTCCATTGCGATGAGACATTCTTGTCAAACATGTTATGACTTGTGAAGTTTAAAGGAAAATTTGGGGAGATGATATATACAGAGCAAAATCCCTAATTACAGAGCAATTTTTCATTATTTACTATTATATCCTTTTAAAATTGATTGTTCATTTCTATATCTATCTATGATTAGTAGAATGTTCAGAAACTTAATCTAAACAATTCTCTTTCCAAATTATAAAATGGAAAAATTATCTTTCTTTATATAACTATAATTAATAACTAATGTAAAATTGTTATTGAATAGAAGTCTAATTATTTACTTTACCATATTTATTCAGAAATTGTGGTTCTTGGCTGAATCAATCCCAGAACTTTTCCGGGGAAGTTAAAACTTTTGCATACTTTAAATTTAAGTTCATTTCAGCAGATTTCAGTGAGAAATACTGGAAACAAACACTTGTTATGATGCCCTCATGTACCATAATACTGAAATTTCATTATCATAGTCTCAAATTAAAGATGAATATTAAAGATGAATGTAATGGTCCTATATATTATTTACTATGAACAGACTGGAAAACCTTCTGGCTACGGCTTAGAATTTTTTGTCGATTATTTTTATGAATAATTATATATTAGTGTTGTATTATTGAACCTTCTGGCTTTTAATATGCATGTATTGTGCAAATTTGTAATCCAAAATTAGTTTAAGTTATTTAATTAAAATTTTATTAAGTAACTTAAAAAAATGAGTTGTTCTTATCTTTATATAAAGAAAGATAAGATCTTCACATTTTAAAAATTGGAAAGAAGAAAGTGTTAAATAAGTTTCAAAGATCCATCTAATTATAGATGAATATTTAAAAGGAAAGTGAGTTGCATAATAAATTTAAAAGGGGTATAATAGTAAATAATAAAGGATTGCTTTGTAACTAGGGATTTTCTCCCGAAAATTTGTGGCTAAATATATTTTACCATGCGCCAATCATGTTTACATAATCAATTCAAGAAATATTTGTAAAGGAAAGACAATTTAACGTTTACACCATGTAGACCACATTGCACCTTACCGGGATTGACAGCTAATAATCTGCGTTTTCTTTGAAGTGTATCTAAACTACAAAATCTTTGAGATCTGATTTGCCTCCAAAAACATTTATGATTCAACAACTAGAGTTAGTTTTAAATCTTGTCACGTTTAGACGAAACCCTCACTCTCTATTATCTTATCACGTTTAGACGAAACCCTCACTCTCTATTATTAGAGATAGAACTAATTAAAAATATCTAATCAAAAGTCTTTAACTTTGACTTATGACTTATTAAATTGTATTTGTTTTGTAAATATAATATAGTAGCTGGCAAGATTGATATACAATAGCACTTTGCGAACTACTTGGGTCCAACTTACTGTTAAATATTAATTCCAGAGATAGAATTATTCATGATTATTCAAAAAGATATTTTTCCATGCTCGAATCACGTGTTTCCATTATAAATTCAAGAAATATCTTTAAAGGAAAAGACAATTTAACGTTATACCCTACCACATGGAACATTACAGGGATTGACAGCTAATAATTTGCGTATTCTTTGAAGTGTATATAAACTAATGTTTAAAAAGGTACATGGCATATGTATTACTCCTTTGGAGACGAGGCGTAAGCATTGAAACATGGAGCGTAAGCCTCATAAATTTTGGCATTTATTTTTGTAAAAAATATAATATTAATATTAGTAATAAAAAGAAAACAAGAGGCATAAATACAAATATAATAAGATAAGACTAGTAAAAAATGTTAAAAACTGTTTGAGATAATACCAATTATAAATAGTATAGAGAAAAATTAATCCTTTTTTCTTTCCTTTGCATGCACTACCTGAATTGCGTACAAATGTTTTATTTGATCCTCGCATATATTCTATATATTGTGAAACTATTTAAAAGTTACAAGATTTATAATCATATAATAGAATAAGGTCCATAATAATGGATAATGAATTAGATGCCTATTATTAAACTCATAAATAAATTAACAAACCAAAAAAAAAAATTAAAAATTATATTAAATTTGTAAAATAAATTTTCGTAATGTAACTTATAATATTATCAAATAAGAAAAGTTATAAGCCAGATATGAACGAACAATCACAGAAAATTAACAAAATAAATTATATTTGTGTACCCTTTTACGCCTTTTACGTCCGGAGCGTACGCCCCAATTTACAGGCGTACGCCTAGGAATATTACGCCTTAAAAACCGTCTCAGGACGTTTTAGTTCAATGATGCCCCGAGGCGAGTCTCCAGACGCACCCTAAGAGCGCTTTTTAGACACTGATATATAAACTACAAAATTTTTGAGATCATTGCCTCCAACAATATTTAACAAATAGCGCTGTTTTTAATCATATCAAGACGAAACTCGCACTACTTACTATTAAATATTAGGCAAGCGATATTGCCAAAACAATAATTGTTGGTGTCAGAGCGACTTTTTTTTTCTTTTCAATTTCGATAATCTAAGTGGTTGCACACGCGAAGTCTAAACGTTGGCGAGTTGATTGGGTTAAAATCCCTAATGTTTAAGTCAGGTCACACACATGTACAATTAGACAGAATTTCGAATTTTCCAATGTCGAAGTGTTTAATGTAGGCAAATTGCGGAGTTGGGGTACTATTTGCGTTGGTGACCACAATAAGTTATTAAAGTTGGAATCGTGACAATATGGTATGAATAGCAAATTTTTCCCTTTTATGTTACATCACCGTGGAAATACAGATACTCATACAACTCAATTATTACCTGATCGATCTCTAAAATTCGCATTGACATACCTAAATCGATCTTTATTTTGCTAGTTCTATCGTCGTTCTTTATTTTCACTGTACGAATTCTTTCATTTTCTAATATCATCTGAGTCCCGGACTGTCCGAGTCTCCATCTTTTACTGAAAAAAAAAAAAAACTAAATCGATCTCTTAAATCCACACTGAAATATCATTGATTATTATATGAACTTCTGCAACATGGTTTGGAAGATTGATAAAATTCGAAGTAAAGCAATTGAACAAATTAACTTTCTCTATTACAATTGACTTAATTAATTAAGGTTTAGAAACATTTTTGCAGCAAGAGAAGCTGATCAGTGAAAACTTTAGTAAAAGCCTCCAGTTCTGCCTTTGTCTTTGATACTCCAATCTCCAATCCACCCTCAAACTCTCGCGACTTGCATAGCGTGAAAGATCCTATCCCATCAATAAAAAGAGCTTCGAATTTGTTGGGCCTTCCCCACCCATAATCCACCGCATAGAAATCAAATCTTGGCGATGACGCCACTCCAAACTGCCGCTTTCCTACCAATTTCAGAAACTCGTCGGGCCAATACTCCGCCCCGTGCAAAATCCCCTTGTCGCCGTAAACCTTGTCCCTGATAGCCTCCCCGATACATTCTACCGCCATTGCGAACCCGTCTTCTCCCTTCAATGCCCCATGCTTCATTTCTACGTTTCCAAGTGCCACACAGTTTCCGAAATAACTTGCGGGCAACGGAGGATTCAATCTCCCTCGGCAATCTGCCACGTACCCGAAATACTCGGGCTCATCGTCAGCCACTACTTCTCCACCAGGCTCTGCCGCCTTGGCAGAGCAAACCCAAACAAACGCACAAGTTATGACGAAAGACGAGCACTGCTTCAACCCTGGCCGTTTAGCCAACACATAGTCCTTAAGCTTTTGGATTTCGTCTTTCTTCAAAACGAAAGTGGACCGGACTTTATTGATCGGGAACTCGACAGGAGGAGGCTCAACGGGACAGCTACTCCTCACTATGAGGTCCCAGTATACGGAATCCAGTCCATCGATATCCAGAGCATTTTCTCTATCGTAAAACGGAAGTAGGTTAGCGTTGATCAATAGAGTTTCAGCAGCATTTGTAACTCCATGATCAGGTTTGCTTCTGTTGATCAATGCCCACGCCTGCATAAAAGACACAACCGTGCTGGCATCAGAAACGGCGTGATGAGTAACAAATCCAATACATATTCCCTGTCCGGGAAATACTGTCACTTTCAGGGCCATAACTGGGCAAGCGATCGAGCACTCCGAATGGATTGCAGGCGGCAACTCAGGGGCGAAACCATAAAATTCATCAGAAACACGAGGATGATTTCCAGTTAGGTGATGTAAATCTGCGTTTGATTCTGAAACTGTGAGGGAAACTGAATCCCCCGGTACGTAACGTAAAATGGGCTTGTTTTCGGGATTTAGAGGGTGGATGATGTTTCCGGCAAGTGGAAGAAAATGTGCGAGAGTGAGAGATAGGGATTGTTTTATATCAGGAAGGATGGACTCCATGAATCTTGATTCGGAACAAGGGAACTCGAACAAGAGAACGCTTTGATTCGCGGGGTAGTCGTAGAATACCATGTCGAAAAATACGAGTGGTAGTGACAACTCCCCGGCCGCGTCTGCCGGCGGTGAGATTTTACACTGCTCCAGAACGCTGCTGCCCATGTACAACAATATTGTGATGTAGCTTTAGTGCTTAAAATGTGATGAACAACAAAGTTCTAGCTTGCAATGCGTTGTACATTTCAAGCTTGGAAAGCTATAGGGATAATTATAGCTACAGCCTCTATAAGGTTTGGTGTGTAATTAATTACATAAATCACCTCTGAGGTTTGATGTAATTTACATAAATCGCCTCCGAGGTTTGAAAAATTATAACAACTTTATTGTTTGTTGTACAATTATTTTTAGAGACAAATATCTATAGTCTCATACTTATACTCATTTTTCTTGGAGTCACAGCAGCAAAAGGTATTCTGAAGCATTTTGGTACCGGAGTCAACTTTTTTTTTTTATAACAAAAAACGCCCTATCTTTTTTCTGTCTCTGGTTGGGATCGCAAACGATACTCTTCGGATCTGAAAACAGGTCCGGGAGTTAAACAAAGTGAGTAATATCTTATTTCTAAATCCCATCTTTATTTACAACTTTGATCGTTTATCATGAGCTCCCTAAAACATTCATAAACTATATATAACTGCTATTTTTGAATCATACATTTTATTGTACAGTTCAAGTCTATTCACGTGAAATGTTCGTCTATCTAATAATCCAGATATATATAGAACAATATTTAAAGAAACGTCAACAAGTTTTCATGAGTTTACCCTAAGTTTAGCTTATTGAATGGTTCTTTGTTGTATAAATATGCGAAAACAAGTAGTGGGCGAGAATAAACTTTAACAATGTGTATCATGTGAAACCGACTCATTATTAATCATTATCCGCGATTCTTCCTCACAGCTGCCAGATATATTTAAGTATACAAACGAGATTTCACGTAAAAAATAAAAAAAACAAATCAGCACGTACGCTTGGTCACGTTCAAATGTTAATGGTAGGTGCATGCACTTGCTAAAATATTGTGTTGAGCTTCCAGATCTAAGCATAAATTACAGCTGTTCGATCAGTGAAGACCACCGCATCCAATAACTGCACTTATCTATATCTATATTTATATTTATAATATATATGTGGAAAAAATGCATAAAATTAAACCCTCTTATGATTTAAAAACTTACAAGAAAAACATACAATATAACCTTAATATGTTTAGTACATTCACTTAAGAGTAAACGTGTTCGAGCTGCTGGCATTTTCAATTCGCCATAGTTAACTTCCACCAGAGAAAGGAAAACCTACGAAGAGTAGCATGTACCATCGAGGATCAACACTAGCGTAAAAGATCGTAAAATAACCGAAGCATGACACACGCGTATTGCTTAGCGTTTAAAACAAACCACACCATTGCTTAGAATACCAGGTCAATCCAATGTCATCCCAACACAACAAATATCATCCTATAAATGAATTCGAACAATCTCACATTAACCTATAACCAAAATATTCAACACCAGTGGTTGTTATTTGCATTAGAAGATAATCTATACCATAGCCTGTTTGTCCATCAAATACCATGCTCGTTGAGCATTACTAAAATCTGGTAAATCATATGTCTCTTTTCCTCAACCAAATGAAAGAATTTAACTATACCTTTACCTGGTTGTTCAGTAAGGATCCTGGCAGAGGTCCCGGCAGACTGTACGAGTTTCCCACCCTATCCAAGCCGAATCTCGATGTTATGGATCTGAGTTCCAATTCGCATCAATGAAAGGGGGGTAAACAGCTCCTAATCTGGGTCATCATATATAGACGACATCTTCCACGATGGCACTGTATTGGATTCCATCATTTCAACTGCCCCTGTAAATCAAGACACCACAAAATACGTAGCATCATAATCTAAACGTTACAATCAAATCCAAATCACAAACAAATTGAAGGAGAGATTAAGCTCCAAGCTTTACCATATGTTCTTGTGCATTCTCCTTTAATTTTCCAAAATCTTGTCACATTTTAATATCCTAGGGTGAATAAATTAAATCCATTCAATTCTGCAATACGAAAATCCATAAGAACCTAAATTCAAATTAGACCATTAACACTATTATCTTATTGACACTAAATCAATACAATGAGAACATACACATTAAACCTAAGCATATACGCAGACAGAGCAAGAGAATGTACCAGAAGAAAACGAGCGTGAGTAATTGAACGGCTGCATAACGCCATTTTAACGTTCTCTGTCGATTAAGAAATTAGGGTTTTTGAATTGCACAAACGACGTCGCTTCTGCCTTCTTTAAAGGTGGCAATCGTAAGGAGAAATTCGGGTGGCCCATGTAACCCAAACCAATGGAATCGGGTCGGGTTTTCGATTTTCTACGAATTCGGATCAAGTACCCGAAAAGAGTTTAACAATATTTTCATCCATTATTATTCTGTATTCTAACTTCTAACTTCTAAGTTCTAACACAATCTGTTCAAAAAAAAAAGAAAAAAGTTCTAACACAACTTCACCTAATTAATTTGATTCTAACGGTTAGCAATTATTGAATTCCCCCAAATGAATTCAATTTTAAAAAAATCCACCTAACATTTCGAGTTTTAATTCTTCTATCTTGCCTATTATTTTCGCTATTCATAAATATAATTAGTGCAGTCGTAAATTTCCAATAAAATCTTATCACAAGATTCCCCCTAATAACGATATTAGTTGATCTTTTTTTTGGTCAGATATAACACTTAGTTTTTGATTAGTTAACTGCTAAATCTTTAGGAATTGTGAGGTCACACATTACTAACAAGTTGAATTGAAATCAATTTTCTACATCATATCCATGCATAAAACATCAACAATATCTCAACTTCATGAAAAAATGGCGAAATAAGAAATTGGGCATCAATGACAACTTCTATTTAATTGAGAAATCAGCATAAGCCCTGGGCAACCAGCGTGGGCCTTTACATGATTATTGACGCAAAGGCAACGTGAAAAAGGAAGATAGATACCACCTTTACCTTATTACAAGAAAACAAACACACAAGCAGAATCATAATAAAAACATTTGTATGTCATAGCTTGATGCACCATACACTTTCATGATCATAACCACCTGATTTGATCAAATAGAGCTGAGAAGTTGTGATATTTTCAATGGACGTCTTAGCGTTTTGAAAAGTTGTGATGTTCTTAGTGGACGTCTTGGCGTTTTGAAAAGTTCAGCTGTTTTACAATTGAGCAGCTCAAGTGCACCTTGTTGGAGAATGTACGAGAGACGATCATTGGCCTCGTGCGTTAGGTGTATGCCATCCCAATGAAGGTATTGTAATGGATCATCACAAACCGACACTCCTTCGCTTCCACAAAACCTGCTTCCGTCGTAATTATATTCTCCTCCAATTCCACAACAAGCTTTCAAAGTCAAATCTTGGTTTCGACCTGTTATATTCAACCATGATATTTAATATGCTCTCAAATGTGCAGATACTAGCTTAATAAAAACAATCAATGAGCAAGACAATAGGAGAGTTAATGGCATTTTTCTCGTGTGTTGTGTGCAAAATAAATAGGCAAATTAACTATTTTGTTATGTGACCTATGCATGGCCAGCATACTTCTATAATAAAGAATAGGAAAATTACTCCATGTAATTATAAAAGGTTGCACATCACCTCCTAGCACTTGTGAATATACAAGAGGTGATATTTTGCAACTTATAAAAATAAATAGGGAGGTAATTTGCACATTTTATATAACACATGGAGTAATGCCTATTTACTTTTCAAATGGAGTAATGCGCATATTTTAACATGACACAAGGTTTAATGTCTCCACTTGATTTTTATACAAATTTGCTAACGTGCATGTTTCATATAAACCGCGAATTATAGTGCGAAAAAAAAAAACACCCGAAAAGATTAATGAGATAAACTTGCCTGCTGAATAATGCCATTCACGGCGCATGGTTACGAATGCATCATAAAAGTCCGCATAGAACATGGTGACATGAGGAAATTCTTTCATAAGATTGTTGACAGAGTTACTGAGATCCTTATTCTTAAACTCAATGAGATCATTTATGTCCTTCAAACAGCCTGTCTCATCAAAGGCTGCACTGCCGTTAATGCTTAAGTAATCGGTTAACATGAACGGGTAACATCCAATTGGAACATTTCCAGGAAATACTATTCTTGTAGCACCCATGCTAATCGCCTCCTGCATTAGATATAGATCAAAATATAATTTATCAAATAAAATCCAATATTATGTACTAGTTTAGAGAATAAGAATACTTAAATTATTAATTGGAAAAGAATAAGTGTAAGTTAATAACGTACGTACCCTTGCAACATTTATTTGTGCTTGAGTTACAAGAGGAGCGTAAGTTTTGACCTCTTCGATTGATTTGCCTTGGAGTAGTGCATATGTGATATCATTTGCTTCAACGTCGCCAAATAGGAAAAAAGAGTTTCCAAGTATATTCGCACATTCTGATGCATAAAAGTGATATTGTGATATATATTACCAAAAAAAAACTATAATATTACACTATCGTATTATATGGTGAACCTGCGGGTGTTGTGCACACGGTGTTAAGATATTCTTTGAACCAACTGATTTGAACTTCAAGAGGCGCAACGTATGATGGAAGTTTAATGCCCTTTGACGTAAAAAAATCACGAGAGAGTACAGGGCTTCTTGCTACGGCAAACATGATTGCATTGATTTGAGAAGTTTTACCACCTAAATAAGGCGTAATCTCCGGGAATCCCATTGCTCTGGCTGCAAATTGTAGATACTTACTATATCAAATTAAATGTCAAAACTTTAAAGTTTCTTAGTTAAATGTTTGGAATTTAATCGTCCAAATATATACAGTAAGATCATTCATGCGCACACTGCATGCAGTAATATGTTTCGATTTTATCATAATATTAATCAATATATATAATTGGGAATCGTATATTGAAAATATATAATATACCTCTATTTGCATTTACCACCTAAACAAAAAATGAAATAATCCACTCCCCAATATACCAAAGATGTGTGAGTTTATGCTGGTCAAAATTTTGTTTATTTTGCACGCAATATTCCTTAAAAATGTCATATTTTCGTTGAGTCTGAGGATATATCTGTCATGGTTACTGAGAAGTTCACACATTCTTAAAACATTTTCAAGTATTCTTCTATTTCATCGACCTCGGCAACCAAATTATCTTTTTCTTCATCCATATCTATACTACCCTAATGAGCATTCTCAATTTTTATGTGTAATTCATCAAATGGAATTTATTTTTAGACTTTTTTAGATTTTATATTAATGTTTTTCAAATTTTTGCTCTGTACTTATCTGTAATCTTCCCAAATGTTATCATCATATATTCTCCTCATTTTCTGACTAATTCTGCAGAATCTACAGTTTATTTTTACAAATTTTTTTAAAAAAAATTGAATGTAGGATTAGAAGTTAAAACCATAATTTTCTTCCATTTTTACTTGACTGAAAATTTCAATGGAAGTGATGATACTACCCTTACGTCGCAAGTTGTCAGTTCATACTTTGTTAATTTTGGACAAAAGAATGATAGGAGCAAATTGCATATTGAAAAAGTTGGAGGGTAAATTTCTCATTATTTGTTTATTTATTCATTATAATTATTTAGGTGGTAAGTGCATTACGAGTCTATGGTGTAATCCTTTTAAACCTATTAAAAATTTCAATAAAAACATTTGAAGTGACAATGAGACATGCATGCATGCACCATACGGTAAACAAAATATACCTCCAAAGTCTATATCCAAAAGTCCATCGCAAAAACGGCCAGTGGGATAGCCCGGATCAGTTTCTCCATAAGGGAGAGACACCGCTGGAAGAGAAGGCCCCTCCGGAAGCGTTCGAATAGCATTGCCGTCATCAAAAACTCCATCTCCAAAATGAAATAGATAATCAAAAGGGCAGATGGTGTTTTTGAATGAGACTACGCCACTTACAAAGATACACAAAAGACAACATAAAATTGCTTTGGCTGAAGAAGAACTAGCAAAACTCATGATGTATTTTAATTTTCTTTGAGTTGGATGTTTTAGCATAAAGATTGTGCATTATTTATAGGCTAAACATAACAGGCTACTGTGTAACAAAAACAAATTTGTCATGACTTGGGCAGGTTGCCTGTTCCAGGGCTGATTAGTCAAATTACACTGTGCATGCAACAAATAATTTTACAATTCAACACGTACGTGAATATTATTCTGCCGAACGAAATAATTTGTGCATCGGGTTTCAAATGTGTAATAGATTGGACACACTGAGATGGTTCTGGAACTGAGTAGAGAATCCATTGTATCTGCAGTGGAAATCTTTGAACAGGTTAATTACTTGCAATACTAAATTATAAAACTTGTCAACTATCAAAAGTAAAAGAATTATATAATTACTTGTGAAGTTTGATCAGATTGTATTAACAACACGAGTAGATAAAAAGTTCGAACTAATCTATCAAAAGGTCTGCTATATATTGTTCTCATAAAAGCATTTGACAATTCTTCAGTTTCAAATCTAATAAAACTGAGATTGATTGTCGTATTGAATAATTAGTCTTTAATTAGTTTGCTGGATGTGCTATAAAATTATTACGATGACTTCTGTAATCCCAGTGCTCCTCTTTTGATTAGTTGCCAAAACAGTTGATTAGCGTCAGTACAATTAATTGTATGTTGAGAAGTACTAAAAGATAATTCTCAAATCTTTATTGAACTACATGACTAGCCGTTTACTATCTCAAAGCGCTAAATGGTAGTGAATAGAGAGATAAAAGATAGGCGACATTTATTTCCATAGGATTCTTTTATTTTTATTTTTACTTCCACGTTGAATTATTATATATAATTAAAACTAGAGTTAACTTTTTTTAAAATAACTAACTTATGACGCAAAAAAATTGTTAAAAGTTGCAAATGGAAAAACTAGATCATGTACATTGCATGAGATCATTAATTAATTTATATATAAATCATATTCAATTAATTTCCTATTATTTGATCAAATTTAATTCCACATCTCAAAATCTTTTATCAGTCGGACAAGGTAAAATTTGGGAGGATTTGCATGCCCTCCCCTCCCTATGTTTTAAATACGTTCATCAAACTCGCTCTCGTGTTATTTATTTTTCATGAAACTCTCTCGTATTTTCAAAGTTCTGCCTAAACACCCTTATAAGACACATACTTTAATTGAATATATATGAATAGTTAAACTCCAAAGTTATATTGAATTGATGCATAGTTTAATCACATCGGGGTGTGTGATGCATAATTCTTTATATTTGATGGGTTTCGCCCGGCAATAATATGAGGGGATTTGGTGTATGTTTCAAAAAACAAGGGCCGGGGTGCATGGGGGTATATATATAATAAAAGGAGAGGCAGTTTGATGCGGAATTCTTACAAATACAAAAGAATTATGAGCAAAAGTAATAATATGAGGGAGATTGGTGAATATTTAAAAAAGAGTTAAATGCAAAAACTACCCCGTGTAATCTCTAATTGGCAAATAATCCCTTGTGTAATTTTAATTGACAAAAACCCCCCTGTGTTATTTAGTCAAAGGCAAAAAAATCCCTAAAACCCAAAAGTGTCTCCCACGCGCCTTAGATGAAGCTTGGATTAGATTTCTTGAGCTGCAATGACAAGTTTGCCCTCAGTTTATCTTAAAAGATATTATTTAAATAATTTTAAAGACAAAAATTAAAAATAAGGAGAAAAAAGAAAAACAAAGAAATAACCCTACCCCGGCCCCACACTTTTCTCCTCCCCACCACCAGCAGAGCAGCCACCCACGATGGGCGGCGAGTTCGGTGGTACACGACGGGAATAGATTTTTTTCGTTTGTTTTTGTTTTAGGGCAAAAGATTCATCTTTCCTTTTGAAATTATTGGATAATATGAGTGCTCTGCTTCTGGGGTTGGGGTTTGGTGGGACGATGGCGTGGGGTGGGCAAGAGGAAGAAGACGACCCACCATTCTTGCTTCTTTTCTTCTTTTTAATTGTACTTGAAATTAAATTATAATTAAAATTAGAAAACAAACAGAATATTAGAAATCTTTTTATCTTCAGTTATAAAAGAACTGATAATACGAACTGTTTTTCTTTATTATTTTTTTAAAATATATAACTGTTAACATTAAGTATATTGAAAATTAAACCTCTATTAATATTTTAAAGATTCTATTACATAAGGGTAAACATGGTATTTTCTTTCAAGTCAAAGTTGAAAATGAATTTGGGGCAAGTGTGCTAATTTTTGAATTACACAGGGGTTTTTTGCCAATTAGAGATTACACAGGGATAGTTTTTGCATTTAACTCATTTAAAAAACCCAATCAAATTTTATGCATTTTCTCCTAAAACTTTGTAAGTAAGAAAAAATATAATATAAGAAACACCCTCCATATATATACCCAGAGTCCCAGACAAGATAAGCTGATCAGGCGCGAACCCGGGTGACTAGGGCACAGTTTTTCTATTATTGAAAAGATACCGTGATATCCACAATTACGGCAATTTTTTAATAGTTTATTTAAACAACTTTTAAAATGTGTTAAGATAGTTCTTTCTGTAATTTGAATAGAGAGCTAGTAGATGTGATATTCTGCTATTGTGAGAAATTCCATATATTCTTTAAACTTCTGATATTTATCTGTAATTTTTGTTAAGATTTCATTATAATTATTTGGGATATTTAGGTAATTTCTAACTAAACTGTTAAAAGACATTTTTCGTCTTTAAGGTTAGATCAAGGCATGATAATTATTTTATCAAAAAATTTGTGTATTTGTCCTCGTTTAATATATTTGTCCAAGCTGCTCATTTCTGAGTTATAATACTAAGTCCAAGAATTTTGCCAAATTGTGTAATTTTTGAAGGGTTTTGGACAAATATGTGCAATTTCACCGAATTTGAGGAGCATCAATGACTTTTCTTTAACAAAAAATAAAAATAAAAATAAAAAATCCACCTATAACCGGCAATAAGTTTTTGACGAAATTCATCGTTCAAGACCAAATCAAACTAATTAAAAGTTTTCAAAAGTAAGACTATTTTATATTTTGATATTCTAACGGAACTATCTAGAAGTGAATATCATGGTAATTCTACATAGTAAAATTATCCCCTAACCAGTTTTGACGCAGTTTATGGCTACAAGACTTCAAGACCAAATCAAACTAATTTAAAGTTTTCAAAACTAAGACTATATATATTTTATTTTGATATTCAACTATAGCTAGAAGCGAAAAAGGAGGTAATTCCACATATGTGAATGCAAAAATCACCCTTGTGTTCTACACTCGTACTACTACATTAGTAGAAAAACCTCTTGTATGAAATTTATTACCAAAAACCATAATTGTATTACACTCCTTCTATTCAATATTTTTGTTCTTACTAGTGGTAAAATGTCCTAATTAGTACCCGTGAATATAAGTATCTTATAAGATGGGCATCACATCTTAGAAAATTACGGACAGATGTAGCATAATTTGTGTAAACACATATACCTTTTATTCCATTCCTTTCCCTCCCCGATTTTTCTCGCTCTCTGGTGCAAGCAATAAAGGAATAAAACCTTTTTTTTTTCTTACAATTTAAAATATAAAGTAAATTATTCTCACCAATCATTAAATAATTTAAAAACTTACATTTTATTAAATTTTGAAAACTTACTTCAATTTGTTTTAAAAAGAAAATGGCTGAAACCATATTAAAAATAAGAGGCAGAGTTCGATAAAGTAACATTTAATTTTATAAATTAAAGTTTAATCATACACTGAGTTTAATTTAATTATTGTTTCCACACCACGGGGTTATAGGTTAAAGTCCTATATGTTCCCAAACTATATCAACAACTAAGATTTTCTGCTGTGCTGTAATATTATTAAACTTGTCAAATTTGTCCGTAGTGAAAAGAATATCAATATAATATCAAAAATTTTGACTTTTAAGCACACTAACCACCACCGTCCTGTCGTTTTGTATAATTCTAAAAAAACCTTTGGTTCATCAATATGCAAAGGACACTTATCATCAGAATATGACACATTAACGATGAATCTGTTAAAATACACAAGGATAAGAACAACCCAAATCAGACAAATAGGTACTCGTTGAGTCATCTAATAGCAGCTAATGGCACTTTCCAGTTCACCTTTCTTATTACGTGCATAAAACACTCAAGCCAGTAACTTGACGGGATTTTTACAGCTGCCAGTGCCCCCCTATAATAGAGGAAATGTACGTAATATATTAAATCTCCATAAAGAAGCAACAACATTATGCAGTACATGAAAAAACTACTCTTCTCAAGTGCAAGTATACCCTCTTAAGGCTACTCGAGAGAGAGATTAAATTTTAAATATAAAAAAGAGATAAAAATCTTACAAACTTAAAACTATATGAGCCAGTCTAAATTTGTTAATGTTAACTAGTTTTTCATTAGCCTTTTACTAAATGCATGAGTTTAAATATAGGCGATCCTTGAATAACTTGATATTTAAATAATTAGGGTCAATTGCGCTCACCCCCTATCGTTTGGGGTGTTTTGCGAATTGCCCCCTAACGTTTATAATTTGCCCCCTAGTCTTTCGTCTACCATTCGCTTTTGCCACGTGGCTATATTTTCATCCATTAGATTTGGCATCAGAGGCAAATCGCACATTTTTACAAATGTTAAGGGGCAAAGTGCTCCTTATGAAACGTTAGGAGCACTTCGCAAAAAACTCCAAGCGTTAAGGGGCAAAATACAATTGACCCAAATAATTATCCTGCAAGTATCCAACTTATAGTACTTAGCTAAAACTAAATAACTAATATTTCTTCTAACTTTTTATCATACTTCATGAAATAAACAGGTAATGGTATTACGCGCGCGTACTAAAGTACATTATCAAAAACAAACTAACATGTGTGTGCATATATACATTAATTTGCACATACTATGAATATAGCTCTCTTTCTCTGTCTATATATACGTGATATATGATATTCATGGATTGATCCGTGCTTTCGTGAATAACAATGTATACATAAGGGTGGTCGTGTGTCGTGAGTAAAGATAATCAGTTTTAAGTAATTGATTTATAATAAAATAAAATTAGTATTATGTTTATACTTTAATTTACTAAATATTTTTTTCATATGTACTGATATTTAAATAGATAGAAAAACAAATTATTTTTAACATTTTATATTTTTTTATTGAATTTATTGCCATGTACTTAATAATTAAAATCCAAACAATAAAGGCTTTATTAAATATTGCTATTTCTGTAAATAAAATATTAGTCTTTCATCTATAGATCATGTACAACCCGAACTATATATCCATAATATATATTCAACTCTTAAAAAGGAGGCCGAGAGGAATTGGGTCCTTCACAAGCCCAAAACTTTTGGGCTACAAGAAGGAGCCGTGGTGTGATGATATGAGTCATATGAATCACGAACGGGCTGGCCATAAAAAGAGCAAGACTGCCTAAATATGTGTCACTTCCTAGGTCAACAACATGGACCAGACCAAGTATAATTATTATAATTCTTATTTATTACATATACGTATTAACAAATAATTTCAACTAGTATCTTTAGATCAAAATAAATAAAACAAATTTCAACTAGTATCGTTCGAATGCTGTTGATACGTCACATGGCACACCCATTAAGCACAATAACATTTATTTAATACTATAAAGTTCAATTTATTCATGTTTTTTTTGGTCTTTCATAACATTTAAACTAATTCATACTTGTAAGTTCTAATTCTACTATTGTATTTGCAATAAAAAGAGGTTATATTTCTTTCATGCATTTTCTTTCCCAATCACTTTCTCTCTTTCCTTATTTTATAAGTTTTATTTGAATTTAACAATATGAAGGGATATCAAAATCAACTATTCGTTCGTAGTTAGTACCCCTACCATATAAAATCACAGATTAATTAAAATTATACATCGTATGATAATTTGTGTTATAAATATGCTAGATAGATCCGAGATGTTTCACACAATCATTAAACTAATTAAAATTTTATTAATACGAGTACACAACTTCACAACCTTGTCATCATACGAAAATCGAAACAGGAAATTATATTGGTCGGTGCATTGCACCGCACGCGTCTAAAACCTCCTCCACTTGTTTCTTTTCACTCGCAGTCTAAAACCTCCCCAATACCCTGTCTCTTCACACACACACACAGTTATACATACAGAATCTATATCTATAATTCTTTAAACTCAAAATCACGCAATTTTATTGTTCATTGGAGAATTTGTGGCTGATTTTGTTTCTAATCGTAAGTCCTCTTTTTATCTGTATTACGGTTTTCTTGTGCAACAAGTTCGATTGTATTTATGAAATTCTTATGCAACATATTCGCCTTTCAATTGATGTACTATCTGATTGTAGGATATTAAATGATGTTAGATTTTGCCTATTTAATTCTCTAAATGAAATGTTACTGCAAGAATGTTTTGATTCTTTTTTTTTTTTTTTTAGTATCTTAAATCTTAATGTATTTATTGTGTTTGTTTGGAATCGTGATACATAATTATGAACATTGAGTTTTTATTATTTTTCGAACAATTAAATTTCTTCTTTCTTTTGTTGCACTGGTATTACTGTCTGTGTTTTCGAGCGGAGAAATGGGAAATAAAATGGTGATATGCACAGCTACATTTAATTTTGTCTAGGATAATGTTAGTGTTTCCTATGTAAGATTTTTAATCCACGTCAAAATTGGTTCCGGACTTGCGTGTCTGCCGTTTTGCCTTGCCAATTGTGAATTCACCTTCTTACAAAAAGTTGATTAGTGGAATTAGCTTGGTCATAATAGGAGCTGTGCCGTGTTTTGTAATATTATAACTGAATTCATAGGTTTATACAATTTTTCACGAGTACTTGTATAAATAATCATAATCAGGTCAAACAATCTACAATTATGAGAGCGTGTTGATACAATTCCACGTTTCAGTTACTTGCTTCATGGTTAGCCTCTTCTTATGAATATGAGAATGAAGTTAATGTTATTCATTTTGAATTGTCTTTTAGCTAGTCAACAACTATTTGTTCTGACTTTGAGATTTGATATGATCCCTGCATAGAAGGTATTGCTGGATTTGATTGCTATACACGTTATTATTGGGCACTTGCAATAGTTGCTGCTTTGGTTACCACATAAGCAGGAGAAGCTAGTCTTTCAACTATGGGACCGACTAGTAGTGAACATTGAGAGTATAATATTCAGTGTGCGTGCTTCTGCTACATTTTGAAATACATATAATCTGTTAATTTTAGGTATTTCTCTAGTAATAGAAAACTCAACTATCTATAATTTATTACATATCTCATCTTCTAACAATTTGTGCTCGAATCTTCTTTATGCACCACCGCTTTGAGGTTTGCCTTCAAGTCATGTCTGATTTTGAAATTGCGAATATAAATTTGATATTTCGCAGAAGATCAAGTTTGTTCCAGGAATTCAGCTTTATCATTTTTTTGTGAACATAGGAATTTGAGAATGGCTTCTCGAGCGATTTTGAGGAGGAGAAAGATTTTTGCTAATTACCTGAATGGCTCTCTTCGTCCTCTGCAAAGTTTCCAGACCTTGGGTCCTGGTCCATCTTACCAGTGCTTGGAAGATCATGGTTTTAGCGCTGGTGCAGACAATTTTTCTCAAAATTCGTATCATTCAAAGAATAGCGACGAAACTTCACTTTTGAACAAACAGTTGAATTTGTCACCCTTAAGAGTCTCCAGACATAATTCCACAGGAATTGCACGGTTTACATACACAGATGGAAGATTGGATTTAAATGGCCTGATGGGTGTCAAGTTGATGACTCAACCTATGCGTTATCTTTCCACAGCTACTGCAAAGCAGCCTGATCTTGGAAGTGATGATGAGTATAATGAAGAAATAGCTGCGAAAAAGAGAAAAGAAGCATCCCCTGAAGAATGTGATCAAGCTGTTGTTGGTCTGAGTACCGCAAAGGCCAAGGCAAAAGCTAAGAAGCTGCAAGAGTCTCAAAAAGTTGCTCAATCAGTTTTACAGAGACTATGGGCCAGCTTTCTAGGTATCGGTCCAGCCCTGAGAGCTGTGGCTTCCATGAGCCGGTAAAACTTTTATTTGTTTGCTATATATCTTACACTCCTTAATTTTACAATTTAAAGTTGGTATTGTGTTCCTATGTCCTTTATGATTTGTTTTCTATACTTCCAGAGAAGACTGGGCCAAGAAACTTGTCCACTGGAAAAATGAGTTTATATCAACACTACAGCATTATTGGTTGGGTTCTAAGCTTCTGTGGGCTGATGTGAGGATCAGCTCAAGATTATTGCAGAAACTTGCTGGTGGAAAGAGTCTTTCCAGGAGGGAGAGACAACAACTTACACGAACTACTGCAGATGTCTTTAGGCTAGTTCCGTTTGCAGTTTTTATCATTGTTCCGTTCATGGAATTCCTGTTGCCTGTGTTCTTGAAGTTGTTTCCTAACATGCTACCATCAACCTTCCAGGACAAGATGAAAGAACAGGTATGCATTTAGATGTTGGTTGGTGGAAGTTTTTCTTTTTAATGAGGTAAAAAATCTATTATCTGTTCCTCATGCGCGTACAATATCCCATGTCCTTTTCCTTGTTGAGTTGAGGGGCAGGTTCTTCACCGTTAGTTGAGAATATGCTGTCTACAGTTTTCCCATCACTCGGCTACATAAGTGGATATCCATCTCATCTCCAGCCAGCTCCTTGTTGTAGCTTCCTTTAAATTATGACAGTGATGGTAAAAGCAAGTACCAAAAAATTTTCTGTATGCGCATCATTGGCAATGGTCATATTGGCTAGAGAATCATTTTTGTGGAAAATTATTTCTTACCTGCTGAGGTCCTTTTAACATATCTCCCTCGTACTTGATAGAAATGGGTTTTGTAGTTTTACCAGGCCTTTCTTTTTACTTTAAACTTTGATGCGATAACTTTTGCATTTTCACTTATCTTGTATTTGATGTCTGGTGATTTTTTCTACTGCTCTAGCACCCTGCTTGTACGTGTGTTTGTTAGTTTCTACCCATGAAAAAATCTTACGACATTTCAGTTGGGTTGTTCCCTTACCATGTACTGACTTGTTTTTGTTGATCTCCTGTGTTAAAATACTCGGTTAGACAAAACTCGCCCAGATATCTCCTTCGTCTTCTTTTAGTTATCTTTTTTCAAGCCTTACGTGAATGCTAGATTAATTAGAAGCGGATTTGTAGGAAGCATTAAAACGGAGGTTAACTGCCAAAATAGAATACGCAAAGTTTCTTCAAGAAACGGTCAAAGAAATGGCAAAGGAAGTTCAGAATTCACGGAGTGGAGAAGTTAAGAAAACAGCCGAGGACCTTGATGAATTTCTCAATCGGGTCAGATACCAGCTTTCATTGTACAACATAAGTTTACTTATCTAATATCCTTATATATGTAAATAAGCTTTGGTGTCTCTGGTACAGGTCAGAACAGGTGCTGGTGCCTCAAATGAAGAAATTTTGGGATTTGCTAAGTTGTTCAATGATGAACTCACACTTGATAATATCAGCAGGTCTGAGTTGTCTGTAATTGTTGTTCTCTCTATATTTTTTATTTTTTTTTTCAATTAGAGATTACTATTTCTTAGTATTCGTTATAATGAGTCTCATGTTACTTACAGGCCTCGCCTAGTGAATATGTGCAAATACATGGGAATCAGTGCTATTGGGACAGATGCTTATTTGCGTTATATGCTTCGAAAGAGATTGCAATGGTGTGCACATCCTCCTCATATTTTAATCTGGATTGTGTTAGCTTGTTCAGAAAATATGTACATGGTTATTCATATATAAATATCTCATGACCTGGAACTAATTTTCTCTTATTTAAGCTTACTTATTTAGCTAGTAAAAGCCTGCTCACATAATTTGTGCTATCAAATTGTTTACATTCAAGCTTATTCGTCCATTGACTTGAATTTTGGTATATAAATTATTTTCTTACTTATAGATGCCTCCTCTGTTTGCTGATTTAAAGAAATGTATAATGCTGTATGTACGAATATTCTTTGTGCCGGATGGAGTTGTTTATTATTAGCTCGTGTGAAACCTTTTGCGGTGTTAACAAATTAAGGTATGACATGGCTGGAGTTGTTTATGATTAGCCTTTTTGATTCAAAAAGTTCTCTGTAAAAGAAACAGAAGTGAGCAGTGTTAACATGCTGGCTGAAGGGGTTTAGATCATCTGTAGTTTAATTGGACATTATGAATTTATTGTGCTACTTCCTCCATACATTGGCATGACTAGGTGCATGTGATATTATTTTTCAAAATCAAGAGTCATCTCTATGTATATTTTTCCACTTGGTTGTAAATTGTGAAATACAAAGTTAAACAGGACATAGGCTGCTAATTTTATTATATCTTGGGTTCATAGCTGACCCAGTTATGTAATTGAGAATGGAGAGAATGCAGTGTTTTGTATTACATATATAGTTATTCCTTCAATTTTTTTCAGGATCAAGAAGGATGATCAAATGATTCAAGCAGAGGGTGTGGAGTCTCTATCAGAGGCCGAGCTTCGTGAAGATTGTAGAGAACGAGGCATGCTTGGAATACTTTCAGTAGAAGAAATGCGCCAACAGGTTTGTACGAAAAATTTAAATTGCTATATCTTAATGATTGTAAAATAGTTTCAAGCATAAGACCATTTCATTCAATTTTTAGTCTAAACAGTTAGTTAGACTTTGCAAAAGCTTCATTTCTACGACCATAAATACCTATGTCATTAGTTTGTACGCTATCACGACCTGGTGAATCGTAAGAGTTTGTTGGGCTATCAGAAATTAATTTTATCTTTACCCAGACACAATATGTTGAAAACTTCTACTGAATTTCTGTGAATGCATTTGTAGTATTTCGGGATAATTAGGCCTAATATTCCTACTTTGGACCAGTTGCTCTCACCATTTCATCAAACGAATCGTCTTTTTCCTGGCGATAGTTTTTAGTATTTTATCGTGCTACATTTTATTTGAACCTGTACACAATACTGGAGAACTACCGAGTAGAACGAGAGATGTCTAATAATCTTGCATAAGAACGAAACATGTGGATTTTTCTTTTTTTAGTATGTGTTTATAAAATGTGGGAAATAGTTTTTTAATATCAAAAATGACTTCAAGGTTGTAAAACATCTATTACTGTCTACTCCGTTGGAATTTGTATGCCTGTGGAGCGCTTGCTTGATAGGTCTGTGGGATATATTGTTTGGCATTTTATGTCCACTCCCAGTGAAGCTGTTGTAGGCTTTCTTTTTCATTTAGTTGTCCCAGTATTTTCTTAAGCTGGGAAGTGTGATAATTCGTCTTAATTATAAAGTTTATGATTCTTTGTTGCAGTTGCGTGATTGGTTAGATCTATCTCTGAACCACTCTGTTCCATCATCACTTTTGATTCTGTCCAGGTTTGTTTGAATAATGGTCCTACTTTCTTGTTCCCTGCCTAAAGTTTTATTTCTGGTCAGGATCTGACTACTTCTGTTTTGTGCTTGGCAGAGCATTCACACTATCAGGGAAATTGAGGCCAGAGGAAGCTGTTCGTGCCACACTGTCTTCTCTCCCAGATGAGGTTGTGGATACTGTGGGCATCACATCATTACCATCTGAAGATTCTCTTTCAGAAAGGAGGAGGAAGTTGGAATTTCTTGAATTGCAAGAGGAACTTATCAAGGTTAATGAAATTCTACTTCGGTGCCTAACAATAAATGACTACTTTATGCTAGAATTAGTTTATGTAGAGTTTATTCCGAGCAAGTGTCACTTTCCTTTTTGTCTTTGTTTCACTGGCTGTAGGAGGAGCAACAGAAAGAGGAAAAAGAGCTATCCAGGAAGAAAGAATCTGCTGGTGTTGAGCATGATGTGGCCTTGAAGGAGATGATTATTCCTACTGCAAGAGAAGCACAAGAGCGAGCTAGAGCTAGAGCCATCGATAAACAAGAACAACTTTGTGAACTAAGCCGTGCATTAGCTGTTTTAGCTTCCGCTTCTGTAATTATTAGTTCTAGCTTTTCAGTTCCTTGTCAGTCTATGTTCTTCCTGTTTATACTTCTCATCTCAGATTCCTTCCTTTTGATTTCTTGCACAGTCAGTCAGCAGCGAGCGAGAGGAGTTTCTAAGGCTTGTTAATAAAGAGGTAATAGTGATTTGAATTGTAAATACAGATAAATGCAAGTATATTAGCATGACTGAAGGGGAACGATTTTTCAATTATAAGTGATTAGTGCATCTGGAGGACTTTTTGCCTCCAGTTTAGAGCACTTGAAATCCATGGATACTAAACAATTTTAGAAATTTAAAATCTCTTTTGCTTTAAGACCCCGTTATATTAGCTTTCATTTAAATATATTTAAGACCGAAGTGTCCATTGCTCATGGTAATTTCTCTAATTTGCCCAGATTGAGCTTTACAATAGTGTGGTGGATAAAGATAGTACAGATGGTGAATTGCAGGCGATGGAGGCATATAAAGCTGCCCATGAAGACAGTGTTGATGGTGCGGAGGTTCCTGAGAGTGACAAGGTTTCAACTGTGCTCATAGATAAGGTATAGTTATTTTTTAATAACAGGGTGAGCGTAAAGTTGATAAGTTTTAAGTGTACCTGTTTAAGCTACCATGGAAATGTGAAATTTAATTGGCTAATTTCATCCAGGTTGATGCTATGCTTCAAAACCTTGAGAAGGAAATTGATGATGTGGATGCCAAAATTGGTGACCATTGGCGAATACTTGACAGGTAGAAAATGGCCTTCTGATTGTTGAACTCTCTTTTCCTTTACTGCTTGGATTCCTTCCTTGACAGTCAAGTCGGGCTCTGTGGATTGTGATCTCTGTTCATTGCCATTTAAACTGTTCAGAGTACTATTACACACTGATAAATACCTGATACGGCTCTTGTCCGAGTTTCTTTAACTATAGTGATCTTGACTTGCGTATAAAATCATCAACCATATGTTTGGTTATGCTATAAGAATATACTTGCAAAAAGTCGTATTAAGCTCGGTCAATAATTAATTATTGTGTCTTCAGAGACTATGATGGTAAGGTAACTCCAGAGGAGGTGGCAGCTGCCGCAATCTATTTGAAGGACACTTTAGACAAAGAGGGTGTGCAGGAGCTAATTAGCAATCTTTCCAAAGATGCAGGTCTGTGAGCTATTCTCTGCACGTGATCGTTTGTTTTTCCTGATCGTTGTCTGCATAATTTGCCAATTGATGGGCCTGTTTTTTGGTTTTCTTTTCTTATTCTTCTTTCAGATGGGAAAATACTTGTAGAAGACATTGTGAGATTGGGCAGTCGTGTGAAGGATGGTGACACAGATGAATCCGAGAAATAGATTATAACGAATAGTGTAATTCTTTCCCTATATAGCCAAAGTCAAATACGAATTTTGAACAATGTTATTGAGCACAATTTTCTTGTCGGTGTACAACCATCAGTATGTTTTAGCGCTGACAGGTGTACCTGCACCCAAGATCTTTTCCAGTTTTGAGCATGAGAAGAGATCTTGGATATCATAATTTGACATTACGGATATGCTTGACAGTGTTAGAATTAATGATGTATTTACTCTTAGATGACATGTATTATGTATAGAATAAGAAACTGCATCGTCTATTGAAATGTAGCTATTCCATTCATACAAAGTGAGTCGTGTTTTTCTTTTCTTTTTTTCGTAAACTTGGTACTGTTTGTTGTTAACGGCTAAAACCTTTTGTTCCTTTTTGTCTGTGTTATAGAACGGCAAGGATTTGTCATGAATTCTTGTGGTCTCTTATTCTGCAAATGGACTAATTTTGATTAACTTGACTGGGTAGTGTAAGTTTTCCATTGGAGAGTGATGTTCTTAGATTGTCCATTTAATGTGGGTGTAATCTAAGAGATGAAAAGAGATTTGAAACAGAGAAGAGAACTAGGTGGCAATGGGGGGAAGTTTTAGGAAAAAATGAGGAAGAAGTAGAACAAGAGAAGAGAAAACAGAAATATGGAAAATCTCGATATCAAACCAATCAACAAAGGTGCTCCAATAACAAGACCTTAGCCCTATATCTGTTACTAAATACAAAACATGATAACGATATACAATTGTATCGACAACCATAAACTATAAAAAGATAATATAACGTAGATCCTATCTCTCCTTATATTATTCTTGATTACATCAAATTGTGTACATATGCTATCATGAAGCTCCTAGATGTTTTAGCAATTTTATACTTGATTTTGTGAAAGCATACCAACTTGTAGAGACAAGTTGAAAAAATTAATGGTATGGACTTAACTGCCAAGAAGTTCTGCTGCGAAGCTTGAAATATTTTTATCCGAGCTTCCTCCTTCGCTCACGGATTCTATAGCTGAATGCTTCATATTCATAGCATTTCTTCTTATCTCTAGCCCCCTCTCTCCCTTCATAACATCTTCTACACTAACTACAATGTCCTCTCTATTGAAAATCCCAGTTTCATCACTTTTAACGCGAACTCCAATTTTCCAGACATCATCTATAAACTTGGCGTTGGTCGTTTGATCTGTCCATTGAGGCATAGCCACCATTGGTACACCCAAACACAATGCTTCCAACGTCGAATTCCAGCCACAGTGACTTATAAAACACCCGACTGCACGGTGTGAGAGGACATCTAGTTGAGGACACCAGTTCACAATCATGCCTTTCTCTTGTAAATCTGACATTAAATCCTGAGGAATCTTACTCTCTTTCGGATCCCTCACTACCCATAGGAAACTGTATTGGCTATCGATCAAGGCCCGTGATAGTTCTTCCATTTGTTTTTCGCAGTGATTGGCTATGCTTCCAAATGCCACGTAGATTACCGAATGATCTTCTTTTTCGTCTAGCCATTTCATGCAAGACTCTGTGTTTGGCTTGAATAAACTGAGGCCATAGTCGTAATTATCTTGTAATCTCTTGTCTGTGTACATGGACGGAACAGTTGGTCCTATAGTCAGAACTGGATATAGGCCTGTCATCCATTTCAGTATCTGTTGAAATAGTTCAAGGTTAAGCTTTTTAAACCAAGTCTAATTATTGTTATCACTTAAAAATTCCTCTGTTTTATTGTTCATGGTATTCAAATTAGTATTCAACTTCAGTTCTTTAACTTTCACTTAAATCAGCTAAGTATACTGATGAAAATTCAGAAGAATATAAGATGTTGTCACTCCTACCTCATCTTCGAGCTTGTCAAACGTGTTGAATAAGCGCCAGTCTGCCTTGTCAAACGTTGCAAATTGCTCGATTAGTAGCTTTAGGAGAGTCGGATAAGAATTCGGTTCATAAATAAAATAAGGCAAGTCTTTCAATCTCAAAACAGGCAAGCCAGGCAGTGAAAATTCAGAGACCTCATCAAGTGGAATCTTCAACGTACCCTCGTGGACGTGGTAGAAAATCGAACAAACAGAGCAAGGTTGAGTGAAAAGAACAGCTCCTTTTAGTCCTTGTCCATGTGCTAATTCCAAAATCCATGGGAGGGTTGAATCGTACAAAATGGCCTTCAAAGGGAATCCACTGTCTCTATGTTTCTGAATGATACCTGGAAGGCCATCGGTAATCGAAGCTCTGAAACTTCGGAGAAAAATGTCGTAAATGTCTAAATGCTCGATTCCATTTATGGTTGTATCAGGAACCGTATCGATGTTAATCATGCTGCTGTCTTTCTGTAGTAATTGTAGGTTTGTGCTGATGGAAGCCGTGGTGAGTAACGTAACACGAATCCCTTTCGAAACGAGGCGTTTGCAGAGCTGTACCGTGGGACTTATGTGGCCTTGTAGAGGTAAAGGGATTGCTAAAATATGAGTTGTTGTTGCCATTTCTTGTGCTTTTTCCATATTGTTAAGTTCTTGCTATAACAGTTTATTTGGTGTTATTTTGTTACTGTTATGAGGTGCTTTTATAGCCAGAAATGCATGCCAAAGAAACTGTTGGGATGATAAGGGACTTCTGTGGAATTTGTGTGACAAATGAGAGGTGAAGGATACAAGGGTATGTTTTCAAATTAGAGAATTTCACAATTATTCAAATTTGTATTGTCATGTGAACTGATGGGGTTTTGTTTGGTATTTGTCATCACTTGTCAAAATGTATTTGTTTTTTTTCTTTTTTCTCTTTTAGTTCCCAGAGAAGGAGACTAATTCTTTGACAAACACATGAAGAAAGGGGCCGGCAAGGGCTTCTTGAATTTTCTTGCTAGAATGCAGACGAAAAAGACAAAGTTACACGTATGATTACTACAAAGCGCAGCGATTATACATACTTGTATATGCGAAACTGAGTAACTGATTACTACAAAGTGCAATGATTATACCATTTTTCATTAACTGATATACCATTTTTGGGGCAAAGATATCACTTCGTGTATCACAATGCTAACATAACATGTGTACTATGTCTTTAAACTATTACCAGTGACATCATATGAGGTTTTAATCAAAGGAACTTCGTGTCATATGACACACTTATTAAAGGGATATTATAACATAAAAGTATGTAAGAACCAAGCATTTTACTTTTTTTTTTTTTTTCAAACAATATTACGCCAACACTCCTAAAGTAATCTATAATGTTAGTTGTACTCCTTAGAAGTAATTTGATATATCATAGCAGCACGTCTCGAAATTGTATTTTTCTCATAAAACGTAAGTCAAGGGCCTCAATATTAATTAAGGACCGTATAGGCTTTTCGTTGGACGTAACACTGTAACGAACTTTTGTTAACTGTTCCAACAATGTGCAGCATTTAAACCCAAGAGTTGTCGTGTAAGTGATTGAAACATTAGGCGAGTTCGTTAATGACATTTTAACACGAAACCTCATACAGTGGACTTAATATTATCATTTTGTTATACTTTTCTGAAACATTGACATAATACTATACAAGTTCCACCTTGAATTATACAACTCTCTGATATATTTTGAGACACGAATATTAGATGAAGAAGTTTAGAGTACCGGTTGAAGTAGGTATTGAATTGTAGTCTCATCTATAGGTTCAAGTTTGGAGAAACTATAGGTGTCTCTCACACATTAATTTTCAACACGCTCTCTCACGTAGGGTGTAAATCTTTTGTCTGACACGTGACAATTTAATAAGTGGGTGACTGTATAATTTGAACAAATGACGTCTTCTTTAGCCCAATACCACAATTAATTGTTGTCTCATCTCAAATTTGTAGAAAGAAGTGATATTTGATTATTCATATATTAATGAAAACAATGGGCATATACACTCATGTTCTTTTTATTTCTTGAGAGTCGTGAGAGACATATATCCTCGACAGTCAATATCGTTAAGAGTTAAAATCTTCTGATCATTCTCGTGCCAACAAATATGTGGACTTTTGTCCATGCATTAATTTTTGTATTTAAACAAAAACCGATTATCAATTGTTGTTTGCACAATTTAGCAATTACGTGGTAAATATATTGGACCAATCGAGAATAGATTGGAACGTACGTTCCACTGATCTTATGTTAGAAGACGTGACGTTCTCTTCGGATCTCCACTGGCTTTATTTTGTTTCTTCGTGTTGATTGAGTACCTTGGGACCACTACTTTATGCCTGTCCAAAATTCCATTTTTTGCTTTCCCTAAAATAAATAAAAAACTATTTAAAGTGAAACATAACATAACATAACATGCACGTTCTGGCTGGAAATTGTCTTGTCAAATTTAAATAGTCTTAATTAAGATTGGCTGATTGCTTGTATATAAGTGCAAATTAAAGTTGGACATAGGATTTACGTAAGAAATAACTATTAAGACCGTGATATAGATTTAAGAGGAGGCAACATTTTAGCCCTACATCGATGTGAAATCACCCCCAATGATTTATTTATATTTAGAAAATTCACAATATGCCTAAACAAAATAATTACCTCAATCATTTTATAGAAAAAAAAAAAACAATGTCACAATAAAAAAATGTTGATAAAATATTTTTTGTAGTCATTGTCACAAAAAAAATAATCAATAAAATTAAAATTAACTGCGCATAAATCTCAACACAAACTCCTCACCATGGGTACCTTTTCCTGATATGATACTTATTTAAATTAAAGAACCTGGAAATAGAATTTATACAAAATACAGAGGCGTTTTTAGTCTTTTGTTTTACAATGGGCTTTTTTTTTTCTTTTTTTTTTTAAAACACTAGGGGCTCTTTAAAAAGGCCGGGGGTTGAGGGTTGAAGGCCCACAAGCGCCAGTATGATGGCAGCCCACAACATACTTACGCTCTCACCATAGAGCGGCGGTGGCTGCTCTGCCAAGCCAGCGTCTGAGTCGGGATCTCCCCTGACTGCCTCTATTAACAAGAGTCGGTTTACACGCCGCTTGTGTGGGCTTGTGGGCCCCCATATAGTATATAGGAGCCCACAAACCATCTACTGCTCCCGCAAACACTCGTGAGTTTTCTTCAACTTTTCCCACGCCTTATTGCCCCCGCTTGAGTTACAGGCTTGCGCGACCAAGCCCGGCAATCGGTTTTCTCGGGAAGCGTGTATGTAAACCTCAGTTTTCTTGCTTGCTTTTCCGATGTGGGACAACGACGATTAATGAATAGCTAGGAACGGTGCAGTTTTATGGCGAATCACAAGTGCAGGCATATAGGTATATTACCTGTACAACGCTCTTCAGAAAGAGTTAGTCAAACCTGTTTGACCTGTAGTGGCGGCGGCTATTGGCTCAAGTGCTGCCCATATCGTTGAAAGTTGAAACCGCTGCGAAAAGTGCCTCCAAAAGCGCTTATGTCCAGGTTTGTTGTAGTGGGCCTATTTTGTTTTGTTCTTTGCATTTTTACCTCTTTTACCCTATAATTTTATTTCACACTAATATGGTATATATGGGACTTATTGTTGACTACTATTCAATAAAGATTTTGTGCATACTATATTTTGATCTGCTAAACATTTAGAGCGCTAATGTTAATTACAGCAAATACGTGCGTGGGCCAAATTAAATTATTTGATCCAGGTATAATATTTAAGATCGGGTCCTCGCTTGCACCAAAAAGTGATTTAATCACTTGCACACAATTAATTAGTGTTGATTAGACATTTTTTTTGTTTCTTTCTGTAACATAAAAAGAAGAGTTTATCTCATTTTACCACCCTATCTTATATTTCTTATGCGTAATTAAATATTTAAATTATGTAAATTAATTGTAAAAAGAAGCTGAAAACAGAATTTATTTAAATATTTAAATACACAGAGGGGTTTTTTGTCCCATTTTGTTTTTCCGAAATGGTCTTTTATTTCAAGACAAAAGGGGCTTTTTTGGCCTTTTTTTCCTATTCATTAAGGTGTTTTCTTTTTTTTTTTTTCAGTTTGCCTATAATTCAAGAAATATTTTGTGCACAGTGTATTTTGAGCTGGTAAACATTTAGAGGGCTAAATATGTTATTTACGAAAGATATGTGGGTCATCCCATAAATAATTTTAAGCATTTGGCGATGGAGCAAAAGAAGGCCAGGGTTGAAAGGTGCCAATCGGGACAGGATATCAGGAGCCCAACACACACACTGTACACTCACTCGGACCGGGTTTGGGTGGGGCCCAAACCCGGATAGTATATATGTGGTTTAGGACCCGTCCGCACTAATATGTGACTGGCCCCACCCACTATTTTTACAACAAATGCCGCCGTGTGTGAAAGGCCCATAAGATCCTGCCGTCAACTGCTCCCGCCCACATTTCTTCACCCGCCTTGTTGCCCTCACTTGAGTTACAGGCTTGCGACTACCAAGCCCGGCATCCGGCTTTCTCGGGAGGAGTGTTTGTAAACCTCAATTTTGTTGCTTGCTTTTGCGATGTGGGACAACGGCGACCAGTTGATATGGTTTAGAGGGAATCACACGGAATCTGGCGAACTTTTTTACTTTTGACTGACTGTGAGGACTTTCTGTTTTTCTTTTTTTTCCATTCATTCTTTTCGAGAACAGAAAAAAGTCAAAAACAGAGAGAGAGAGAGAGAGAGAGAGAGAGAGAGAGAGAGAGAGAGAGAGAGAGTAATTAAAATAAGATAAATGCATTCTGTAATGTCGATAAAGTCCCTATTATTGAAATAAAATTAGAATGAAACAAGAATAAAAGATGATTAAGTTTTATTAGGAATTAATTACTTGAAATAACTAATGAAGTCTCTCTTGTTTTCTAAAAATAGTATATAACGTCTTTATATGTACTTCTATTCAGAAACTAAAGATCTTAACAAAGAAAAACAATGATACTTACTTTTTGCACTTTGTGTGTGTATATATATACACTGTTTAGATAACTGTATAGAAATTAATTTGGACTTTGAATATAAATTAGCTCCTTCTCTCCTTTTAGTAACACAATCTGAGTGAAATATTTTTGAGATAATTGTTTAGAAATTAATTTGGACTTTTGTATATAAATTAGCTTCTTGCCTCCTTTTAACAACACAATTTAAGTGAAAATATATAGAGACTTCTTGTAGTTTATTTCTCCACTATCACACACAAAAAAGAAATCAATAAATTTAAAAATTAATGAGACATAAGTTTGAACACAAAGTCCTCAACATTGTTAGCAGAGCTTCCACCTTTTCCAACAGCCTCATTAGCCAAATCTCCCCACTTCTCAGCATTTCTCCTGGCCTCGTTCCCTTTCTCCCCTTCACTCATCTCTTTCACACACCTCGCAATTTCCTCCCTCCAAACAATCCCACCGTTCTCCTCGGCTTCAAGTCGAATCCCAACTCTCCAAACATCCTCAATAAACTTAGCATTCGTCTTCTGATCCACCCACTGCGACATGCCTATAAGTGGCACCCCAAAGCTCAAAGCTTCCAACGTCGAATTCCAACCACAGTGAGTCATGAAACATGCCACCGCATGATGAGCCAATACTTCGGTTTGATCGCACCACTTCACTATTAGGCCTTTTTCTGATGCCAAAGAAGTGAAATCTGAAGGGAGTTTTTCCTCTTCTGAAGCTCTTACAACCCACAAGAAATAGCAGTCGCTTGCAATTAGGCCGTACGCAAGCTCCTCCATCTGTTCTTTGTTAACGGATGCGATACTTCCGAATGACACGTAGATGACGGAGTTTGTTTCCTTTGAGTTTAGCCATTCTGTGCATGTTTCATAATTTTGATCAAACATTGAAATTGTATGGTTGTTCTTGGAGAGTTTAGTGTTTTTCTGCTGGAGTGAGAAAGTTGGTCCGACGGTCTTTATTGACCATTTACTTGCCATCCATTCCAACACCTGATATGCATTAGATCATAAGTAAAGATATCAAAGGAAACATGGTCACTAAATAACTAAAAATCTAACTGATTTAGTCTTTAAATTGGAGCAAGCTTATTTCTTTTAGTTTGACAAAAAAACATTAGAATTTTTTTGAATTTTGTAACATTATGAATGATACTTTGCAAATCTTTTTTACTATCTACTTTCAACATTGTTGCTATATATGCAAAAGATTTGTGTGTTAATAATGTTTTATTGAAATGTCAATCTTATTGTTTTACACTGTCACACATATAGAGTATGATCATATGAAAAGGAAAGAAGGAATTAAGAAAAGACATGTCATCAAATTAGAAAATTCGACAAAAAATATATTAATAAGCTTATATTGTTGCATAAATGTTTCTTTCAGTTAGCACATTGCAAATATTAACATACCTCAATTTCCAGCTTATCAAATGTATTAAAAAAGATCCAATCCACCTTCTCCAGATTCACAAACTGATCAGCAAGATATGTCATTACAGTCTCGGAGCCATCAAAACCGGGTAAATTCGGCAAGTCTCTCACCACAAGTTCAGGCAAAGAAGGTAACAAAACAGGAGAATCTTCATAAGGAAACTGCAATATCCCCTGCTTCAAATAATAGTAAATTGCACAAACAGCGCCCGACTGAGTAAAAAACGAACCTCCGAGCAAACCTCGTTCATGGGCTATGTCCAAAACCCACGGCATTATGGAATCATACAATATAATTCTCGCAGGAGAATCACTCGCTTGTTGTTCATCGATGAAGTTGGCCAAGTTCTTTGAAACCTCGGTCTTAAACCGGTCGAAGTAGTCTTTGATGGACTCAGGTTTTTTAGCATATTCAGAGCCATCAGAGATTGTTTTGATGGTTATTGAGGTGTTTTGAGGAACTTGGGTGATTTTCTTGATGCTAGTTGTTGTGATGATTGTGAGTTTAAGACCCTTTGAAGCTAAGCATTTGGAGAACTGAAGTGCAGGGTTAATGTGGCCTTGTCCAGGATAAGGTATTACAAGAACATGAGGCCTTTTGTCTAGTTCCATTTCCACCTCTTTGTAGTTGTAATTAAAAGTAAATTATGGGACTATATAGTTGCAAGAAGCATTGAGGTTTAGTTAACAGCCGAAATTTAGAATAATCAGATTTTGTCTTTGTGTCTTGGGACAAAGTTTTCTAGTGAGAGTTACTAAGTATGTAACAGCTGATTTCTTGTATTACTCGTTCTATGTTTCTAGTAAGTTGTTTCCTTTTGTTGTTTCTCTGTATCTTTTATGCTTTTGGTATCAGTAGAAAGAGATTCTGAGTTACACTTGTAAAATCTTAATTACATCAGTTGTGAATAGATATTATACAATAAGTAACTCTTAAGAAAACTTAATGAACATTTCAAAAACTATTTCGTCTTACTTGAAATAGTTTTTCTATATAGAGAACAAATATTATCTATTTTAGCTTTTAAGTGACTGAAAACAATTTTAATAAAGACATTAGAAACTATTAATTCTTCTTATAGACACCACATCGTTTGCTGAGAAAGAGTAGATATGGCGATAAATTAGTGAGTTGGGTGAAAGGTGCTTCAATCCATAAGAAATCATTTATAAAGTGGTGTGAGTCATAAATGGCTAAACACATCGACATATTAATAATTAGTTTACTATTAATCCACCTACTACCTAACCTACACACCCACCTCCCTCACTCACTCCTAGTCAGACTACTACCCATAAATCACATAAAAATAACACACGTTACACTTAAAAAATATACATGACTAAAAAAATGAAGTTTCAGAAATTTTGATTTTACATTTTCTTAATTTTTTTAAGTATTAAGCCAATACTTTTTTTTTTGTTGAGAAAATATGGTATAATTGTTTCTTCTTCTAAAAAATTATCCCACTTTCAGGTTTGAGCGAGTTAGCAACACTTCCTCATGTAAAGGAAGAATTTGCCACTTTTTGAAATCAAAGGGGCTTAATTTAACTATTTATTTTTGACAAGTGTAATTTATCAACTTTGCATGGCACATGGTAAATTGCCAAAACCTATGTAACTATTTATGAATTCGTTAGTTCTTGTAACGGCTATATGTCAACTCTGAAGAGTGTATCTATATATAGTAGTCATTCACGTCACGAGACTCATCAGCATTTCACAGTTGCACGTTAATGCATTAATTATACTTTATTCCTAATCTGATGTTTAGAGTCGAACCAATGCCAATATTATATATGAACCTGTTTCTTGCCATTGCATATTAAATGTCACATGCCTCATCTGCCAACTATATAATATAACATAATATAATATATCTCTATACATATATGTGTGTATGTGTAATATTTGTATGAAAGCAAAATCCCAAAATTAACAAAACAGTGGGAGATCAAATAATGGCATGTATCAGAAATAAGCCTCATGTTCTTGTCCTCCCTTTCCCTTCACAAAGTCACATAAACCAAATGTTGGAATTTTCCAAACACATAGCCTCAAATAATCAGCTCAAAGTCACATTCATCATAACATCAAAAATAACCAAATTTGCACCAAATATCCCTTCACAAATAAACATTGCATCCATCTCTGATGGCTCTGAACAAGTCCAAGAACCAGAAACAACTGAAGCCATGTTCAAGCGCTTTCAATATGTAGTTTCAAAGAACTTGTGTGAGTTCATTGATGATCAAAAAAAGCAATCTTTATGTCCTGCAAAAGCTATAGTGTACGACTCTGTGTTCCCCTGGATTTGGGACATAGCACATGATCAAGATTTGGCTTGTGCTTCTTTTTTCACTCAGTCTTGTGCTGCTTCTGCTATTTACTATCATATTAAAAAAGGGTTGCTGTTGTTTCCATATGATCAAGATTTGTTGAAAGTGTCACTGCCCTCTATGCCTACGCTTGAGATCAGTGATTTGCCTGCGTTTATGGGGGTCATGGATTCGAATCAGACTATTGTTAAGCTTCTTGCTGATCAGTTTCTGAATCTTGAGACAGTGGATTGGGTTCTGTTCAACACTTTTGACAAGCTTGAAAATGAGGTGAGTTGGACATATATTCTTGATTATTGTTTTTTATGGTAAAATAAGTTAAATTTCAATGTAATATATACACTACAAAAGAAGGGCGGATTAGGTAGGGAAAGATTTGTATCTAACAAGTGAAAAACCTTTCCTACTACTACTTAAGGACGAAAAAACTGTCCCTAAAATTTGTCCCAACAAACCTCGTCTCTAATGATATTGGGTATATAAAGTATCATCTGTACCTAAATCTCGTTACATATACAATCCGTACCTAAATTTAGATAGAGACTATCCTACCTATTGTATTCCAAATTTTTGAATAGGGACAAATGTCTTCAGGTACCGATAATTTGTCCTTAGAAATCATTTTTAAGAAGGTATTTTGTTTCCCTACCTAAATATCTTCCCTGATTAGAATTTTTGTTGTAATAGTTTATCATCTCAAAAAATAATTAAGATGTTGCACAATGTTGCAAGGTTTATTGAAGAAAGTTTGAATAATTTAATGTTTAAACGTTTTTTTAAGATCTGTCTATCAAATGTACATATAGTACCACCCAACTAGTGTTAAAAGACTCTCTTAGAATTGTGTGCCATATGATTTCTAATACAACTGAAACTTTAAGGCCTCAATTTTATGCAAGTTGCCTTTGATGTTTTAATTTTTATATTTACAATAGGTAGTTGACTGGATGGCAAGCAGATGGCCAATAAAGACTATAGGACCAACTAACTTATTACAAGAAGAAAACAAGAATCAGTGTGTCGAACACAAGTATATGATTTCCATGTTTGAGTCAAGCCATGGATCCTGCACAGAATGGCTAGACTCAAGAGAAACGGGCTCTGTCGTTTACGTGTCGTTAGGAAGCCTCGTCCGCGTAAAACCGCAACAAATGGAGGAACTAGCACAAGGCTTAATGATGGGCAAATGCTACTTCTTGTGGGTAGTAAGAGCTGAAGAAATGCACAAACTCCCTACGGATTTCCCTTCTTTTGCATCGGAAAAAGGTTTAATTGTCAATTGGTGTTGTCAAACTGAAGTCTTGGCACATCGGGCTTTGTCGTGTTTTTTGACACACGGTGGATGGAATTCGACGCTTGAAGCATTGAGCTACGGGGTGCCGGTTATCACCATGCCACATTGGGTGGATCAAACAACTAATTCCAAGTATATTGAGGACGTTTGGAGAGTCGGGATACGGGTTAAAGCTGGCGACAATGGGATTGTTTTGAGGGAAGAAATAGCAAAGAGTGTGGAAGAAGTGAGTGAAGGAGAGAATGGGAATGAACTAAGAGCAAATGCTTGCAAGTGGAAGAAATTGGCTAATGAGGCTGTTGGTAAAGGTGGAACCACTGCCAATAACATTGAGGATTTTGTTTCAACACTTTTGTGCAAGAGCTAATAGCATCTCACTTATTTCAGTATTTGAAAAGAAAAAGATTGGCAAATTATCTCATGTATTTTTCAAACAGCCCCTCAATGTTTAGCTTTCAAATTCAAAATAAATTTAACCCTGTAAAGAAAAAGTATTTAAAAACGTAAATAAAATGTTCTTTTTATCCTGGAAAGAAAAAAGTTTAAACCCAATTATTTGATAAATTTTATTTTCTTTATTCTGTGCGGGGAACAATAATCTTCCATAAATACATCCTAAATTTAGTATATCAAATTCCACGTACTAAAGAACAAATTTGAAGCTCTCATTCGAGCACCGTACATGACTTGGGCTCCAATTTCTCACCGAGGTGATGAACAAAACTTACCGACACTCATTAATAAAACGTGCATATCCTGTTCAACTGTTCTTCTCAATTCTCATTAAGTTTCACTAATATTTGTAATTTGTGGCTATATTTTCCTAAAGTATCCATTGCCATGATTACGAAAAAGATGTCACTTTTACACGTCAGATTGCTATACTTACATGAACGGACAGAACTTAACATGATCTAAAGCTCAATTCTTCAGACAAGTATCATGAGTACTCATGATCAAGAAAATCCATGGCAATCAAAAATTGCTTTTTTCCCCTTTTTTCTACTAACTTTAATCTTGATCAAGAAATGGTTTTCATCTCCAAAACCCACCAAGAATCTTCCACCATCACCCCCAAATCTCCCAATAATTGGAAACTTGCACCAACTTGGCTCACACCCTCACAAGACCCTCAAAACTCTAGCCCAAAAACATGGTCCCTTAATGCTTCTCCACTTGGGAAATATCCCACTTCTTGTTGTGTCCTCATCTGACTTAGCCAAACAAATCTTGAAAACCCATGATCCAATTTTCTCAAACAGGCCTAAATCGAGTGTAGCAAGTGGTATTTACGACTGTAAAGACATAGCCTTTGCCCCTTATGGTGAGTACTGGAGACAGGTGAAGAGTATTTGTGTTAATCAGCTTTTGAGCAACAGAAAGGTTCAGTCTTTTAGAGATGTTAGAGAGGAAGAAGTTTGTCTCATGATTGAGAGGATAAAAAAAGATGATGAGGATAAAGTTGTTAACTTGGGTGAGATATTTGCATCTTTGACAAATGATATAATTTGTAGAGTGGCATTGGGGAAGAAGTACAGTGATGGTGAAGGTGGGAGGAGGTTTAAGGAGGTTTTGGAGAGGTTAGGGGTATTATTGGGAGAGTTTAATGTTGGAGAGTTTATTCCATGGCTTTTTTGGATTAAGTATGTTGATGGTTTGGATGGTAAAGTGAGGAGAGTAGCTAAAGAGATTGATGAGTTTTTGGAATATGTGGTGAATGAACACAAGGAGGAAAAGGGTAGAAATGGAAGAGATGGTGATTTTGTGGATGTTTTGCTTGATATTCAGAGGAATAATGAGTCTGGATTTGCTCTTGATGCAGTTTCAATTAAAGCTTTGATCTTGGTAAGCATGTAGTTATTACCTATTATCTTTTTGTATTTTTTTTTGTTAAACCTTAATTTTCTGTAAGGTTGAATTGGCCTTGTTATTTTATAGTATATGTGTTTTTGGACTTCAGTTGTATGCTTTATTTTGTTTGTTTCATGTAATTTGATAGGATCCAAATTTGAAGTTTTGACAAAGGGTAGTCACACATGATTTATTGACTTTATTTCTGGTTTGACATCCTGATGTTTTGTTAACTTGTTCACATGCCTTCTAGGATTCGTTAACCATCTCAAATCTCTTGTGCATGTATCATCGTTAGATTTATGTTATGTATGATAACTTTAAGGGGAAAATGTAAATGTTTATTATGCTTATTAATCACCCCTCGTGCACTAAGATCCTGTGACAGAATATATATATACATGTAGTAAATACAAAGATGGCATAAGGATTCATTGTATAAATTAAGATTTGGACTTTGACCGAACTGGTAATAATATAGTTTAAAGTTGTATAAAAACGACCATTATTATTAAAAAAATGTTTAAATTAGTTTAGTCTAGATAGATAAACTACCTTAATATTTTAACTTAGATTTTGAGCAGAGCTTCAAAATTTGTCAAGATGGTAGAAGATGTCAGAGCTCTTATATTGTTTTTTGTATGAACTGAGCTCAGTTTTTAGTAATCAATCATCTTGAGTCGGTTTCTATGTTTCAGAAGGAACGCAATGCAGATATACTCTGTTACTATCTGTTTCGTTAATTCCGTACTCCAAATTTCTTGCAGGACATGTTTGCTGCAGGGACTGATACAACATTTACACTCATAGAATGGACATTATCCGAGGTCATACGACACAAGAACGTTATGCTCAAACTCAAACACGAACTGAAAAGCATCGCTGGGGTTCATTCAACTATAACCGAAGAAAATTTAGCCAAATGCCACTACTTAAAAGCTGTCGTTAAAGAAACTCTACGAATGCGTCCTCCACTCCCTTTACTCGTTCCTCATGAATCAACCCAGGATGTCAAACTATTAGGCTACGACATTGGTGCAGGCACGCGGGTGATCATCAACGCATGGGCCATCGGTCGAGATCCAACGATTTGGGAGAACCCAGATGAGTTTTTGCCAGAAAGGTTCTTGAATAGTGATGTGGATGTGAAAGGGCAACATTTTGAGTTGATCCCGTTTGGTGCGGGTCGTAGGGGGTGCCCTGGTGCCTCGTTCGCCATGGGAATTGTTGAGCTTGCACTTGCAAATTTAGTCCTCAACTTTGAGTTTTCGTTGCCTGGCGGGATACGTGGAGAGGATTTGGACATGACTGAAGGTGATGGACTTACCATTCACAGGAAGTTTTCTCTTTGTGTTCTTACTAGTTGCAGTTCTTCAGTGAGTTTGTAGTTCTACCATAGGTGACCAGTAATGTGTTTATTGGGCGGGTAATTGTGGAATAGTTTATTTGTCATTAGATAGATTATAGATATGACGTGTCTATATATTTCCTTCCTCTTTTTCTCATTTCCTCGTTAATAGATCTGCTACGTTTAATCCTCGTTTCAAATTCAATTTTTTAGAATATTCCTCTTTAATAAAACTTTTGTCTATAAAAACAATACACATTATTCATATATGTTATGGAATATCGGAGGAATTAGGAATTTTGTAAAAGCAAAAATAGCTAGCAAAGCAATTGAAATTAGCAAGTTCACGTTTTTAGTGGAAAGTTTTAGTTAGGGACTAATATGATAAATCATTGATAGCTAAAAACATTTTTAAATCATATTTTTCCAACAACAAAAAATGGTGCTCTGTTCTTATAATATATAACATAAAGCCTCACTTTGATTTAATCTTTGGAAAGGGAAAAGTGTACTTACGAAACTTTTTACATAACCTCAAAATGATAATAGCAATATCATTCACCGTAACATGTTCACTGAGTACACCCGAAACCAACAGAGGAAAATAATTCTTCAATATTTTTCTTACTAAATTGTGTATATAAACAGAGCCTAAATGAACTTCAGAAATCAGCAGCCCCATGAATAATAATCAGTCAATCCAGTTAATATGGTTATTGTTATAGGCTACACCTCTCAGCCTCCATGCGCTCTATAACTCGCCGTGCTTCCTCCTCTGTCGGGGGAACCACATTTCGAATTTTTTGACCATTTTCAAGAGCATCTGAGCGGACGGTGAACGTGAAGTAGAATTTATTGGATACCTGGAATTATTACCAAAAAGAAAAGGCGAAAGGCCAGCATCAGTTAATCTCAAAACTTCAAGACAAAGAAAATTGAGTACATACAAAAACAAAAAGATCATCATTTGTCCGGCTTGGATACCAGATTTTCCTCATCACAATAGGCATGCCTAGTGTATTATTGACTCCAGCAGAATATTTAAGAAAACTAGACAGTTGGCTTTTGATGAGAATGACGAAAAGTTTCTAAAACTGAAATGTAAACATTAATCCCGAGGGGTGGGGGGGAAATTTACTAGCTCTAAGAAAAGTTGGTCACTAATCGCGTGTTGCATGCAAAATGGACGATTCAAACCACATAACATGAGTGAACAGAGATAGTGTACAAAGTATGCTTCTTTTTTTTATTTTACTTTTACTGAAAATTTCTGAGAGAAAGGAGTCTGCTGACCTCACTGGATCTAAGCTCAGGCCTCATAACATGAGCTTCAACTTCCACATTCATAAGAGGTTGTGATGGATTCTCAAGTTCTGTAAACAATACGCAAGATTTGAAACGTAGGAAGTTTCCAACATCGACCTGTATCATCAAAGTAAAGTGTCAGAAGCTTCTTATATATATTTGTGGTCTTGGTGATGTACGCATTTTATCTACAAGGATTAGAGGCTAAGAGCACTAAGTTCTGATACAATTTAAGTAATATTTCAAAAATTCGTCTTCAAGTGTTGAAGCTTCTAAAGTATTATCTCCTAATAAATATCTACAAAGTAACCTCAGTAATTATGCTGCAGAACGATAAGAAAAAAGAATGGAATGTGGATCACAACTTAAGCATTACACTTTGTCCAAAGCCAAACTTCCCGAGTATACGACCTAATTTAGTGAGAGTGTAGTTGACACGCAAACTGTGTTAATCTTGCAAGAGAAAGTAGAGCTGCCTGAACACAATTTGATTCGCTTAAAACCAAAAAATAAATAAAAATTGGTTTGTTTGAGCAGCAAAGAATTTTTGGCTCAAAGGATCATACTAATGTTTAAAGCGGTATAATGAAAACAGGAAATGAACCACCTATTCAATATCTAATTTCTGCAGGTGGAAAACAGGATAGCTCCTCAATGCCAGTGTATAACTATAAAAGGCATCAAAGTTATCGTATCACATGTAAAATAAAGCAGCAAATAATCAACTTACTGGTTTGAGAAAATCAACATGATCAACCTCCAGAAACCGAGGTGCACTGCCTGCAAAGTAATAAGCGGTTGCAAAGGCCAGTTCAGAAGCTCTTCGCATTAAGAAACCTCCAAAAATTCGACCATGAATGTTCCTCTGCTGCGGGTGACACATTATAGAATTCTGAAGACATGTATCCTTTATAAGAATGCTGTCCCGGTTAGCCAATGCCGGCATGTCGCAAAAAACTCGACCCTCGGATAGCAATTCATTGACCCTTTTTGCTTCCTCGTCGTTAATTTCTGTCTTTTTTTCTGCTTTCTTTATTTTCCTCAGTTTGTTTCTTTCTTCTGCTTCATTCCAAAGCAATTTCTCCTTCTCTGTTTCTGGAGTAATCTGGTTAATTGGAGCTGATTTCCCAGTCTTAGAATCGCGGGCCACAAATGTGAAGTTTGCTGTAAGAGCAACTGCATTTGAAGGATCAGATGCTTCTGCAAGGAAAGGAAAAATGTCAAGAGTCTTCTGAAAGACAACAGCATGATTCAATTTTTTTCCTCCGCAAAAAGAAAAAGAGACACAATCTAATGTTTTGACAACGAATGGCGACACTTCATTCAGTTTTCACAGGATTACCACAAAGCTTCGACTAACATCAAAAACCGGAAACTATTGTTTGTCAAGAATATTGTCTCGTCCATCTAAGGTGGACCAGAAAGCATGAAATGACACATCAGACGAATATGAATTATAAATCTTAAGCAAAATATAGTCTAAAGAACAATACATATGTTTTTACTTGAAACCACAGAGGGATCGCTGGAAGAAGATTTCCATGACGTAAACTGAGATTATTGCAGTATCCACCAAAATAATACATAGCATATTATTTCTCTACTCCTTTGGTGTTAAACAGCATTTTAAATCTAAATTTCAAAGAAACCCATGGAAACTGGAGCATGTTTTTCGACTGTACTTTTAATCATGTTGCAATTGAATCAACGAAAGAAAGATACAGATCTCATATAGCATGATTGTAATCTAAAATTAAACCTTCAGAGGATTGAATCACTTCCAGTTGAATTTCCATCGATGATCTCCCAACCCAAGTAACAGCCCCAGCAATTGTAAGATCAGTGTCGACCCGAATTGGTTTTTTTAGAACCATCTTATCCACTGAAGCTGTAACTAATATCAATGGCCTCGTAGAGCTATCATCACTAGAGCAGTGCTGGTTTATGGAAGAAAAGGTAAGAGGGTTATGAATCAGAATTCTTGGTACATAATGTAAAACATGTCGAGTTACGAAATGATTAAAACTGAATGAAGCTCGCCTTACTAAATTTTATTAAATAGAAAAATCATAGAAGAGCAACATTCAAGCAATCTCTTTACAGACAGATTGTTTATTGTTTAACTCAGTAAAGATGGTAGAAGGGTGTGAAACAAGTTTAATGATATGAAATTCATGAATGTCTTTCTAGTGCCTTCTAATATCTCAAATAATGTCAGTGGAGAAAGAGTTGAAAGCACAAAGAATATAATGAAATGATAACAATATATAGAGACTACAGAATAATAGATATTCAGCTCAAGACATCCTTGAGCAAGCTAAACTAAACCGACCACATCAACTCATCGAAAAATTGCCAGCTGCAGTCTACAATCATATGTGCAATATCATCTACAAAATTACATAATCACAAAAAAGAAAAATCCAAGAAACTGATACAGAAAAAAGCCACAAACAGAAGCGGATTAATTCCAATAGAAGACTTGGAGATATACAAAGTTCACTGGTTAAGGCTAAATAATCCAGAATAAAACATGCCAAGCACCAAAACACACACATCAAATTATATAAATTCAACTAAAAAGATTAAGTCCACCTTAAACGATATCGTTCCGGCCAAAGCATCAAGGTCCTCGAGCAACTTCCCCATCCTCATCTCATTCCATGGATTTCTATACTGCTCCCTAAGTACATAATCAGATGAGAATTTGTACAGCACACTAGTCCTACTCTTTGATGGACTCTTAGATATCAATTCACTCTGTGAAGGTGCATCATCTTCTGCTGCATTTGTTAGCCTCTCAAATATACTTGATCTTGCCTCCCACAATGCATTTGTAACAGGTGAATGGTACGTTCCAGGCCATAAATCGATTGGCTTTCTGATTGAAGAGCCAGCATCAATTGGAGGAGATGCCTCCAATGGTGAACTGATAGTGGATACAACAGGGACTGGATCTGGATTAAAGGGGTCTGATGGTGAAGATGAAAATGATCTTTTTTGAGTGGTTTTTGGTGCCATTTGATCGAAATAGAAGTTTTTGTACATGGGTTTTGGTGGGTTTGGAGAATTGACGAGGTTAGAACAAAAAGATCCATTCTTTGGGGCTAATTGGTCGAAAGGTGCGATTTTGGTGGTGGGTTTTGGTGAATTTGGAGAATCAAGAATGTGGGTTGTGTGAATTTTGTTGTTTGGATGAATTAGTGAAGGAGAAGGATGAATTTTGGTGCAGTGAAGGTGGGATCTTGGTGGGTTCTGCAATTGGGAGATAAGTGAAGAAAGTGGTGATGATTTGCCATGACAATTTCTTGTGTAAATTGATTTGAAAAAGTGGTAAGAAACTGGTTTTCTTGGAGGTTTCATCATGAATAAATCGACGGCAAAAAAAGTGATGATGGTCAATTAAATTGATGAAAATCCAGGTTTGAGTACGAGGAGCATATGTTCTTATACTTCTTGAAGATTGCGAAATAGTATATTATGATTCGATTAATTATTTGGCGGAAAATGCTCCAAGGGCGTTAACTACTTAATTTCATGTCAAAAAACTTCCACTTGGCAAAAGCGGGAGATGGATTGTTACTCCCAATAAGCATATAGTATTTAGTTATAAAACACTGGCCGTAAACTTCTGAGGGTCAGAGAATTGTGAACACTGAGTAATCTAAACGAAAAGGTTATAAAATCCAACAATCACCACTTAGTCATTAATCATTGGCCATAAACTTCTGAGGGTCAGAGAATTGTTAATACTGACGAAAAGGTCATAAAATCCAACTCTCACCATTTACTTCCCCATATGAGTCGAACGTTCCCAGCACTCCTTTCTTAGAGGGTTAATGTGCAGAAGTATAATTGCTACCCTACTATAAAGAAAAGAAAGAACCAAGCTAGCCTCGACAGATAAAAGCTGAAGCTATTTACTAGCCATAGTAAATTTCTAAATATATTACATCTTACACCACAAACAACAAAGTTGAACAGTTTATACGATCTTCTACATAATTCTCTCAAAAGTACAAAACTGAAATGAGAGAAAATACAGCCTTATTCATCAGATAAGCAGAAGATATCTCCTTCACCTTCTAAGGATTCGTGCAGTGAAAACACACCAATAATCACTTAACATGAGGACGAAGTTTCATCATCATCATCATCATCAGAACTCTCCAACTGCCTTTGGATGAACTCTTGAAAAAATTGAGGAAGAATTGGATTTTCAGGGATATTAGTTTGCGGGCCTGAGCTTACCCGAGTTCGCTCGTTTATCTTACCAACATCTTTACAAACCCGATCCAGAATAGACAGAAAGTCCCGAACGACCGTGAATATGCGGAATGGATGAGCTTCTTCCCTAGCGGAGTCCCCATGGAAATACTCTGTCAATCCCTTTACCATTGACAGAGCTATACCTTCTTGTGCTTGAATATTTATGATTTCTGCCTCAGCCTTGTTTAAAAACTCGGTCATGACATCATGAAACTTCTTGCTGCACTCATCATTCAATGCAAGTTCCTCGCTAAGTTTCAGAATCTCCGTAATCTTGGAGATCCCGTTAGATAATTTTGCAACATCGTTAGTAAGAACATCAGCATCCATTGCAGCAGATTTCTTGACATTTGTGAGCTCTCCACCGAGTCCAGAGACAACTTGAAGACCGAGTTTTCTAAACTCAACTTCATCTCGGAGATTTGGTTGGGTTTTCTCAGAAATTTGATTAGGGTCGGAACCAGAAAGACGGGCCCCTTCAGTTCTGATGATTTCCCGAACAACGAAATGTAGAAGGGTTGTTTTCCCATCAGTGCCCTTGACATCTACAAGTTTCAGGAGGCTATCGAGCTTGAAGGCATGGGCATCCCCCCGGTTTGTCCCGACATTCATGCGATTTCCAGTCCTGAGAACTGCTTCCAGAAGTTTACGGAACATTCTGCTGCTCTTTAGTTCTTTGCAAGCCGACTGCAATAAAGAAAATGTAACGAGTGTTTGATAAGTTTTTATGGGTGAGTTGGTATTGGGTGTGGGGGGAGGGAGGGGATTGCGTACCTCTAGGGTGCTAAAAGACCTTTTGAGATCCTCGATTTCTGACTCAAAATTGGTTATATAAAGCATGGCGTCTATTCTCTTAAATGCAAAAGGAATACGGAGCACTGCCTTGAGGAAGGTCTCGGCAGTACCCAATTTGATTGGTGAATCATCTTTGAAATCCTTCAATTTCCGCTCTTCTTCTTTCGTGGGAGCCATCTTTAATAAACTTTCAAGAAGCTCACAGCCCAGAGCATCGGCATTACCTGTTTCATTATAGCACAAAAGAAACGAACTAATCAGAACCAATGGATAAGCATATTCAACTTGGAATTGACCTACAAATTACAATCAGAAACGATAACATTGAGCAACCGACGCCATTTGGATTCACCAAATATATGCTTACTACGATTGATGCTTTCATGAAAATCTGTGCTAATGAAATTAATTGAAAGGTAACTGACTTTATACTAGACAATCAAGTACGAACTGAGTTAAGTATGCTAAGGACTCCAAATATAAATATAACAGCAATACACGTGGGCGACCCTTCTCAAGAGAAAAGCCATATTTCATCAAACAAGCTATGATATCAATCCATAGAATGTAAACAATGCAGAAGCTTGTATGCACATTACAATTAGCAACCTACAACGAAATAAGATTGAAGTTGATGAATAAGCCATAAAAGTGCTTCCCAGAGAAACACATTCTCACCTTCTGTAAGTGCTTCACAAACTTCTTCAAATGTCACGTTGAGTGCCCTCAACAATATAGCAATGTTTTGTGACTTCTTTGGATCAAGAACCAGATTTTCTTGATTGGTATCGGGGATTATCGGGCGCCTCACACCATCTTTTGTATTCGCAGTGAACAAAGTCTCAATCATCTCCTCATTCAACCTACAACCAAATTCATACATGACAAAACTTAGAAATCCACCAGAGTTAACATTAGAAAAAAAAAATTAAGAAACTTATACTGATGAAAATAACCGCAAAACATCAATTTGATGCTTAAACAAACTCCAAAAATCTTAACAATGCAAAGGGTTTTAGGCACAAAAAACTTAAGAAGCATAAATCACAAGCAACCAAAATAATATATCAAAAAGAAACTTACTGAAAAGAACTGGACTTCATCTGATCCCAAGCCATAGCTCTATCAGAACAAGCTCTCACTTTATCCCAATGCAAAGGCTTCAGCTTTGCCTTCGCCACTTCACCTGAATTTCCCAAACTACCCTTCCCACCACTCACAACTCTCCTCGCCGGCACAACCAGCTCCGGCGGCCCTCCGGCCTCCCACAGCCTCGCCGGAGGCGGCGGCGGCGGCGTAGGCACTCTCCAAGAACCCGAAAAATCAGACGGCCGTGACGAACAATCCTCCGTGGACGACGGTGAATGTACCGCAAATGCCCTCGGTTCCCTCATCGGCACCTGATGGACAACGAACCTCGGCAATGCAGGCGGAAAATCCGACAAACTCCCCGATACCGTGCTTCTCGGGCTACCGGTATTCGGTACGACGGATGGACTTCCAGAATTCGACGAGTTCAAGCTCCTGCTGTTAATGTAATCATTATTGTTAATAGGACTAGCGATGTTTGCGGTGGACCCTCTTGGCGAAAAGAACTCTTCTTCATTGTTGGTGTCGTGATCATCAGAGGTGGGAAGGGTAGAATGGTAATTGTGGTAGTGGGAGTACTGGCGAGGGAGTGGGGGGAGGGGGTGGAGCTCAGGGGAACCAAGCCTTGGTGGAGGAGGAGGAGGAGGGGTATTTTGGTCTTTTATGGGACCGGCATTGTTTGCGAGTGTGCCGAGGTAGAGGAACTCGGAGGAGGTGGAGGTGGGGGTGTGGTGTGGGAACAGGGGTGGTGGTGGTTTTTTAGTTGTGTCGGAGGGGGTAGTGTTTGAGGGGAAGAGACGTAGCGTGTCGGGTTTGGGGGGCATGTGGCGGCGATTGCTGCTGCGGAGTATGATGAATAGGAGGGTGGCAAATAGGAGGAATGTGAGGAGAGAGAGTGAGAGGATGAGTGAGATGAGTTTGATGGTTTTGTGGGAGGAGTGAGAGGAGGAGGTGGAGGGTAGGACTAATGAGGAGATGTTGGCGGGGAAGGTGGTGGCGGTGGAGGGTAGGGGGTTAGTAGGGGGTGGTGGTGGGGCGGGGTAGGTTGGGAAGAATGGGTTTTGTGGGGTGGTGGAGGTGGGGTTGGGGGTTGGGGTAGGTGGGGTGAGTGAGGTGAAGGGGTATTTGGGTTGTTGAGGTTGAGGGTGGGGGGCTAGGGTGGGGTAGGGTGGTTGAGAGAGGGGTTGGTCGAGGAAGAAGGGTTGGTGGAGGAGGCGGCGGTTTGTGGCGGTGGTGGTGGTGGAGAGGAGGATGAGGAGGAATGTGATGAGTGGGAAGTGTAGATGGAGCATGTTGTGAGTTTTGGAAAAAGAATCAATTTGATGGTTCTTTTTTTGAGTTTGTTGGATGAATATGAATGAATATTCAGTGAGCTTTAGTACTCATTTCTGTGTGTATGATACTTGCTTATACTTTAGTGAGGTCTGAGAGAGTAAAGATTGAGTCTTTACAAAAAAAAGGGGGCAAAAGGATGAGTTTATGTTGATGAGTTGCTTTGATGGTGTAAAGGTGTTTTTAAAGTCTTTAAGATATAGTAGAATGTGAAGTGAAGAGGTGATTGTTTTTGTGGTGGCGGTGGCGGTGGTGGCGATTTTGGTTTATGAGGGCGGGAGTGAAATGCAGGTTTTAGAGACTAGAGAAACCTGGCAAATGGGATGGGGGGGGGGGGGGGGGGGGGGTTGATTAGAGGAGTTTAGATTTTAGAATCTGTGTGACAGTACAAGTCCCACAGTACAGGAAATTTGTTTTTATCCAAAAGTAACATATTATTTCTTTTTTATAATTAGTTACATATTATTTTATATTAAAGTTAAAAGTTTATATTTGAATAAGTTATCACTTATGACTAATGTAATTATACGGAGAGAAATAACTAATCCTTTTTGAATAAAATTCAGCTTGAAAGGTCATAAACAGAGCACTACTTTCTTCTGGGATCTATTCATCTACAGATTACTGGCTTTACTTTCCGACGGTAATAGAAATTTTGTCAAGGTTAACACATTTACTTTTTTTCCCAAATTAATTTCAGTTGTTCCTCAACAAGCCAAAAGTAATAAAAACACCTAACGTGACACTTAGCAGTTAAAAGGACTAAGCCAATAGTTTTCCCAAAATTATTGAATTACAAATTTATAAAACAATTCAATCAATTAGGCAAAATGTGACTGAGAAATAGAAAAAGATACATTTATTGAAAAAGTAACGAGGATAAGGAGTAAATGATTAAATTTACCATCATGATAATGCATAAGTGATTTAAGAAAAAGGTTAAAATACTTTCTGACATGAAGATAACACTATACTGGTTCCTCGGGATTTCCAACTTCTCCGTCTTACCATTCATCAGAAAAAACTTTAAAATTTATATAAAAAATGTATATTTTAGTATATAGATACATATTAGATATAAACAGTTAAAAGGTGATATACAGCTATGGTGAAGCTGTGTACTGTAAAATCTGCAAAATGGTGGGGTAGGAATTAGGACTTTGGAGAAAATAAATCTATGAAAAGACCTTTTTTCACGCAGAACACGCACTAGCTTGCTTTGGCCCTTTTATTTATGTGTTGAAAAAAACGAGAGCATTTCTAGTTTTGGGGTTTTGTCGTATGAACAGCAAAAGGACATCCAAAAGTTTTTTTTAGGTTTCTTAAATTGGTTTTGGAGTAATTACAGATACACCCTGAGGTTTAGTGTAACTATAACAACCTCCACTATAGTTTTGGAAAATTATTAAGTCGCCAGGAATTAGGATATGATTTGCTAATATCATCATGATATTAATTATAATGAACTTTTTTGTTTTCCTCTCGGTCAATCAAAAATTACAAAGAATGCATGTGTAATGTTATATAATATGAGGTGTACTTGATATATTTATTGTGTTTTAAGATTATATATATGTAATGGTATATAAAATCTATATTTTAAAAATTCCTGAAATTTTGATAGAGGGTATTGTGGCCATTTTATGTTACAAATATGCCAAAAAGTTAATAGAAGATAAGTAACTTTTAAAATCAAAGGGGTTAGCGGTCTTTCTTTTTTCTCGGTGGAAGGGTAATCTTTCTATTTAAGAACTAATACAACATGTGGGAGTAAGTACTATACAATTAACTAAAAAGGGAAGAATTTCTCACTGGTATCATGATTTTTCTTTTTTGCTTACTAGGTATAGAATGTGCGAGGTTAGCTCGCATAATCGCATTATAAACCTATACAGAATTATAAAAAAAAAAAAAAAAAGGCATATTACAATACCAAAAAATTACTTGGGCTTATTATTCTTACACCCTTGATATTTGATATAGTTACAAAAACTTTATCTGAAAAGTTACATTTACCTCCTCCAAAATCTAGACCATAAAAATATGAATGCAATTACCAATTGGTAGATGTCCCTATAATATTATAACAAATTTCTAATTTTACACTTAATTGAATAAAAGGTTAGTAATGTGAGGCAGGAGGACAATAACTTTCGGTCCGACCCCTGGTCAAACAAAAGTTAAGTATCTATGGATTTGAAGATTTTGTGGGTCCCCGATATATTTTTTAACTTGCTAGTGACGTCAAATTAGAAAATCAAAAAAATGTTAAGATAATAAGTGAGGAGTTAGGACCATAGATCAAAGTTTATTTTCTTTTATACAAAAGTATCCAAACGTTTTCTGTTTTTTGATTCTGTAGAAAATAAACAGTAAACATACAAGTATTTTCTACGTCTATTACTAAAATAACTTTTACGAATTATCCAAAACATATCGAAAAAATCTCGAAATATAGCGAAAAGTTTCTAATATTTAACTTACCAAAACATGTCATGGAAACGAAACTTCGATCCATTAGGACGATATCCAGGCTGGCATCATCCATCAAATTTATAATTTTACCAAATATTATGCTTTAGATCTTAAATTTCACCCTATCTCCAATTAAGTCCGGTACTTTTATCGCCCCTGCTAATATACAAAATGCTTTCCTAAACCAAAATATATATGCGCAAGTGAGCAGTGTAAATATTCTCTAACATCTCTAAAAGTACATTAACCAATAAAAGAACAGGTAAAATTTCAGATCTTACTGTGGATAATTTGATTTGGAAATATGAGCTCACCCAAAAGTCTAAAACCGGTCAGTACTTGCGAACAAATGAAGCCCCAGAGGTGTCTTTTTCATGACGGCTCCTTTTCTGTCTTTATGCCACAGCAAAATTCACGGGTTTACACAATACGCTTCAAACATCTGATTTACTTGTCTACCAAAAAAAGAACATCTGATTTACTTTCGACAAATATTTATGGGGGTAATTTCATTTACACTTCACGGATTATATTTTGGAAATTAAGTTTGAACTGTTGTTTAAACATTCTTCGTAAATGAACTCATATATGCATGCTTGTTATGATTCTAAAGAGTTTCTCTACAACAATTCAAATTCAAAAAAAAAAAAAAAAGACCAAATCTCATAAAATATAAAAGTAATGATAACACATGTGGTACAACCTAGGAGGCCATACGAGAACAGAACGGACTCTTACAACGATGATAAGGGTTTTGGGAGTCTTAAAGGCTTGTTTTACGATTCTCCCCTCGTCGCAGGCCGCATTAGAGAAGCTCTATGAGACTGTACACTTTCAAAATATAGAAAACTTGGGATGTCTCCTACTAAGAATCGTATATTTAAGGAACGACCTCGTATCTGACACCATTAAAAAATCGTTTAATAAAGCGTTGGCTCAACACATTAATCAGCATTGACTCGCTAGACCATTTAAGATTCTTGCACACGCATCAATCTCAATAGAGTCATCAATTGTTTGTCAACTATGTCACTTGACTAACAATGATTGGTACGTATACAATGCTCCTAATTACCTATAAACGTTGTCCTTTCTTACGAATGAGGCACAATCACTTGTATATTTATAAAACTTTAGCATTTTGAGAGAACCACAACTCTTGCTCATATGTTCACAAGGTGTTCTTCGTCGAACAATACTCGAGATCAAGAAAGTGTTTGAACTACAAATTTGTTGATATTTACAGTTCTACCCCTTAGGATTGCATTATCACGTTATGACCCTAATATTACTTTGTGTTGATACGAATTTTGTAGCACTACAGTTTACCAATTAAAAGTTAAAACATTTGAATTAGAGAAAATGAAATATAGTGAGTGTTGCCCGTGGCGCTTAGAGAGAATTAACATATATGGGGAGGTGGTTAGCTTGTCGTGAACATAGATCGTTCGCGTTTAATTATTTTAAAAATCCTACAATTCGGACTGATGAAGGGGGGAGGATGGCAAGTTTGAAGTTCAAATCAACAAGACATGATTACTTTTTTCAGAAAACTATGGTATTCTGTATCATTAAATTAAACAATACTAATACTCATAAGTTACACAAAATAGATCGATAATGTGTTTAACTAGTGTGTTATAAAGTATTAATTGAATGCGGAACTCTATCCCGCTATGGACGAATGACTTTCTAAAATTTTTCTATTTGTTCTATCCGTATCTAGAAATAAATAATCAAAGAAAAATTATTCTTCAAGAATGAAAGAAACGAATAAAATTGAGATGGCATACTCCGGTGCCAATTTAGTAGTTTTAAATGAAGTCTGAATTTTATTAGTCTACTTGACGTTACAGTTACAGTTACAGTTACATGCACTATTTGCAATATTTGCATTTCATTTGAAAATTCAAAAATAAATTCAACATAATATAGTTTAAGATATGCATTCAATTTAAAAGAAATTCAATATATTCCGTGGAGTGGCCTCGTAAGATAATATACTTGAAAAGTTCTAGAGCGTAAAAGAATAACACGGTTGGGGACTTAATGACGACAGTCTAGGATCATATATATGACTACAAATGAATTGTTGGAATGAAAATGCATGTTAGGTTATATATGTAAAACGTGGCCAATATTCATGTATCACTTACATATTTTAAAATTCATTTGAACACGATAAATGAATACACAAATATGGCATATTGATCTAAAGTTAGAATCCATATAATATCAATATGGATCTAATTAAAAAGAGCACACGTCGGAATCCATATGCTGAATTTCATAAAATACTTACTAAATAATACTTTTCCATCGCTATTAATAAACCTACTTAATAAACAATGAACTCATTCAATAATTGAGACAATAATTGTTCATATATGTAAAATTCAAAATACTTCCAAAGTATCCTGTTTTGTTTAAGGAAGAAAGTGGAGTTGAAGTGGGTTTTGAGTGCAATATCGACGGAGGACATGAACAATTCTTTAATTTGAAAAGAAAAGAAAAAGGTACGTTATAATGTTCAACTTTATAGTATTTGACAATCATAGTATTGGACACATCTGCATGAAATAGCCCAAATCACGGACGAAAGGTTATGACAATCATACAATATTGTCAAAAGTTTGAATATCTTTGTTGCCTCGAGTGCTTGACCACTTTATTCATTCTTTTCATGCATGAGGGGTATAATAGTCTTTTGGTGTTCAACAAAGGACTCGTTGGCGCCATTTTCACCATTTTTTTATTTTTTTATTTTAAAATTGAGAATCATTTGTCTCCTTTTGTCTTAATTCGGATTTGATATGTCAAAATTTTATGCTTACTTGTCTCAGTTTTACTAGACAAAATTGAATTCTCGAAATTTTTAGACTATTGCACAGTGTTTTTTTGGGTTCATGCTTCGTTTCATTTCTTTGTACAACATGATATGTATTGTTTTGTAGTGGAACGTGACCCTGTTTTTATGATAATTTTTTAAAACTTACACTCGTCAAATTTCAAAATTATGATTAGAATATTATTTCACAAATCTTAAAACATATACGAATCGTCATTTTTTCCCTCCATCATATTGCCTACTAACATATAATTCCTAACATCTACAAAATAAAAATATCTTGATTATATTATATACAGATATATACTAAAAATATCAATTTAGTCATTACTCATTCAATATTATGTCAAAATTCCAAAATATATGATGTAACACACACCAACGTATCTCCCTCCCTCAAAATCTTGACATCCAAATTATATTCAACTTCTAAACATCAACCAAAAATTATTTGATAGTTATTTAAAGTTCAAAATCAATTTTAAACTGTAATTTTTACTTTTTAAATAATGCCCACATTTTAATTGAGTAATACTCCAGAAAAATTCAAATTAAGTGCCTCGCAATAAATATTAAAAAAGGTTTTTTCTTTTGGAATTAATGGTTCTTGAGACGTAGATTTATGAGATGAATTTATAAGCCTCCCATTTAAGATTTCTCAAATATTAGGATCTAAAAGATAGACTTTAGGAATATGACGATTGCCCTTGTATAAATGTTAAAGAGCTGTTGGTGTCACATGTTTCTTTTTTAAATTTAAATATGTTAAATGACAAAAATATGGTCTACATGTGATAATCTCTAAATTACAAAATATTTACGAATTCTTTTTTTTTTTTTTTTTTTTTCATTTCTAGGAAAGTTTATGAAAATGTTCTCTTGATTGGACATTACATGTAACAGACATCTCAGACTCAATGACTGCTAATTTGATGTGGGATTGAACTCAACTTTATAGCTGCCTGAATCGAAGTCCAAAGCTCACTTCGAAAATCTGCTATTACCAATAGAGAGGAAAAGCTTATTCATTCGGGCCAGAAGAATCAGAAGTTTGAACCTATCAGCCCAAAACCTATGAACCTTTTCAATTTGGGCTGACAAAGTATGATACCAGTCTTAATTTTCCATAAAAAATAAAGAAAGGATGTTGGCAGTTTTTACTTCATGATACTCCTTTTTTTTTTTTTTTTTTTTTTGGGTGGAGAGATTATTTCATGCCGCGGCTATGCATCAAATAACAAAATTTGACATCTTACGCCAACGTTTTATATGAAAGACGTCGAGTCAATTACGATAATCTGAACGAACGACAGAAACGCAACCGACAAAACTATTTGAATACAGTTTATGATCAGTATTTCAGAAAACTTGCATAAGAATTAGTACGAGACTAGCTTAAGATGCTCCAATATAGTTCTTCACGAATAACATTAATAAACAGTAACGACTTAACATTAATAAGAAGTAAGCCTCATGATTAGGACATACATTAGGTTTAGAGAGGCAAAGAATCATGTCTTTTCCTCCCTAAGTTGATGGGCTACAAAAAAATAAAGTTGCTTTCCTTCATTTATTTGTAAACTTTCATCCTTATTTTGACTAAGAAAATTTATTTAACATTAATTAAAAGCACGTTACAAGATATTTAACATCTTACAGTTTTTTAGAAACTTAAAATCCAGCCCCTTTTTTATAGGTTTTAATCGTAAAAACATAATTTGTCCCTCAATAATTAACAATTTAAAAAAATCTAATGCATTAAAACAATTGTTTATTGATTTTATCCACATTAATTGTGCTGCATCAAGTTTGGGCCCCCCAAATTCAACCCTCCTCTCTCCTCCCTACAAACCCAAACCCCTCTCAGAACAAATAAAAACTTCTACATTTTACAGATTTTCAATTCACGTTTTTTTTTTTTTGGTTTCAAAATTTGAGATTATTGATTCGTATCAACAATATGGGGAAGAATCAAGCGTACAAAGCTATGCAGAGATCTCGGCTCGGCTCGAGCTCAGCCGCGCCGGACGAAGTTGAAGATGGCATGGTTCGTACCCTTTCATACTAATCTAATTTTGTGTACTTTTGGCAGCAGATTTGTTAATTTGTTTTTTATTCAACGTTATTTGTACGAATTTGGTGGAATATGTGGTGGAATCTGTAATTTAGGTTTTTTTTTTTTTTTTTTTTTTTTTTTCTTTTCAATCTCAATATGTGTGGGTAATTGAGAATGTTTTTGAGTGTTTAAGTGATACTGTAGTTTATTTGTTAGTGAATATCTTGATGTACATGTTTAATTTTTATATATCGTGGTGTGTAACTTGTATCGAAGCTTGGATGATTTGATAAGTTTATGGAAGTTTTGAGTAGCTTAAGTGAAATTCAGGCGCTCTAATATGCGTTTACGTATTTGGATCTCTGAGTGGAACCTTTTAAGTTCTCCGATTTGTTTGTTTTAGGTTTGCAGGTTTTTAATATTTCCGACTAACCTTCTTCGTGGTCTATGCGTGAGAAAGTGGTCCACGTAGTCTAGGGGAAGACATTGCTCTGTTGAATAGAGTCGATTTTCTGTGATTTGGTTCCTCTGCTTCTAATCAGGCTTACGTTGGGTGAAAGATATTCATTCTTGGTTGTAATGTTTCCGTGGAGAAAGAATGTTCAGGGTCTCGTGTCTGCTGACAAAAAATGATGGTGTTTATGTTTTCTTTTTAGTTCGTAGTTGGTCCCTGTTCATTATTATAAGTGACTGGATAACTTATCATAAGGGGTCCAAAATCCAAACCTTCAGATGTACAAGTAATCACGCTTAACCTTCAGATGTTCATGCTCTGATCGGAACTAGATAAACCCTTTATCTTTCTGGAATCCGAAAGACTGATATTAAAATCCACCTAAATATTTAAAATATTACTCTTAATTGGTGTTGGCTCTTTGGCCAGAGAATACGCTTTCTGCCAGTGCGAAGAATGTTGGCACCTCCAACATATATGTTAGTCATTAACTTACTTGATTGCTGAATGACTGTTCTATTTGAGAGCTTCTAGAACAGTGTCTCTGTTTTCCCCTATTTGTCTTGGCTGGTGCTTCGTCTGATGAGGACTGTCGCAGGTGGATGGTTCATTTCATTCTCCAGAATGGCATGCTGCCCGTTTGGCAAGTCTCAAAACTTCTCATACAGTGACATGGGAGGAGTACAAAAAGAAACAGAAGGTGATTTTAAGAGGCTTAGTTTTTCATTTTGACATTTTCTGCTTTACATAATTCCTGTTATGCTTCCTATCTGGAATGCCTTCATCCGTTTCTAGTATACACTTGAGTGTGTATATATATTCAATTGTTCTTTGATTAGTTACTTGGGTGAAAATATTTAAGCTGGTGGTTGAGAACTTTTCAGTAACAGACGGGCGTCTCTTTTGGAATTTCCTCTCATCTCTGACAGATTATCATATAAATTTTTCATTCCAATCATGTGGACCAAAATTAACTGAAAATTGGCTTATATCCTTTATGGAATTTTAATTTTCCTATTATAGCTGTCCATTACTTGAGAAAGTCTGTTTCTCTGAGTGGCATCTATTTTTGTGTATTAGGCTCTAATGGTTTCATTGCTAGGAAGAAGAAATGAAAAAAGGAGAGTTGGAAGCGGATAAAGACCGAATGATGAGAGAGTATAGGGCCCAACTAGATGCAGAAAGGGCGCGGAAACTTTCCCAGGGAAAAAATCACTCCAGTGGCAAATCTAGTCGCAAAAGGGGTACTGCGTTGGGTAATTGAAGTTTTTCTTTATCATCATGGCATTCTAATTGATTCCGTTGAGTTTTCTTGCAGATAAGGACAAGGACAAGGACAAGGATTCAAAGATACGCAGTAGGAAAAAACGAAAGGTGCACCATATCGTCCCTATATATACATTTTTTACTCTGTAGATTTTAGATGCATAAATTTTTCTAGGCTGAAGGTTTTGGTTATGAAGTTGCTAGTGTGATATTTGACCCAACTAATGAGTGCAAAATTGTGGTACATGAATTAAACACCTGTCAATCGCGGATCACCCATGTCTGAAGTTAAGATTTTCAAATATCACATATAAAGCATATCATCTTGTCAGAAGGAATCAAGAGGAAGTCAGAACATAGATATGCGTATGATTAAGCTAAGTTTGTAATGGATAAAGGTAAAACCTTTGTGTTTTAAATATTCTCTTACCAAGAGGATTGATATCCTTCTCTGTTTCCTGTAGTTCATGCCATTTCTTTGCCCCATAGGTGGTAGACCCCCAACCTTTAATATCAACTTGAGTGTAAGTGTTTGACTTTATTACTTAAGCTTCATGAATGAACGGTATATTGGTGAACACCCAACGTGGAAACCCTGTGTATTTGCTAGAAAAAGATCAATATTATCTTGGTTGAGTGAAAAGATTTGCTAAGAAAGATTGTTAGTCTCCATGTTTCGCAAGCAAAGAAATTGCAGATTAACCATTGGCTTATACAGGCTGATTATATTGTTTACCAGGGTCTCTAGCCAAAACTTAATGGAATGTCTATGAGAATAGAATTGATAAACCTTGTTTCGTGGGGTTCTGGAAATCTCAAACCCTTTTCAGCTGAGACTTGAGTTGCAATGTCAGATAACATGATGTAGTGACTGTTTTTTTTTTTTTTTTTTTTTTTTTTTTTTTTAACAAGGATGTAGTGACTGTTATTGAGAGAAGTATGATTTTTCCACAACAATTAATCTGAGTGTTTGACGACTTTTAACAGCTGCACTTATGAGCTACCATGCTGCCGTTTCCTTAATAACATAGAAAATCAAATAAGGTGACACATCAAAAACTTTTAAAAGATAGGCAATTTCTAGAACATAACAAATATTCTGAAAAGAACACCTTGTTACAGTTTTCTGCAACACTCACTAAGTTGAGTAATAAAGATCTCTTAATAGAAGAGCAACTTGCACCATCAATCTTGAGACTCTACTAATGCAGATTTTAGGCTTTGTAGTTTGTAGCCTCCATTTATTCCGTAACGGTTTTCACTTTTCTTTGACGCCTACAGTCATATTTGGTTTTTGGCTCGTTCACTTCCTTTGTATTGAAACCTTTAGTTTATTTTGGGCATCTGGTACTAATAATAGTTCTAGAAGTTTCCATGTCTTCATCTAATATTAATATTATGTTCGTTTGAGAATAATGCCTTTAGGCATCTAGTTTTCAGTGCAATCCTTGTTTTAAGGAAATCATCAATTAGATTTACATGATTATTTCGGATGTTAGGCATTGCTTCGTTTTTATTGCCATATCTTTTAGCAGTGAAGAGGCCAGTTGTTGCCCTAAAATTTCTTTAGTGTGGGACCTTATTCATCCTGTAAGAAACACCAGAGCTAAGGAATCATTGAAATCTTATAGGTCCAGATAGTAAATTATTCCTTTTCTTTCTGCTGCCTATATGGCCATATTTTTATTTTTTTTCCTTCAAATGTCCGCCCGCATCACCTTTGATCAAATTTCCTTTGTTATTATTTTATATGCACTTCTGAAGCCTAATATGTTTCCTTCATTTGATTCTGCATGCAGATGCTTTTATCTATTAGTTTGTTTCTTTAATGTGATGCCAAACCCCCTCCTGAAAATTGATAATAAATACTACAAGAAGAAATTGAGTGGACAGGAATAGGGAAATTCACAGTATATTTTTGAATGCCAGGGCAAGTAGTTTGTTTCTTCCTATGGGCTGCATTTTGTATACTTTTTTGTTAATTCATTTTGTAAGTCAGAGACAAAAACATATCACTGTTAGGTCCTATTCTACTTTGGCTTTTAGGAGTTATAATTGTTGCCCTTTGAAGATAGAGATAGTTTTATAACTTCATTCATCATTGTTACGAGTTTGGGATTCATTATTTTATTTTGATGCCCTTAGAATTTTTAATAGATTGAGGGCAATTTCGTCTTAGACATTATCATATGCTTGTTAAGTACGACTACGAAACTTGTTACATTGTAACTAATACAAAACAGTTGCATTTTTCAGTTATGACGCAATTTTTTGCTCTTTGGTTTGTAGATTTTTTTTCTCCCTAAATGTTATGTTGCTGTAAGGCATTTCTTTCCACTACCTGCTTAACATACTTATTTCTGAGCACCAAGATTACTTTATTGGCATACAATAAGGTGTCACTCTATAGTCTATAATGTACCCAAAATGGCAAGCCTATAATTTCTTCCTTGTGTGAGTTGATACACTTCTTTATATTCTCATAATTTTACCTAGAAAAATGACGGGATAAGGTGGATACGTGATTTTACATGCATTTGTTAATGAGATGCTTTTATGTATCACCTAACTGAACTTCTTGGTATATCAATCTAGCATTCAAAGCGATATTCAGATTCTAGTTCAAGCTCGTCGTCAGAAACATCGAGCAGTGATGATGAGGAGAGGGAGTCAAAAAGATCAAGATCAAGGTCCAAGTTGAAGAGAAGGCACAAAGAAAAGAAGAAGCGTTCGAAATCCAAGCACTCAGGCAGTGAAAATGAAGAGGCTGATGGCCCTTTGCCGCTTTCCAGATTCTTTGGGGCAAAAAGCTGATGTTTCCAAATATCTAAAGTTCCTGTCTGTAAGTTGTGTACGATCTATTTCGGATCTTAAAAAATTTTAAGTACTACATTCATCTTGTTGCAATATTTTGAAAAATTGGGAATCTGGAAGATTTTTGGACTATTGAATACTCTCCTCTCTCTCTCTCTCTCTCTCTCTCTCTCTCTCTCTCTCTCTCTCTCTCTATCTATATATATATATATGTATATGTATATATATATATATATATATGTATATGTATATATATATGTATATAATTTTCTTATAGAAATTTTGCAGAAGGTAACGTGTGTTCCAGTGCGGTTTTGTCAGTGATTCTTCCATAAAACCAGACAGCTTCCAGCAATTCCTTTGTGTTCTGTGTTTTATTAGTTGTGTTTAGCGAGAACTTATAGGAAAGCAAGGCAAATGCATTTCTTATTTTTGTTAGAACTATCCCAAATCTCCTCTTGCCGGTGTATTGTAACCCAGAATTGTTTGTTAATAATCCTTCGTCCTTTGCCTACGCACAAAGAGACGTTACGAGACCACAAAAAAGAAAAGGAGGAAAAGAAAAAAATACATATTCAGTAAAGAGCATTTAACCAACAATTTAATGTTATTCAGCTACAGTAACCTCAGTTTCATAATAAGATGGCTTAAAAGCATCAAACATCGCAGCCTCAGATCCACCCGTGATTTTGCCCTCTAATTTTTTTAAAGTTATAACATACTTCAACGTATTCAAAATGCGTGAATCACTTGGTCGGATTAAGTGATTAAGTGTGATGTTAAGTCTTACGGTCAAAAATGTAGAAACGTTTGCAACTTCTTAGTTGTATTTTTCTTTCTCAACTGCTCGACTTCAAGTGAGTAAAATTGATATGCTACATTGATTTAAGCTGAGACCAAGATACACCACACATCTTTTAGTGCTAGGTCTTTTTTTTTTTGATAATTCTCTTGTTAGTGCTCTTGAACGTTTGGTGGATGCTATATATATGTAAGATTTTTTTTCATAAAGAAATCCTAAAATTGTAATCATATGCACTACTTAATATTAATTATTTTCCACATTTCCACTGAATTCTCAAGCTTTGAGGATGAAACAAACCCTCCTTACATCACAAAATTCTTCACATTGTGTGGCAATGGTCACAAAAAATAACCCTACTTAGTTGGTTCTTCAATAGTCTTTCCCTTTTCTCTTAGCTTTTCAATGGAGTCTCTCAGGGCTTCTTTCCTCTTCTTGCTGGCAAGAACTTTCGCCATCAAGCCGCTCACACTTGGGTCCTTTTTTTCCGATGGTGGAGGTGGTGGCGGCCTCCTCGCAGCTGCCCTTGTGTTCCCATTGTCGACACTCAATCCCAACGCAGCCCCGGCCAATCCCAATGCAACAGTCCTGCACATGAATTATAATTTCTATATGTTTTTCAAAAGTATCAACACTTTTTTTTTATAGCTTATCGAAATATAAAGCAAAATCTAAACTTAATCCATCTCCTGCATTGTATAGAAATCAACTAAATTCGATTCTTACCGAATTACAAAACCGTCCCGAACATTTAAAAGCCTGCGAAAACGTCCAATGGTACTTTTTGGTGGCCATAAATGGTGTGTGTAACATGCTTAAATTATGAAGAAATCGAGACATTATATATAGAATTATACATTTATGTTTTATACTAACATACCTGCGTTGTACGTATTTTTCTTGTACGATTTGTGCTGAGCTTGTAGTACTGCTGCATGCACAGACCTTAAGCATTGCAGGAGAAGGCAAATTGTTTGTGTTTCTTGAAAATATAGAGATTGGTGTTACAGGGGATAACGAATGGGCCATTATTATTTTCTTATTGTTTTGGTTTCACACGAATTGACAATCTTAAGTGAATTTGTCACAGATAGAGACTGCTGCTATTGTGGAAGCCGTTGGTTTAGAGAAATCTTTGTGGATAGTGTTTGCACTCACATCCTTTTGATTGAAATGGAAAATGAGTTCTCATTGGTTATTCTTTGATAAGGTCTCACTTTTCTGGACCCACGATTGTGTATGAATCGACGACTGTCATAATTAGCATATTCTATAGTAGTATTAGCTTTCAGAAACTAATCTATTTAATTAATAATCATTTGGTTCTTGTTAAAAGTTAGAGATGAATGCCGGTGATCATTCTTGGATATTTGATTAAATTACATTGATTTTCTTCTTTGGATAAAATTACACGGACGTTTTCTCACGTTTTAAAAATTATTTAAGGACTTCTATGATATCTGATTGTAATGTTTGGTTAAGTTAATGATACTTAAATTACCAAAAAAAGAAGAAGTTAATGATACTTAATCTCCCATTAAAAATCATAAGCCATTTCAGAGTTTAAACGGAAGGTAGTAAAAAACCTTAAAGACTAATTAAAGATTACGAAAATCTATTGAAGAGTCATAATTTCTCGACTTTCTTATGTTCCCTTAGCATTTGTCTCTTTTGTAGAGCAGCTTAAAGAAGAAAATTGACCACTGACGTTTTTGATTCTCAATGAGGTTTCCATTAATTTACGCAACGTGATTATTTGACCAACTCTCAAATTTTGGACTATATATATTAAAACGTTATAGTATTAATTAATGTCAGAATTCTAACTTAATCAATTTATTTATTTTTCCATGCACCCAAATCCCAATTGTAATAAAGGTGATTTGCAAATTGCACCTGCATCTTTGGCAGGTTGCACTTTAAAATTGAGAAGTGGCATTTTGCTACCTCAAGACACCGTTTTCTCCGTATTAAGATTTTGGGTGTAAAAAACATCAAACCGCCAACTTATGAGTGGTTTTGCAACTTGCCATCCAAACTAAAAAAAGGTGAGCGTTAAGTTTCGTTCTATTGAAAAATGTGCAAGCTCTTCTCCAAGATCATATCTAACGGTCAAAAATATAAAAACGTGTACAAATCGAACGGTAGATCAATAATACCGTTTTCAATAGATGAGAGAATCAAATGTTTTTTATTATTTTAGCTGAAATGACAAATTACGAAACCAACTATACATTGAGGGGTTTGATGTTTTTAACCAATTGATTTTTGCACTCATATTTTGGGTGCAAATGAAATGGCAAATCACCTTATCCAAGGAACAACCACCAGGATGCAGACATCCGCCCAACTCTATAATTGTATCTATAAATAATTCATGCCACGAGACTCATCAGAGTTTCACAGTTGCAATATCATTATATTAGTGCATTCTTTTTACTTTATTCCTATTTGGGCGTTTAGGGCAGAGTCAACCCCAGAAAACTTTATATTAAAGTATGAACTATCCAAACTGGTTCTCCCATTGCATATTAAATGTCACATGCCTTATCTGCCAGCTACATAATGTATACAATATGTTATTATATTGGAATATATATACACACCATGCATCATATATCACCAACAATTCTTATATCTGCAACTCTCTTAAAAATGTGTTTTCAAGAACAAGACACCATTGTTGCCACAACTAATTGGCATCCTACAAGGTAGTCTCTTCTTTCTCCTCCTTGTCAATATTGAGTACAATCAAGTTGTACATTCACTTGTCACGCAATTTGTAACATAATAACGTAATTTAATAGTAGCATGCAAGAAATAAAAGCATTAGTTATCTAAAGTTATTCTACACAATTTCAGATGTTGGTGGTCTAAGGAGACGGTAGCCATTGTAACGGGTGCAAATAAAGGCATCGGCTTTGCCATCGTTAAACGTCTTGCGGAGGTAGGGCTAACGGTAGTTCTCACGGCCAGAGATAATGTGAAGGGACACAATGCAGTTGAATCACTGCAGAATGAAGGGTATAATAATGTTCATTTCTTTCGTCTCGACGTTTCGGACTCCACTTCAATCCAAACATTTGTGACATGGTTTGAACAAAATATTGGAGGGGTGGATATACTAGTGAGTTGTTTTTCTTACACTTAAATATTGGTCAATTGATTACTATCATGTAACATGTTACATTTATCGTGTGCGTGCGTGTGTAGTATACATACTCTTTACACGCAATTACATTGTCAATTCATAAAGTTCTTTCGAACAAATTAGACGATAGTTTTTCTGAAGTTTGCATGTTAAAGTTTCTAGTGACATGTCTAAGTTTCAGATAGTGTGCGTATATTAGTTTAGACTTTAGACTAAGTAAATCCCAATCTAACTAATACTCTGTGTTTTATGGGAAAAATAATAACAAGTTGAACTATTATATTTTAGAAACAAATTATAATATTTTGCTTGGTCCAGGCAGTCTAGATCGTTGGAGACAATTAGTATAATTATATATGGTTAGTTAAAAAATTGGGGTGGGGACTTGTATTGGCGATATTAGTTTAAGATATGAAGTGTTTCATCAATAAATTAGGCGATTATTTATCATATATTCTTGGTACAATATGCACAGTTAGTTCAGGTGCGTGTCTTCACCGACCAGAAACTATTTAAATTTGCATGGCCAACAATGAAATAATTTACATTAATCAAATAACTAGCTTAAACTATTCATATACATACATTAAATCACCAAAACGAGAGTCTAATAGAATTGAAAATTACAAACATTCTTCCAAATTACTTGGATTTTCTCCCCAGTTAATTTAATTTATAGAACTGGAAAACTTATAATTGGTACATAGAAGCTATATTTCCCTAAGAAATTTGCCACCTCAGCCAAAAAGAAGAAAGCTAGAAATGATCACCAATTTTGCTAATCCATATAGATTATAGAGTTTGTTTTAATTTTTATTTATTTATTGATAAAAAATGGAGCTTGATTGGTTAGTTAATATTAAATTAATGAAACTTATGGAATTATTTATTTGAGTATTTTCAGATAAACAATGCCGCCGTATCATTCAACAATATTCACGAAAACTCGGTCGAAGCGGCCGAGACAGTGATCAAAACCAATTTTTACGGCCCAAAACTGCTGACAGAAGCGCTCCTACCTTTGTTCCGCCGCTCATCTACAGCCACTCGAATTTTTAATATTAGCTCAAGGCTTGGTTTATTAAATGTAAGTAATTAAATACATAGCTACTTCACACACACGCACACATAGATTAACCTGCAAGATAATTTTATTTTCTATTTATAAAAAACCAATTTAAGTATATATGGTCCACCTAATTATTCCATGACGTCTCATTTGATCTTGATGGTTTGTTGTTTACTACTCCTGTCAAGGTTCATCAATTTGTTAAATTAACATTACTTATATCATTTTCATACAAATGATACTTTTATTAATTACTATAAATACAAGCGATGAAAAGTCGGTAACATTTTAACATTTTACGTGAAAGAGAGCTCGAAAACTGCATTAACTTGCACCAAAACCCCTGTGTTACTCCTCTTTTGCACGGAATTCTCTCACGTTTTACAAAAATCTTACAACAAACTATCTCATAATATATTTTTTTCGACAAAATCTCATCGTGTTTTCAAATATTATGCACCAAATTCCTAATTAATATGATTTTGTCAATTTTATCCTCTTAATTAATAAAAGGGAGTTTGATGCAATTTGTTAAGGTCAAGGGTGATCATCTTCAACATTTATTCATTAGTTACAGTTTGTCAATAAAATGAATTCTTAAATAATTTTTGTTATGCATATGCAGAAGCTAAAAAATCCCAATTTAAGACAAATCCTCCTCGACGACAATAATCTATCAGAGAAACAAATAGAAGGAATGGTGAATTTGTTTCTTGAAAATGTGAAGAGTGGGACATGGGAAACACAAGGATGGCCAAAAGTTTGGACCGATTATGCAGTTTCAAAATTGGCACTAAATGCTTACTCTAAGATCTTGGCAAAGCGTTACAAAGGGAGCGGCATAAGTGTAAATTGCTATTGCCCTGGCTTCACTCAAACCTCAATGACTGGTGGCAAAGGCACACACTCTGCTGAATCTGCGGCAATGGTGGCTGTGTGGTTGACATTGTTGCCGGTGGAGCAGCTGCGGACCGGAAAGTTTTATGTTCTAGGATCAAGCACTGCTGCCACTTACTCAAAGTTGTAATATGAACTAATAATAATGTAGTTAATCATTTTCTCTGTTAATTTGTACCCATTGCAACTACTTTATTGTTGGACTTCCTTTTGGTGTAAATTATGTGAAGTGCTGATTTTTTGTTCCATCGGACCTTCAGCTACTATAGTTTTTTTCACGGTTTATCAGTTTAAGATGAACTTAAGATGGTTTACTGAATAAGTTAGTGCACTTCATTATCGACATATCTATCTTTATCTTGTAGTATGCTGATCTTCAGTGATATGACATTGGCACTTCACACGTTTCAGAAATTACATAAACACCCCATTCGGTTGAACAGCACTTGCATCGTTCACATCATCACGTTTGGAGCTATTTCGACGAAGATGATTGCAACGAAGAGCAGAAAACTAAATGGATTAACCAACAAAAGAAAAGGGAATGGGTAAAGAAATGGAAATTGACCGATGTTCACTATTATTATTACATGATGCACATTCCACCTTAAGGGTATACTATAACATGATCCAAATTTTCTGTTCTCTGCCTATTTTCCACAGGGAAGTCTATTTTTAACCATGGCTATTATTATATATAACCCCTCAGCAACCAACATCTCAGATGTTCAAATTTTCATATCTCATGCTTCTCCAAATTAAAAGGAAATGAAAGCGAAATAATAGGATGATTTTCCAGCACTAAATGGAATCAGTTTGATAATCGTTGATTGACAGATATGACTTCAATCTTCCAGCAACATGAGGTATCAAGTTGATGCTGTCTTGAACAGAAACGTCGACACATGACTCCAAATCCCTCATGGCACCGCTGTTGGACTGGATCTTGGCTGACTCGTATTTGTCTTGACAAACCTTCAAAGACCTATTTAGCTTTTCCTGTATGAATCAAAGAGCCTTCGTTAAAAATCAATTTCATTACAGACAATTCGAATAGAACCCGAAATACAGAGCAACTGAACAAACAGTGAGTCAAGTCTGAAATAAATGTATGTAAAAACTCATAAACATCATATTTTGCTTACTCCCCCTCATACATATATGATATAACCACATAACATCTATTTGAACAAACCATTCAGAAAAAATATAACCCCATAGAAAAAATAAACAAATACAGATTCACATCCGTTAGGACGAAAATATTATTGAAATCGAAGTTTACAATTAGACTTTTCCAACCACAGATTTCGCATGCTTGAATCAATACATAACAACAGTAGTCAAAACTTTTAATTTGAATCTTCATATTTATTCAATCACAACACCGTTCCTTCACATTGCAAAAACACTTTGTAATTAATAGTAATTACAAAATAACATCACAGCATCGGTATCAACATTGCAAAGAAGAGAAAACAAAATGAATAAAGAAATATTTTGTGGCAGCATTTGACAGTTTTCATGGCTACACTTACGGAGAATCTGATTTCATAGAAATGCCATACAGAATTACATAATGTACCAACAGGTCGAGGCCTCTAGATAATTTTACGGCCTCCCAAAGTTAATTCAAACTCACATAAAAAAATGCCAGCTTCAATTAAATTTCGAGATACACTGCAACAATTTGTTTGTCGCATCCCAACATCACCATTTCACCAATCGAAACAAATCAAGCAACTTAAGCTAGCTGCTTCCTCCACAACAAGAAACACGAAATATCTCCCAAACCTACTCCAACTATGATTTTATATGCTTCCAGACACAAATAATTCAGAAGTCTTCGTAAATATTTAAATTAGGGAAGACCTCTACATCAAAGATGTAATATTGAACACGCACGATTCCTCTTGCGACTTCCTCGTATTCATAGTGAGTTACTACGATGGCTGGAACAGGGCGTATAAACTTGTGCAAGCAATCTTCTTTCCTTCTTCTTGCCTTTTTACGCGTAAAACTAAAAAAACTCAATCTAGGCTTCAATTTTTCGACCTAAAATCCCTAAATTCTTAATCAAAAATCAAAGTTCTTATGAAAATCTACCAACTCTGTACACTCATTTCAACTGAAGCTACAATAATAACATCTAAACAGAATTTCAAATTGATTGAGCAATCATCAAAATACACAAAACAATTAACAACATTCATCTTCCAAATTTTAAACAGATGAACAATCTCATAACCTAATTCCAAATATTTCTCAAATTAGGTCTAACTAATAATAACAAAGTTTTTGTACTTGAAATTCGGCCATTTGAGATTCGACGAGATTCTGAGCTTTGAGAACAGGCACAGTGCAGTGCTCGACACAGTTGTTAATCTCGTCGTACTTCTTCCTCCGATCAAAGCAGTCGTAGGCGCATTTGAAATAGGCTTGCTGCAGGGTAAAATTGATGTGGTCCTGTACACCGGCGAGATGTGATTGGGCGGCGTTGTTGACTTCGTTCAGCTTCTGCCTCATTCTCTCGTTGACTATTCTCTCCTCTGCTGCTGCTATGTGATCCATTTTTGTCGGTTCTGTGTTTGTTTGTGGTTTTGGTTTTAGGGGTTTAAGATGATGGATGGGTTTTGTTCTTGGGAGAGAGGGTTTCGAGGGTAAAACGGTAAATGATACTATAGTAAATTTGAAAAAACACGGGCATTAGTATTTTACTTTTTTTTTATTAAAACCTAAGGGGTGTTACTGGTACTTCACAAAACTTTACGGGTGTCACTGATATTATTAAAATTTCAGGGGTGTTACAGACATTTTACCAAATCTCAAGAAAAATGTCATTGATATTATTCCTTATTTTTACTTGTTGTTCTTTATAAGATGATTTTATGGAGTAATTACTTATTAGTTATACAGTACTCAAGACGTAGTTTTAAACAACAATATTATGTTCACAAAGGTCGACACTTACCTAATTTAAGTTTGTAATTTTCTCCATTTGTTGAAGTTTTAAAGGTAAAAAACTCTAATTTCACAAATATAGTTTTGTAATATTGTACAAATAAAGAATAGTAACAAAATGCACACAAAAATTCTTTACATATTTAATACATCGCAGCCGGATTTAAATATCAGAAATCAGGCCTTAGTCTTAAATGGGAGGAATTATTTTTGAATTTTAATAGTTGCATAATGACGTAGTGCATGTAATGGATTATTATTAGTAGATGGACAATTGCGATGAGGTTAGGGTGATGCAATCTCTTAGGGCAAGTTCACTTAGAAACATGTAATCTCTTTGGACATCAAACCGAACCTGGATGCGAGGACATATATGCGAGACACTGAGTGATGAAAATTCCAATAGACTAAGCAACTAATATTGTAAAAAGTAACATTGGTAATTGAAAGGCAACAATGAAAAATGTTGGACATCGTTAATATCTCCGAAATATACAAAATTAGACATCACTATTGCAACATCTTTAATTTGTCAGTTCTATATTTACATGTAACTAACATACATGTGGGGTGTCTGCAATATGTTTTAATAACATCTTTTAATAAGTAATATAAATATATATATTTGATGCATAATATAGTCTAGAGATATAAATCTAAAGATACATAGACAGAGAGAAAGAGAGGGAGTGAAAAAATGGAGATATGGGAAAGCATGATGATAAAGTGTTGTGCTCTTGTAGTAATAATACTTGCATATAAAATCTTGAACTGGATTTGGTTTAGGCCAAAAAAGCTGGAGAAATGTTTGAGACAACAGGGGTTGAAAGGAAATTCTTACAGGCTATTGTATGGAGACATCAAAGAGACTGCCTTTATGATGAAAGAAGCTAACTCCAAGCCCATCAAATTCTCCAATGATATTGTGCCTAGAATTTTTCCTTTCATCATTCAAACACTTCAAAACTATGGTTTGTTTCAAATCTTCACCTCTCTATGTTTTTTGTTTTGTTCTTAAGGTGTATGTTAATTAATTTTCAGGAAGCAATTCTTTTATGTGGTTTGGGCCAACACCTGCAGCTATAATCCTGGATGTTGATACCATAAAAGAAATTATGTCGAATCGTCTTTCGTTTCCTAAGCCTTCTCATAATCCAGCAAATAAACTACTTACACAAGGTTTAGCTACTTATGAAGCAGATAAATGGGCCAAACATAGAAAGCTTCTCAATCCTACATTCCAGCTAGACAAATTAAAGGTTTTTTTTTGTTCTCCTCACTTCTGATTAAAAGTTATGTCATTAGTCTTGAACAGGGCTTATTTCACCTTGTTGTTGTGTTGATACAGCTTATGCTCCCGGCCTTTTATACGAGTAGTTGCGATATGCTGAGCAAATGGGAGGAGATTGTACCAAAAGATGGTTCATGTGAGTTGGATGTATGGCCTTATATTCAAGAATTGACAAGCGATGCAATTTCGCGCACTGCGTTTGGGAGTAATTACGAGGAAGGACGGAAGATATTCGAGCTGCAAAATGAGCAGATCGAGCTAGTCAAGCAGGAAAACTCCTCAGTTTACATCCCCGTGAGGAGGTACAAAGTTTTTCCGAGTTGATAGCAAAACTTTCTATTTGTTAGGACTAATTGGGAATTTGTGTTTTTGTGATTCCATTTACCATTTATCTTCAAGTGAGCTTTTAATAATTGAGCAACATTGTTTGATATTTGCAGGATTTTACCAACAAAAGCCAACAGAAGAATGAAGGCAATTGCGGATGAAGTTAAATCATCTGTGATGGAAATCATCGATAAAAGGATGCGAGTGATTGAAGCAGGGCTGGACAGCAGCGACGACTTATTGGGTTCATTATTGGAATCAAATTTCAAGGAGATTCAACGTCATGGAAATGAGTCTGGTATGAATTTCCAGGACGTGATTGAAGAGTGCAAACAGTTCTACTTCGTTGGACAGGAAACTACATCGTCTCTTCTTGTATGGACGATGGTTTTGTTGAGTAAGCATTTGGATTGGCAAGCGCGAGCCAGAGAGGAGATTTTGCAAGTTCTTGGAACAGGAAAACCAGATTATGACAAGTTGAATCAGTTAAACATTGTATGTATTAGTTCAATGTTTTCTAAGAGAACATTTTCATTAGGAAAATATGGCTGTTTTTGTTGTTTTGACACGGCTTTCTTGCATCGTCTTCTTTTAGGTGACCATGATATTTCACGAAGTTCTTCGACTATACCCACCCCTACCAGCATTCAACCGAATCGTTGAAAAGGAAACTTGTATAGGAAAATTATCCTTACCAGCTGGAGTTCGCCTCGTTATGCCACTAATTTTATTACACCACGACCGTGAAATATGGGGCGAGGATGCAATGGAATTCAACCCACAGAGGTTTAGTGAAGGTGTTGCTAAGGCAATGAATGGACATAACTCGTACTTTCCATTCGGCTGGGGACCTCGTGTCTGCATTGGACAAAATTTCGCAATGTTGGAAGCCAAGATTGCATTGTCTATGATTCTGAGAGAGTATTGCCTTGAGCTTTCTCCATCTTATGCTCATGCTCCTCATACCAAGATAATACTTCAACCTCAATATGGTGCACATTTGATTCTAAGGAAATATAGTGCTTAAATGGTTTGGTTTGGATACTTAAGTTTTTTGTTGCTTGATTTATTTTAGGCAACGCCATCTTATTTATATCTACTCTGTATCATGTACTATTTAAACATAGTTAAATGTTTTCTTCTAATACAGTTAACTCGCTGAAACCATTTTCTGTGTGCTGAATAATTCAGTTGTAACATTTTCTTCGTCCTATCTGAAGTACAAATATTTCGGATACTATGTTTATCTTGAAGTAGGTAATGAGTCTAATGACACATATACGACGCATTAAATTTTAGGGGAAACTGCCTAGCACTTTTGAGCACAGTGGATAATTAAATTTCAAATTGTAAACTTTAAAGGTGACATGCACAATTACTCCTAAAGCTACTAATGCGGTCTTGGCATAATTTAAAGAAATTATTGCTTTCTTTATTTTGCTCCAAAAAGTTGTTTATAGTTACCTAAAAGTTAAAATTGACAGTAAAACCGGCACAGGTGGGGCAACAAATGTCTCCTTTGGTCATTTCCAGCAGTAAGAAATTATTATAATGTGAAGTGTCAAATATCAGACAAACATTTGGAGTTTTAAACAAGAAATATTTCAGTATCACTTCTCATCCAACTATTCTTGTGATTTCCCCTACCCCTTCCCTCACTAGTACTCCGGGGCCGTCTCTGATGATTAAAGAGAAATTGGAGACTATGTAGTAATTTAAACTATTTTATTAGCTAACTTATAATTAAATTAAATAGAGAATGATACAATAGTGCGGTGTGATTCTACGTGGACTTAGTGGTATCCTAATAAATGTGCTATACATCATGTTGAACTTAGTTTAATAAAACATTTTCCTCTAATGAATAATTACTTCCTCCAACCATGCGAAATGTCCCGAATAAATGCCTGACAGAGGGGAAAACGCATAAAACCCCGTCGTGGTTTCAAAAACTTGCATGAAACACTATATGGTTTCATAAACTCTACATAAAGTCCCTTAACTTGCACAAAACCTCCCCGTGGTTTCAAAAAGTTTTGCCCAAAGCCCTTTGTGGTTTCAGAAAAATGGAATTTTGTGCAGAGTTTATGAAATCACAAAGGAGCTTTAGATAATTAACAAACTACAAGGGAGTTTCATGCAGATTTTCAGAACAACGGGGGATTTGAGGTTGATACACAACTTGACATCTTAGAGTTATAAGTAAAATAGTGAATAACTAAAATTAATAATATAAAAAGAATTTACAGATATTAAGATTTTAAAATTATATTGATGACATGATTTGGAAGGTATAATGAACGAAGTGATTAGTCAGCCAAGAGATAGCTCGCATCCACTTTATTGCAATATAGCAAATTGACATTTATTTAGAAACAGTTGATGAGAAGAGTCAATTCCCAAGCCCATGATGCTGCATAAGGTACTTGGAGATTTGTGAATTATTATGTTGGAGGGACGAGAATACTTATGACTAGTAAATATTACCAATACTGTGACATGATCAACATAACTCCAACAAAGTACAATATTAAATGACCTGTACAAATCGTTGTTGTCTAGGAAAACATGAAATTGACAAAAAATTGATATGTACTTTGTTAATATTATAAACCGTCATTAAGAATCAGTTTAAGACTCGACAAGAAAGTTTGTCCACAGTTAAGCTGCATCTGCCGATCCACACCACAACAAACAGGAAGAAAAACCCAATTATGATCGATCTCTTCTTTAGTCTTTACTAACTACCATTTTATTTAGTTTAAATAATGTAGTACTATTTCCTTTTTGATTTGATAACAAGGTTATAAATATAGGTTGAATTTTGATTGAGGCAAATAGTCTTAGTGCCACTCTCAGCTTAAAACAATCACAACCCGCATAGGACTCTTGCTTGTATTCACTTCTTCGTTTTTTCTCTTGTTGTACATGTTTCATACTTTAATTTTATAGCATTTGCTTCTGTAGTAGATATGCTATGTTTCTCTCAAAGTTCAGTTCCTAAACCTCTAGTAAGTGATTTGTCTTCAGCCAAACGCAGCGATGGTAACTGCAGAGTAGCGAACGTTAACTTATCCCCGGAAAATTCCAAGACCATCTACACTGAATGTGACAATGGCTCTAGGCTTCGTGTCGCATATCAGGTACGTATGTACATATGGATCGCTTTTTAATTTTGTATATTCTCACTTTCTCGCTTAATGTGACTTGTGAGGCAGAACTTCATTTTCATCATAAAATTTTGAATTTGTATCAGGGGGTTCCAGGAGCATATAGTGAGGCTGCTGCAATGAAAGCGTTCCCAGATTGCGAGCCTGTATCATCCGGACAGTTTGAGGACGCCATCAAAGTATAGTCTCACAAATGATCAATCTTAGATATTTGAATAATCAATCTTACATGTATTGGTTTTTAATCATTTCAAACTTTTAAATGAATAGTGAATAGTCATCAATACAAACTATACAACATTGATCATACATGTGATTGATCACATTAATTGCTTTAATATACCAATAGGCAGCGGAACTGCAGCTGGCGGAAACAGCAGTGATTCCAATTGAGAATTCAGTCGGAGGAAGCGTTCATCGAAACTATGACTTGTTGCTTAGGCACTCGCTTCATATTGTTGGCGAAACTTATTTAGTGGTGGATCACTGCCTCTTGGGGTTACCTGGTGTTGCAAAACAGGAGCTGAAGTGTATCTTCAGCCATCCACAGGCACTTGATCAATGTGAAATGTCACTAAACAAGTTGGGGGTTGCTAGGCTCAGCAGTACTAGTAACACTGCTGGTGCTGCCAAGGTAACAAGTTTTCTCTTTAAATTGATACATGTTTTAATTAATATGCTACATTGATTAATTAATTGATCTTGGAGGCAGATTGTTGCCTCTGATGGGATAAGAGAAAATGGAGCAATTGCAAGTGCTCGTGCCGCAGAAATATATGGCCTCGACATTCTTGCTCAAAAGTTTCAGGTACATATTAATGTTTTTGCTTGTTGATTAGCAGATATAATTATAAGCCCGGTAGAGTAAAATTCTCGTGCGTTTAGATCAAATTGTCGTAGTTTCTGTTTTCACACTGTTTATTGTAATTTAATCTTGTTTTTTGAAATTACTATTTACTTACTAATAATAATCTTCATTGTAAACAGGATGTAACCAATAACGTTACCCGTTTTCTGGTACTTGCAAGGGAACCCATAATCACTGCAGACAATAGGCCTTACAAGGTACATATATATCTGAGGTCACATATTCATGCACCGTGAAAAGTCTGTTAATCGAACTCACGCCTCATTTTAATTTCTTCATGTTTTACGTTGCTTTTCTCCGTGGCATAGACAAGTATTGTTCTCACTCTAAAGGAAGGATCTGGAGTTCTGGTTGAAGCCTTGGCAGTGTTTGCTCTTAGGGGTATTAATTTGTGCAAGGTAATTTTGGAAATTCCATTCCGATTATGGTCCCTCTTTCAGTTTCCTGTTTAATTTCGATACATAACTGATTAACTGCTGGTTGGAATGAAACTACAGATCGAGAGCCGACCACTGGATAAGCATCCACTTGCGGTTGTCAATGGACGCAAACACAGAAGTAACATGTAAGTTCACTTTAACTCGGTTTTTTTTTTTTTTTTTTTTTTTTTGTGGATAAAAAAGATCACTTTAATTAACTCTGTAAAAATGATTTAATTTTGTAGTTGACAAAAGAACTGATTCACCTTAATGCAGGTACTTTGATTATTTCTTTTACATCGACTTCGAAGCTTCCACAGCAGAGCCTAGAGCTCAATACGCACTAGAACATCTCCAGGTGAGTTTTTCTCCTCTTTGTTCTTTTCTGATTTTCTTTGATCCATTCAACAAAGTGGTTAAAAACACTATATATGACTAACTTTCCATTTCTTGTTTCGCTAGTATATGGTTTTTGAATTGACATTTTGGAGTTTGCTTATTACAACACGCAGGATTATGCAGAATTCCTTAGAATTCTAGGTTGCTATCCTATGGAGACAACAGAATGAAGGACATTCTTTGGATAATCTTCAGGCCGAAAGATTGTGCAAGACCATATCTTGTGATCAATTCCGCAAACAGTTCGACTATTTTTGTTTATGTAATGATGTAAAAGTTCACGGGGCTATTTGTATAGTTCTATCATCTACGCTTTAATGGCATAATATACATTGTAATATATATTAAAGAGTTTATGTTTGTGAACATTGAGATTCAATAGAATTCACATATTCCACTCTTATGTTCATACAGAGGGCATTGTTGGTTAGAACTTAGAACTTAGAAACAAGAACAGAGTGAAATCTTTTTCTTTAACCGAACCATCAAATGCAACAAGAAAAATGAAACCAAAACAAACAACTTGTGTCCCAATTCACCAACAAAACCATAAACCACACACAAAAATCTCCTCATGCAAAGAACTCCATAAACAGAGCCTCAAATCTCTCCATCTCCGCAGCTGGCAAAGCAACCATTGCATTAACCCCATCACCATCACCAAAAACCCAACAAATATCCTTTCTATGATTCACCACGGGACAACTATAAACCGCCTTTCCCCACGGGTACACCACCTCCTCGAATCCCAACCTTAACCAAGAACTAACAACATAGTCCCCATGAGGTATCCCTCTCTGAATCTGTAACCAATCCAAAGCCGACCTCGCATACTCATCCGTCATCTTACCAGCCCCTTCAGATATCGAATCCACAAGCTTCGAAAATGGCCCGTTTTCGAGCTCTTCATAGGTGGCCAATATCCCTATTGGCAACACCGCATTGCCACTGTAAGAAGCTGGCAATGGTGGATTGAGCCTTGGTTTTATGTTGATAGCGATTATCAAAGTCGATAGTCTGTCTTCGTCTTTGATGTTGTTGTTGTTGCATGAAAGTACTTTGCAACGCCATAAAAGAGCGGCCGTCACGCCAAATGTGGTGATCTTTCGATTTTTTGTGCAATTATGTGTAATGTTTGTTGCTTTGGTTTTTAAGTGATTGATGTGAGTTGAGCTTAGGTTGAAGATTCTGTACTCTAATGTCTCTGGGATGCAATCGAATACGGGGGGTGTTGATCCTTCGCCTGTGGGGAGGTCTAGTTTGAGGTACTCTACGTGTGGGAATTGGACACGTGGAGGAGATCTAGCGGCGAGGATACGACGGTCATTGCATGGGGGGAGTGGTAGAGGCTTGTTGTCGTCGAAAGCTTGAGAAGCTAAGTTTTCCATGAATGTTTTGGCGGCTAATCCGTCAAATAAGATGTGGTTCATCGACATGCCGATTGCAAAACCGCCACATTTGAATGATGTCACCTGCGTATAGTTGATATAAGTTGTTACGGCCGTGTTTTGATGACTAGCATAAGATTGTGATCAAACATAGGTAGACCTTTATTCGTAAAAGATTGTCCTCGTAAAAGAATAAATTTTAAAACGTTTTCATATGGATTATAGTAAAAAAGAAGAAAATGTATTTTCCAACAATACTTCAAAGTTAGTTGTGTTGTTGAGAATCATATCATAGTATTAACTATTGGCAATCGTGTAGTACAGTATATATATGTATTATAAAATGTAGTGTAATGTTGTATGAATATATGCAAAATAAAGTCTCGGTACATCCGTTCAATTTCTTTGTCAATAATTTGAGATAGAGACTGTCCCAATTTATACAACTTACCGAAAAGAACTAGACAAAAGCTAGTGGATCCTGATCGTATATCACGTGAAAAGACACAAAACTGTTTCCATTATGTCGGTTTAATGCACATGAATAATGTTTTATAAATTTTAGATATGTCGATGAAGTGGACGATAAATTACCAAAAACGACGTAAATTTCTAACCAAGTGTTAAAACAAAAATCTATATTTGCAATTTAAAAAAAAAATCACAACCACCCCAATATTAAGAAAACAACAACGTTATAACAAAAAAAATTACACATGTAGGTGGTTTCTCTTAAAATTGGAAGTGGCTATTTTGATCCAAAAAACACCCCTGTTAACAAAATTAATCATGGGGAAAAAACAATATTTGAGCCTAAAGTAAAAAAAACCCTTTACAAAGTTCTCTTACGCTTCTCTTAAACATGCACGTACCTGAAAAACGCACAAAGGCTGCTCAACTTCTGGTCCCAAGTTCTCCAATTTTTGTACCGCAAGCTGTCCAAATCCCAGGTTTGGATTAACCATGTACTCCCTTATTTCGTCAAACGAAAACTCACTCGAAGCGACGACGAATCCAGCTCCAGCCCCATTGCAATCAATCTCAAGACTCCCTGATTTATCATTTAGTTTAATTCTCCCAGCCATAAAATCGTAATGCACCAATACTTTTTCTAATGCCGTTTCAAGTTTCTTGGCCACAATTTCAGGAGGAAAATCAGGATTTGGTAAGAAGAAGTATGCTGTCGGTATACTATAATTTAAGAGTTGGTCTATGTTTGGCAAAAATATTGATTTCTTCTCAGTTTCTTGTGATGGGAACACTAGCGTTGAGACTTGGAATTTGATCTTTAGGTCTTGCATGGATGGAGCTGGTGATAGTATAGCCATTTGTGGAATTTTTATATTTTGAATAAATTTGACCACTTTTTGTTTACTCCTAAATGAGGAAATTAAAGGTCTCAATGTTGGATATAAATATAGGGGAATGAGCTTTATTTTGTAGATATATTGTTATTTTACTTTACTTTTGTACAAGTGGTATTAAAGGATGAAAAATTAATATAAGGTCCTACCAATATATAATGATAGAGTGGTGGTATGGATTTTGGATTTGTGACTCATCCACGAGTGATGTATGTATGTACTATTTGGAGACGATAAGGAGTATCGGAGCAATAATGTAAAGTTAAACGTTGGCCTACTCATGTCTAATTGTCTATCAATTTGGACGTTTATTTGTTGTATGGTTTAAGCACTACATATTCCAATTAAAATATCAACAATTATAAGTGAACAATATACATTTCCGTTGGATAATATTAAAATGCGTCTACTTGAATGAAAAAACACGCATGTACAGACAGTAGTCAATTTCGTGTTGCATGGCACAACTTAAACTTTCATAACCAATAGTTTACTTACGATAAACTGTATTTGTTGATCTTAGAGAAGTCACGTGAAACTGGTTAATGATTTCATTTTCACGTGCTAATATGAAATTTAGATATTAAATCAGATTAAGTAGTCGGATTCAGTAAAATTATTATTTAGACATGTACATGGATTTTTTACAATGCTTCTGAAGGATGTTACAGGCTGCCCTGCGCGAAAAATTTAAAAGTGTGATTATTTTTTAACTAGGCAAAAGAAATATAGTACTAAGGGAGTACCAGAGATACTCAGTCGAGCATTAAAAATTTAATCTAACAATTCACGAGTTTTGGACACTTTGGCCTAAATGGCGTTTTAAAGTTACCCCTAAATTTAACAATATGGCAGGCAGCTTGTACTGTTGTCTGTTATAGCACATAATCTCGCTGCTGCATGGGCACGTAATAATAAGTGGGTTGGTTTTGTCCCTGGTTCGGCCCATTTCGTAAATACTTTTGATATAGGGGTTTTCCCATTTGGACTATCGGTAATTTGCTATATATTAGGCTTTCTTCATATAAAGATAAAATAAAATAAAAACAAGGAATAATTGCAGCAAACCCCCCAACCTATTGTCTCTTTTGCACTTTACCCTCTAAACTATGAAATGTGCAATATACCTCCTAACCTATTGATTTTTGTGCGTTTTGCCCCCTGAGTTGTTGCTCAAACGTTCATTTTGGACACGTGTCTAAGTTTTTCTCCGTTAGATTTGGCATCAGGGGCAAATCGCAAAAAAATCATTAAGTTAGGAGGCATATCACACATTTTCATAGGTTAACGCACAATGCAAAAGTATCTATAGATTAGAGGATTTGCCGCAATTTACCGTAAAAACAAAGGAACATTAGGAATTTATACCAATCTGTGAATGGTTAGTGAAAGTTTTGCAGATTTGCACGTTAACTTATTCTCCTTCATACACAACTTTAAAAGTGTGAACTATACACACGCTATATTTAAGAAGACCACTCAGTACACGTTCAAAATTACTCAAAGGTCAAAATGGTCTAAAGTAAAGGAAGTCATCTGTTTCGATAGAAACCTTGTCTTAGGTGATACTGTAACCAAAAAACGAACCATTTAATTGTTAGGATACCTCCATCAACTCTAGTCAAAAATGGATTTCACACCCAAGCCAAACTTAACATACAGAAAGTTAGAATTATTAGTAACATGAGTGTTCTGCCATAACTAAAATAAACTCAAGTGATGCACTTTATATATGTATGTATAAACGCTACTTACGAGCGACAACTACAACTTGCTTCCCAACATTTCGACCAGAGAAGAGCCCTACTAGAGCACTCGGTGCGCTTTCAAGGCCATCTGCTACGTCCTCAACATACACAATTTTCCCTTCTTTTATAAGCGGAAGAGTCGTCTCCACAAACTTTGGGTAGAGGTGGTAGTAATTCATGACCCGGAAGCCTTCCATACGGATTTGTTTCGTGATAAGGGTGAACAAGTTTTGCACGCCTTCGTGCTTCTCAAGGTTGTACTGCGAGATCATACCACACACAGCGACACGACCATGGACTCTCATATTTAGAAGCACCGCATCGAGCATTTTTCCTCCAACATTTTCAAAGTACATGTCGATGCCATTGGGGAAGCATCTGAGAAAGTGAAAAACATTATTCATGACTCATGTAGAAACAACAAACAGGAAAACTGCAGTTGAAAATTTCATTCAGTTAACAATTTAATTTCTGCTGAATAGGCAATAGCATAATGGGTGCGATAACATCTTCCGACAGTTGGTAAAGTTACAACAACACTTCTAATGTTTCAACTTTTATGATAACACACTCCTAATAGCTAGCTTCATTTTTCCATTTGCTTGGTGATCATTAATATTGAAAACGTTAATGAATATTGTTATAGACTTACAGGTTAACCAAATATGAGTCGATGTTGTCACAATTCAATTCAAGAACTCTTTAAGCCAATTCCAAAGCAAGCACAAATTTTTTAGCCAAAACATTATGGCAAAAGACTTACCTTTTCAGAGCTGCATTCAAATCTTGTTCTTCTTTATAATCAAATGCATCATCAAAACCAAATTTGTTCTTCAAAAGCTCCACCTGCAACAGATAATGAAGACTATAAGTGTCTGCCTATCCATTCTTGATCATACAAGAAATAGTCGGTATTATCATTCAAAAGGCACAACAGAATTATAAACCAAGTATACATGAATAAAGACTCTATGACCAAATGTAAATACACAGACAGAGTTATATTGCTGCTTGTAATGCTTATTTCATTTATAGGGTAAAAATAATTGCGTAAGTTTAGATAATATTGAAAACCTTATATTTGCTTCCTGCACTTCCAACAACATAGCACCCAAACAACTTTGCAAATTGTCCGACAAGCTGTCCAACGGCTCCAGATGCAGCCGAGATGAAGATAGATTCTCCTTTTTTCGGAGCCAATACTTCATAAAAGCCAGCATAAGCAGTAGTTCCAGGCATTCCTGCGCGTAGAAGAATAAATAATTTATTCTTAAACTCAGTCCTTATGTACATGGAAATGCATAACTTACAAAGTCCAGTCATTCCATTCTAGTAGTTCACTAGTTTACCGTTTTCACAGCACGAAAGCATTGGCGATGAATTTTGTGAAGAAGTAACAACTCACCGAGTATGCCAGCATAGTAGGAGAGAGGAACATCTGTGTGCTGAATTTTAAACAGACTGTTCGTCGATGTAATAAGGCTGTATTCTTCCCAGCCAGTCATGCCCCATACCAAATCACCCTTTTCAAATTTTGAATGGGAAGAATCGAGAACTCTGGCCACTCCGAGTCCTGCGATGGGCTATATAAATGCATACATGTAAGACTAGCAGAACTACAGAAGTTAACATCTGAAATGTTGAGTTCAGATATGTTTTAAGTTTATCTGTGAAAGTGCTATGGCAACATATTAGTAAAATGCTCGAAAAATTGCAAAAACTAAACTATAATAAAATAAATTAAAAAAAGCAGTTTGTTTAGAGAATCAAACTTTCATAAAAAAAAAAAAAGAAGACATCTTTGAACATCATAAAATGCATGGCACTTTAGATATGTAAAATACAAGATTTATACTAGACGTCACACAAACTAAAAAGAAGGTAGAAATGCAAAAAATTTATACTCTGTTCTACAACTCATCAAAACAGAGAAATGAAAAGAAAAAAAGTTTTATTATGAAGAACTAACCGAACCAGGAGTAAACGGATAGATGTAACTACCCTCGACTTTGCTCATGCGAGCTCGCATGTAAGGGTCACACGATAAGTACAAATTCTTCAACAAAACAGCGTCTTTGCATTCGTCGGGTACCTTCAATTTGATAACCGTTGATTTGAGTGACATATCAGATTCCTTTGGAAAACCATTTACGTAGTCGTTAAGTATAATCTGCTTGTTTGGCACTTCCTCTCCCATTTTTAATCACTTTTGCTGGTGTTCTTACAATTCTGTTTGCCTTTGTGTGATTGTGTGAAATTATATTGCGTTTATGAATTCGGTTGTGTTATGTTTGTATAGTTATGATCAAAATGCCGTTAGTATCGAGATAAATGTTTTGTGATATTAAAAAGAAAACTTTTTGGTGCACAATGTTATTATCGGAGAAAGTCGCTAATAGTTTTTCTCTGTCACCTTTTTCTCTCCCATATTTAAAAACTAACTATATATTATTAGGGACAACTACTTTGTTCCTAGTATTGGAGACATTATTCTTGTTGATTATTATGACAGTTATGGTTGTTGCTGATACTTCTCAAGTACTAGGGACAATTCTGTTTGTACTTTTGTTGCGATTGTTTTTTGATATTCTTTTTTTGATTTATAAGAACCTAATGGCTAATACTGCTATTTCTCTTGATGGACTTGAACTCGATAACTCGATTCCATATGCATGCCATCCAGTTTTTAATAACAGACTCTAATTGACTTATTTGACCAATTATTAAACTGACACATTGCAGACTATGGTTAAGGACTACGTGAGGAAATACTATTGGGAAAACTAATTACTAAGCATAATAGACTCTTGCATAACCTATTATTATCATCTCTTTTGCAGGAAGTCTTGCTTTGGTGATAGTGTAATAATTGTTAAGATAGCTATGTGTTACGTATAGTAAGGTTAATTGTTCCTATTCGAGTCGGAACGAAACTCCAAAGAAAATAAGAGGGAGAAGAAAGACTTCAATTTTCTGCATTCATAATGAAAAATACATATGCGTACTTAGCAATGTTAAAATACAACAATGAGCAATTAATTAACCTCTCACTAACCCACTACTCCACTCCTAAATTAACTACATAATAACTGAAATTATATAATTAAATGACAATAATAGTAATATAGAAAATAACTAACAAACTAATACCATTTCCCTCGTATCATTTCCCTCCCCTTCATTTGCCCATGTCCTCATGGGCCAATATAATAGGCAAATCAACATTCTTCCTCTTTCCCATCTCTCCTTTGTTTTTGTAAAGATTACGTTGCATCCAACTGCAATATGCCATCACCACGTGTCTGCCCCGAATATAGTTCATCTTCGAAAGCCTTCTCTATTTCAGAAACTTCAACATCAAAATCATTTTCTGGTGTTATGAGTAAAAACTGTGCCCTTTTGCATTTATGTCCTGGGGTGAACTTTTCATCGCAATGAAAACACAAACCTTTTTGGCGCTTCTCCTGTACTTCAGCTGGTGTCAACCTTCGGAAAGGTTGTTTCACAGTTGGTGGCGCGGGTAACAATGGCGGTGAACTCACTCTTGTTACGGGTCTTGTTGCAATCACATTTGGGACCACCGGGTATTGTAAAGACACGTTCCTCGCACTTTGCAATTTTGTTTCAATCAATTTAGCCTGCCCAATCGCCTCTCTCAGATCTACTGGTCGTAATATTGCCAACTCTTGTTGGATTTCACTCTTTAACCCTGATATGAAGCAATCCAAAATTGCTTCGGTTGGCAGCCCTGTTACTCGGTTGCACAAATTCTCAAACTCGGACTGAAATACAGCAACTGTACCAGTCTGTCTTAATTTAAATAAAACAGCACGATGATTTTCAAAAGAAGAAGGTCCAAACCTTAATTCCAATGCACGCGTGAATTCTGTCCATGTACCAAGTTGATAATTATTTTTCATCCACATAAACCAACTCAATGCTTGCCCTTGCATAAAGAAAGAAACCATTTTCATTCTTTTTTCGATACTTACCTGGCAATATTCAAAATACTGTTCGGCATTAAAAATCCAAAGTAATGGATCTGTTCCGTCAAACTGTGCTAAATGCAACTTTTGAGTTTTAAACATATCTTCATCCACTAATTCTGAATTTCGAAAAGTCGATCTAGACCGCGAAGCCGACGACGGCTCTCCCCTTTCGATCGATCTAACTTCCGGTGGCGGTGGTGGCACATTTCCCGCGACTGCACTTTGGATCATCGCTGAAATCTTCACCATCATGACATCCATCCGCTCTTGATTATCAGCATTTATCTTTTCATATTGCAGCATCGATTCCACACGTTGTTGTTCTCCATTTGATTTAACTTCAGCAATTTCTGCCTGAAGTAAACGAATAGATTCAGCCAACGAACCCTCCTCCGTAGATGACGTCGCCTGATTTTTACGACTCATCTCTCAATGAAAGCACCAATGTTACGTATAGTAAGGTTAATTGTTCCTATTCGAGTCGGAACGAAACTCCAAAGAAAATAAGAGGGAGAAGAAAGACTTCAATTTTCTGCATTCATAATGAAAAATACATATGCGTACTTAGCAATGTTAAAATACAACAATGAGCAATTAATTAACCTCTCACTAACCCACTAACCCACTACTCCACTCCTAAATTAACTACATAATAACTGAAATTATATAATTAAATGACAATAATAGTAATATAGAAAATAACTAACAAACTAATACCATTTCCCTCGTATCACTATGGAACTCTGGTGGAAATACATTTCACCTCAAGCCGAATTTAACAACTCAAAGGTGATTTACAGGTCACAAACTTAAAAAATGAGAAGTTATTAGTAGCATTATCGTCCTGCCATAACTGAAATAAACTCAAATAATGTGCGTTTTATTTGCATACACAGCCCCTACTCACGAGCGACAACTACGACCTGTTTCCCAACATTTCGACCAGAGAATAGCCCTACTAGAGCACTCGGTGCGCTTTCAAGGCCATCGGCTATGTCTTCCACGTACACAATTTTCCCTTCTTTTATAAGCGGAAGAGTCGTCTCCACAAACTTGGGGTAGAGGTGGTAGTAATCAAAGACCAGAAAGCCTTCCATATGGACTCGTTTTGGGACAATGGCCCCCAAGTTATGCACGCCTTCGTGCTTCGCAAGGTTGTATTGCGAGATCATACCACACACAGCGATGCGACCACGGATTCTCATGTTGAGAAGAACTGCATCGAGCATTTTTCCACCAACATTGTCAAAGTACATGTCGATGCCATTGGGGAAGCACCTGACCAAGTGAAATTTATTATTCACGACTCATGAACATCAGAGAATTCGAATGGAAAGTACTTCGAGATTAGTTTCCAGCAAATGGGGTACTCATCGTCGCGTAGAAACAAGTAAAAAAGAAAAACTGCAGAGGTAAATTTCAAGATTGGCTAAATTAACAGTTTATTTCTGCTTCATAGGCAAAAGCATAAGGGACGCAGCAACATTTTTTCACAGTTGGTAAAGACAACAAAACTTCTCATGCTCCCTAGTCCCTAAGAGGGGTATTTCACTTTTTCCTCATGATATTCTGTAATATTAAAAATGTTAGGGAATATTCCTATAGTTTGACCAAAGATGAAGGCGTGCTATCACCGTTCCCCTCAGAACAATTTAATTTTTAAGCCAAAACATTATGGAAAAAGACTAACCTTTTCAGAGCTGCATTCAGATCCGGTTCTTCTTTGTAATTAAATGCATCATCAAAACCAAAGTTGTTCTTCAAAAGCTCAACCTTCAACAGATAATGAAAACTATAAGGGGTCTATCCATTCTTCATAGCTGATATAGTCAGCATTATCATTCAAAAAGGTACATCACAATTATAAATCTAATATATAGATTCTATGACAAAATGTAAATATGTAAACAGAGTTACTTATGGCATTCATTGTGTAAAAAAAATCACATATTATCAGATGATGTAGAATACCTTATCTTTGCTTCCTGCACTTCCAACAACATAGCACCCAAACAACTTAGCAAATTGTCCAACGAGTTGTCCGACAGCTCCAGATGCAGCAGAAATGAAGATAGTTTCTCCTTTTTTCGGAGCCAATATTTCATAAAAGCCAGCATAAGCAGTAGTTCCAGGCATACCTGCGCGTAGCAAAATAAAGAATTTATACTTAAATTGAGTCCTCATTTGCATGCATAGAAAAACATATTTATGAAGTCCAATCATTCCAGTAGTTCACTGGTTTGCAGTTTCCACAGCACAAAAGCATTGAGGATGAATTTCGTAAAGAAGTAACAACTTACCGAGAATTCCTGTATAGTAGGATAGAGGAACATCTGTGTGCTGAATTTTAAACAGACTGTTTGTCGATTTAATAAGGCTGTACTCTTCCCAGCCAGTCATGCCCCATATCAGGTCACCCTTTTTGAATTTGGGATGGGAAGAATCGACAACTCTTGCAACTCCGTATCCCATGATGGGCTATATGAGGAAATGCATACATATAAGACTGACAAAATTACAAAGCTACAACTTAAGAACTTGTTAAAACTTACTAAACATATCTATCCAAAACGTTTGAAATGTTTCCCTTTTCGAATCAATAAAACTAAAGTTCAGATACGTTTTAAGTTTATAGCAACAAAATTTCGCAGAAGTGCTCTGGCAACATGCAAAAAACACTGGAAAATTTGCAAAAAAATATCTAGTTCGTTTAGGTGTAACAAAAAGTTTAATTGTTATAGGTAACAAAAATGTTGCACCAATTCTCCAAAAAGACCTTATAGTATCAAAATCTCAGAAATAGTTCTATGTAGACATTTCTAAGATCATAAAACGCATGCCATTTTGAATATAAACCAACTTTAACTTAAGCGCTAAACTGATAAATATCGTAACTCTCAACTTGTGACTTTGACCAAATGACAAAGATCTTGACATGGGAATGTTCAAAGACATTAAAGAATGTCTCTCTAGTTCTCTCCTATTGCCACCATGGTTCTTTACATCAGATGTAACTGATACAGAGTGGTTAACATATTAACATACACGAGAATTTCATTTTACTTACAACTTTCTATGCAACTCGTACTTACTGTAAATAATATTCATAATTTTGCCAAACGATGCTTTAGAAAAGCTGATTGTGTGCTTTCTATATGTCAAATTTATCCTTGTGTCGTAACATTCTTAAATTCAACATATATAATAATAAAAACGCCAAAGTAAGAAATGAAATATAATAAAACGTAATTATAAACTTTGATAGTAATTGATATAGCATATAAGAGATATGTTGTACGAATTTTTATTATATATGAAGAACTCACCGAATCAGGAGTAAAGGACTCGACGTAACTACCCTTGTTATTGCTCATTCGAGCTCGCATATAAGGGTCACATGACAGATACAGATTCTTCACCAAAACGGCGTCGTTTAATTCATCGGGGACCTTCAATTTGATGACCGTTGATTTGAGTGACATATCAGATTCCTTTGGATAACCATTTACGTACTCTTTTAGCACAATCTGCTTGTTTGGCACTTCCTCTCCCATTTTTAATCACTTTTGATGTTCTACTAATCTATGTCTAATTCTGTTTGTGTGAAAATATTACTGCGTGATGAATTCAGTGTGTGTTGTGTGTATATTTATAATCAAAATGTCGGTAATCGAGAGAAATTTTTAAATTTTGTAACGAATCAATTGGAGCATATATTATATAATTGGGAGAAAAAAGAGCGGTCACTTAATTTGACTATCTACTAATTTCGATGTTAAGTTAGTGTACACGAAACTATCAGCAGTACTTAGTCAACATAAATTAATCTCCATTTGATTAGATTATTCATTTTTAAGTGTAGTTACCGTGTGCATTTCGAATTTGTTTAAATATTTATTTGAACTCCAGCTCATGTCAATGCATGGAGATGCGAGCATTGATCGGGATTCAGTCTTGCTTTGATTCTACATATTATATACCATAATGATTCTAGAAGGTGGTCATGAACACACAGAAAATGCTAGATGGTCCCTTGTCCAATAGGAACTCTTTCTCGTATCTACACAGAATTTCGTCTTCGTTCATTTTAGATAAGAGCTTGAGTTTGAGTTTTTTGTACTCCCTTGTTGAAAAGTCCAAATATACTGCTTAGGGCTATCAATATATAGCCTCACCTTCACACACAGAATGGTGTAAAAAATAGTCAAAACTTTAAAACTACGGATTTATGAAAAATATCACAAACTTACAAAACGAGAATTATTAGAAGCATGAGTGTCCAGACATAACTAAGATACACTCACATGTGCACTTTTTATGTATACAACCCCTACTCACGAGCGACAACTACGACCTGTTTCCCAACATTTCGACCAGAGAAGAGCCCTACTAGAGCACTCGGTGCGCTTTCAAGGCCATCGGCTATGTCTTCCACGTACACAATTTTCCCTTCTTTTATAAGCGGAAGAGTCGTCTCCACAAACTTGGGGTAGAGGTGGTAGTAATCAAAGACCAGAAAGCCTTCCATACGGATTTGTTTCGTGATAAGGGTGAACAAGTTTTGCACGCCTTCAGGCTTCTCGAGGTTGTACTGTGAGATCATACCACACACAGCAATACGACCATGGACTCTCATGTTTAGAAGCACCGCATCGAGCATTTTTCCACCAACATTTTCGAAGTACATGTCGATGCCATCGGGGAAGCACCTTAACAAGTGAAAAGCACTATTCATGATATGAAACTTTGAGAATTCAAATGGAAAGAACTTATAAATTAGTTTCCTGCAAATTAGGTACTGATCATCATAAAGAAAAACTGCAGAGGTGAATTTCAAGATTGGCCAAAGTAACAATTTATTCGCAAACTTCTCATGTTTCAATTTTATGATACACTCTGTATTTCACCTTTTCCTATTGATATTGGCATGGTGTCCTGTAATTTTGAAAATGATAATGAACATCTTTATAATTTAACCAAGCATGAAGGGATGTTATTGCCATTAACCTCAGAACAATTTAACCCAATTCCGGAGCAAGCATAATTTTTTAAGCCAAAACATTATGGCAAAAGAAAAGACTAACCTTTTCAGAGCAGCATTCAAATCTGGTTCTTCTTTATAATTAAATGCATCATCAAAACCAAATTTGTTCTTCAAAAGGTCCACCTGATAATGAAGACTATTAGGCCTATCCTTTCTTCAGTAAGATATAGTCAGCATAATCAATCCAAGGTACATCACTAGAATAAAGATTCTAGGACCAAACGTAATCTTCGAATAACTGATTTTCAACTATAACCAAGTTAAAGAAACACGTTGTCAGGTCAGCTGTGCACGTTTAACATCAACATCATTGTTCTATTTCACCAGAAATCTAGCAAAGCTACCTAGCTAGCACAAAATAGACTACGTGTAGTTTAAATGTCTAGCAACAAAGATTTAATTATTTCTTTAACATAAGCCAAGAACTATCTATTTACACCTTAAAAGAGTTCCAATGTCACAAAATCGCCACTATAGTGTGCAACGGTATAAAAAGGGGATTTTGCCCTATGTAAAATACAGAGAGTTATGTTTCTAGTTGTAAGATAAAGGGACCGTTTACTGCATCTATGTTGTATAACAAGTGGGATCAGTGCTGCGAAAACTGTAAAGAATTGCATTTATGCAAAAAATAAACAAAACCTTATCTTTGCTTCCAGCACTTCCAACAACATAACACCCAAACAACTTAGCAAATTGTCCAACAAGCTGTCCAACGGCTCCAGATGCAGCAGAAATGAATATAGTTTCTCCTTTTTTCGGAGCCAATACTTCATGGAAACCAGCATAAGCAGTGGTTCCAGGCATGCCTGCGCATAGAAAACAGATGAATCTTCTTACTTAAAATTCAGTCTCAATGTACATGGAGATACATACTGATAAAGTCACTCATTCAGTTCCAGTATCTCACTAATCTACAGTTTTCACAACGCTAAAGTATTGGCGATGAATTTTCTTAGGAAGTCACTCACCAAGAATTCCAGTATAGTAGGATAGAGGTACATCCGTGTGCTGAATTTTGAACAGACCGTTTGTCGATTTAATAAGGCTGTACTCTTCCCAGCCAGTCATGCCCCATATCAGATCACCCTTTTTGTAATTTGGATGGGAAGAATCGACAACTCTTGAAACTCCGTATCCCGTGATTGGCTATATAAGAAGATGCATAGACGATAAGGCAAACAGTAGTACGAAGCTAGAAACGTTTACATAACAGAATTGCACTTTCTAAATGTTTCTATCCAAAACATTGAAATGTTTCGGTTTTCGACTCAATAAAAACAATGTTCAGATATGCTTCAAGTTCATAGCAACATACTTCACAAAGGTTTCTGTGAAACAATTCAAAAACAAAACTCGTAAATTTGCCAAAAAATCTGTTTGTTTAGCAAATCAAACTTTCATAGATAATGACACTTTAACGTCGTGATTACGAAACTACAATACTCATCTTCCTAAATTAAACACATAATCAAATGAATATTTCAACAAGTCACAAAACATAGTTCAGGTCAAAATAAAGAATATACAAATCAAAACTTGTATCCATAGTTCTGTCCACATATGTTGGTAGGCTTTACTCTTTAGCACATCATCAAACTATTCATTAGCCAATTTTTTAATCAGCTAAAAACAAAATAATCCTCAATTACATCGTAACCCATCAATTTATAAAAAAACCTCCCTTCATATAATATCAAATCCTCTAAATGGGACAATTCTTGTTAGCCAATGAAAAACACTAGTCACAATCTTGATAAACGTGGCCTTAAAAAAGCTAATTGTGCGCTTTTTACATATCAATTGTATATTAGTATCAAGTACCAAAGTCCTAGGACATTCAATAAAATATTATTTCTGACGTAAAGATCACAAATTTAATATTCTGTTCTACACACACACACACACAACACATGATTATAAAACAGAACAAAACCCATTTAAAATTAAGAATTAAAAAATAAAGGGTTTGTTTTTATTTTTAATATATATAAAGAACTCACCTCACCAGGAGTAAAAGATTCAACATAACTACCCTTGATATTGCTCATTCGAGATCGCATATAAGGGTCACACGATAAATACAGATTCTTCACCAAAACGGCGTCGTTTAATTCATCTGGGACCTTCAATTTTACGACCGTTGATTTGAGTGACATGTCAGATTCCTTTGGGAAACCCTTCACGTACTCTTTCAGTACAATCTGCTTGTTTTGCACTTCATCTGCCATTTTTTTTCGATTTTCTGTGTGTGTGTGTGTGTCTGTGTGAATTGAGATTATAATTGTGTGTTGTGATGATATTAATGTGTGTGTGCGCTTTTATAGTCAAAAATGCCGTTCGTATCAAGATGGTCTCTACGTGTTTCATTTATGATTGATGATGCACAAGTAAAAGCAAAAACAATGTGATCATCTTATTTGGAGCTATTAGCAAAAACTACCCCTGTATTTATCTCTAATTCGCAAAAAAAAAAAAAAACCTCTGCGTCATTTTTATTGGAAAAATTAAAAACCCGTTGTTGTAATTAGCATGCTGTCCTCATTTTAGTTTTAGTTCTTTAATTATGCCCTTTTAAGCTTATTTGACCAAAACTCACGAGATTAATGCATCATAATATTAAAGGGGTTATTGCCTATTACATAACAACACAGGACATTATTGCCAATTTCATAAAAAAGATAGGAGCTTATTGCCAACTTTATAGAAGTACAGCGGTAACATTGTCAATATATAGAAAAACGGAGGGTCTTTTTGGCCAATTTTATTAAAACATGACGAGGACAAAATCGTCCAAATAAATTTAGTTTAGAAATTAATTTTAAGTCCTAGTTACATAGAGTAAGACAAAAGCTAGAAATCTATATGTATTATATTTAAATAAATAGTTATCTATCTATTTTGTTAACAGTGAACTTATTCGTATTGCAGCTTAACTCTGATGAGTTCTTTTAAGATCATTCAAACTTCAGAGAATTTTTGGTAGTTTGGGATAATCATGTCCATTCAAAAACTATGAATGCATTTGTAATACAATGAAAGATATAAATATAATATCTATAATCTATATAATACTAGCTAACTAGTTAAACAAGAGTTTTCTGCTAGCATATACTAAACCTGTATTATCCTAATCTCATATATCTTTTTTCCGTTTTGTTGTTCGGTATAGGAACAGTAAATTATTTCTAGAAGGTGGTCATGAACACCCCGAAAATGCTAGATAGTACGTCCCTTGTCAAATAGGAACTCGCGCAAAACTTTCTTGCATCTACACAGAAGTCTTCGTTCATTTCAGATAGAGTTCGAGTTTGAATTTTTTGTTCTTTTCTCTTGTTGAAAAGTCCAAAAATACTGCTTACGGCTATCAATATAAAGCTTCACCTTCACACACGGAATGGTTTAAAAAATATCCAAAACTACGAATTTTGTAAAAAATATTACAAATTATGAGACTGTATATCATCATATAAATTACTTAAAACAGCAATACAAATATATAAATGACGTGTTATTGCTACAAATGTTAAGAGATTTTATCCTCGCTATAAATTCTATATTAAGCGAAAATCTATCTATACAAAGCTTTGTGAAACACATTGTACTTGCACGTATTGCAGATGTTCTTTTCCTCTAATTAACATGCGTTGTATGTGTGAATGGACAAAGCACATCAGCACAGCTAGCAAATTTAAATTGGTCGGCTAATGTGAAGGCTTTGAAGATTAGTTTTAAGTTGCAACTTTGGGATCATTGCGAGTGTGTGATAGGCAGCATACATACTTCAGCTTTATTCTTTCCGAAGGGAGCAAAAGATGATAGTCTAATGAATTTCAAGAAAACTCACAAACTATATATGCTGGATGCATTTTTAAAAACTCAATTATTTCCAATATAGACACACTCCAAATGGAGGAGAACGATCCAAGCTTAAATAATACGTTGTTCGACACAATTCATTTGCATTTACGGCACAAACAAAAGAACAAAACTGAACAAAGGGAATTCAAATTCCACACTCATATCGTGAATAGCAAATGCTCAAGAAAACTATGAGGATCGCGCAACTTCACTAACGACCCATTGGTTTGTTGAACTTGTAGCATATCTCAGGACAATCTTCAGTAGCATCTTCTGTTACATGTATGCTTCAACACAGTCCCATATGCCTTCTTTATCTGATACACCACAAAACCATCCAAGTACTTGTCTGAAGAACATGATAACAAAAGGTGTAGAAGTACAAGAAAGATATTGCTGTCGTTTATCAAAGAAGTAAAGGCTATACTAATGAACTAATAGGTGTTATTTCAGTCCGTAAGATTAATGTATAAACATAAAGAGAACGAAAAATAAAAAATTAATATAATTCTAGTGCCTCAACTACATTTGGTATAATGATATTTCAGTTATTAACACCAAGATGAAAGAAGCTAAGGAAAAGAGATTTTTTTTTTGGGGGTGGGGGGGGGGGGGGGGGGGGGGGGGGGGGGCTCGTTCACATGCACCACAGCAGATAGATGGACTACTTACAGATATCATTATCTCTTCAACCATGAATTTAAATAGGCGTTTATTGAAATTTCAGGAATATGGGCAATCTTGTGCCATTCAACACCAGTTCCTGGGGCACATCTTTCTTCCAACAACGGACACCGCTCAATAATCACTTTCTGCAAATTATTGAGGGATTGCATTGTGTCCACGGACGGGAAGTACATAAGATTATCGCAAGTCCAGATACTTAAAGTTTGAAGAGATTTGATATTACCCAACCACTCTGGAAGAACCACCAAACCTTTGAAATCTGATATTGATAGATATGTCAGTGGATAAAATTGCAGTTGAGGAGGCAAAGATGTCAGCTTTGGCCACCCCTCCAATCTAACACTTTCCAGAGACACAGAAAAGCGTTGGAATATCACACTGCTTTTTGAAACAGAAAGCCCCTCAGGAAGCTGGAAAGCCATCCATGGGAAATAATCAAGATCGTCGGAGAAAGGACCTATTACTAGACTTCTTATACTGGGCAAGAGGTGTAGACCCTCTATGAGAAAAACCGGGGAACTACAAATTTTGAGATAATCTAATGAAGAGCAGGACTCAAGACCAGTTAAAGAAATCAGCTTTTGACAACCATGAATTGTTAGCCATCGCAGCAACTGAAGGTTTTGTAAATCTGGAATGTGAACAAGGTCTGGGAGACCAACTATCCTTAAATCTTGAAGCAACTTGAGGCTTTGTAGCCCCTCAGGCAAACAAGTTAACTTACGACAATCTTCAATTGATAGTTTACGTAAGAGTTGGAGACCATGAATATCTGGAAATGCAATAAGATTAGAGCATCTGAGTATGTGGATCTCCTCAAGAGATTCAAGATCTCCTATCTCCTTTGGTAGAAAGGGCAAGACCTCGCAACAAGATATGGACAACTTTCGGAGAGATTTTAGCCTTCTCATATCAGGCAAAGCAACTAGCTTTTCGCAAGCTAATATTTTCAACTCCTCCAGTTGAGGAAATACATTTACGGGTAAAAAACGTACACCTTCTATGTCAAACCATTCCAGTAAACTATACAAATGGTTAAAGCTTAAGTGTTTAAGGGAGGGAAACACAGTAATCTCATCAGCAGTAGTTCTTGCACCAGCAAGATAGTTCCATCCATAAAATTCATGTCCGATAAAGGACACATTGTACATCAAATTTATCTCAACAATCTTAAGACAAGGAAGACACCCAAGAGGTGGAATCTGTTCGCACATGTCGCATGATTCCAATATAAATTTTACAAGATTGCAGAAGAAGTAGGAGCAACTGGGTCCGGTCATCCATGATGGAAATCTTGAACCATGAAACCCTACGATCTTTATACCTTTGATGTTTGAGTTAGGCTTTAAACCTTCTAATACATTCTCGTCATTGACCTCATCGTAGTATACCTCCTCTCCTCTAAGACTCCAGTGATATTCCAGAGTATCAATGTTTGGTTTATCTTCAATTTTTGCTCTCTTAGCGTCCTCTCCATTCTCAATTGTCTCAAGGCCATAAATCTTTAAGGAACCTCGTAGATTTCTTAAGCCCTGAAGCTCATATATTTGACATCCCTCTTCTTGGCTTACAACAAAATAAGGTAGCGTCTGAAGAACATTTAACTGTCCGATACCAGGAAGTAAACATTTCTTTTGGTCATCATCAGAGAGCTCAAATTTCTCAATGTAAAAATGTCTGAGGTTTATCAGATTCCCGAACTCTTTAGGCAAGTCTTCCAGACTATAAAGTCTTAAGGTCTGCAAACTATAAAGTTTGGTCACAGAGTCTGGAACTCTAAGGATTTTAGTCTTCGAGACATCAAGATACCGTAAGTGCTTCAACTTTCTTGCCGAGTCAGGAAATTCAACGGAGTTTTTGCAATTTAACACCAAAACATGTAGCCTTCTGAATTTAATCAGCGTATCTGCAAGCAAAATATCACCAAAGAATAGTGTCCGCATCCTTTGTGAATGTTCGCTGCGGATTACTGCTAATGTCTTTTCACCAGATACAAGTGATAAATTTACAACATCGATTTCCTTATTCACCTTCTCATCATCTTTCATTAGACAATAGTTCTTCGATGCATCCAATGCAAGATCATGAACCAGATCATGCATCTTACACGTTCTAACATTCCCATAATCGTCCTTTTTATCAAGTTGCAATAAAGAGTTCCGGAGCAGAATGTTAAAATAGTTGCTACCTATATCTTCCATTTCCAAGTGATTCTCTCTGAAACAATTAAGATATCCTTGTGCCATCCAGAGTTGAATTAGTTTATCTTTATCCATGATTGAGTCCTTCTTGAAAAGTGAACAAAAACCAAAACATTGTTTCAAAGATAACGAAGGCAAATGGTTATAACTCAATCTTAAGGAGGGTAGCACTTGATCCTCTGAGGAACCCCATAACTCACTTCTCTCAATAGTCAGCCACTCCTTTTCGTCTTTTCTAGCGTAAAGTAGGCCTCCTAGTGCCTTAACTGCTAATGGCACTCCTCCGCACCTTCTCAACATCCTTTTACCGATAGATGCCGATTCTGGTGTCTCTCTGGCCCCACCATCAGCAAATGCTACTTGCTTGAAGAAAGTCCAACTCTCCGCATCGGAGAATGTTCCTAAATGATGTGTTACACATGAGTTCATGGCCAAAGACACATCCTCACTCCGGGTAGTTACCATTATTTTACTTCCACTTGAACCACCTATCTCCAGCAACGTCTTTTTCATGCAATCCCACTTGGCTCGGTTTTCATTCCAAACATCATCAAGTACGAGGAAAAATCTTTTATTATTAAGTATGCCTTGTAGTCTTTTTATGATTGCCTCCCTGTTTGTCATATCAGAACGTTTTTGTGTCACAGATTCAACCATCTCATTTAAAATTCTATCCACTTTGAAGTTATCCGACACACAAACCCATAATCGATGATCAAACTGCCTCACAACCTTGTCATTTTTGTATACCAACTGCGCAATGGTGGTCTTCCCTTGACCTGACATTCCTACTATGCTGATGACTGGTATCCCCTTTTCATCATTAGAATTCACTAACCAATCAATAATGCTCGATATATCATCATTTCTTCCCACGATTTCCGAATCATCTACAAAAGGACCAGTTTGCATGATTTCGTTAAGTTCCACCGCCGACGAATTGACAAGTGCAACAGCCATAAGACCAATCCCATTGGCCTCTTGGTAAAGCTCATCCAGTCGAAAATTAATGTTCTTGATATTGGCAGCCATTTTATGACGAAAGGCAAGTGGGTTCGACGGAGAAAAGAAATTGCGTACCTTGCTCCGCTTCGAGTTCTTCAGCTCGACATTTTGTCGAACACCTTCGTATGCGAGCTCATCTAGCACACCGTCGGCATCAAGAGCTACATTCTCGAGCCTTTTCAACCAAATCTGAACGGCCACACTCTTAATTAATCGCCTATTCTCAGCATCAGTTAGCAAAGCCTGCATCATCTGCATTTTATTTGCCAGCTTTTGAGTTTCTTGTTTGAAACCCCATAAAAGGCTTATTTCGTCAGAGGCAAAAGACAGTGCTTTGTTCAAAATCCCTTCTGCAATAACACCAACCACTATTTCAGCCATCTTTTGCACTTTCTTTTTACAGTAAAACTATTTTTGCAAGATTATGTCCAAAAAAAAAAAAGGGTTGTGCAACAAATTTGAAAACTGCATAAAACAACATAACTAACACATAAAACTTTAATTGACTAAATTTGTGCAAGTTGAAGCTAAAAAATGTCCACTACGAGACTAAGTGCTATTACAATATAAGAATTCAATTGAATGTCCGCATTTGGCGGGTCAATCAACTAATTTAGGGTTCCCACGTCCAGTTTTTCTTAACTATTCAGTATAATATTTCAATTTCTAATCAACTAATCTGAAGCTGAAACCCCACATTGCAATTATATTGTTAAGAACTCAAAACAATTGAGATACATCAAAAACGAATTATATTATATAGTATGTTGAACAGCTCTTGAATGAAGTTAAAAAATCAGAAAATTGAACAACTCTGGTGGTGAGGAATAAGCTGGTGTTCTTTTTAATCTTTTCTTAAGTTAAAAATAAATTTTCAGTCAATAATAATAATAATAAGTACTATTTTTCTTTCTGGAGTTCTAATCTAGTAACTTTCTTAAAATTGGAAAAGTTTAAACTGTTTAAAGGATTTTAGATTCACAATTAAATTTTTTCATTAATTTTAAATTTTTTCTTACTTGAAGTGCTTAGAATTATTTTTATAGTTTTACTTTCGAGCTTTGATTTTAATTTCAAGCTTTGATTTTATTCAGATTCAAACTATTCTTAAAAATCACTTCGAATACCTATTAAAATTGCAAGTAAAGATTTGTATGCATATTTAGGTTACCGATCAGCTTCTGCAAATCTACTGAACAACTTAATTAAGTGGTGATGTTTTATTTGTAATGTTGTAAACGGAAAACAATGATCTAAGACACTTTTTCACTTTCAATACATATCAATGATCAGAAACGAGCTAAGACTTTAAAATTAGCTTAAATTGTAACCTAAAGTCATTGCTATTTCGCTACTCATACGTCTATTAATAAGCATGGATTTTTAGATCCATGAGAAAGAAATCGCTGATGTACAAACATTAAAGGAACGTAAATATTATATAATTCTACCAATAGCTTAACTAGAGGCCAAAAGAACAAATAGCTTTCACTTCTTAAACTTACCAAAGAATCATGCATAGGCCTAAAGAATTCAGTAGAAAACACCATTTATCGTTGTTCACTAATTACACGTATATTTGTCCTTGTGGACAGTATTCCAATCCCCGACCGTTGGGTACGAGGACGACAACAATATATACAAGTAGAAAGAAAAAAAGATGGGAAAAGAAGAAGGAAAGAGAGTTGCGTTGTGGGGGGACGGCACACACCCCACCGCGGAGAATTGAATTACTTATGTCCTAGTAACTCTTCAAGTTCTTGTGCAAAGGCGTTTATTGAAATTTTCGGGATATGGGCAATCTTGTGCCACTCAGGGCCAGTTCTCGGATCACATCTTTCTTCCAGCAGTGGACAATTCTCAATAACTACTTCCTTCAAATTATCGAGGGATCGCATTGTGTCCGCAGATGGAAAGTACATAAGATTATCGCAGTCCCAGATACTTATGGTTTGAAGAGAGGGGATATTACCTAACCACTCTGGAAGAGCCACCAATCCCCTGAACGTTGATATCGATAGATGTGTCAATGAGTAAATCTGAAGTTGCCCAGGCAAAGATGTCAGCTTTGGCCACCCCCTCAATGAAACACTTTCAAGAGATGCAGAAAAGCGCTTGACATCCTCATTGCCCTCTGAAACCATAACTCCCCCAGGAATTTCACAAGCAAACCACGGGAAATAATCAAGATCGTCTGAGAAGGGACCTACCCTTAGACTTCTGACACTGGGCAAGAGGAATAAGTCTTCGAGAAGAAGAAGAGGGAAATCACCAATATGGAGATAATCTAATGAAGTGCAGAACTCAAGACCACTAGGCAAAGCACTCAGCTTTTGACAATCATGAATGTCTAGCCTTCTTAGCAACTGAAGATTTTGTAAATCTGATACTTGAACAAGATCCGGGAGACCAACTATTGTCAGACCTTGAAGCAATGTAAGGCTTTGCAGTCCCTCAGGCAGATAAGTTAACTCCTGACAATGTTCAATATATAGTATACGTAGGAGTCGGAGGCGATGAATATCTGGAAATGCACTAAGTTTAGAGCAGCCAAGTATACTGATCTCCTCGAGAGTTTCAAGAACTCCAAGCTCATTCGGCAAAGAAGTCAAGGCATTGCAATAAGATATATTCAACTTACGGAGAGATTTTAGACTTGTCATATCAGGTAAAGAATCTAGCTTGCTGCAAGAAGATATCTTCAACTCCTCTAGTAGAGGAAATACATTTACGGGTGAAACTGCCGAACTGACAGACACGTCATGCCATATCAATAACCTACTCAAAGTGTGCAAGCTTAAGTGTTTAAGGGAGGGAAACACAGTGATCTCTTTATTACTAGTTCTTGAACCAGCGAGATAGCTCAATCCATAAAATTCATTGCCAATAAATGACACATTGTGAAAATGGTTTATCTGAAGAATTCGAAGACAAGGAAGACACCCAAGAGGTGGAATTTGATCACACATGCGGCACCAATTCAATATAATTTTGACAAGATTGCGAAACAAGTAGGAGCAACTAGGTCCCATGATCCACGACGGAAACCTTGAACCATGAAATCCTACAATCTTTAGACCTCTAATATTTGAGTTTGGTTTGAGACCTTCTAAGATTTCCTCATCATTGACCTCATTATAATATACGTCCCTTCCTAAATAACTCCAGTGATATTCCAGAGTGTGGATGTCTGATTTATCTTCTATTTGTGCTTTCTTAGCGTCCTCCCCATTCTCAATTATCTCAAGACAATAAATTTTTAAAGTACCTCGTAGATTTCTTAAGCCCTGAAGCTCATATATTTGACATCCCTCTTCTTGGCTTACAACAAAATAAGGTATCGTCTGAAGAACATTTAGCTGTCCGATACCAGGAAGCAAACATTTCTTCTGGTCATCATCAGAGACCTCAAATTTCTCAATGTGAAAATGTCTGAGGTTTATCAGATTCCCAAACTCTTTAGGCAAGTCTTCCAGACTATAAAGTCTTAAGGTTTGCAAACTATAAAGTTTTGTCACAGAGTCTGGAACTCTAAGGATTATAGTCTTCGAGACATCAAGATACCGTAAGTGCTTCAACTTTCTCACTGAATCAGGAAACTCAATGTAGTTTGTGCAATTTAACACCAAAACATGTAGCCTTCTGAATTTTATCAGCGTATCTGCAAGCAAAACATCACCGAAGAATAGTGTCCGCATCCTTTGAGAATGTTCGTTGCGTATTGCTTTTAATGTCTTTTCATCAGATACAAGAGATAAATTTACAACGTCGATTTCCTCATTCACCTCCTCAGCATCTTTCATTAGACAATAGTTCCTCGATACATCCAATGCAAGATCATGGACCAGATCATGCATCTTACACGTTCTAACATTCCCATAATTGTCCTTTTTATCAACTTGCAATAAAGAATTTCGGAGCAAAATATTGATATAGTTGCTACCTATATCCTCCATTTCTAAGTGATTCTCTCTGAAACTGTTAAGATACCCTTGTGCCATCCAGAGTTGAATTAGGTTATCTTTTTCCATGACTGAATCCTTCTTGAAAAGTGAACAAAACCCGAAACATTGTTTCAAAGATAACAAAGGCAAGTGGTCATAACTCAATCTCAGGGAGGGTAGCACTTGATCCTCCGGGGAACCCCATATCTCACTTCTTTCAATAGTCAACCACTCCCTTTCATCTTTTCTAGTGTAAAGTAGGCCTCCTAGTGCCTTAACTGCTAACGGCACTCCTCCACACCTTCTTAACATCCTTTTACCAATAGATGCCAATTCTGGTGTCTCTCTTGCCCCATCATCACCAAATGCTACTTGCTTGAACAAGGTCCAACTGTCCACATCGGATAATGTTCCTAATTGATGTGTTACACATGATTCCATGGCCAAAGACACACCTTCACTACGTGTAGTTACTATTATTTTGCTTCCACTTGAACCACCTATCTCCAGCAAAGCCTTTTTCATGCAATCCCACTTGACTCTGTTTTCATTCCAAACATCATCAAGTACGAGCAAAAATCTTTTATTATCAAGTATATCGTGGAGTTTTTTTATGATTGCTTCTCTGTTAGACATATCCGAACGTGTTTGTGTCACAGATTCAACCATCTCATTTAGAATTCTATCCACTTTGAAATTATCCGACACACAAACCCATAACCTATGATCAAACTGCCTCACAACCTTGTCATTTTTGTATACCAACTGAGCGACGGTGGTCTTTCCTTGACCTGGCATTCCTACTATGCTGACAACTGGTATCCCCTTTTCATCATTAGAATTCACTAACCAATCGATAATGCTCGATATATCATCATTTCTTCCAATGATTTCTGAATCACTGACAAAAGGACCAGTTTGCATGATTTCATTAAGTTCCACGGACGAATTGACTAGTGCAACAGCCATAAGACCTATCCCATTTGCCTCTTGGTTGAGTTCATCAAGGTGCAAATTGATATTCTTAATCTTGGCAGCCATTTTATGACGAAAGGCAAGTGGGTTCGACGGAGAAAAGAAATTGCGTACCTTGCTCCGCTTCGAGTTCTTCACCTCGATATTTTGTCGGACACCTTCATATGCAAGCTCATCAAACACATTGTCGGCATCAAGTGCTACATTCTCAAGCCTTTTCAACCAAATCTGAACGGCCGCACTCTTAATTAGTTGCTTATTCTCGGCATCACTTAACAAAGCCTGCATCATCTGCATCTTCTTGGCCAGCCTTCGCGTCTCTTCTTTGAAACCCCATAAAAGGCTTATTTCGTCAGAGGCAAAGGAGAGTGCTTTGTTCAAAATCCCTTCTGCAATAACACCAACCACTATTTCAGCCATCTTTTGCACTTTTCTCTCACAAAAACTCTTTTTTTTTTTTTTTCTTTTTCAAAATGGTATATGAATCAACAATTTTGCAAGATTGTGTTTTAGAAAAAGTTTTACAACTTATAATCAATATTAAGAAAATAGAACTGAGTATAATACATTACTAAAAACAGAAAAGTTCAACTATAATCCTGCAAGTTGAAGCTAAATAATGTCCACTACATCATACTACATTATAATAATTCAATTGATTAGCACAATCTCTTAGGATTTCAACGTCCTATTCTTTTTTCAACTCTTGGCTATTAAATTTCTTAATTAGTACAAGGTTCAAATAGCCTTTATGGAATCTGAAAGGCCAGATTTTGCAATTATAGTTGACATACTCCAAAAACTAAACGGAGAAATGGATTATGATAAGTTGACTTCAACAAATGAGCTGTGCTGGGATGATAATGAAAAGCAGAATATGAAAGGATGATGAACTAGTCAATAAATTTGTGTAAATTGGAGTGTACTAAAAAATCAGAAAATCGAACAGCTCTTACAAATTATCTTTAATTCAGACATCATACGGCTACCAACTGTTGAAGATTCCGGCAGTGAGTTCGCCGACCCTTTGCCTGGAGAACTTTTTTCTTTTATTTTGTTTTTTGGTTTCCTTTACTGTATAAATTTTGAAAATTATTTTTGATAAGTTCATTAGTTTTTATTCCAAAACTATAAAGATTAGGTATGAAGAAAACTTATATGAATTTAATTATTAATTTGTTATTTTGTTAGAAGAAATTATTTGTCAAAAGAAATTGTAACAAGTTCAAAAATGGGTTTTCCATATTCTTATTAAGGTTATTTATGTTGCACTATTTCACAAGTTTAGAAATCTAATGCAGATTGACTTTGTTCATAAAATGGTTAGATAAATCGTTGATAGTTATCCTAAGCGGTTATCTGTAAATTAAATTTATTTAATTTATGGGAAACATCACGTGGCGGTGACTAATACGTGTCCTAGTTGGATTATAAGAGAAGTATTATATAATTTTTGAAGTATCTGCGCAACATATGATATCACTAACATTATTTGGACACATGAATGTGGTCTAGTTGGTATTTAATCAAACCTCATGGAGTGTCATTATATGAAATAACTTTGATATGTCTTAATGAGTCAGTTGATTTCAAATTACGTATAAAATATGAATGGAACTTAGCAAATATGAATCTCATTTTTTCTATTAGTTACTCATTTGGGGTACTTCGTTGTTTATAAAAATTGAAGTATAAATGCAATAATTATGTTCATCTAGCTAGGATCCTTAAATTATCAGATTTATTAAAATTATCAAATTAATTACAAGACTAATTTTCTCATACCCGGACAAGTAATGTATTTTTGGCCTTTTTCTTTCTTTCTTTCTTTTTTCTAAACAATGTGCTGCATGATGCATTTTTTCTTCTAGGTTCTTATTTTCTAGTTTCAGTTTCGTCGAGCAAATGAATTATTTGGTCTCCGATGCAATATCACCAGAACATCAGGATACGGGTCTTGGGGACACATGTCCACATATTATGTGTCTTTTACGAACGAGATAAAATAAATAAATAAATGAGTGCAACATGAGTCTGTTACGAAAATTTATTCACATGTATCATCCTGTATGCTTATAAGTCTCAAATTTTATTTGACTTGCACGAAACTCCGTACTAAAAATATAGTACATTAACGTGTTTATAACTTTTGCAATTTTGCGGCTGTATCGCGATCCTCGCCGTCACGTCTACATTGCGTTCAATCATACACATTAACTAATTTATTTAGCAATTATATTAAAAACTAGTTTGATTAGTAAAAATGTTATTTTTTCGGTTAATAGGGGCCGGTTGTTTAAGGGAATTTCCACAGAAAAATTAATACAACCGTAAGTTTTGTGACGACGACTTTTCTACTTTCCATATAGCAATATTTTCTTTGGGGAAGAATTGAAGATAGAGAAAGCTCCGTTTTGAGAGTCAACATGCCAAATTAATAGTGAGTAATATTGATTAGTTAAAATGAGACACACTTAGTTACGATCACTTGTCACCTAAATGAAATTTCTTATTTCTGCATTTAAATTCTTGCACTGGCATGCTGCACGCTTTCTATAGAGAACTCCAGTTACATAAGGTATAAAAGCGTTTAAAGTTAACTCATGCACATTGCCAACCATGCGGCCATGCCTACAACCAAAAAATGAAATTAATTAGTGGCAAATTAAGTTGATGGAGATTCTTAATGAGAGTATTGAAAATCAACTTTCATCCCTGCTAATTATGAAAAAATGTTTAAGTTGTTTCACCTGTATAAGTTACAAAAGTGGCGTATGAAATTAAGCTAACATTTGACCTTGGAAATAATCTAGTAATTATCAAACTTGTTGAACGTTCTCTAGAAATACGTATCGAAATAGTTTTATTTAATCATTTTTATTTCTAGAAAGAAACATGATAAAAAAAAAACTGTATCTCGGTTTAATGGAACAACTATTTTCATAGTTTTTTAAAAGATATTAAAAACACTAATTAAAAGGGTCGCTGAAAAATAGTTGACCCAAAAAATATATATTCCTCTAAACTAAAACTTTAATATACATGAATCTAATACGATGAAAACTGATTTTCCCTCATATTTAACAGATGTAAAGCTATTTTCCCCTCTTATTTAACAGATGCAGAATCATAGAAAGAAATTACAACTAACAAATTTTTCTTTTTTAGTTATGGAACATCCTAAAGAATTGGTGTAATTTAGATGGACGTTATGTGAACCGCGAGAGGTATATGAGGGACTTTACCTTGTAATCCAAGCAACTAACAACAAAATGCATGACATTATGACATACTTTAGACATAAAGAAAAGGGACAATTGAAAAGAATAAGTCATTTTTCGTCTGTTTGCCGTTCAGTTAACTGTCGTCTACGTTAAAGGTTTGTATTATTTTCTTCAGCTTTTCAGCATAATAACTAATTTCCCAATGCATTTTTCTCCTGGTGTGACATTTAGTTGCACAAAGCTCCACCACATTTTTTTCTTTCAATTTAAACAATCTGTTTTCATTTATTTCACCGCGCATGCAAACTCAATTTTGATCATTTCCTGTTTTATAATACGCGTAACCACACATATCAAATATATACAATTAGTTAATTAGCACTTAGCACCAACAAAGACATATAACATAGGGATAATTAATTGTAGAATCTGATCCTTAATTTTTTAGGACATAATAGTTGATAAAAGTAATCCTTTATCATTATGGGGTTAGATGGTTACGATTTACGTCACTTTTCAGCATTTTCAATTCTCAATTTATTTCACTGAATTGGTAGTACAGCAAGCAACTTTTGAATACTGTTTTTCCGATAATGAAGTTAATGCCTGGAAGTCATGAGAACTAAATTCTTGTAAACAAATGTAAGTACTAAAAGCTTTTCTATTTAAGTTATTAAAAAACTAAAATTATTTTCGCTATTATCTTAAATTAGGGAACTAGTATACCTATTAACCTTATAAGCTCAAAGTAAATGGAGTACTCACAGTTTTTTTTTTTAAACGTCCTAGGATACAACAATACCTAGCCATTCCATTATATATAGAAAAGATCAACTACTACGACAAACTCGAAACTCTGCCTTTATATTCTATATATCACCAACCGATTACTTCAAACAAAATACGAAATAAATGAATGCTTTATATTTCTCTAGATGTTATAATCGAAGGAATCGATTGATGCGCGAGGAATACGAAAAAAAAAAATGCTAAATCATTTACGGTCAATTAGGAGAACACTAATTACGGTAATTAGACTGATAAATTAAAATATTTTCTGTTAATATACTGATTATCATATTCTCCTAACAAAATTAGTTAACTACCTTATTGATGTTGACTTCTATATTCTGTTATCCTATTGTAAGAGAAAAATAAGTTCAAAATTTTAATTACAGATTCAAGATATCCTTTTCATGTATTGTTATCTTTTCTGTGAGGAAAGACCCACTTGCCATGCATATATACATTTAATTTGAATATCATAGTTAGAGAATCAATTTCTCATTTATCCTTTCTAAAACGCTTCCGAAACAATAATCATAGATTCTCTAATTTGTCCTTCCTAATCCAACAAAATAAAAGTTAACTATTAAAATTTTCTTTAGCTATTAATCCTCCTTAATTACTAATTCCTAAATTAAAGATCCAATATTCTTTATTAATAAAGTTGAATATGTTTCTTATTACAAATTTATCAATGTACGGAGCTTATTGAAAATAAAATACATGTTATATGGTTACTATTGTTAAAAATTAAGAATTAACTTTTTAGCTCTTAATCTGTATTTGCTTAATTATATATAACTCTTTGCAAATTACAAATAAGATTAAACTATAATTCTGTATAAGTCTTAAGTCTTTTTAACTAATAAAATTATGTAAAATCCTAATTAATTAGAACTAAAGTTTAAGGTAAAATTACGGAGGGTGAGACATTATAATAAAATAAAATAAAATAAAAAATATAAATGGAATAAGAAGGTAAAAAAACGTAAAAGAAAACTGCAATATATATGTAAAAATCTAGTAGTTCATGGATGAAATAATGATTGCAATATATTGAACTTCATATAAAGACCGTGGTTAGGTTTCATTACCTGTGATTTGAGCACCTTTCTTTTTCTTAAACTAAACAATAATATATATATATATATATATATATTATTTTTAGAAAAAGAATCTCTTGTATAATCAGTTTTTGCACGAGTTTTGAAAGGAAATAGTATAAAATTTGCTTTGAACTTCATCTGCAAATAAGGATTTTACATAATCTTGCTAAAGAAATATTTATTTAGTAAAGTCAAACTAACTTTGCTTTAATTTTTGAACAGATTTGTGTTGTAAAAGATACTCAATACGATAATTAGGGTACTATATATAAAAAAAAAAATCCCATAATTTGGGAATGGTTAATTGATGAGGAATAACTTGTGGAGGATATTAAGGTAGTTAACTTTGGTTATGTTGATTACAAGGAGTAACTTAGAGAGTTTAAAAAATTGCTTTGGCAACAATTTTTTTTCTTTGGCAATATCACCAGTCTTTCTACATAGATGTCCTATTTAGCTATTTTAATTTGAATCTCGATCTTATGGAATTTGTTAATAAATTTAGCAAGTAGGTATTCTCATAATCTCATTAACTTGGCAGAGCATCTAATACCGCTTGTAATTATATAATTCAAAACTTGCACAGTATCCGTTATCAAATCTTAAAACACTTTTTGATATTTAATTACCTAAAATACGTGTGCTGCTCATCCATAGTCCATACCCACCGAAAACACGTAGGGAAGGATATATCCTCTAATTTAACATTTTACAAGAAAATATGAAGCCATATATGTACAGAACTCATTTAGGTATAATTGAGCTTAGTTAGAGTACGCAATTCTTTTTCCGATTATGAACACCAAATTATTTATTGAAGGTTTATACCTCACGCAAGTAAGTTTTCTGTTAAATGCATGTGTCCATGTTGGTATGTTCATACCTAGATCTCTTCCTAATTGGTTAACCAAATTAAGAAAAGATTTCCCTTTTCTGTTTATGATAGCCCCACCCCAACCTCACCCCCCCCCCCCCCCCCCCCCACTTTCTTGCATTCAAATTTCAATATAAATACACCACACAAACTGCCTCAACTCCTCACTACCCAAAAACTCCAATCTCTCAACTTCAAACACCCACCCAAAAATCACTAACCATGCATATCCCAAACCCCATAATAACTATTCTTTTTGTTACATTTTTCTTAATCATTACCGACCAATCATTCGCCACTTCAAACACGTACAATATCCTAGACTTGGGAGCAAAACCTGATGGCAAAACCGACTCAACCTCTTCTTTATTCAAGGCATGGTCCTCAGCTTGTGGTTCAACAAAACCCTCCACAATTTATGTTCCACTAGGCAGATTCTTGATTAAAAGTTTACAGTTTAGAGGTCCATGTAAAAACAAAGCTATAATTATTCGACTCGACGGGACTCTCGTTGCTCCGGACTACAAAGCAATGGGAGACGCTGGAAATTGGCTGCTCTTTGAAGGGGCCGACGGAGTTTCGATTCAAGGAGGCACTCTCGACGGACAAGGTGCCGACTTGTGGGCGTGCAAGAAGTCCGGCAAGAATTGTCCTAGTGGCGCTACGGTAAGTACCATACTTGTCGCAATTATCATAATTGTGTGACACAATTAAATTATGTGTCACAATGTTGTATTGTCATTGTTTTGTATAATTTATTAATCGGTTTTATTTAAGATTATATATGGTGCAATGAACTATGGAGAGCTTGAATTGAATTTTGGGAAGATGGTCTGTGTATAGTTTTTTCATGAACTTGTTGTATGACCATGTGAAATGTTTGAAAGAAATAACTGATCTTTAGGTGATTAACTAATTTTCAGGTTAGTGGGGAAGTGGGCGGGTAACGTTTTTTTTTGTAATTCATATCCTTTTTTTTTTGTTTGCTTTTTGTATAAAATTCTGCAATACTTAGATAAAATGCCATTTAATTATCTTGACCAATTATGAGTCAAGCACGATAATATTCCCAGTACTTGAAATGCGTTGGACTCTTGAACTCTCCTAGCTCAACGGTTCATGAAACTATTAATTTTATTTATTGCTTCCATATACTAGAGTAGTACTATTCATAATTCCCACAAACACTATTCGCCTATATATTGCTGATTTTTTGGTCCATCAGTCTTTAAGATGAAATTATATAAATAACTGTCACGCTCATGGGACATAACATTAGTTGCACAAAAACGGCAGAACTACAACTACAAGAGAAGTTATCCAACATTTTCCTTCCTATCACATTTAGTTCCCTGTTTTCGTCTATTCATTTCTTTTTAAATATACACCGAGACATGAGATATTAATACTAGCTAGATCTAGTAAAATCCAATGTGCTATACTTTGAGAATATGCTGTATTTATTTGGCCGAGATAGTTCATGGATTCTTCTATTAATCACAAAGTCGTTAAATAAGTGTTTTTTTTAATCATGTTTGTATGCAGACACTGGGAATTTCGAATTCGAAAAATGTGGCAATAACTGGGTTGACTTCCCAAAATAGTAAAATGTTCCACATCGTGATCAATGGATGCCAAAATGTGAAATTGCAAGGAGTTAATGTTCGGGCCTCAGGTAACAGCCCAAACACTGATGGATTTCACGTCCAATCGTCAACTGGCGTCACTATCTTGGATTCCAAAATCAGTACGGGTGACGATTGCGTCTCTATTGGGCCAGGTACCAATAACTTATGGATCGAAAATGTCGCTTGCGGCCCAGGCCACGGCATCAGGTAAATTATATAAACTCATTTTTTTTTATTGTACAACTATTTTAAATATTTTTTCTATCTAAAGAGAACTAAGAACTAATGTATTTAATTAATATTGCAGCATTGGAAGCCTAGGCAAGGATTATGAAGAGGCTGGAGTAGAAAATCTAACGGTGAAAAGGGTAACATTTAAGAACACACAAAATGGTTTGAGGATTAAGACATGGGGAAGACCAAGCAAAGGATTCGTTAGAGGTGTTCTCTTTCAACAAGCCACTATGACCAATGTGGAAAATCCAATAGTAATTGACCAAAATTACTGCCCAGATAACAAAAATTGTCCAGGACAGGTACGTAAACAGAATTTTGGACATGTATTATTTATGATTAACCTGATACACTTATTATAAACTCAGTGTGAAAATATAAATTTGAGCTTTTTTTTTTAATTTTATTTGAAAATATAACTGCATTAAATATGACACAAATTGATTATAACTTTTCCCTCACAATTGAACCTAGCTAGTAAAAAAACTTATATAGGATGAGATGAACAATTTTGTGATAAACGATTAATCTCGACCTGATTATACAAGACTCAATCTAATTCATAACACAAAGCATATGTTATACAACATTATTTTAAGAATTTTATGTGATCGTCTTAGGTCTAAGCATATACTTATATCGAGTTTGCTATCCGCAGTTATCAGGAGTGAAAATAAGCGACGTTACGTATGAGGACATTCAGGGCACATCGGCAACAGAAGTTGCTGTGAAATTCGACTGCAGCAAAGCGAATCCGTGCCAAGGTATTAAACTGGAAAATGTTAACCTAAGTTACAGAAATCATCCATCTAAAGCATCTTGTTCGAATGCCGCTGGATCAACTGAAGGCCGGATCGAACCAACAAGCTGTTTGCACTGAGAAATGAATTGCATGACAAGATATGAAAAAGTATAAAGGTCGTCTATCGTTTTGCATTTGATCGCCAGGCCTTGCATATATTACATATTATTTGTTGCATGAAAGTGACCGGTATATTATAAGTCCTCATGTAACACTTCCAATTATTAGATTCAACAGAAATTTTCTTTATTTAATTTAATGTGTTCTATTAATGTATTGGTTCTTGCCAATTTAAATGTGAATCTGATCCCAACTAAGTTAAAGGTAAATAACAAAACTGGTAAAAAAATTACCATAGATTTATTATTATAATTTAGAATGTTGAGTTAAAATGATGACCCGTTCTAGTTATGTGAAATTGCACAATGATGATGCACAAACACATGAATGCCTAGTTAGATATGGACACAACAATACGGATTTTAAAATTTACACTGTACAACAGGTCTATAATATGACTATGTTATATATGATATACATATATATGCATATATTATACTTGATCAAAGATTCAAAATAAAACATAAACATAGTTAGATTGGAAAAAAACTCAGAAAATTCAGTATATGCTCATGTCTCAACTCTCAAGTAGCACACTTTTCCCTCTTGTATTATCGATTAGTAAATGGATAAAAAGTGATAGTTGTTCACATAAATCCACATACAACTTTCAAAATATAAGTTTTCCATATTCTTACATCAACAGTAATTTCGATGATTTTTTTTGTTTTAATGTATATTCGATACAAATCTTTCTGATTTGTTTGACTGACTATGAAAAAGACTTCAATAATTCTATAGTTTTTGACATTACAAGAGTTTCCTTTTCCTCACGACTTTTGAAGAAATGTTTATGCCACTAAACATCAATGCAAAACTTTGGGGCTTTTATTTTGTTGCCCCAATGTTCTTGAGAAACAAGCAGAGTGTTAAGAAATAATAACATGGGCGTTTTTAGATTTAATTTTTTTCTGAGTAAATGAGGGTTATTTAATTATATTCTTTTTTGAATGAGTTTTTAAATTATATTAATGACCGTCATGTAACAAAAGAATATTTTACTTGCATCCAAAGGTGGACAAATTGGAATATTTTAATTTGTTCATTTCTTAAATGAATTGAAACCCTTTCTTTAATTTCAATATACTCTATATCTAGTATGAACTCTCACTTCAATTTTTGTAAGAGTTCAGATTTGATCTGTGATTAGTTTTTTCATTTCGTTGGGACATTTTGATTTAATGAACCTAGCAAGACTCGCGCCTATGTCTTCGGGGCGCCATCAAGTGTTCATTTCTGCGGTTTAAATTGAAATATCTGCACATGGCTAGTGGTTCTCAATTGCCTCATAAGTTAATAGTATTTTATGAGTCTCTTCAGAATTTGTTTATTCTATTTATTGCTAAACCTTCACTGTTGCCATTTTGTGCTTAGAATTGGATTCTTTTTGGTTACTGGGCCGGGAGGAAATTTGACTACTAAGTACCTTTTTTCTGGTAAAGAACAAATCGAATATCCATTAGATAATTTCTTTACGATTTTTAATGCATGCAGTTCGATCGAAGGCATTTCTTCTGCTTCGAAACTTTAGGTTTTGACAAATATAAAGCACGAGCCCTCATGTTCTATAGAGAATACAATACAGCCTAAGGACTATATTTTAAACTAGCTATGATCAATTTCAATTTTATGCTTCAAGATTAATAAAAATCAAGAACATTTCTACAAAGTCAATTCTAACATTCATTAGAGAGACCATGAAAATCTTATAATAATTGGTGCAAAAAATATATTTTACTAAAATCTATTGAGATTTGGGTTGATAACTTGATATAACGAATCATGATCAGATTTGGGTCAGTATAAGTGCATAACAGACCACCTCTTTGGAGGTTTCAGTTTCACTAATGTTAGTGGTTGTTCACGAGATGTATACTAGACATTTTACAATGCATATAACTTAATACCAATTTAATGTTTTCGTAAATTAAAAGTATACATGATTTGATAACTACTAATTTCAACATGACGAAGTGCTAATTGACTTATCACATGATCATGTGTAACTCGATGTTTCCCTAATTTTTCTATGCAAAGTTAATTAAATGGTATTAATTTGCAGAAACGAATAGAATAATGAACTCCATCAAGATTCTGTTGAGGACAAGAATTGATGCAGAAGTCACATGGCTAATAGATTAAAGAATTAAATGCAGAATTCCCTCCTTAATTTTTTTCACCCACTAAATTACATCTCTAGTCTCAAGACTTCATCACATAGACAATATTCGTACATGTTCAAGTACATCTAACTCACTAGGATTCGCGTGTGATGCGCTAGCAAATCACGATCTCGCTGCAGTATATATATTAATCTCACTTCTCATCAAATCTCATCATATTTAAAATCTTTAGCCTTTTCCCTCCATCTCTAATTCCACAAAAATGCCTAAACAATTTTTATCATTTTCTTCTAAAATCGTTCTTATCTTTGTTGCACTACAATTATGTCCTTCAACGGCCTACAACGTCGTAAGTTTTGGTGCTAGAGGGGACGGGAGAACAGACTCAACCTCAGCATTCCTTAACACTTGGCGGGCGGCCTGCAACTCGCGCACGCCCTCTGCAGTCTCCGTCCCTCGTGGCACGTTCTTGGTGAGATCAATATCGTTTATAGGTCCTTGCAAGAACAGGATTCACTTCGAAATTAGTGGAACGATTGTTGCTCCGGACAATTACATTAGTGCTGGAGGTACTGATTTCTGGATCCGATTCTTTAAAGTCAGCAGGTTATCGATCATTGGGGGCACGATTGATGCTAAAGGATCCAAATTGTGGTCGTGTCGAAGGAGTGGAAACAGATGTCCGTTTGGGGCAAGGGTAACATATTACATGCCCAAATTTGCATATAGTTATTATCAAGTAAAGATATAACATTAGTAGTTTTTGAAATACACTCGTTTCTAAGTAGTATTTGTTTTCTTCTAATGTACATCTTGCAGTCGATAGGTTTTGAGTCGTGTAGCGACGTTCTAGTTAGAGGCTTGACGTCGTACAACAGCCAAAGAGTACACATTGCCATCAATCAAAGCAGCAATATGAAAATTCAAAACGTAAAGATCACTGCCCCAAGTAGAAGTCCAAATACAGATGGTATCCACGTTGAGTCGTCAAGGGGCGTTACAATCCTCAATAGCATTATTAAGACCGGAGACGACTGCATATCCGTCGGCCCTGGAACCATGAACATGTGGATGGAGCAAATTGGATGTGGCCCAGGACATGGCATTAGGTACCCTGGTCGCATCATTTTATTTAGTTGTTTATTTATTTATCCAATTTACTACTTCTTCTTGTCTATGTACTAAAAGTCTAAAACCAGCACCAGTTGACACTTCTAATAATATGTCTTGATCACTAGTTTTGATCTATTTCAACGTTCAATATGTTACAGCGTTGGAAGTCTAGGTAACAATTTATATGAAGCTGGAGTTCAGAACGTGACGGTGACAAATTCAGTATTTACAAAGACACAAAACGGTGTTCGGATAAAATCATGGGCCAAGCCTAGCGGAGGATATGCGAAGAACATTGTGTTTAGAAATTTGATAATGAGGAATGTTGCCAATCCCATAATTATTGATCAAAAGTATTGTCCAGATAACAATTGCCCCCATCAGGTACATATAATTCTCATACATCAATATACATTTATTGAATTTATAACGACACTCCCAATTCCCGTCTTATATTTCGAAGCATTCTACAACCTATATGATGAGAAATAGACATATTATCAGAGTTGATTACCACTTCTGATAAATTTTCTAAATTAGTTGCATATCTCTCTTTCACATTGTATTGGTCTTCAATTAATTAAGTTTGAAACTCTTTCCATTTTGCAGAGCTCCGGTGTACGAGTGAGCCAAGTCACATTTAAAAACATAAAGGGCACATCATCTACACAAGCCGCAATGACGTTCAGGTGCAGTTCCACTAATCCATGCAATGGGATCAAACTGCAAGACATTAAGCTCACTTATGTAAATACTCAGAAGAGGACTGCAATTTCATACTGTGAAAATGCCGGTGGATCGAGTACTGGATCCGTCTCTCCAAAGAGTTGTTTATGGAGATGAAGAAAGACGTTTCATCTCCACATTTATACTGGATCCAACGTGTTTTTCTCGAGCGCTGGATCCCCATTGATACCACATTTTTAGACCTTATGGTGATAATTTTGTTACATTGTTTTAAAATTATGATATGTAATAAAATACACCATGTCCCTGTCAAAAAAAAAAAAAAAATATAATACACCATGTAGGATCGACCACATTTTTTGATAAATGAGAAAATTGTGGCCGCAACGTCTCCACGGATTCAATGTGTTAGCTTATTGTTTTCTGAGTACGTATTGAAAGTATTATAGCGCGCACCAGTACTTGAATTAGAGTATACAATTATGTATGACCTATGATAATTTGCTCTGGGACTGGAGCCAAGACTTTCATCAATCATGTTGAAATCTACTACGTTCTTTGAAAACTAGTTTTGCAACTTATGTTATTCATTATATCTCCTCCCCTTCACAAAAGGAGAAAATATATATGGGCTTTAAATTTTCACATGGTATGGTATCAATGCCTAACCCAGATAATATTGGGTTTGTGACCGAACTGACTTAGTATGATTCAATTATCATTATCGCCTACACGCAAGGGAGTAGTGCATCAAAATATCCTACATTAATATGATGTATATGATTTTTTTGTAAATTAATAATCTCTCGTCTGCAGTTATAGAGACTTTTCGACGGGTACGTACATAGAGGAACTTTGAAACACTGCTATTATCGGCAGCTGCAAATTGTACAATGCTGAAAAAATTAAAGAACAAAAAAGATGAGAGAGATGGAAGGGGCAAAATAATAGTGAATGATGTGGAGGGTAGATTTAACATTTAATATGCAAATGCCTCATAAATGGATATTTGGGCATGTAAGATGGCTAGCGACAGAAAATGTTGTTTCTAGAGTAAAATTATTAAATTGTACGTCTAAATTGTCCTTACTTACAAATCTGTCAAAGTTTTAATTTTAGAATTTATCTTTAATATCATTATATTGTACAAGATTCATTAATTATATCAAAAGAACCTCCTTAAGTTATGCTAGTAATTTATTTTTTCCATTACAGTAGCTACAAAACTTGGAAAATATTTTAACAAATTGCTTTTTAAAGGTTGATGCAACCAGCCCACAGTACATCAACAGTAATTTAGTTTAATACATTATGTGAATCTTATCCAAAGTAGGTGTTTTGGTTTTTTGTTCAATTGTTGTAGCTTTATTTTATTTATTTTCAGATTGGAGAGATATTTCTTTTTTACTATATCGTATTCCACAAACAACTTTAAATATATGTAACAATAAAAAGATGTACAATGTTTTAATTTTTAAACACGTAGAATTATAAAAACTTTTTGTTCACCTGGCTTTATTTCCTGTTATTATTTTCAGTATAAGGTATGGCAAGTAAATAAATCTTAACAACCAAATTTCGTTGCCAAGAACAAATTTTTTTTATTGAACTTGATTGAAATTTGAATTATGCTTTTTTATTTGGTAGATATATCAATAAATTACTAAATAATTTATGATGCGATAATTTAAGTGAACAATACAAATAAATATCTCCAAAGGTCCACGTCAACTAAAGTTAGAAAATTATTAAATTAAAAGCTAATACGAACAACCAAATTTCTGTAACAATAAATCCGTTTTTAAACTAAATACACTTATATTAAATCACATTATAATTCAGCAAAAAAAAAAAATCACATTATAGTATGGATTTGGAAAAACAACTTTGATTTGGTGTTTTCCTTTCAAAAACCATTTGACACAATTTCTTTCCAAGTTTAAGGCTCTTATCACATAGAAAGTCAATTACTAACAAAAACTAAGGAGATTTTTCAAGTAACTAATATATATTACATAATTAGAATTTTAACAAATCTTAATGTGAAGGTAATTTTGGCACTTCAAAATTTTTAACAAACCTTAATGTGATGGTAATTTTGGCACTTCAAAGTTTTTGCTATGGAAGCAATATTATGTGCTTTGGCAATATCGCCAGCCATATAAGATACTTGCAACCATTAATGAATGTTTTTCACCATTAAAAATTAAACATGATGTGATAATTACTAATTTCAGCATCAAAGAAGTGTTAATTGACGTACTCCATGATGTCACTTGCATTTTCCTAAATTTTCTTACTAAAATAGGATGATGTTTCCGGAAGCGAACAGAATAATTTACTCCCTCAAGATTCTGTTTCACACAAGATTTGGGTGCACAAATCACATGGTGATGAGACCATAGAATTAAATGCTGAATATCCCTCCCTTTTTTTAACTACTAAATACCATCTATAAGTTCAAATTAAGCCACAAATTAAGCCATACGTTATACGTACACCATCAAGTACGCCACGTGAAATTAACATATAACTCACTAGGATTTGCGTATTATGCGCCAAAATGCATGGTCTCGCTAAAGTATATATAGTGTCACACTATCACTTCTCATTCAATCTTTTCATATTTAAAACATTATTTTCCCTCCATCTCTAAACCTCAAACATGACTAAAGTTCTTTCATTTTCTTGTAAAATCTTTCTCATCTTTGTTGCAATTCATTTATGTCCATCAGCAGCCTACAACGTGGTAGATTTTGGGGCTAAAGGAGACGGGAGAACGGACTCAACCTCAGCATTCCTCAACACTTGGCATGCAGCTTGCAACTCGCGAACGCCAGCTGCAGTTAGCGTTCCTCGTGGCACGTTCTTGGTGAAATCAATCTCTTTTACGGGTCCTTGCAAAAACAAAATTCAGTTCCAAATAAGTGGAACCATTGTAGCTCCAGATAACAACGTTAATGCAATTGGAAACTCTGAGTTTTGGATCCTGTTCTACAAAGTCAGCAGCTTAACAATCACTGGGGGCACGATTGATGCTAAAGGATCCAATTTGTGGTCGTGTCGGAAGAGCGGATACAGTCAATGTCCGTATGGTGCAAGGGTAACATTTTACGTGGCCAAATTTTTGTACAATTATTTGCATATTAAGTATAGGCCTAATATGCAATCTCATTGACAAAGTTAAATATTTTTGGAATGTCTAGTCGCTGGCCTTTGAGTCGTGCAGCAACGTGCTAGTAAGCGGGTTGACATCGTTATACAGCCAGAGAGTGCACATTTCCATCAATCAGAGCAGCAATATGAAGATTCAAAATGTAAAGATCACCGCTCCTAGTGGAAGTCCAAATACGGATGGTATCCACATTGAGTCTTCGAGGGGTGTTACAATCTTCAACAGCATTATTAGGACCGGAGACGACTGCATATCCCTCGGCCCTGGTTGCATGAACATGTGGATAGAGAAAATCGGATGTGGTCCAGGACACGGCATCAGGTACGTACTACTCGTCTCACATCATTTTATTTATTTGAGATAATAATAAAATTCCCCTGTATTACCCGTAATAGCCACAAAACTCTGTTGCTATGCACTAAAACAGTACCAATTTACACATTTTATCTGAGTTCACTGATTATGATTTCTTGTTACAGCATTGGAAGTCTAGGTAACAGTTTAAATGAAGCTGGAGTTCAGAATGTGACAGTGGCAAACTCAGTCTTTACAAAGACAGATAACGGTGTTAGGATCAAATCGTGGGCGAAGCCTAGCGGAGGATATGCGAAGAATCTTATGTTCAGAAATTTGGTAATGAGAAATGTTGCCAACCCCATAATTATTGATCAAAAGTATTGTCCAGACAACAGTTGCCCTCATCAGGTACTTTTTTGTTCTCACACATTACAAATCAAAAGATTCGCAAAATTCGAGGGCATCGGATGTCATTTACCAGGTCTTAAATTGGACTGATGGCACATTGTAGGACTGAAGTCTGACGTTTTTTCATGAAACCACAAAATTTAACACTTGATCAAGTTATAGGACCAATTATGAAAAACATAAATATTATTAGAAACTATGCATATAGTTGATGTTTGAATTCTCTTATTTTTCAGAGCTCTGGAGTAAAAGTGAGCCAAGTAACATACAAAAATATAAAGGGGACATCATCTACACAAGCAGCAATTGCGTTCCACTGCAGTTCGACTAATCCATGCAATGGGATCAAACTGCAAGATATTAAGCTCACTTATGTAAATACTCAGAAGAAGCCAACACTTTCATATTGCGAAAACGCTGGTGGATCAAATTCTGGAGCCGTTTTCCCAAAGAGTTGTTTGTAGCATGGCAAAAAAAAAAAATCATGCATAGTATATAGGTTGTATGTTTTAAAAAAACTTAATGATTTTTTGCAAAAGCACTGCCTTGGTGCTGGCTGAGAATCTATTGCAATGCATCAGCTGGCGCATAAACATTTCATCAATTGTGACAAATTACCCCGAATGCTGAGACATGATTTTGAAGTATATATTGGGAAAATTAAGTATACTTTTTATTTTCAACTTGCAGTCCTGTTTTTTTTCCCTAATTTATGTGGAACCAATCCGAGTCTTATAGTAAGAATCTTGTTACTTACTAATCTATGTTTGGGTTTGTTGTGTAGATATCAAATATCCATGTATGTTATCATACACAATTCACAAATTAATGACAATGTTAGATACGGGTTTGGATTATTCATGTGGGCTGACCCAATTTCGTTAATTCATAGTATCATGCGGCAATCAAACTAGACTAGCGATATTGCCAAAGCAAAAAATGTTGTCCATCTTACTTCATGTTCCAATAGTATACATGCTTCGTCTTTTTTATTATTTAGCTAACTTTTTAATATTTTCAGCAATAGAGATTATCATATTAGATTCTTTTTTCTTTCATTGTTTGATTTACGTATAGCAATAAAGTTACCGTTCAAATAGAAATATACAGAAACATAGATTGCCTATTTCCAAAAATAGTAAAACCTTTATTCTGACGAAATCCGTGCAAATTAAATAACTATGAATAGACTTAAAATTTCAAAGTACGACTACTTCTTCTAGTCTATGATCATCACCATCATATGGTCTCTACGCGTACGTGTCCCACTATGTTTGACGAGTAATTATGGAAGTGTGTGGACTAGATATTCCGTCCACACTAAAAACGACAATGCTAAGAGCCAAATTTCTCCACATGTTCTTTTTCTTTTTGCTAGGATAAGTCCATCCTTTTTGGTATACGTCAATTCAGATATTTTAGTCTAGTCCATCATCCCATAATTTACATTTTAAAAAATTGATATCCGGCGTTACTAACATTATGCACGTACCCCAAACCACCAACACAAACACATACAACTGTAATTTTTTTGACGCAGAACTGAAAATATGAAATCAAAAACGCACAGGAGCTAGTAACAATGACAAAAACTCGAATCCTCCAATATCCCGATGAACTTTAGATTTTATCAATAATAATTAAAAGTTAACTAATACATAATGAAGACGATCTAGAGATAGCTTCACAAATAACTCAAGTAAATTAGTAAACATAATTCTACTTGGAAACAAATTATAAAAGAAGACAAAGTTTTAATTAGAAAGACCTGTAATAGTACTAAAATTCTTACAATACTAAAATCCTAGTTAAAGTAAAATTCTAATAAACTAAACTACGCTATAAAATTATCTTGCTCTGGAACTGCATTAGATGACGTTCTGAACTCGAATATGCATTGCATAGTTGTATTCGAGTAGCTAAATTGTAGAGCACAGAAACGTGTTTGATTTGTTATATTATGGTTCCAAAACACAGCAATGGATCAAAAAGTTATGACGATTTTGTGCAAGCCTCGCTCTATCGCGAAAATTTTCAAAATCGATATCTCGTCCTGCATCATTTTTTTCATTATGTATGCTACACAGGCATATACATACATGTGTATATATAAAGTGCAAAGCCGGTGTAATTCAAAACCTACACGAAACTTCTCGTCGCACTGCATAGTCTCTTTCTGTTTCAAAAACCCGTCAAAATCCCTCTTCTATTATATTATGTCAAGGCGCATTAACTCGCACCCTTTGAGATGATCTGTTTCTTTTTTTAAAAAAAAAAGATTGCCAACTAAATTGACTAAAATACTTTTTTGGAGAAAATGCATAAAATTCTCGTACGTTTATAGAAACTTTTGTGTCATCAAACCCCATTATGCATGTGTTATATTGGAAATCCTACATCAGTACCCCTCTCAATTTATAAAATAAAAACCATTTTTAACATATATATTTGATGTTCTAGCGTTACTTTTTGAGATAGACATATTGTTGTAGAATGTGACATTTTATTTTTATGTTATAAGTATTTTAGTGTACTTTGTATTTCGATATCTTTTTAAAGACATTCAAAAAAAAAAAAAAAACTAATGACCACATTGTGTAATTGCCAAAAAAATGGCGAAGATAAGCAATTTTAACTAATTATTCAAGAAACCTTGTCAAAGTTATCGCGCTGTGTATTCCAAAATAAACAAAAAATAACTGAAAATACTGTATAAGAGATGACTAGCTACCTAAATTATTAGGCAAAAAGAATTGATTGGAACAATTTATGCAATATTAGCTATGAGTATCATATGTACGTACGCAATTATAGATGGTTGAGTGAACATAAATAATTGAAATTTTTAGGAGGCATAAATTTTATCTCTATCTTTTATGACATGCTTTTATATATTGTTTACGTAGTTTTATTTTCATTATTTAACAAGTCTTAGGTATAATTTTGTTACTTTAGGGTTGCCAGTGTAATTTTTTATATTAAAATGTGCTTCTTAGAGGACTTATGTTTTCACGATGATTACTACTTTATTTAAATTAAAAATAACTAATATCAATATTAAGACAGAGAATTCTTTGTGTAGTTTTGCAACCTCTCTCCTAGTCATATTCTCGGCTCTTTCATTGACTCTATATTGAGCATCAAATTTATGATTATTCGCTGATTTACTCCTTTGCGGTTATTATAAAAAAATTGAACTAACTTAAAACTCAATTAATCTATTGTATAATTCGGGGCATACGAGCATTTAATAAGAGTATATTTTCTGAGTGAATTTGAACCTTTCTTCAGTTCAAAATGATAGGAAAATATATCCCATCTTGAAAACGTCAAGAACTCAGTATATCTAAAGATGAGTGCACTAGAAAGTAGAAAAACTGATACATACAATTGGTCAAAATATAGGTATGACGCTTACCTTCTCACTAGATATATCCTTTATTTCAATAGTAGTCAACTTTCAGTCACAACGAGATATTTTTAAAACTAAAGGAAAACATGATAGTACGTAGTACGTTATGTTCATTAATTAGTTATGGATTTGATACGTTATGCAATATAATATTTGATCATTTGACTAATAAACGATTAACCTTTTTTCAGAAATTTCAAAAATTATATGGCTATATATAATCAATTGTATGAAAATATTTCTATTTACGCCACCTTTTCAGAATATCCACAATATTATTATTGCACGGCACAAGCAATCGACAAGTAGAAATTTATGTAGGACTCAATTGGTCATACATAAATGACTAAGAGCTACTTCACAATTTTTGTATAATTTTATCCTCAAACATAACTCCTGGTGAATCTTTCTGGACCTCATCACGATATTTCCCTTGATTTAAGCCAAATAATTTCCACTATATAGTACTGTCCTTTGAAAGTGTACGTTTATTTCTAAATTTGGTTCTCCTTCATTATTCAAGTTGCAGGTGCAATTCCATAATTATTTTATATCAGAATTTCTTAAATATCGTAATATAATGGTGACTATAAATTCTACAAGATTTTCACACACACACACACACACACACACACACACACACACACATATATATATATATATATATATATATATATATATATATATATATGATCTGGGTAGCAATAACATTTTATTGTCATTGTTGCGTAGTGGATCGATATAATAACACTCTTTGGGACGTTTGTTGGGCAGTTGCTTTCAACTGTGCCTAAAATTTAAAACTACATCTTGTCCGAACATTCTTAAGCAAGACGTCTAATGTTGACCCTCGACATTAGTGAAACAAAGACTACTTTGTACTCTGTACGTACTGTAATCATCAGTTGATACACAATCTTTCCGCCCAGCCAGATTATGGAAAGAAAACCTTGCGCACAGACGTATTCCATGTCGGTTGGGTAGTGGTGGAGAGAGGGTGAAGGTGGCGAGGGTGGTGTTTCTTTTAATTAAAATCTTTACATTTCTTTGAATTTTACTTTACATTTAACTTTAATATAATGTTTACTTTATAAGTTACGAAGTGATATTAATGCTTTTATATTTTTAAAACAATTGTATTTTTTTGTTTACTCAGTCTTTAGTAGCTCCGGATAAAAAATAATCCTGGCTATTCCTCTTGTCTAAAAAGTTTCCGTGTGCAACATAAATGCGACAGACCATGTATGTGTTTTTGTCTTTTCGTGTCATTTGTCCCACAGACTTGATCTAAATATATACTTGCGTCTCGCATTTTTCTTCGAACACGTTACGATTCGAAAATTCTCAACTGCATTAATTGAAAATACTCCTTGTGTGTATTCAATTTCTTAATAACTTTTCCATCTTATGTTATAAAATACTTTATATGTCAAATGTTTCCAACTCTACTTAATAGTTAATACAAGTGATGAGCATTAAAATAGTATTTAGTTTCTTTTGGAATTCAAACCTCCGTAAAGTGGGTAACATTAAATCCGTTCTTCTGGCCATAAACTATATATTGTGGCAATCATACTTTTTCGTTTTTTTTTTTTATATAAATGAAATGGAGCCGGGAAGATGTCCCGGGACTTGAATGGATTAAAAATAAAAATAAGAAGATATCAACGACAATTCAAAAAGTTGATCATCGGAATTGAAATGATTTCCGATTACATAAATTATTAAAAATAAAACAACGAAAGACTATGGGTGTGACAACTACCATGTACTCTCAATGTGTTGTTGTCCATAGTTCGTCAAAGCGTCTGCCGCCGTATTTTCTTCCTGAAAAATACTAGAGACTCGAATACTTTTTCGTTTCACCCTTTTTCTAAAATATTACACTTATCATTATTCTGGCACATGCGCAATTGCATTTTAGTTAATTTTCCTCACATACTGGGTAAAATAGCTAAAACAAGTTAACGATAAGATTGTGGACTGGGAAGTTCATAGCGTTCTTCTGAGTGGGTGAGGTGATCAATCACAATAATATATTTATACAACTATTCTTTTACAACTTATCCATACTTTAATTGTTCAAATAACCTCGTTAAAAAATTGATTCTCTTAAAAAACATAAAGTTACTTTTCCCATGTTAATGGTAACATATTTTAAACATTTTAAAAGCTTTATACGACAGTTAAAAGCAACCACCACAATCATAACGTAAAAATAATTTCCCCCAATGGGACCATACCTTATCTTATTGCACGCAGCCTCAAGTCCTTTTATATGTCTGTCCTTTTTTTTGTTCACTTCTGATGTTACATCAATGGCGGCCACTAATTTTGCACCAAACCATTTGCAATTTTTAATTCACCATCAATTAACAAACAATAAAGAAAAGTATCTGGTTACTGTTCCCATAATGAATAATCCACAGTATCAAACAAAAACATAAAAAGCGGAACACAAAAGCCACTCATACTCTATTATTACCAACCAAAAATACTCATTATATTTTTGTTATATTATTATTATTATTATTATTAATTATTATATGCTAAGCAATTTAGATGATTCTGTGCCACATGTGGGTGGTGCAATTTGTCCCTGATTTTATCTTTCTGGTACTCTTAATATCTTAAAAAAATTCAATCTTTAGTCTTGAGGGTTGATCTTGAAGAAAGAAATCTAAAAAAGGGTTTCTTTTTCTCCCTTTTGTTGTCAGCTTGTGCTTTTGCACTGAATTTGATGTTTGAGCTCAAATTTCTTTTGTGAAAAATTGGATCTTTTTGAAGTGGGAGTGATATTATCAAGTTTGAAGTTGTGGGTTTTGCTCTGTTTTCTGTGAATAGGTGGATTCTTGTGAGTTTCTCAGTAAAGTTTTGAGCTTTATCTGTTTGATAATCAAGATTATAATCAGGTACTTCTTTTATTTCTGAATTTTCTCCATCAAGAAACCTGAGATTGTTGTATATATTTGCAAATTCAAGTGGAGAATTATGGATATTGAGATATTTCTATATCTGAAATAGGTGATTTTCAGCTTGGTTGGATGAGTATTGTATGAATGTTTCGTTGAGATTGTAGTTATATAGATACAGTTGATGATGACGAAAAGTGCATTCGATAGTGAAGTTTTAGGAGGTTAATTTAGTTAAGGGATTCTCTGAAGACACTGAAGTATTAGGAGTTTCAAAATCAATTTAAAGGGTTGTGTTTGGAATCTTTGAGATTTCGGTACGATGATGGAGAAGCAAAGCAGTTTCCGGAACCCGAAAATGGAAAAACAGCAGAGTTTTCGCGGTGGGGTAATGGAAAAACAGAAGAGCTTTAGGGGGTTGATGGAGAAGCAAAAAAGCTTTAGGATAGCAATGGAGAGACAGCTGAGCTTTGGCGGAGAGAGGAAAAAGGGAAAGGATTCACCGGGAAAACGAGGGGATTCCCCTCTTCATCTTGCGGGTCGAGCAGGGAATTTGGGGAAGGTGAAAGAAATTTTTCAAAAGTTTGATACTATTACGAATGGGATAAAGGATTTGTTGCTGAAGCAGAACCAAGAAGGGGAGACTCCTTTGTATGTTGCCGCGGAAAATGGGCATACTTTGGTGGTCGGGGAGTTTCTGAAGCATTTAGATGTGGAGACAGCCTCGATTTCTGCTAATAATGGCTTTGATCCATTCCATATTGCTGCAAAGCAAGGGCATCTTGGTGAGTTGCATTATTCGGAATTGGTTTTGTGTTGTTACTTGAACATGCTACAACCTTGCACATTTTCTTTATTTGTTCTATTTCTATGCCTTTTGAATCGTATTGTGTACACAAAGAAATGTTTATGAAGATGTTATGAGGTTGATAGCAGATCGAGAGACACTGCTGTTACCTTAAGCGTCAAGAACTTCGGAGCCAGAGTTTCTCTAGTATAATTACTTAAGATCGTAACCAGCTTTATTTTTTCGTAGCTGATGGCCGATATCAAATGCAAATCGATGTATAGTAATGTCTCGCTGGGTATTTGTGAGTTAGTTTTCTCTTCATAGATTTCTCGTGCTGCTTCGGTGTATAAAGAAATGCTAGATGTCGTATGGATATTCTCTTCATTTAGTGGCATCACTTGCTTTCAGCTTTGGTGATGTTCAACAAGCTCCTAGTACTAGTCAAGTAATGCATTGTCCTATTTCAAATCTGTAGCTTTGCCTTTTCATTTAGATGTCATGCTCTTCACTATACTTAGATCAGTTACTGTATCAGTTCCTGAATGGCTTTTACCACATATTTTGCTGCTTGGGCTGTTTTTGAAGCTTCAGAAAGATCTTGAATTGATTATTACATGCAAAGCCTCTCAGCATAGAAAGCAGAATAAAACTATAGTACTTGCCTATGGTTAGAGGTTGTCCTAGTTTAAGAAATCTTTTGAATCAAATTGACCCTAAGGATGCAAGAACGATTAGCCCGTTGTGTACTTGGATATTTTTTCACTCTTGAGTAGCATGTTTGCTTAATGCAGCCAGCTATCGTGCCCAGTGGCCTAAATTAACACAACTTTCTCAAATGATTAACCTAACCTGTCCAAACGAGGACAGTCATTTTGGTGCCGCTGTCATGACATGAGAGCTGTTATTGCCGTGATCACGTCAACTATCATCCTGCATTTATTTGCTGAATATGGCCTGCTTTACTGTAGTCTCTTTTACCCACTGTGGGGCATGAAAGGAAAACAAATCGTAAAAAGGGCATTGTTACAGCAAAATGAATCTAGGATCATAAAAATATCATGCCTCTTTACTATAACTGTCTGCATTTGAATTCAGCTATCTTCTTACCTCAAAATCTATTAGTTTTCTGCATGGTTAACCATGGTGCAGCATTCATTTTTCATAAGAAGTTCTCATGATTATGTAACACCATCATATCAGCCACTAACTGAGGAAAAAATAAAGATAAAGAAAATACATACGTTTCAACATATGAGAATTCAAGCGGACTGTTGAAGTGATAATTTTGGGATGCCGGTTTCATATTTGTTAGATTCTTCATTCATTTTCATCATACTTCATGTGCCACTTCATTTTTTCCCAGTAATGATGAGCAAGCATAGTGAGTCTTTCAATTTGGTAGAAACTTTTCCATGTAACAGCTCCTTGTATGGCCTCCTTTTTGGTATTCATATCATCACGAGTACATCTTATATAAGTATAGTGCATAATATATCAAAATAAAAAGGGATTGATGGAGTGAATTAAATCTTCTCTTCCGATTCTGAGATGCTAGTTAACCCTTCATATTAATTTTAACAATTTTTAACAAAAAAATGCAGATGTGCTGAAGGAACTGCTGGGCTATTTCCCCAGCCTAGTCATGACCACAGATTCCACCAATTCTACTGCCTTGCATACAGCTGCTGCTCAGGGACACATTGACATAGTAAATTTTCTTTTGGACATTGATTCCAACTTAGCTAAGATTGCTCGAAATAATGGCAAAACGGTGCTTCACACGGCCGCAAGAATGGGGCACTTGGAAGTGGTGAAATCGTTGTTGGACAAAGACCCGACTATTGGGTTTAGGACTGATAGAAAAGGTCAGACAGCGTTGCATATGGCTGTCAAGGGACAGAATGTGGAGATTGTGAGGGAGCTCATAAAGCCTGATGCTTCTGTGCTGCGCTTGGAAGATAACAAGGGAAATACGGCACTGCATATAGCAACTAGAAAAGCCCGAATTCAGGTTGGTTATTTCGAACCTGTTCTCTGTGGTATAGCCTATTAATGGCAGTTTTTGTATTACTTTAAGAAGTTAACCATGGAAATTTTTGAATTACTGGGGTAATCTCTTACATCTGATAAAGTTGCAACACTGTTCAGAGAACTGCAAAAACACCCATGTGAATTACTAGCAATGCGAAGAACAAATGGCATCTTGCCATATGATTCTGTTCACGACAATGAGAGTACTCCTGTAAATAAGAAAAAATAAAATGATTAAAAGAAATAAGCTTTGAGCATTTGATAAAGAAACTCAGGGATGTTCCGCTGAGATTTTTCACATAATATCAACTAATCAAATCTGTAAAACCAACCAAACATATTAGAGGGTGTCATTTTAGCTCCCCTAATAATATTCTTATCTATCAGATAAATATACAAAAAGACCAATAAGTCTGAACAAGAGAGAAAAAAGAAAGCAGTATTTTATTCTCTGCTTCTGTACCTTCCACTTTAGATTCTGACAATTTAGAGGAGGGGAGTCCTTGGGGCTCTTGGAAGAAATTTATAACTTCTACCTTTTTAATTAGACATGTAAATTAGATTCCGCCTAATACTAATATGGGTCATCTCAAGTTATAGTTTCTCAAAGTTTGTAACCTTCGTTTATTGAAGGCTAGGCATCAACAGTTCGTTTGGAGGCTGCTCCTCATAATACATCTTGTATTTGTCTTGCAACTTTGCTTATGTCAATAAAAGTTCAACTTTAAGAAACAAAAAAAAGTTACTAGATGGTCGAGATTTCAGCTTCTTATTCAGGAAAACAGCCTATTCCCTCATCGAAATCCCAGCTCTCACTATATTTTCCAAGTGACAGTGAGCATAACAACAAAAAAGAAAATTTGGTATCTTCTTGACCTTCTGATTCCAGCGGAAATGGACTTCAACATCAGTGAACTTTAAAAAAGCTTGACTGCCTAGTAGATAGCTGTTTTGGCATCTCTAAGCAGATCCTAACTGCTATTGTTCAACTTTATTTTAGCAAGTCCCTAAAACCAATGAAACATTCTTGGTTTCGCGAGCATAGTCAGTATTGTAGCATAACAATCTTTGCATAGTTGGTGAATTTCTAGATGACAAAGTTCAACTAAACTGATATTACTACTTTGATATGATATCGAAGTAAATAAACTAATCTTTGGGTTCCTTGTCATGACAGATTGTGCAGTGCCTTATCTCCACCGAGGGTATTGATGTTAATGCAACAAATAGTTCTGGAGAGACACCTCTAGCTATCGCAGAAAAGTTTGGAACACCAGAACTAGTTACTATTCTAAAGGAAGCAGGGGCAGTTCATTCTAAAGATCATGGAAAACCCCAAAGCGCGGCAAAGCAACTCAAGCAGACGGTTAGTGATATAAAGCATGACGTCCAATCCCAACTCCAACAAAGTCGTCAAACAGGCTTCCGTGTCCGAAAAATTGCCAAAAAGGTGAAAAAACTTCACATCGAGGGCCTTAACAACGCCATCAACTCTGCCACTGTTGTTGCCGTCCTTATCGCAACTGTTGCTTTCGCCGCCATTTTCACCGTCCCTGGTCAATATGTCGAGGAGAAAACTGACGGGTCCTCTTTGGGACAAGCCCACATCGCAAAAAACACAGCTTTCATAATATTCTTTTTGTCCGACAGTATCGCCTTATTCATCTCCCTAGCTGTTGTCGTGGTCCAGACATCCGTGGTCGTGATCGAACACAAGGCGAAGACACAACTGATGTTTGTAATAAACAAGCTCATGTGGTTAGCTTGTCTTTGTATTTCACTTGCCTTTATTTCTCTAACGTATATTGTCGTTGGATCTCACGAAAGGTGGCTTGCAATATTTACTACTGTGATCGGTAGTACGATAATGATTACAACAATTGGGTCTATGTGCTTTTGTGTTGTTCGACATAGGATGGAAGATTCGAGGATGAGGAGTATAGGGAGGGCCGGGACACTTTCTCGTTCCTTTTCCATGTCTATGGCGTCAGATAGGGAAATGTATAGTGAAAGATACAAGAGGATGTATGCCGTTTAAGATACAAGAATGTCGGGTTTTCTTCCCGACAACTTGATATTTGCTACGAATCTATTTTTCGCATCGCAGGCAAGATATTCGCTGACACTGCGCTAATACGGAGATTTCGTGGAGGTGTTATTAGTGTTACTTCTTATTATCTATGTAAAGCCTATATGAGGGTAATAGATTATCATTTATGAATCAGTTAATCAGGGAGTGTTGATAGGTGAAATTTGTAAGTGATGCTACTTATGTTTGGGTATTAAAATATATAAGTTGAAATATCCAGTCTTTATCTCATCTGTTGCTTCTGGAGTTGAGAATGGTTGTTGTTCTGCAATGAAGTATCAAGATTTTGGTCATATATAGTTGCATAATGGTTTGAATACATAATGCATTTTGGTTGATTATGATTGCGGAAAAGATCAGATATTGGATCATGCAGATAGTGAATTCAATTTCCATATCAAAGAACTTGGGTTCAAATATTCTACGTTTTGACATATATCAAGTGTCGTCTCTTTAATTATAAACTGTAATCTTGGACATAAGAACATCATTCCATTTCCCTACTCATTAGCATCATTACTTATAAAAAGAATTAAAATATACTTGGTAGCATCTTTATCCCTATGTGGTTGGCATAAAAATTTTAACTGTGTTTTTTGAGTTGGTAAAAATTTGACCTATATCGACATTGTAGAACGGAGAATTTGGTGGTCACCTAATATAAAATAATACAGTTATTTCTTCAGAGGGTTATAAACTTTTTGTAGACTTGTGACTTGTCTAAGGAACTAGTTTGCTAATGTTCTTGTTTGCCAGATTTGGTCCCAAATTTAGCCAGTAGTAATATATCTGGGTTACCCTCTAAAATTAACAATATGCAAATAATTCAAAGATACATATATTTGGGTTACCCTCTAAAACTGAAGCAACCCAACCAAAATAACTTGTCTTTTTAGTGGTCTGGGCCAAGTTTGGGCTGAATGGGTTTTTTTCGCATTCCTTAGACGATTACACTAGAAGAAGGACATAATTAATTTCTAAGTTTTTTTTAGTTATTTCAGTTTGAATCTTAAATTTCTAAAATATTTGTGATTAGGGATTTATTATTATTATTATTATTATTATTATTATTATTATTATTATTATTATTATTATTATTATTATTATTATTTCATTTTTATTATTTCTTGGGGGTAAATGCCAAATGATAAGATTAAAACAAGTTATAATCGTTAATTTAATCTTATAATTAACTAATTTATTCAGTTAATTAAACAGTATTGAATTCTTGCCGGTGAAACAATAAGTAATGAGTTTTAAAGTTACTTGATATAACGCAAAATCTCTTATTTGGTCCCTGATGTCTCAGTTCTTTTGCAACCACTCTTTTTTTTTTTTTTTTTTTCTGTTGATAAAAGTGGTACTCCGCCTTAGTAGTTAAGGTGATTGTTCAACTACTGAAAGATCATGCATAATCGCTGGATAATTTTCATGTCTAAATCCCTTCCGCATTTTTTGCTAAGAAATGAGTTACTTCGATTGCTTTACACTGTATAAGTTGAGTAATGATATTAAGATTTCAAGTCTTTTTTTAAACATCATGTGATATGGATCAACTTATGAGAGGTATTTACCATTTGTTGAATTTCGTTTGTAATTTCTGGTGCCATAAATTGAAGTACTTGTAACTTTTAGTTTTATCTTTAGGCAGATTCTTGTATTCAGTTGCAACAAATCCACTTCCTGTTTCTTTTTTAATTGTGGAATGTTACGGCTGTCTCTTAAAATTAATTTCTATCACACCAATTTTCGATGTAGACCATGTCAAGGGAATATGCTACAAACAAGAAACCTACTACACTTGTGTGCTATTAAAGAATTTGTGCAAGAATTTATCGACAAAGCCGCACAACTATCGATGCATGAAATAGACTGACGCAGGTAAGGCATTAAAAGAGTGAGTTAATTTCATTTCTCAGTGACCCAAATATATATATATATATATATATATATATATATATATATATATATATATATATATATATATATATATATATATATATATATATATCTACTATTAATTTGAATAAAAAAGATTCAATCAAGTTAAATGTCTTTGTTGATCTATTTGTTGTGCAGTTTTTCTTTTTTTTTTCTTTTTTTTTTTTTAATTTGAATACTATAAATCAAAATATAAAGTTTGTACAGTAATTTGTCCTAGATATCCCTCATCACAAAATCGACCAGAGGGGATGTCAATGACAGTTAGTGTTTAGCCGAATTAGACAAAACAGCCATTGTTGTGCAGTTGCTTGCAAGGACTACAACTTTTGAAATAATAGTGAAACTTGTGTAAAGTTACATGTTAAAGTGGAAAAATTTAGTAAAAGTATAGAACGAAATTTTTATAACTTCCAGGTTTATCATGTACGTGAGATTCGCACCATGTATATATATCGGAAATGACATCGCTATACGTAATGTCACCATCCAAGACTAGTACAGAAACATGAGGAATAAACTAATGCGCGCACTTGTGACATGTAGGGTTACAACGGAATCATGAGATGTGTACGTAGTACCAAATTGATATAGCCATATACTACTTAATAATGCCAAAAAAAAATCTTCATTTCATGTCTACCTTCCACCAATATATTATTTTTTCAGCAAGTGACAATTTGTCTGGGGGATGAAAAATTTAGGGTATTAATTAGTTGATTGATCATCCTATGAGATTTTTTCATAATTATATGAATTCCATCACTTGTTGGATGGCTGAATTTTGCATGGTTTGCACTTGTAGTTCCCAAATCTTGATTTTGTGGGAATTATTCAACATGAGCCATATACATTATTCATCAGCTTCTCCGTCTGATTATATTATTATACCATGTACACTGCATGGTTAAGACTTATAAGTAGTAAATTTGAATATTAAAATGTTTCTTACAAATAATGCAAGGGTACGTGCTTTGGCAATTAACTTATTGAGACTTATTTGCAGGAAGATCCTTACCCTTGATAATGGTGGAGAACCATGCATATCTTATCAAATCGATCTAATATACACATGCATTATCTAATAATAGGTTTTTCCTTTAGTTGAATAATAATTTTCCCATATCACCCGTATCGTTATTTTTCAAAGTATGTGGAGCCAAACTAGAGCAACTTGATTTTTGAAATTATGCCTGAATTGAATTATAATTTTTTAGGGACCCACAGTCCAATATTAAGGCTAACAACAACAGGAAAAAATGGCCACTGAGTGTTTAACCTGCGGGTATTATTTTTTTCTAAATTTCCACTAAAGAGTAGTGTGGACAAGGATACAAGGTCTGGTTACGAACAATAGTTGTCAAAGTTATTGACTCTTCGTGGCGGCTAATATCTGTTTAATTATATGCTATGATGCACCGACACTTCGAAAATTTATTTTATGCTGTGTTTGACACCTCGACACGACAACACCTCGACACTCCTCCGACAATTTTCCAGCACGCCATGTGGCGTGTCTTAATAAAAATAAAAGAAAAAGAAAAGGGACACCGTGTCGGACATGTTTTAAGGACGTGTTCGACACGCCTTGACACTTTTTGAGCTGATTTTGTAGTTTTTAATTTTTATTTATGGTTAAAATTTAGCTTTCTTAAAATATATAGATAAAGATATTAGAAGAATCAAACATTAAACTTTAAAAGTTAAATAATTAAGTAGCAAAAATGCATAAGTAATAACTTTTTTCCCAATCAAATCTCACGAATAAGCCTACTACATTTCTCTTTGCGCAAACAATAAGGACGAACAAAAAAATATTTGTTCTTTCTTCGAGGCGTGACACTAATATCCTATTTAAAGATTTTATTTGAGTATTGTATAACACTTTGTTTTGTCATTTGATTTGTGTATATGCCTTTGTATCTAATGCTTGGAATCTATGACTTATACTTTAATGACTATTTTATTTGAAATTGTAGTAGTTGATTACTTGGTTTGGAGTGTAATTACTTTTGATTTGATTCTATATTTGAACGTAATAATATTATTTGTGCAGATTAAGATGATGTCTTCTATATTTTAATATAAAAATACAGCCGTGTCGCGACCGTGTCGTGTCTTGTAATTTTAAAAAATCTGTGTCGCCGTGTCCGTATCGTGTCGTGTCCGTGTCCGTGTCCGTGTCCGTTCCGTGCATTATAGATTATATGTCTACGCGTGCAACTTGTAGAGAAAGATATTTTCAGATATACGATTGATTAGTATAATAAATTAAACATCTAACTCTGTTTTGATTAGTATAATAAGTTAAACATCTGAATCCAAATCGTCAGTACATTTAATTTTATGTTATTACCATTAAAAATAACAAATGTGTTTTTCAAACGGCCAAACGGATTGGATCTAGATCGAATTCAGACTGCCATTGTGTTTTAATATTTGTAATTTTGAAACTGACAAATAATTCAGTAATTTATTATTGCTTAAAAACTACAATATTAAATACCTCGTTGCCTCGTTCGAATAACGCTTATATGCTTCCAGCAAAATTGTTACTATTCCCATCCCCAAGCCTTCTTTTTTTCTTTATGTGTAGACATTTAAATTGATATACTATTTGCTCTTGAGCATGAATTGAGAATTTTTCGTAACTCGCCTTAAATTTGAAAACATTACGTACATTAAATCAAGTACCTGTAAAAAATTCCAATTTCTTTTTCGAAAAAAAAAAATAAGAAAACAGCCGTTAATCATAATCATTTCAATGTCTATAAAATACCTTTAACTATCTTAATATGGACCCCCAACTCCAGTTCTTTTGCTTCCAGCTTGCAGCCGTTTCTCAAAGAAGCAGTAGTAGATATTGAATTAAAACGATTTTTGAGGGAAAATGTTGGAGATTAGTACAAAAAAAAAAATCAATCTTCTCTACAAGTTTGAGCTTTTAAAGAGAACATCAACTCAATATGGTATTATAGTTTAGGAAAGAGGAGGTCATGGATTCAAATTCCACCACCACCCGCTAATCAAAAAAAATGGCACGTGGTAGAAAAAACTTAAACGTGCAAGTCAATAGAAACTGCATAAAACCCTTGTGGTTTAAAACCTACACAAAAACTCGCTCGTAATGTAATGTGATAATTGCTAGAACTCCTTCGTAAAGCAATTGTAACTCTCATCTCTATTTTTTCCTTTTTACTTTTTGGTAATTTCCACAAGTGGCCCTGGTTCAAGAACTTCTGTCCATATCATTTCTCCTCATTATTAATTTCATGGATAAGGTTGGAAGGTCTGATTGATTGTCGAAGTTATTAGGACATGCAAAATTTTGTCTTTTTAAATCATCTTCACACAATAATAGAGTAGTCACCCTTTTTCTTAATCATATGATATAAAAGTCTTGAGATTGGCTCACTATTTAGTATTACAAAAGCTAGTCTCCTTTTTAGGTTCATTCTCTTCTTAGACGTAGAAGTTTTGTGTATAGCTTTATTTCTCTTTTGTTGAAGATATAAAACTAATTTGACATTGTTTTGAGTGGAAAGGTAGTCGGAGCAGATAGACCGCCGGTATTACATTGTTTTGAAATTACCGTATTGTTAGCGGTTTTCTTTCGTAATTTTATCCACTCCTATGACATTTTCTTTGTCCATTTAAAAAAAAAAAAGGAAAAACTTATCGCCAATCATATGAATTAATAGAAGCGCTCATATTTCCTTCTAAAAGATTTTATTAGCGGAGATGTTTACAAACAATAGTCCAAATTATTTCCAAACAACATGGAATAATTTTTTTTAGAAAAGGTCCAAAATGCCCTTAGCAAAGTATTTCTCAAGCAACTTGGTATAATTTTCAACATAAAGGTCCACAACGCCTTGGCAAAATGTTTCAAATGAAAATAATTGTCACACTACGATAAAAGAAATTAAAGGAATCGTCAACGTCAATTTCATCTAATGATTTCGTACTTGCACACATTAAATCGTGTATCTACTTATTTAAAAAAAAAAAAAAAAACATGTATCTACTGAAAGTAATTGATCCAACAATATGAAATCCAAGGAAAATCATTGTCCTCGTCAACGCGTCAATTCATGTTCCACTATATACATATATTTTTCCAACGTGCAACATATCCCACTGAAATTTCACACAATTATTTTTTGACGCGCGTGATTTAAAGGCATCAATGTATCTTTCTTATGCAAATATAGAAATAAATAAATCACTCTCTATAATCGACGTCTTTTAAACATATCTAAGCCGTAAAAACAAAATAAAATTGGGAGCAAACAAACTCACTCCGTTTGCTCTCTCCTCACGTGAACAGAAAGTGCGGGGAAAAAGTTTAAAAAACTCTCAGTTTTGACAAAGAGTTCAAAAAGATGGAGAATATTAAATTATCTTCAATGTGGAAGGTAGTACAACCAGCTTTTTTACTTCTCAATAATTGTAAAATCTAAATCAGCTGACGTTTGTTAATGGAAATGCACACATTCATTTATGAAATATATTAGCTAGTCAATAATCAATATGAAATTTCGCCTTCATTTTGTCAATTTCAATATTTTTGGCTAAAACAAATATGGATTAGGACTCATGATCGAGACAAATTAAGAAAGTTGGTTGCTGTCAAGTCTTTTAGATAATCTGTTAAATTTCTGTCGTATGTCATTTATGTCTCGGAAAGCGAAGGAAAAGTCTTGCATGCCCTTAATGTTAGGAAACATCACCCTCACATGTGGTGGGGCCCACACTGACATGGGACCCACCACATGTGAGGGGTTGTATCCTAACATTGAGGGCAGACAAGACCTTTACGAAAGGGAGATAGAGAGATAGTGATGGTTTTGTCTCTTCTCTATTTTTCTTTCTTCACGTGGGAAAGATATAATTGTTTGAGAAAAAAACAAAGACCAACTATTTATATACATATCAAATGACGATAATATAATTTAATAAAATCTAGCCAACATATAAAAATAATGAGATATTAGTTTTCAACTCCTCAATATTTGTTCAAATTACAAAAAAAAAAAGCCAACTCATGTATAGGGGATGTTTCTGTAGTTACATCAAACTTTAGGAGTATAACGTAATTATTCCAATAATAATTGATCGAATTTTTTCGCTGAAGGAAATATTTCACCAGCAACTTTTTTTTGCCAAAAGTTCCCGTATATAGCAGGAAGAATCCATTTTTTTTTTTTATGAAAGGGGAGAATCCATTTTGGATTGGTCGTGTGAAAGTTTACATAATCATAAGGAGTTAGCTTTTTATGGGGCGAATGCGACTGAATTAGAATGTAGCGAGATACTAATAAAATTAAAATACAATTTTTTGAAATTTTAAAATTAACCTATCCATTATATGGGGATATAGTGTATACAGATTGATGAAATGAAAAAAAAAAAAAAAAAAAAAAAAAAAAAAAAAAGGCCAAAAGTTGAACGTTAATCCTCAGTCCCCTTTCCCTTCGGAAAATCTAAGATATATATTACTAAATATACTTTTCTTCTTCAATTTTAATTGATAAATAATCAGACTATAGTTTTAAAAAGATTTGAAACTAGTAAATTTGTCTTTTATTTTCTAATTTGAAATTAAAAACATAATTGATAAGATAAGAAAAGGAGAGTTTAGCTTCTTCATAACTTCAAATTGTAATCTTAAAATAAATTCACTCTTAAATCTAACAATTATAACTTTTTAGTATTATTCTTTATGAGACTTCAGTAAAATTACTGTGTGGTGTCAATTTCGAGTTTGCATAAAAACCTTTATTTAAGATTTAATTGAGCTTTTAAAAGAATCATACAAGCTTTGTGTATTGTTACATGGACATTGAAACTTAATAAATTTATCAAATTAATACACGGCTTTTGTAAAAGAAATTATTTGTCTATATCTATTTCATAATAATAATAAAAAAAAATAATTGGTCTATTCAAAAGTCAAATTAAATGAAAGAAAGGCAAATTAGAAGGTCATTATATAAAATGTCATATCATTACATATTTTTAATGATTGGACCTAATTGTATTGTTTGAGTAAATTTGAGGGAATATCTCTTTACCTTTTCATTTAGTACAAGAGATTTACAAATCACAAGAAGTGTAATTGTAAGTACCCCTGTATTTTTTCCACTATTTTTGTCAATCAGACTTAAATGCAATGGATAATCGTAAACGTGGAAGATCTATAGAATTTTCCGGTAAAACGTTGAATCATGTCGTCAATGTTGAATCAGTGATTGCATATAATTCAACCTTTGAAATGCTCGAAGAGACATAAAGAACTAAAAATGCTGTTCCGCAGCGTGCTTACAGTAACTTAGGGTCTGTCATACAAAATCCATCATTAAAACATCATAGGTCAGCTTTTATCCCCAATCATTCAGCAATAATTTGCTCGAATCTATTATTTAGCACATGTACTTAAAAACAATATGTAACAAATTCCAACTAATACAAAAAATGCATAGAACTGCTTGAGGAATATGCAATATTAAAGACCCTTATTATTTACTGTCTCCCCAATTTACTAACTTTAGTTCTTACATGACTTGGTTAATTATTTTTTTATTTTTTTGAACAAGACCTAGAGGTTAATTATTATGTACATTATATATAAAGTTTATAACGATGTTTAAAAGGCTGATAAATCTCAAATTGTAGTCCAAAAACTTTAGAGGTGTAGTAAAATTGGTCTTTCAAATATATATCATATGGAATTTTATTTTCTACCAAAACTTGACAATACTCGAATATTTAATGCAATGAAGTGTGTGTGTGTGTATAATATACAAAATTCGCCCAGTTAAAGTAAAACTTAATTAGTAGTAAAAGTTGACTCTGTAGTATTTGGCATGTTGTAGTCTAGATTCTAGAACGAATCAAAACATATCTCGATGTCTTATTTCATTTTAAATACATTTGACTGCGTTACTTATTTATACGCATATAAACTTTTTGTATATAAATAGCATGAAAATTTCATTCAAGTAATGAAAATGTATAAATGCGCTGGATATGATGTCACTTAATTGAATAATAATTCGATCTGTCGTTCACTCCCGCGTACTACTAAGCACGGATATAAAATATAAATTAAGAACTAATGTGTTCAAAGAAGAAAGGGATAATATCAGTGACACCCCCTGAGGTTTGGTGTAATATCACTCACACCCCCTGAGGTTTGAATAATATCAGTGACACCCCCTGAGGTTTGATTTCTAGGGGTGTCACTTTTAAAAGGACAATTGTACCCTTTAATTTAATATTACCAAATACTCTTCAATAATTAAAAGACACAAGTACCATTTATAGTTCAAATAATAAAATCAAATTAGAATATAATAAATTAAAACAATTCATATATATAATTATAAGAAGGAAAAAAAAGGACCCACCCGCCCTACCAAGATATTTCTGCCTATTTATTTCTATATATGAACATCAATATATGTAATGATATATGTTAATTACAGACACAAAGATAAAAATAATTCTAACTAAAACTTTTGAGGCTTGTAAACTAAGATTTTAAATAAAATCCAGCAATAAATCGCAACTGATGAAAAATCGTATTCTCTTCAAAATTCAATACAAAATCCTCTCTTAGATAAAAGGATAAAAAAAAGCAGTAAGTATTTCTCTATCTTTAGAAAAGGAAAAAAAGGTAAGTAATCAAAAGTTTTCATGTAGTTTATAGTCTAAAAACTATCTTCAATCAAGAGGTATTTAAATAGTATAGCGTACAAAAAAAATATTTATAGAAAAAAATATTTATATATTTTAATTTATGCAAGATGACCAACTATATTCTTTTTTGATTTTATTATTTGAACAATAAAGGATACATGTGTCTTTTATTTTTTAGAAGTTTTAGCTAATATTAAACTAATGGGTACAAGTGTCATTTCAAAAGTGACACCCCCCTGAAAATCAAACCTCAGGGGGTATCACTGATATTAATCAAACCTCAGGGGGTGTGAGTGATATTACACCAAACCTCAGGGGGTGTCACTGATATTATCCCTCAAAGAAACTATCCTAAATAAATAAGTCGGTTTAGATTTATAAGTGAGAACACATATTTTACAATTCTTGGGTCGTATCGGGCACAAGGTGTATTCTTAGACGACCGCCCTTGTAACCAATGTCATTAGTTTTTTCTAGATTATTAAGAAACTCTAATAACAAAATTTACCACTGTATGTTTAATTTTCTCAACACATCAAAAGTCAAGCTCTAATAGTTCTTCGTAAGACCTTAATCTACCACTTACAATTTCTAAATTCTTTAGCTGTTTACGAGTCAATATATAGCTTAACGCAATATTGTGCAAGAAGATGGAGTTTCGCATATAAGTACTCAATATTCTTCTTCTAAATGACTCGATGCATTGACTTCTAAAATATTAGTCACGTTATCATATTTCGAGATTTCAGCTCAATCTGCCAAGCAAAATTTCAACTTTTGTTGCCTATAATATAAAATTAGGTAATTAATTATGATACATATCAAAATGAGAGTGAATGAAACCTGATGGATTTAACATAATTTCTCACGTCCCTCATCTAAATAAGGGATAAATGTAGCTCCGCTCCTTAAAATTGCTTGGTATTATTCATATTGTGTTGGTATTAACTATCCATTACAATACTTGAAGCATTCCGATTTGAGAGTTTTTAATCCATACAACTTGTTTCAAACACTTGCATCTCCACTGTATACATATTGTAATTTTTTATTCAAAGTCTCTTTCGGTACCAAATTATTCTTGACAAAAACTGATTAAAAGTCATAATAATTTGCGGATTATAATATGACCAACTACAGCTTTGTTATTCTCTAATTGACCATGGATCAAAGCTTTGATCATAGTCAAAGTCTCAAATTTAGTTTTTGTTTATGGCGCATAACAAAAACGTTAAATAGATACACAAACATATAATCGATGAGAAAAACGGGTATCCACATATATAGTTTGAAACAAAATTTCGATTTTGTTACTAAATGATCCAGCGATACAAATAACAATAATATCTGAATTTTTTTGCAGTACTCATTTGTAACTTAATTCGAAAAGAACTAACTCTGACAGAATTTTAGAAATTTTGAATATCCTAAATAAAGCGACATAAAAATGTTTTAATATAGTGGACCTATGACCGATTTTGGGTCTGAAATCGACGAGGTCAGGGTTTCACCCTTGAACCAAGTGTAGAGTGCGTCAAAACGTTTGCTTCGATAAATTATGGCCAAAAGATATGGTGTTTTTCGTGAAAGTCTTTTTCTATTGCAAAAATCTCCACAATTTGAAATATCTTGACCTACATCAATTTTGATCCACTCAACATATTATTAATATCTGTTCACTATATTTCGAAATCTTTTTCAATATGTTTCACAAGATTCGCAAAATAGTGTTGTAATGCTCGTGTAAAGTATTTTAATGTTTAGTTTCTAGGTAGTTAAATATGAATTTGGTAGTTTTACGAAAACGTCTAGAAACTTTGATTCATGGACCTGGTTAACATAGTTTCTCACATCTGAAGTAATGCAAAAGGAAGCATTTCTTCAGTTTTTTTTTTTTTTTTTTTCAAAAAAACAAAAACAAAATAACACAAGAGAACCATGTTCGGCCCTGCGTATAAGCTCATATTTACGTCAAAGACCCTGACAGGATGGAGCAGTTGGCGGTACGAATAAGCCCATGTGCCAAGTTGGTGGCGGCTATAGTACTTGCTCCAATTTCTGTATCATATGTTTGTAAGTTTCTGTCTCGACCGCAGATTCACGTTTGAAATTTTAGACGCTCTTATTTCATATTATCTTCAAAGTTTTTAGTAGTACTAAAATTATTAAGTCGATCGTTGGGGAAATATCAAAATAGACAATAGCTGTCAGTTTTGGTCACGTACTTAAGTCCAAACTATTGTAATTTTTTTATGCACAGTACAGATAAGTATCCTGACTCGTCAACAAGATGTACATGATCAGTCAAATTTTTTCCTATATATACGCATAAACTTAGAATGCTAAGATCATCCGACAAGAAATACTACGACAATAGTAGATAGAGAGTGGAGCAATTAAATCATGGGTTCCTCCACACTCAAAGCAATATGTTTTTTAGTTTTTATCCTAGTTGGTTCAACTTCAGCCCAAAATCGGAGATGCCCTTTCGATCTTATGTACCATTTCGGAGATGGTGTTTTTGACACTGGCAATGCAATTGCAACCATGCCATTTGGTCCAACACTTCCAGCTGCACGTTTGCCTTATGGTGAAACTTATCAAAATAGACCTAACGGTCGTTGGTCTGATGGTCTTACCGACATAGATTATGGAGGTATAACTAGCATGTAACATTAATAATTGTCTTAATTTTCACTCAATAGTTATAAAAGTTGTATCGATCGTGACCAGATTTTGTAATTTGCAGCACGAGGTATCGGCTTTCCAAGTATTATGTCTTACTTGGAAGGAGATGCTGAAAAATACAATGCGATCATGTTCGCTGTAGCGAGAAGTCCGGTGCTAGATCGTGATTTTTTTACGGCTAGAAGAATTAGAATTCCACCGTATGCTGCTTCTCTCAACATCCAAATGAGTTGGTTCAAGAAATACCTTACCAAAATTTGCTTTACGCCTGAAGGTACGCAGTTTAATATATTGAACTTTTTTATCCTTAATTCATAACTTAGTACATTAATTTATTTCATTATATATCATACACATGTCACATGTATCTTATTAATTTCTTATTTATCAGATTGTACCGATAAGCTTTCCAATTCCATTATCGTTCTTGGTGATGTGGAAGCCAATGATATCACCTACGGATTGATCCAAGGCAAATCTTACGATGAAGTACACACTTACGTGAAATATGTTACCGAGGCCCAAATCAAAGCTACAAGAGTAAATTACTGGCATTATTATTAGATTTATATATTGTCCAATTTTGACTAGTGTTGTCAATGTTAACTTACTTATTCATAATTCGACAGGAGTTAATTAGCTTGGGCGCCACACGAATTATTATTCCAGGAAACGCTCCCATTGGATGCTACCCATTTATTCTAACTGAATTAGCTACCAATAATACCAGTGCTTATGATGAAGTTGGGTGTTTGAGGGCTGTTAATGATCTCATGATTTACAAAAACAATGATCTCAGAGTAGCTATCAGTGATCTTGTGGAAGAAAATCCTGACATCTTCATATGGTATGCGGATTTTTACACTACGGAATATGCAATGCTCCGCAATCAGTCCATCAACGGTAAGTATTTGTTGTCGTTGGAGAATGTATATAGATTAATAGATATCAATTATTTCTATAAGCTTGTGTTTACAAAACGATCATTCAATATGGTTTCAGAACCATCAGACCGATGAAAAAGTTTTAAGTGTGAATCCTACAAGTCAGAAAATGTCATGTGTCTGACAGTTTACACGTGATAGGGCGTGTTGGATAATACACATAAATTAATAAATGTCAATCTTGACAGCCAATTAGATGTTTCACAAGTCTATCGCCCTAAATATCTAAATGTTTTTCTAACCAATATATTTATATTTTTCTGTAGGACCTAATAAAAACTTGACACTACAAACATGTTGTGGAGAAGGAGGTAAATACAATTACAACAGCAGAAGATTTTGTGGAGCCCCGGGAGTGGAAAGTTGTGCTGACCCGACCCAATACTTTTTCTGGGATGGCATTCACCTGACCCAAGAGGCTAACAGACGTCTGTCACTAGTTCTCTCAAGTGGTTCACTTGCTCTGTTTAACTGCACCGTGCCAGCATTGACAGAGACTTGGAATTACATGTAACAAAATTGTCATGACAAGCTTTGTGTACCAATAAATCATCTAGTGAGCATGGTTTGTGTTGTGTTATTTTCAGTTATTTTATTCTGAGGTAAGGTCTATGTCCCCCTCAATTCTACGTTTTTCCACGGTCAATAAATTGATAAAATCCCGGGCTAATTAAATGACGTCCGGTGGATTTTATTAAAAATAACAAAAAATAAAAGATCTTTTGTTTAGTTTCTCTCTGTTTATTAGAGTTTTTTTTTTTTACTTAAGTTCGTTGTCACAATTTGTCTTCTTTTTAATAAACCAAATTAGTTAACATCGTGTGTATATGACCTATTAGCTTAGAAATAGGTGTTTATAATATTTAAAGAACTCAAGATTGTGCTTTGTTCATATGCATAAGTAGTTAAAATAAACTTAGAATAATTAGTACCAATTACTAAGAGGATATTGCGACATACTATAGCATCCAATTTATAGAATTTTCGAAAGAAAAAAAAGAGAGAGTTCAGTGAAAAGTTTGAAAACATCGCTAGGCTGGTGGCCGGGTGACAGTTGCTGGTGAGTAGTTGATATCTTTGGGGGGGGGGGGGGGGGGGGGGGGGGATGTATCACGGGGGATGGTGAATGACAAGAATTGTTTAGATAGACTTTATATATTCACAATGAGGAAAATTCGAAGTAGCATTAGACTTTTTGAGTCCAAATTAATTGTATCCGGGTCTCACTAATTCAATCATCCGAATCTTTTAACTATGACGTTCCCAGACCCTAGAAAAGTCACTCATATTATGGAGTTGGTAATTGGGAAGACTTATAGACTTGTAGATTTGTTTCACTAATTTAATTATCTTCGTTTTATCTTTCTCTAACATTAATCTATCTTGAGCTTTTTTTTTTTTTTTTTTTTTAGATCTGTTATAAATTCTTCATTATTTTGGATTTTTATTTTTGTTTTGCACTTCTTCGTTTTTTAGATTTATTACCTATTTTCTCTTGTTTCTTTTACAATTTTAATTTGTTTGTTTATATTTTCTCATTAACCTTTATTTTTCCGGTATAGTCTATTTTTAGTGATTCATAATATTATATAATTTCTCTGTCATATCACGTCTATTTTTAAATTATATCTTGCTAAATTCTTTCTTTTCTAATAAAAACAGAAAAATATATTATCTTTAATGAAATTTCCGAGAGTATTTTCTTTTACAAGAATTATTTTATAATTTTTAGACCCTTAAGATTCTAATTATATCATTTCACCTAGTATTTTTGATTTAAAAACTTTAAAGACAAGGTTGAGAAGTAAAATAAAAGGGAATTCTCCACAAAATATCCTAACAATATGTATATGAAAACCAAATTTCTTAAAGTTCTTTGCATCATTTTGATTAAAAACAAATAATATTATTAAAAATAACATGACTATTTAAGAATTCTAAGAGAACATGCATATGAAAGAGTAAGAGTAGTTGTGACTTCTAATGCTACTATGATTAATATTTAAATTTTGGGATATTAATCAAGATAAAAAGACATTTTAATATCTATGTGTGTGCGTGTGTGTGTATATATATATATATATATATATATATATATATATATATATATATTATTTGTGATAAATATTAATTACTAATATGTTCTTTGGAGTTTCTCTACATAGTAAGAGTTATATATATTCATTATATTATGTGCACTATTTTCTCCGAAAACTGAAAAGTCATTTTTTCATAAATAAATAAATTTAAAACTATTTACGCTAATAAAATATATTGATTATATTTCTTGTCCGTCTATTTGAAACTCTGGCTCCATTCACCCGGACCCAAGACCCCTTACATTCAATCATCTCCACAAAGCTACAAGTTTGATTGATTGTAACGTTTATTAATTTCCAACTTTATCAGAATTAGTTATATAATGCAACCAGGACGTACCTTATTCCTTAGCATATTGCTCCATCCGTTCAGTAAGACAAATGCTTATGCCATGACACTGTAGCAGTAATTTTATTACCACAATAAAATATTAGAATTCCATATTAATATACAGCAAAAATACAACTACTTTCAACAAATGTCACGGGCCGCCCTTCACATTTTCAATACGCTCTCTAGCTCTAGGTACGAATCTGGATTAATACTTATAACAAAAACTAGTTATGATGTTAATAGGCTGCACGTATGTAATCCGGTCCCTGCAGCAACCATGCCATTTTTAAATAATCCCTCCAGTGTACTACTAGTATCCAGTTGTCCTCAATTCTTTTTTTTTTTCAAACCATCAGAACCTTTTCAAAATATTTTGGTAGAGTGTATATTCAATATAATTAAGTGAAGGGCGACTAATGTTAAACTACCATATGAAATTTTATTTAATTGCCTAAATTTTGTAGTTTGAATCATTATAAAAAAACATTGCTTAAAAATATAAAAGAGCATTACAGGCAAACTATTAAAGAGTATAATAAATATCTATAAAAATACCTCTTAAATTTTAAAGCATTTCGGAAGTGTTAATGAAGAATTTTATATTTTGATCAAACATCGATCCAAGAGTAGAATCATGCATGTGTAATTATTCCTAAACTCAACTATTTGGAGGGAGTACTGCAAGATGCAAAAGTACGTATTAATTAATGCCCAAGAGGTACAAGGATATGACAAAGATTTTGTCACCTGAATACAGCTCGGAAACCGGAAAATTGATTAATCTTGTAGCAGTATGTTCAAATAAATAAAACCAGCCAGTCAAGTCTCATTTCATCAAAATAAAATAAAAAACCAGTCAAGTCCCAACAAAGATCATATGCATGCTAGATCAAATTCACCCTTTCTTTATTTTCAATGTGTATCATGCTTAATATATAGATTAAAGACAAACCGCTGAACGCCGATTATATATCATACTTATTTATTCTCTCAAGGCAGATCTGTCGTGGGGCTATACATTATTTAGTTAATGGCGTAAAGTTTACCTCCTTTTACTTTGATTCGCAATTATCCGTAATTAATTACACGGATGAAAGTGGTCCACGGTTAGTTAATTCAGCTCAAAATAACTTTTAAGCTCAAAACCAAATTGTGCCACTAGATTCCCTGCAGCAAGTGTTAAAGACTTCTAAATTCTTTGTATAACAACGTGAAGTACTTTTAGGGGTAACATATAAACATGTAAAATAGTAATACCTTTGAGGAGAAATACAAGTCTATGAAATGACTCAAAACTTGTGAATCTTATATAGTTAGATATGCAAAAGAATTCGTGGCGATGTATTAAGTTCTTATTCTTGGATTTCGGGAGGAAAGTATGGAGATTCTTGAATATATATATATATATATATATATATATATATATATATGTATATATAGACATTTGCTTAGATGGAATATATATGCAGGTATGTTAACTGTTTAGAAGATTAACCTCGTGTGACAAGGATTCTTAAATAATTAGTGAACATTATTCATTGACGTCCTTCGATTTTTGACAACTACACAATCTGGTCATTAAAATTTCAAATGTTAATTTTTTTAATTGAAAAGTAAAATAGATTGAAATAGTCACAGAATAAAAATAAAGTAATACATTTTAAAACCTACGTCTATTTAGACCTTGTGTAATTTAAGCAATACATTTAGGGTGTTTTAGTAATTTAAGTTATTAACTCAAGTGTAATTTTTTGCATTTTCCCCTCCGGCAAAAAATATCCGAAGCAGCTGGGGTGCACATAAGCGCACATGCGATGTTTGGGGCGGCTCTTGTGAAAAAACCATGTGCTCCAATTTTTTTTTTTTTTTTTTTTGATAATTAGTGCTCCAAATTATGTAGATACAATTTTGTCTTCTTCAATAAAAAGAAGTAACTTTTTGTAATTTTCTGCCTCGTCGCCAATTTAATTTTGAAATAGGATCCTGCAACAACAAGTGGGTCATCAGTCATGATGCGTTTGCCTATGCACAAAACTTTGACTTAAAAATCATTAACAAGAAAGAGGCCACACTGTAATAACTTTAGAGAGAGAAGACAATCGAACTATGAGAAATGTTAGTTCCACCACTATTATCATAGCAATATGCTTTTTAGTATTTGCCTTGTGCATTTTAGTGTCTGTCATAGTTGGTCCATCTTCATCCCAAAATAAAAGTTGCTCCTTTGATTATATCTACCATTTAGGAGATGGAGTTTTTGACAATGGCAATGCAATTGCAAGCTTGCCGTTCGGGCATCGGCTTCCAGCTGTCCGTTTGCCTTACGGTGAATCTCATCCTAGTAGACCTATTGGCCGTTGGTCCGATGGTCTTACAACCCTAGATTATGAAGGTACGATATATAATGCTTGTTATGTTATAACATAGAATATGAAGTTTTGATATATAATGTTAGTACTTAGATTACGAAGGTATGATATATAAATACTTTTAAATTTTTGTATCCACATAGTCTAAATTGACACGTCTCGATATTTTCTAGAAAATATTTAGAAATTTTGATCTATGATCGTGATCTGACATCATTGCGCTCTTTACAGCACGGGGTCTTGGCTTTTCGAAAATCACACCTTATTTGTCAGGGAACGCTACTTCAGCTAACATAGTTACGTTTGCGGTAGCCCGAAGCCCGGTTTTAGATCGTTCATTTTTCACGGCTAGGCGCCTTAGAATTCCGCCTTATGCAGCTTCTCTGAGTGTTCAAATGAGTTGGTTCAGAAAGTATCTTAGCACAATTTGCGTGACACCGGAAGGTTTGATTATTTGGCATCCCTTACTTACCCTAAGTTTAAATATTGATTGTTTTGTATGTTATACACAAATGTGCAAGTGTCGCCTGCATATTGTTTGCACCTTATAATTGCATCTTAAATTTATATCAGATTGTGCCGATAAACTTGCCAATTCTGTTTTCATACTCGGCGACGTTGAAGCCAATGATATAACCTTCTCATTAATCCAAGGTAAATCTATTCAGGAAGTGAGGACTTACGTGCGACATGTAACAGAGGCCCAAATCAATGTTGCAAGAGTAATATACTAACTCTAAACTTTCTCTTTTTACTAGTTTATATTGCAAAAGAGTTTGGCCTTTTACTTAAAACAAATGTGACTCGTATTTCAAAATAGGAGGCGATTAAATTGGGTGCTACACGAGTTATACTTCCGGGAAACGCCCCTATTGGATGCTACCCTTTCGTCCTAACAGAGTTAGCTACCAATAACACAAGAGACTACGATAACGTTGGGTGCTTAAGGAGTGTTAATAGTCTTATTGCGTCAAAAAACAAGGGTCTCGAACGAGCCATCATAGGTCTTCGTAGAGAATTCCCCCGTATCTTCATACACTACGCAGATTTTTACAATACAGGACGGTCGTTAATCCGTCAATCAGCCAGCTCAGGCAAGTGTTTATTGTTTGTAGTGTTTCAAATATTATCATCATCTTATATGAGTCCTTGGAATTTAAAAGAATCATACTAATTAATCAATGCGCTTAATTTTAATAGGAAGGTACAAAAACTTGGCACTACAAGCATGCTGTGGAGAAGGAGGTAAATATAATTACAACAGCAAAAGATTTTGTGGATCTCCTGGAGTGGAAAGTTGTGCTGATCCGAGCAAATACTTTTTTTGGGATGGCATTCACTTGACTCATGAGGCCAACAGGCGTTTGTCGGTGGCTCTTCGACGAGGAGCACCTGATATACTTAAGTGCCGAAAACCAAAGAAATAATTTAGCAATAAAGATGTTTGTTACCAATAAATTATTAGTATGGTTCTTAATGTTTTTGCTATTTTATTCTGATGCGTTTATGTCTAAGTCACTTGTATGCGTTTACGGGGCAATGAATGAGCTAGTGGCATTTTATCCCTAATTGTTATGTGAGATAGTCATTATACGATCCTTTGAATAAGAAATAGACAAGTTCAATCTCTATGTTTTATGTTACATTTACGCGTTACCCCTTTATGAGAAGGGCAAAAAAAGAAGAAGGGATAATTACAGCTACACCCCCTGAGGTTTGGAAAATTACACTCACCCTCCTCTGTAACTAACTTATGCCATATAAAAGACAATAATGCCCTTCATTAGTTTTGTTAGAGAATCTAAATTAATTACAAAAGGCTAATTGGTATTTCTTTTTTCTTTTTGGTTTGATGAGCTCTCATTTTTTCTCCTTTCTTTTTTCTTTTAGTTTTGTAATAAATTTGATACTAAAATATTATTAAATTTGCAAATCAAGAAACCTATGTTTGCTTCATTCTTTTGTGCATTTTTTATTGAGATGAATGAGGAGTTCTAAGCATATTGTATTCTTTTATTTTATATTATTAGAAGAAACTATAATTAGTAAACATTAAAATAATATTATGATTTTTAAACATTTATAACTAAATTTAAATAAATGAATTAATTAAATAGGTGTGTGTTTCTTTTTTTAAAAATACTTTTTATTTTTAGTATTTTTAACAATATAATTTTATGTTGATATTTATAAAGGTATTTGTAGAATTTTAAAAAAATACTATATACTTTATATAATAAAACCTACTCAAACTTTGTATAATATCAATTGAAATGGGACAAGGGTAAAATTGGAAGTTTTCATCCATATATTCAATAGATCAGGGGCTTTATTGTAAGATTGATGCAAACCTCAGGGGTGGTATCTGTAATTACACCAAACCTTCAGGGGGTGTAGCCGTAATTATCCCAAAAAAAGAGCAATTTACTTTTATGTGATTTTTAAGAAGTTCCACACTAACTTAATACTTGCATATAAAATGGAATATTTTGCAACCTATAAAGACATGCTTATCTGCTTTTCATATGACCAATGTGTCTATTTGATACAACAAGTGGATAATTTGCTTATCTAATTCTCATGAGAGAATGTGCCTACCACGCACATAGCACAGTTCTACTAAAAACCGGCAATAAATTTATGAAGGAACTTCATCAAAAAATAATTACTTGTTTCAATATGTGAATAAGGTGTCCACTCCAGAACTGTATCATTGCTGTTAACCTGAATTCAGACAAGTTTTGGTTAATTTAGACCAATTTGCTGAAACTGTGAAACATGAGCAGATTTTGCACACCTCTTTGCAGGAGTTCGCATATTTATGTGTATTCTCCTTAAGTGAATGAAATCCCTGTCAAGAGCCAAATTGTACAACTAACTATATGTCAAACCGTTAAATGTTAATAGTAAAAAGGAAAACCAGTTTAAGTGTTAGTGATTTGTAATTTTTGTAATGTCATAAATGTATCTTGCTCTTCTTTTCTTCAATTCTAATTTATTTCCTGATGCTGAGCAAGAGATCGGGGGTCTTTTGAATAAATAAAAAAAAAAATTGAAAAGGACTTAAATACTCCATTGACTTGTTGATTATACAAAATATAAATTAATAGAGGTACAAATTGATTATTTTTGTAAAGCAGAAAATAGAATGCCAAAAAGTGCTAAAATTAGATCTAAATAAAAGCGTCATAATCCACGTGTACTTTTGAAATTGATGTCGAATTCGTCCATACATCCAAATTCAGTTAATGGTAAGTGGTAAGCCAGTAGTTAGGTACACTATTCTGCGGCCACAGGCCATGGGAAATCGGAACTCAAAGAGTCAAAATATGACCTCAACATAGGTAATTATATTATTAGTACATGTTATTCATAAAATATATAAATAATGCACGCCAGTTGAAGTAGGTTTAGCTCTATTTATTAAATATTTTTGGATAAATACAATGGATCAGGTATAAGTTAATCATGATCAGCCAACCACTCTGGAAAAATATAGGCCAAGTGGTATTTTTATTTAGTTAGGACAACGATAGAACTACCAATCACGTTCTACTCCCACAGTCCCACTTACAAGCACTGACTTTTAGTTTTTGGTTCTTATGCTTAAACTTTTCTCTTGTATAGACATAGATCACGTTGATATAACTTTTTCTGTTTTGAAGCGTTCAATTGTTTCCCAATTGTAGTAAAAAAAAAAAAAAAAAAAAAAATTCAGGCCACCCCATGTGATTTTCATTATTTTATACAGTACGTTTAAAGATCAAAAATAACAATTCAAATTAGTGTTCCAGATTACTTAAAAAAAAAAAAACTTGAAGTCGTTACGCCCGTGAGTTCGCGATTTTAATCCAAAAGACTAAAATACAAAATAAAAGATATAATTATGGACATGAGGTATTAATAAACTCAAGGCACAAGTATTAACATAGAGTGTTGTTTTTACCTACATTTGTCGATCTGTGGATGACAGTACTACCCGCAGCAAGACGTATTATTTATTTAGAAAACTATAAAATTGTAGTTATATGATAGATGTCTTAATCATGAACATGCGCTAGTCCAAATTAAAACAATTAATAATTTAAAGAGTCATCTCTGTGCTGGCCTTGTTGTGAAAATTAATAAAGAGACATGTTAGATATAGGTGAATTACTCCATATACACTATTTAAATTTTAAACTATTGTAAGCAAGTATTTTTATTTTGGACAAAATGCACCCTACATAGACAATTCATGTAGGAATCCTTGGTCTAAATTTTAGTACGGCTTCAGTTTACTTTCAGCTTGAGTTTTTTCTCTAAGTCGAGAATGTGCGAGATGATGTAATTTCATATTTATGCAATGAATACTCTTCTAAATGACTCAATGAATGTAAGTTCCTAATATAAGAGTAATTTGCGAAGTTTTTTCAAACTGGCTTTTCCATTAAACTTTTTCAGGCATTTTGGATCAGATTATAGCTAGCGATTTAAAAAAAAAAAAAAAAAAAAAAAACAATTCCTGTTAATGTGAAAAATGTTACAGCTGGACTCTAACTTGCTTAATGTAATTTATACAATTGTTAGTGGGCTAACTATTCAAAATGCTCAGTGTTGTTGGTTTCTTCAGTGGGGTACCTAATTTCACTCAGTTAGTAATTAGATCGGTCCATATGGAGTTGGGTCAGCCCACAATTGAGCTGACGGGACAAGCCCACATATCAGAATTACAAACAGTCAATTAAGATCTTGTTTAATTTGAAAAATTATGATTCTTGATTGTTTACCGTCCATTAAGCATATCGCTTTCCTGAACAAAATGCGAGAAAGCTAATCAAGTAACGATCTTCCTTACTAATCAAAACTTTCACGTGCCACTAGCACAAGAAACACAACAAAAATATTTTATAAGCTATGTGATTTTCATAACTAATAATTGTCAATTTAATTGTACATTATTATCTTTTTTATCAACTATTTCATTTAAATACTTTCAAAAGGTATGGATTATTTCTTTCTTTTTTTTCAATTAACGTAATTTGTATTATGGAAAGTAAACAATAATTTTTTAGGATTAAAAAAAAATATGCTTCTATAGAGCATTTTTTTGGAAGTCTTTTTGCTATGTACGATTTTGATTTTTCTACAAAAGCCTGATTTTTATTTTTCTTTTATTTCCCTTTCCCCCTATCATCCTGAAACCAAACGGTGCCTAATTTGAATTTCGTAGAAAATAAATTAACCAAACAACAAAACGTTGTTTTGTGGTCTGATTTAATGGGTCGATTTCTGGGTACCCGAACATCATTTTATTAGTTGATTTCCATGAACTAAGTCTTGGACTATAAAAACGTTGGCCCACTATATTGTGGCCCGACCAAACCCTGCGGCAGTTGATTAATTGTTCATACAAAATCATACAACGTTGTACACATTTAAAATTCAAGTGCTTAAGTCTGCTAAGAGGCAACTGTATTTATGGATGGCATGCTTGAAAAGCAGAAGCAAACATATTTAGATAGTGCATCCTCCAGCAGCAGTACACTCCATCTTCCGATTTTTGGTGTAACCAAATAACTATAGACCTAATTATTAATAGCTCATAAAAAGTTTCAGCTATAAAAAATAAATATTATTAGCTGTCTATACTTATTCACAACAATTAATTCGTTGTTTATAAACAACTAAGCATCGATTGTTAACACACGCTATTTCCATATTTTTAAATGTTTCATTTTCAGCGACAATCAGATTGTTGTGTTGATAATAGAATATTTCCGCTACGAATTGTTAGTGACAACAAACTTATCTGCCGTAAAAGGCTTTGAGTAATGTTGTGGTTAGTCGCCAAAGATTTTTTTTTTTCTTTTCTTTTTTTTGTTCGTGTATTTTCTTGTTCGGAATGTTTATGGCTAACAACCAATTATTTCAGCGACACATTGGATCTTTTGTTGATACTTGCTCTTAAAGACAAGTTCCGTCATGCTCCAGTAATGTTCTTTTAGGGAACAAAAAAAAAGGTTTCCAATTTTTTTTTAAAGTCTTGATAATTTTATTTTGTTTACCCTAAACCCTAATTATTAGGTGGTTTTTTTATGCTTTTCAATAATTGTGTATATAATCTCGTAATTCTTCTTTCTTTTTTCTGGTTTTATATTTTCTATAATCAAAAGAAAAAAAAATTTGCATGTATTCTTTCCTCCACCTCTCACATCATACATTTCTCACTCAGTTTGGCGTGGTTGAAGCCATAACGTGTAGAGTCCGGTGATAAGAAATTTATTTATTGCCCTTGCCGCACAATGTAATTTCGGGTAAACTATTGATCAAATGATACTGCATTGGCTTCTATAAATGCTAATTATTGTTCTTTAGTTTCTAAACTGTATCGCATAACTTCTCAAACAAAAAAACAGATGCAAAAAACATAATTTGTAAGTTTCCATCTCTGCAGCTAATGAAGTTGAAATTGTATTATCCGACACTGGCCGCTTTCCTATGATCTTCTTAATTTTTAAAAGTATTAAAAAATGACTAAGTCGTTGCAAAAATAGGTATTATAAGCACACTCGATCGAGGCCCCGAATCATACATTCACAACATGATCATCAATCAAATTAATATTGGCCTATATATATACGCATAAACCTTGGTTCAAACATCATCAATCATAATCATAAAGAGATAGGAGAATTAATTAAACCATGGGTTATGCTCATGCCTCCACAACCAAAGCAATATGTTTGTTAGTGTTTATCCTAATTGGTTCTACTTCATCTCAAAATACGACCAAGTGTCCCTTTGATTTTATGTACCATTTGGGAGATGGGGTTTTTGACAATGGCAATGCGATTGCAACTAAGCCATACGGGCCTCGCCTTCCAGCCGCGACTACGCCTTATGGTGAAACTTATCCCGGTAGACCTACAGGTCGTTGGTGTGATGGCCTTCTAGACGTCGATTATGGAGGTACAATATATAATGCAATTATGTTATTTGTTTTCTAATTTGTGGTTAATTATCCACACGAACTAATTTTAGCAACCCAGGCAATATAGGCTAAGGTGTCATTCAATCTAATTAATATCATTGCACTGTTTTGTAGCTCAAGGCCTTGGTTTTCAGGAACCTACTACAGCTTATCTGTCGGGGAATGCTACTTCAGGCAATGCAATTATGTTTGCAGTAGCCCGAAGCCCGGTTCTAGATCGTTCGTTTTTTACGGCTAGAAACATTAAAATTCCACCTTATGCTGCTTCTCTCAGCATTCAAATGAGTTGGTTCAGAAAATACCTTACCACCGTTTGCGCAACACCTGAAGGTTTGATATATTAAAGTTTTGCATCCTTGATAATAAGTTAGTGTATTAAAGGTAAACCCGTCAAACTCCCAATCCTATATATAATATGTTTCTGCAACGTACCACCTATCAGTTTAACAGTAATATGCTTCTAATCTTTTTCAATTGGCACATAGTACCCCCCATAAACATTCTGGAAGAAATCCTTGCTAATACGGTTGTTTTTATCGGAATATTAAGTGCAAATATAAGATTCATCACGATTTAACTCTAGTTTTCTTAACCTTCTTTTCCCTTGAGTTTAATCCTGATTCTGGAAATTAGTGTTTGAAAATTGAGAAATATAAAACAACAATTGAACGAAAAATGGACTTTTATTGAGACTATACATGATCAATTGATATGAATTCCTATTCCTATATTACGCTTCATATTCTGGAAAATACAAATTTTTCGAAAAAAATATTCTGTTACAAAGTTGACCAGACGGTACTTCACACATTCTAACAGGCCAATTATAACTTTTAAAAGAATATATTGCACCTTGCAAAACAAGGTTTAGGAGAGTTTTTTCATATGCCTTTTTGCCATTCACTGTATTATATATGTATATATCATGCACATGTATGAAAGCGGTAAGAGCACCTTATAATGATTTTGTTTCGTATACATCACAGAGTGTGCCGATAAGCTTGCCAACTCTCTTTTCATTTTTGGCGACGTCGAAGCCAATGATATCACCTTCGCACTGATCCAAGGCAAATCTATCGAAGAAGCGCAAAGTTACGTGCGATATGTTACAGAGGCCCAAATTACTGCTGCAAGAGTAAACTACTAACACTAAATTGGAAAAACTTCAACCTGTTAATTACTGTTGGCATGCAATAACTTACTAACAAAAAAATATTTTTCATGTTTCAATTGATAGGAGGTCATTAAGATGGGTGCAACACGAGTTATATTGCCAGGAAACGCTCCTATTGGATGTTACCCATTTGTTCTAACAGAGTTAGCTACCAATGGCTCCACAGCTTACGATGAAATAGGATGTTTGAAGAGCGTTAATGATCTCATTGTGTTTAAAAACAATGATCTCCAAGAAGCTATCAAGAAACTTGGTGGAGAATTTCCAGGCATCTTTATATACTACGCAGATTTTTATAATACAGAACTGTCGATAATTCAAGAAACAACGAACTCAGGTACGTGTTCATTTTATTAATTTTAGGGAAAATGCATCAAACTCCTTACGGTATATAGTATATACCCACTTTCGCGAATGCCCTGAGGCCCTAATTAAATAAATAATAAACTTGCTGATCCCAAATTAATTAAAAAATATGCAAAGTGACGTTAACTCAATTTTTCAGCAGAAAGATTCCGCTTTTAAGTTTATTTTTGCTGGACTTTGAAGCGTAAACATGGTGGTTCATGATCCATTTAACCTTTGTTTTTATAAAATGTCCTCTTTTCACGTCAATCTTTGTTAAGTATTTCTTAAATTTCAAACCCTAATTTTTCATAATTTATTTTTAAATTTAGGAGATTGAGATGAAATTCGAAGAAAAATGAGGTTAGTAGAATTTGGATTAAATCGGTTGAGCCTCTATGCTTACGCCAAATTTGGCAGAAAAAAAAAACGAATTTTTCGATAGAAAGGTTCCACCGAATTGTTGACCGCGAGGCAACTTACAGACTTTTGAAAAGGCTGGCGATAGAGATTTTTTTTTTTTTTTTTTAGGTTAGGGAGTTTACTAAATGTGGTATAGTATAATTTAGGAAGTTTGGTGCTTTTCTCTTTAATCTTTATGAGTTAAAAAAGTATCACCCAAGGTACTAGTACTTTAAGGAATGATGTTCATCAATGCTTATATTCTATAGGAACAAACTCAAACTTCACACTAACAGCATGTTGTGGAGCCGGAGGAAAATACAATTACGACAGCACCAATTTTTGTGGATCTTCTCAAGTGCCGATTTGCTCCAACCCGAAGCAATATTTCTTTTGGGATGGTATTCACCTGACTCAAGAGGCTAATAGGCGTATATCAACACTTCTCTTAAAAGCAGCACTTACTGTATTGAACTGCACCACAACTTCATAATTATGACATCCACAAGCTTTGCTATATATATGTATGTCTAAATTGAATAATATTTACGAGGTTATCTTAATTAGTAATCTTCTTTTAGTTAACATCTTTGCTAGCTAAAAGCTATTTTAGCGATGATTCATTATAATTATATTGAATATATTTTTTTATGATGCCATTTCATTTCGATCTCTTAATTTCTTTCTTATTTTGTGGTGCGGGGTGAGATCAATATTGTCCTCCTCGCTTGTATGTTAGTTCCAGCAGAACTCCAATTAAAAATTTATATCGCACGTGTACTGCGTCGTTTCCTATACATAACCTTTCAATTAATTTTATCTTCATACATATTTTTTTTGGCAAATAACGTCCTTTCACTTATAGATTAATAACAAATTGAAATCCTCAAGTAGTTGAATTCATCCATGCATCTAAAACTAAAGTCTCGATCCCTCTAATAAAAATGTTAGAAAAAGGCACCAATCGTGATGCTCCCCACGCCAGGCGAATTTCAAATATTCCCTATCAATTACAATATTGCTTGATATTATTTGCTATAGGCCCCGTTTAACTCACGGAAAAAACCGGAAAAGGAAATTAGAAATTATCCAAATTCGTTTGACTAATAATATAGATTAATCAATAACTCTTTTATAGAAAATTACATTCTTTCATTATCACTTAATATTACTCGGCATCTTTTGTATGTAGAAGCTACATCATTACGTACAGGGCTTGTAATCCTCTACTTTTATAACTTTTTTGTGAACAATCATAATTTCTGAATTATCTAAAAGGTGCACAAAACCAAAAAGCCTTGCTCTTCGTTTTTTTTTTTTCTTTCATGAAACTTGAAAGTTCGTTAAAAAAAGAAAAAAAAAAAAAAAAAAAAAAAAGAAGATTAAGAGAGCCTTGTGCAGTGATGTGTTAAAGCTCCTGTAATGCAAAACCATGATTAAGTTTCCAAGTTGAGTTTGGCGGGTGGGGGACGGCGGCTAATGCATGCAAGATTGAAAGTGGTTTTTCGCCTCTGGAGAACTGCTTTTTATTATCTGATAATTAAGGGGAAAATGCATAAAACCCCATGTGGTTTTGAAAACCTACACGAAACCCCCTTGTGGTTTCAAAAAGTTTGGCACAGAACCCCCTCGTAGTTTCATGAAAAGGGGATTTTGTGCAGAGTTTATGAAACCACAAGGGGGTTTTGTGCAGGTTTTCGAAACCACAAGAGGGCTTTAGGTTGATTCCCCGATAATTAAACAATAAAAATGACTATCTAATTCATAAATATGTCGATCGACATCTGATCTTATAGGCACTTATGCAAACTTGACACTTAAAGCTTGTTGTGGAGTTGGAGGAAAATATAATTACGATAGGAGAAGATTTTGTGGATCTCCTGGAATACCAGTTTGTCATGATCCGACTCAATATCTATTTTGGGATGGAATACACTTAACTCAAGAGGCTAACAGGCGTCTTTCGACGACGCTTCAAGCAGGGGCACTTTCTCTATTCAACTGCACTGTGGCACAACCATCACGTTCATGGAGCGATATCTAAACTGATCATTAGGAAACTGTCCTGATTCAGTACACTTTATGATGGCAGCCAACAAGAAGTCATTTGACAAGAAATTTGTAATATAATGAGTGTTTAATTATTGAGTTTTGTTGCTTTTTGTGATGTTAATTATATATTTCTAAGTTTTATTTTCAGTGAGCAATATCTGCCTGCCATGTATGATGTATTTTCTCTCAAAATGAATAAATTGTATGTTCCACATAAAGGCACTAATTTATGTCCGGCTGCATTTCATCTCATCAAAAAGAAAAGGAAAATAATGTCTGATATAGATGAGGAAGAAGAAATTTTTGGTCCCAGAGGACTTCTTAGCAACTAGCAATTACTTTTGTCCAATGAACTTAATTAGTCCCAATAGGTCTTCTTCAAAATTTAGTAACTTTTAGACAGCTCATTAATATTAAACTTCCAAAAGATCAAGATTGAAAATAACACAACAAAATTATGACCTCGGAGTTCTTCAAGTGTAATATATCTGCCTCCAATTTTATATAGCACCATAAGCCAAATTCAGTAAAACAATATCCGGAACAAACGTTCACGAAAACACGCCATGCAGTGCACTGTAGAAAAAAGTTCCACTCTAGAGAAAACACAAATTCGATCACCAAAATTTGCCTAGCAACAGTTACTTTATACAGTCACAAAAAGCTACACAAGAAACATATACCAGCAACATTACAACTAGAACTGAACTTATAAGAAAATCTAAGACTCCAACAACAGAAACAAAACGGTATCTACATCCTCGTTCACTCCCGATTTAATATTTTCGATGAAAAGAAACACAATTTTGAGCTACAAACAAACGACAATCCAATTTCTGTTTGTTTCTTACCAACACTTAGAGCTTATGAAACATGTCTCCTCCCATCAGAGTTGCACCTCTCTATCATATATCCAGCTAAACGGGAGTTTTGGTGCTTGTTTCGCCCTCCCTTGAGCCCTCTCCTCTAACCTTCTGATTCTTGGTGGGAGACCACAGACGTAGTCTTGTGCTTTTTGTCCTTCAGCAGATAATCCAGTTATATTTGCCACTTTCCATCTGTTGACCAAATGTTCTAAGATATCTGCATAGTCTCGTGCAGTATAGACCCCAAGGCGTTGAGCAACAGATGAGAAGTGTTCAAATAGGTTATCATCACGGCCATCATACATCAAATGGGCTGGCATTGAGATCTTTTTCCTCATCATATCGGCAAAAGCAAGCACCGTTCCATCGGGGTCGATCTCAAACAGCTTTTCCGTGATTTTGGTGTATGCAGTTTCATGTCGTTTCTCATCAGCAGCAATAGTTCCACATATTTGGGCTAGCTTCAAGTCACCATGCTCTCTAGCAAGTCGGGCTGTGTTGCCATGAGATACGAAAGTTGCTCTTTCTTGGAATGATGTGTAGATAAATCCGAGGTAAGGATTATTTTCAGTCCTTGGATCCTGAAAAAGTTTGTAATAACATAACTACATAAGAGACAAAAATGAGAAGTCTAAATCCATAGTCCGCTATGGAAAGAATATATAAACTCGACTTCAAAGTGTAACCAAGAAAATTGATATATAGCAAGACTCACCATTCCAGAGCCTATCAAATACTGGATGGTCTTCTCAATTTGTCTCATGTCCACTCGTCCAGATAAGTAGAGATACTTGTTTAGAAGGTCCCCATGCCTGTTCTCTTCAGCAGTCCACGCCCGTGTCCAAATGGCCCACGGTGTTGGGCTCGCCCCTGTTTCATCTCGCACACCGTCTAAGGTGTTAAGCATTGTTTGGTAAGTCGGAAGTGCTTCCTCCGTGATCATATCTCCAACCAAAACAACAAAATATTCATCCGGGATCTCCTTAGCTCTCTCCCTTAATTCCTTCACCTGATCATGAAATTCTTCAGAAACGGGATCAGGCAAGAAATCCTGAGGTTGCCAGCATTTCTCGACAGGTTTGAGATGAACCAGTAGATTATCCTCAGCCCAATTCTCCATGGCTTTAAACATTTCAATCTTCTGAGGCGGCATAGAGTGTGTCACTTGAACGTGGACCTCACGTGGAGGAGCAAAACGTTTCTTGATTGTCTCAACCTCCCTAAAAACACATTACACATACATAAGTATAAAAAAACTGTTTTAACTGATGAGAAAAAGAGTGGTAAATCTGAGTAACTACGAGAACAGACAGGCCTAACAATCGAATCACAGAGTTGATTAGTGAAAGTTGCAACAGCTAAAACATGTTCTAACAAGCCAATAGATACAAGTATTACATTTTCAGGGTTGCAGTGAGATGCATTTTTTATAAACTCTATGAAATTGAGATGCAAGCAAATAACTCACTATGAAAAAGAGAAGCAAACAACCCTTTTTTTGCTCATTGTCTCTCTTTTTTTGTATTTTTACTTTTAATATTAAAAATTCCCCTGTTTAACAAAGTACAAAAATAATATTTAGATATCAAGAAAAAACACTCAGAACTAAAAACCAACCAAACTTCTTTGACAGATTTACAGTGTTCTTGATAAAATAATAATAAACAATGGATAATTATATATAAAAAAAAAAAAAAAAAAAAAAAAAAAAAAAAAAAAACAGAGTCATCAACAACTTGTGTAATCAGCCCAACAGTACAGCAGAAAATTAATATTATTATTCAACATGTACACTCAGTAAAACCCCACAAACTCCCACTTCAATAAACACCCCAAAAATCACCACAAATCCACAAAAATCACTTTCTGCAACAAAAAAAAAAACCATCAAATTACAAATTAAGAAAAAAAACAAAAAACAACACGTAAATGACGAATTCAAGATCAAGAAACCACTGCAAGACAAAGCCCACACAAATCCAAAGATTTTGAAGAAAATGAATAAAAGTTTCTCACTTTGAACCAGAGCCAATAGTAGACGCCATGAAGAACTTGGGAGATCGAATTGTGGCCACTGATGGAAGAGCAAAAGAGGATTGAAAGTTCATCTTCAACGCCATTGTTGCTTAGTTTCTTATTCTCTGTAAATTTTGGTTCTGTTTTTGAGGTTTGTTTTGGTTCACAGAGTCGCAAAGAATGTGAGTGAGTGAGTGAGAAGATGAAAACAGAGTAGTGTGTGGGGTCAAAACAGAGTAACAGACTTTTTGGCCTCTGTGTGTGTGTGTCTCTATTATATCTATATATTTTTGTCACTGAGGCCCCTCAAGTTTTGTATAATATCAACAAGACGCCCTAATGTTTCAATAATTTCTTAGTTTGTCAACGCTATTAATAAGATGGTTAGCTTAAAAAGAAATCACTAAATAGGAATAATTTAAAGGTGTAGGGTAATGACTAAAAAAAATCTTTATTTGACCTTATCTTATCGTGACTGTGGTCTAGTAGGAATATCTGTTTTTTTAAGAGATATATAATTATCTTTATATTAGTTATTCATTATTTATAATAATTAGAATTATTTTCTTTTAATGTTATAATCCATCATAAAACATACTTAAACATAAATTAGAGGTTATATGAATGTGGGAGAAGCCAAAACATTCGCTAAAATTGTTCATTGACTTATCGAGTCCAGACGGACTCTACAAAATGTACTGTTAAACTAGGAAAACTTTATAAATCTGTATGACTTTTTATACAATTGATATCATCAATGTATCAAAAAAAATGTAAGAGTTCATGAATCACAAATGGTACAAGCATATTATGTGAAATAATACTATAACTTCAATTCTCTTAAAAGATTTTATTATATATATGCCAAGTATTTTCTCTGTTTCTCTTTTTAAATGACTTTTATGATAAAAAGGGCGAATTTAGGCGAAATCCAACAAACATAACTTGAAAAGAAAAAAATGAATTGTATAACACAAGAGTATAGTATGAATTTCACAAGCATTATTTAAGCAGAAGTCTATAAGCGTATAAGATATTAAGATTGAGGTAATTATTCTTCTAATTCTAGGTTAGAGACGATAAATAGGATATAATATAGGAATATACAAGTTATTTTAACTAATTTGTACCATCTTATCTTACAAAATATTCATGTCTTTCGATACCATCGCTCTTGTGCCGCATAAGTATGATTATACGTATATACTTTGACGTTTTTTTAATAAAAAAAATCGCAGGCTGAAAATGAAATATGGATTCAAACAAGGGGCACTATTGTGAAATGTGAAAGTAGAGGGCAGTAAATTGAATGTTATCACTAATATAAGACAATAGAGTCCGCAGATATTGCCAAAAGAGAAAACAGAAAAAGTGACCCCAAACAACTGGATATTCCACATGGCATTTTTTTCCTATTGCATGAGCACACCATTGTTGAAGCAATGGGCCCTACGACGCAACCTCTTTATGTCATAACATTCGTGCGAGTACAAAAAGCCTACAGCTCACACTATCTCAATTAAATGCTACACGATGCACGATATTTATTCTTCTTATGAATATAATTTAATTTTTTTGACAGATTATGAATAGAATTTTTAGAAAGTAGTTTAATGTCTATGATTTTTCACGTGTGCTTTGAGCCTTTAACTAATCAAATGAAAATACACTCACATTATCTTTCATATTATACACGTTGAGACAAAAATGTTATACTTATTTGCAGTGAGACAATTTAATATTTTCTAAAATATAATTGTATAACTATCTTACACAAACAATCAATCAAACAAAAGAACCATTACAACCTCATTAGAAATAGTTTAAATGCTTGTGAGTTCTTCATCAGTAATGATGCAAATTCACACCTTAATGGTAAAGAAGTTCAAAAAATGTCTCAAACTGATGAGTTATAGTAAAAGCTCTTTGGGCGTCAACACCATGTTCACATGCCTATAAACATGGATCAAATTCTTCTCTGTCTACTTTGAACAATAATTTTATGTCAAAATACATAATATCAATTGTAGACTTCGGAGCAAACCATAAAGCTGCTTGATTTGGGGGTGGGAATGAGCTGCACTGTAGATAAAAATGCAGAAGAGACATCTTCAATAATACGAGCATTCATGACAAACGAAGAATTGGAAGCTTCGTTTTAGATGATGATCTTGTATTCCAAGAAATTGTAGGAAAATCAAGAACAACAGCTCCATCAGATGGACAAATTTATGAAGCAAAACTAGCCAGCCTTTTGAGAAAGCATGGCGTTCTGGAAGGACAGCTATCTGATGCTCTAGTTGGTCGTGAAGCAGCAGAAAAGAACTTGTCGTCTGCTCTCAAAGGTCGACAGGAAATGGAGAAACAATTGGCTGACGCCACGAAGGAGATGGAATTGCTTAAAGAGAAGCTTGCCACTGTTGAGTTGGGACGCTGTTTTGGATGATACCGAAAAGGTATTATAATGAGATCCAAGCTATATATAATTTGTGTTCTTACAACCTGCAGTTTTTCTTTTCAACTATATATGCATCTGGATGTTTTTAGGAACTTCATTCAACTAGAGGAGTTGTTGCTGGAGAGCGAGCTAGAGCTTTCCAACTACAGGTACTCTTTGTCTTCTAAGGACCTGTGCTCGACGATCAAAATCTCACTTAAAATCATTAAGATACCTTGAGAACTGAAAATTTCACTTCTGTCCTTTTCGTTTTCGGTTGCTTCATATTGAGTTTTGCAGGTTGAAGTTTTCCATCTGAAACAGAGATTACAGTCCCTGGAGACTCGAGCACCAACTCCAAGGAAACCTTACCATGTTTAGCGCAATGAAGCATTCTCTTTTACCATGGTTATGTTAATTTGCATGAAGTAGTAATGTCTGTATTTTGTGACAATGTGTCTTGTAGACTTGATACAGCCCCCAAAAAACTCAAAAAATTCGTATCCCCGTGTCCGTATCGTGTCGTGTCCGTATCAGTGCAACCTAGCTACAAATATTGTATCTAACATCTTCTCATCCAAATCGATGAATGATTGTAAAAGCCTTTTGATCTTTCTTCATGAAGAACGCTTCTTCTGTCTTTAACACCATATTCACATGCCTATAAGCATCATAAGCTCCACGAAAATATTTCATCTAGTGTATCAGTTATCATAATTTTATTTGACGAACTACAAAACTAGGAACGGGATCCCATTCAATACCCTTACTTCTAAATCAACTTTCTTCACACATAAATGGATCTGATGCCAATTTGTTGGATAACTTGAGAACAAGTGAACACTAAACATTGTGATCACAATTCTCAGTACTTTTTTTCTTTTACTAACTCGATCAATTCTGATTCACTTGTTACAAAATTTCCAACAAAAATCCAAACAACAGACCTATCTACTAGACTAGGTTAACACTCGAAATGAACAAAGAGAAGAAATGTCACTCTTGTGCCAGAATATGAAACTTTTGAGTCTTCGATTGCTTTTTCTACATTAATTAAACAAACCACTCCTATTGTTTCTCATTATTTTACACCACTATGCTGTAATCAAGATACCACGCAACCATAAATCCAACATCGAAAAGTAGAACCAGCCTCAGTAAACATAATACAAAGGTTAACAAACAGAACATGCACAAATTTTTAAAGAAAAAAGAAAATCACACAAATCTGTTAAATGGCTTTCTCCCAAGTATAGTTGGCATAGAAACTGCAGAATCCACACTCCTTTCTCCGATGGAGCTTGGGTAGTTGCGTTTTTCCAGGACCCTTTGACTAGTTGTATCGTTGTCAGACCCTTTATTCCACTTTGGAGTCAGAGGAAATGAAAATCTCCTCTTTGAATCACTACCAGGAGTCACTGGAAACCTCTCCTTTGGATTGCTATACGCTCTCTCTTTTGCTTTAGCCGAGACAGTCGGGGTCATGTAGTTCGGAACGGAAAATGGAGGGCAACTCATAAGGCTATCGTCATCTTTTAGCGGGACATCGCGACCAGAAACAAATGCACTTGCTCTTGGCCTTGTATACTTGACGAATCGTGTTTTGTTTTCTGGTTGCGGGGTCCTATTCGGTGACTGAAATTGTTTAGCTCTAACGGGGATCGATGATCTTGATGAACGAGGCGTGAGAACTTCATTATGATTGTCAAAAGGGAAATGCTTGTGGTTGTAGTTGTTTGCATGCAGCCGGGGACTTGATTTGTACTCGGAAATAGGCCTTGGAGGAGTTAACGCAAGGTTTTTAGTGGCTGATTGGCTCTGAGAAGTGGTTGTTGACGGCTTCTGACGTTCTAACCAGTTCCACCACCATGGATATCCATTTGATCGGCTATCCAAAGGATTTTGAGCTGATTTTGGGTTAAATTTCCGAAGCTGGCACCAAAGATTTAATTAAAAATGTGTTAAAAGGAGCAAACAACAGAAATATTTCATTTATTTGAATACATACACAATCATATAGTCCAAATAAATTTATCAATTGAAACACTAGACTGCTCACTGTTATATGACTCAGTTTATACTTTGCCCTTTATGTGATATGAAGATTGAACATAGATACAAAGGGTAAGGTAAGTGTATAGGCATTATCCTTAATTTCTTTTTGCTTTATAAAGAAATTTTAGTGAACACATATTTCGTGAGCTTTTTGGAAGATTATCTGCTTATCAAATGAAATGTATTAATAGTACCTGCTGAGAATATGCGTATGAGACGGCTCTGTCTCTTTTTATGACAGCCTCCACTTTTCTCCGTAACCTTGCTTCTACCTCTTCTTTAGTTAGCAAGCTATCGTCCCAGTCTTCATTATTTCCAGCCTCAGACTAGAAGTAGATAAAGTGAGAATGAATTTCGGATGTCCAACATGATTTGTGCATTCTGCTTATAAAAATGTATAATTTGGAAAATCTGATTCTTGGTTGTAGAATTTATATCTTTCACAATTGAAAGAAAAAGACCAATATGATGTTGTGATATCGCTTACCACTTTTTAAGTAGAGCATTATAGAAAGGCATGGATATGACTATTGACTATGTAAGTAAAGCAAAAACTGTTATAATGACCACGTGGGAAAAAAAGACGAAATTACAGAATGATTAGTTACGTGGACTAATATGCGAGTTTTAAGACACCCGGCAAGATTAAGCATGTGTACGAACATATAGACCATCGTCTTATGTGGTTTGATATGCATTTTCCTACGGTTCATAAGAATAAGAACTTACCAATTGGGTCCATTTACTGAGGGTACTCTCCGCTTCCTTGTCGTTCCTATATTGTCGTTCCAACATTTGGATCCGTCGAGACTGAATTTGTGTCTGAACCCTAACCAAGAGTTGCATTTGTTTCATAGCATTTGCTGTCTGCCGTTTCACATTTTGGCCTCTCACTACTCCTTGAAGTCTCACTAAACCCTTCAAAGCTCTGAAACTTCTCCTTGCCTATGACGTTATAACAATGAGTGCATGAAGCTTCAAGATAGTGATTTTAAATAGTAGAAAAATATGTGACAACCAAAACCAACAAGTAACAGCCAAAGAAACTATGATTCAATGCTGAAATTATCATAAAGTCAAAATATGAGTAAAGTTAACAAAAAACAGAACTAAATTCACGGCTATATGATAATTGTAGCTAAGGACCTCTAATTTGGCTGAAACAAAAGTCTGTAGCATGTGAACAAACATTTCATGTCCTACAATTTTAATGACGAACATTTGGCCTAATCTCAATCATAAGGTGCATACTCCGTCAATTTGACTTCAGCTCTGCATGATAAATCTGGAAGTCCCAATAAAAGGCTGTAAGAAGTTTAAGACAGGGCAACAAACAGGGCATATTCTTTTAAGTAGTTTAACACTCTCAAACTGTACAACTTTCGAGCTAGTATTTTTTATTACAATAGCTGCGGCGTGCCAGACAATCTGGAACGACCAACTGTTAATTTTACATACTAATACAATCAACTCGGTCTTCCGATTTCAAAATCCTACACTTCGGAAATTTTCACAAGCATAAACTCTTAGTAAAATCATAAATTAAAACAGTAACTCCCAATAGTATATGAAATTCACACCAGAAGCTGAATGACCTGGAACCAAAATAAGGGATTATACGAACATTTCATAAATACTCATGACCGAGTTAGAAAAATCACCTTGTAACCTCTGTATGCTGCCTGGATCTTAGTAGCTGAAAGGTCCTGATTTCTTGAAGTTGGTTCTGGCCTTTGGACATAACTGATTTCCTTCCTTTCTTGAGTTACCTTAGGAGCAGCAGCAGTCTTTGAACAAGAAGCACCTAAATCATTAGCCCTCGGAGAAGCACTAGGCCTTGGGGAGCTCGCCTTTGGAGAAACGGCCCTAGGAGAACGAGGCTTTGGGGACAAGACCCTCGCAGAAGAAACTCTAGGAGAAGCAGCCTTAGGGGAAGAAACAATCCTCGATGAGGTCGGCTGTTCGTGAAAAGAAGCTTCTTTTTTCCAATTTTCGTGAGACGTGGGAGGCCTAATAAGCAGTTGATCCGCCTCTCCCAATATTTTCTCAATGCTACTCGGCTCTCGGAAAATATTGAATGATTTAGTTTCGCCACGCCTTAAAATTCCTTTGCCCTTCTTCTTTTCCCCCTACAACAATGTATGCTAGTTAATTAAGGCTACCATATTTCAAGTTAACTCTTTAGGAGGCTCAAACTTGCTCCAACAAATTGCAAGAACAAACGAAAATGTTACTGAGACGATATTCCACGCGATCTTTGGTAAAATAATTTGGAAACTCACACGCCTTTTTAGCGACAAGTCAATCAATCGAAGGACGAAAACATATGAAATATATTAAGATAACATAGCTGTAAAAGTAGCTTACATTGATTGGCTTCTCCTTTGAGCTGTGAGTAAAAACCCTTTTGATTGCTGAAAACCAGCTTCCCTTCTTTCCCATTTTCTCAGCATTACATTATCTCCCTAAGAAGCAGCATTGTTCTCACAACTTAGCTATAGCAACCAAAAATAGTCAGCTAACTTTCATGTTATGACCAAATCATTAGTTTACATCAGCATATTATACGTTCATACTTCATAGGAAAACCCAAGAATCCTATTAGATCTATGTTGTAGTGCATAATATGCCAACATAAGTGGCATACAGGAATCATCAACTCATCATTTAACATTCATAATTTTAGATAATAAAAGTTGTTAAGTACTGCATGAATTTCAAATTTGAAGGAGTTAATGTTTGAGAAAAGGAACTGTAGGCTCATAATTGAAACTATAAATACAATATTCAAAGGGATAAAGGCAACTACAAACAAGCATAAGGTCAGACATATGCATTTAGGAAAAAGATAAACATAATTTCTGGTGAAAAAGGTAACAGTAATTTCGGGTGAAAAAAGGAAACAGAAAGCTGCAAAAATATCTTGAAGAAAAATATAAAAGCAAGTTCTTGTTAAATCTCGGGTTCTTTTAAAAGTACTTGATGAAAACTATAAAACAATTCACAGAAAACAAAAATCAAAAAATCTCAAAAACAGGAGAGACCATTCCATAGGAACCATCAAATTATCCAATTGAGGATATGTCCAAAAGCTCCTACCAACCAACCACCACCCCCCTAGCCCCCACCCCCCCCCCCCCCCCCCCCCCACACACACACACAAAACCACACTCAGAGATTATGGAAATAATTCAACTGGACAAAAAGATCAGTAAAATTTTTGGGGAAGCTGCTAACCATCAATATATACAAAATATAACAAAAATATTAGTATAATTTGAGAGAGCCAAAAAAGAAAAAAGCCCAGATATTCAATTTTCAGCAGCAGCATAAAACAGTCAAAATCTTGCAAAATAAATAAATAAAAAAACATACTTTTACATCATTTGCAGGCAGAGGTGAGCTAATCCCAAGAAAATCATGTTTACAACTTAAAAAAGACATGCAATTACATTAAACTTGACAAAAATTAAATACCTCAACTGTTTCTCAAACCTTCTTCCTCTCTCTCTCACATACACACACACACACACACATGCAAGTCTATCTATGTTGTAGGACTTCTTTTTTTTCTAGCTAGACTTGTAGGCAGTGTACCACAACATACTTATTATCTTCACACCATCTTCTTGTAGTAGACTTCTCTGCTTCAAAATTGGACAGCTCTTTTACTGTGTGTTGTGTGTGTTTGTGTTGTTGAAGTTGGAATCTGGTTCTTGCTTGCAAAAGATTGCAACTTTATTTCTTTCTCTGATATATCCCTTTTAGCTTTTGTGTCGATACTGTTCTTTTTATTTCATAAATGAATCATTACAATAATTGTTCATACAGACTTTGTGACTCAGGTGGGACCCACGTGTGTTCAGTCTATAGACGCATGATTTATTAGATTCGTGATTTCTAAGGAATTTCTTAAATGGACTACTTTAATTTGAGTTTTGAATTTTGATTTTATTGTTTTAATAAACTAGTTAAAATAAGAAAAACTTGCCTTAGAAATGTTTTAAATGAATTTCTAAAAGTTGTTAGTTAAATTATTACTGTTATTATTAATTAATTAACATATTTCAAAGATAGCTTATACCTTTAGAAAATTTAAATGGAACTCTTTTAAATAGAAAAAATTTAACTAGGTGAAGCAAACTCTAAAAGAAGTATTTGCATAACTTTAATAACTAATAAGACATTTTTATAAACATTTACGAGCAACCAAGAGATCAAAGACAAGAAATATAATAAACTTTTGGAAATTTGCGTTCTAAGCGCCTCTTTTGATCTTATTTTGGAATTTATTGCATAATTACTCAAAACCAGGGACCTCAAGCCTTAAAAGGAATACGTTACTTTTGGAGTTCGGGGTCAATTTAGATGTCTCGAAACTATAAAGTCCAAGTTGCCAAAAAAAAATAAGAAAAAAGACCTTGAGAATAATATGGTTCAACATTTTAAATCCATCAATACATAGTTTAGATTCCATGTGTTAGATTTTAAGAAAAATAATAATTTAGTACAACCTTTTTAGATTCCGAAAGGTATGAAAAGTGTGATTGTATTGTTACACATGCAAAATCATAATATCAATTTCATGTTCTCGTCACCAAGAAATCTGAAAATTGAGAAGAATTCTTCCACACTCAGATTATTAATTCTAAAAAAAATGTTTACTCTTTTAAAATTTTGTGAATAAAGATCTTGTTCTCTATAAAAACAAGATTTTGGGGCATAAGCATAACGTATATATATGTAAATCCAATTTTATGTTTATACATAATGCTTATGGGTTTTTTGGCAAATTACCCCTATATATGTTATGCTAATTTGGCATAATATAGGGGATAATTTGTTTATTTATTGTTTACAGCAGGGAATAGTTTGCCAAGTTAGTAAAACACTGGGGGTAATTAAATTGCCAAAAGCTCTGTGTTTATGTCAAACTTTTTAATGATAGTGTAAAGGCAGCAGGCAGGAAGTTGGTCACTTTTGTACTCAAATGCTTTTTTGGCCACCTTCATTCAACTAACTTTACTTAAATGGTAAGACTATATTTTAGACAGCAATATCATATCTGATTCCCCCACACCCACTTATTACTAATAAAGAAATGTTTTGTTCATCTTTTCTTGTTTTCTTTTGATTATCTTAAGCGTTATTAGGCTGGTGTGACAGTGATTTTTATTGTAATTTAATCGTATATATCTTTAGAGATATGAGAGTTGAAAAATGAAAGCAAAGAAAAAGATGTCACTAGTAACTAGTGCACATGACATGCATCTTGGAGTACTATAGTATTTTGTAGTAGGACTACAGATATAAATTTAAGTTGTTTTATGCTACTTCTTTTGGAATAATAGTACTACATAAGCTGGTAAATAATTAATAGCAAAAAATTAACAAAAAAAAAAAAAAGAAGAAAAAGAATACAATGAAACGTGAAAAATAAAGAAGTAATTAGAGACATATATTCTTCGATTTTTGTACAATCAGACCATATATATACCAATGGGACACATAATATAGTGAAAAAGTTGAAGAGGTGCATGCAGTGGTCCTCATGTTTTGCATAAAAAGTAAGGCAAATCCCAACTCAGTAATCGTGCTGGAGATTCCTCTGATGACCCAAAAAACACTGAGATGCCTCTTTCAGCTGTTTTCGTTCATCATGCATACATCTGTTTCAATATGCACAAGTTTGATAAAAGTTGCTTACTGCTTACATTCTGATCAACTATCTTGTGTATTTTTGTATTTAAAAATGAAAGAAATTTCATATAGCTATAAACGATCTGTTTGCGGCCCACAAGCAGAGGAGTAACAATTGTAAGGGAAACTCTTACCTATGAATATGATACAAGATTAGACATTATGCCAACCATTCATTTTTCATGAATTTAAATTTAATGTCACAACTATGTTATTTGTTAAAGTGTTTATACGTTCTTTAATGGAAATATAGAAAATATGTTTTCTAGCTCAACCAAATTGGTACAACTATTCCACATTAATTTTAAATATGTGATAAAAACCAGTTTTAGTTATTTGGTATTAAATAGGTCAAATACACATTAAAAATAAAATTATGAAACAATGAACAATCATTAGTTGCCATTATTAATATTGCTAATTGAATATTGTAGATTAAAGTTTTACACACAATTTTTTAAAATTTGACAAGGGGTACAAATCCTACTCAAGAAATGAGGTGTCTTTTCTTCTGTTCTTCAATTTTTCTTTTTTTTTGGGGGGGGGGGGGGGGGGGGGGGGGGGCGGGGGTGTGGGTTGGTTATAGTATATATTGTTGCACGGCAGTCCGATGCATGATACCACTGAGTTTTTGCCATGAATGTTTGATTGGTTGCTTTAGATTGTAAATTGGGCTACCAGTCCACAGGTTGGACCATGTTTTAATTGGACCCGGTGTGGGCCATATCATGTGGTTTTACTCTGAATCAGCTGATGGCGACCATCAGATATTACAGTATAAGTTGGTATTTTTATCCTGAAAACTTAGCAATGGACCATGATTATTTAAGTTGGTATTTTTGCGGCCAATTTGGACAATTTGTTCGTTGCCACTTTAATTATTACTGCGATGCCTAAGTAGGCGAAATTGTAGGGTACACCGTAATTAGCTAGCATGGATTAAACTGTATAAATCGGTTAGATACAAATTTTCATTTCACGTTAAATGTAGCTGACTACATATTTAGTAAAGCATACCAATTTACATGGAAGAGTGAAAACTAATTTATCCAAAATTGGAAGCCTGATGTCAAAGCCTAATAAACCTATGATCCTTAACTAGTAGTGAATTGAGTGAATACTAATCTTAGTTTGATTAAGTGGCCCATACTTATAGCTTAATAAATTTTGTTATATTAAGCAAATATGAATGACTATGTATCCAGTAAATCTAACCAATTTTACATGGAAGAGTGAAGACTAATTTATCCAAAATTGAAGGCCTGATGTCAATTGTCAAGCCTAATAAACCAAGTGATCCTTAACTAGTATTGAATTGAGTCAACAGTAATTTTAGTTTGCTTAAGTAGCCCATACTTATTGCTTAATATATTTGTTTTGTATTATATTTTTCATACTTTGATATTACATTTGATTATGTTTTAATTGACCTACATTATAGTCGTTGTATATTAGGAGATAATTGTTATTATTTATAAGTATTGTAAGGAAATATATGAAATTGTGTGCCTTTTCCAAATCAAACTTCATGCGCCAAAAAAAAAAAAAAAAACACATGAGTGGGTTTGAAGTAGGACATCTAATCATCTCTCTTATTGGTACTATGCCCCTAGAAGATCGAAAATGGGTGAGAGGTATGGGTTGGGAGTAGATGGAGGTTTATTTTGATTTTAGTATATAAATAAAATTGGTTAACCCACATAATAAAAAATAACAACTACATGAAGGGCTGAAAAAGACTTTTAGCAAAAAGAAAAACTCATTTGTTTTCAATCAACTCTTATAACAAGTGTGTTAGTACTATTATTTAAACTATACCAATAGTATGCAGTAGCTTGCCAAAGTGCTTAAAGTACAAACGAAATTAGTCTGAGAAATCAAAATGCAAGAGAATGATGATGCACTTGTTTGCTAAAAAGTTGCATTTAAGATGTTAAACATCAAGTTGAGGTATATCGAAACGAATATTAAGTAGTATTCCCACTTTCATGTTTTATAGTACAATGGAAGAAATTCTTTTTTTTTTTTTTTTTTTTTTTGCGCAAATTGGAGGGTTCAGTTGGGTGATTCTTAACAAAGTTCTCCCTACTCGTTACGGATCTCATGTCATAAATAAATATGTAAATACAGAGAAGAAAAAGAAAAAGAAAAGAAGAAGAGATCTTAGCTACACTAAGAAAACAAAGATTAAGAAAACATTTCCCATCGAACCAATTAAGTTATTAATCTTTCCTTGTATTGGATTTTTTTTTTTTTTTTTTTTTTTGGTGTGATGAATCGAGCATAACTAGCTAGCTCAAGCATTCTCTTTGTGTCATTCGCTTCATGACTAGAATGGAATCAATTCACCATACGAATTACACTTGAAAATCCGATGCATATTATATATATTAGTGTGAACATTTTTCATACAATTTTCGATTCCATTAAAAAAATTAAAATGGCAAAAATAACCCAAGCCAAATAAAACACAAACCTTTACCCAACCCTAACAAATAAAGTGTGAGAAAGCAAAAACGTAGCACTCCAAAATGTGCTAGCTCATATTATTCCTCGGCCAAAACCATTCTACTCAAGGGACTTGGCCCAAGCCTTTTCTTCCTCATGGCACTTCTTTTCCTTATGATTTCCATCTCATTCCTTCTCTTCACTTGCATCATTGCTTCTTCTTCAATAACAAATCTTCTCATTAAAACGTCGTCGGTCAAAGATTTTCCTCGAAATATTTTCCTCCCCTCAATGCTCATTCTTGCACTTGGAGTACTTCTAATTTCTTGCGAGGCGGGAAAGGGCTTCGACCTAGGATAACTATAGCTCCTTCTATGAGGGACAACGTCCGCTTGAAACACCTCGGTGTAAGAATAGATTGGCGCACATAGACAAACACGAGTAAACGAGGTAGCAACCTTCAAGGATGTGCATTTTCTAAGTTTTCTATTGCTATTTTGTGTGGGAATATCAGATGTTTTTGAGATTGATCTCAAAAGGGTGCCATTTTTCGCGGGAATTGCACTAACTTTTGGAAGGATTACTTTCCATACTTTGGCCATATCTATTGCTCTTTGATACCAAGGCTTCCTGCAATATGCAAAACAACATGAACATATGCTTAGGACTACACGTGCTGTACTTCATTTAAAAATGTGTAGCATTGATTATTCATTTCTTTTTTGGCTCAACGTTGTATATATATTAGAACCAAGAATCAAGTCCTATACTCGAATTATTAATATGGTAATCAGGTTTAATTGTTTGAATGTCATAATATCCAAATCCAAATTTAATTTTCATAAATCAACATAAGAAAAATGTGTAGTGAACGAATTCGGATTCAAGCATACTTGAAGACACATAAGTGAGGCATAAGTTCAATTAAATCTTAAGAAAATCGTCATCAAGTCACCACATGTGTTGGCTATATACAAGCAACCTCAATCGTGTATATACTATAAACCGTCAAGATTCACAATTCAAATTGTCTACCCGGTGACATGAGATACTAGAGTAATTGACGTCCCATTGGGCCACAAGGCTATGTAGACCATTGGGCTACTATTCAGTAAAGTAATGTACTTTGCCCTCCAGCTCTTCTTAAGTTTAACTATTTAGTCCAAAAAAAAAAAAAAAAGTATAAAGGCTTTAAAGCCCTTTCTAACCCCTAAATCTGGCCCAAATACTTAAACCAAATAGCAAATTATGTTACAATCTTCAATGGTCATGGTCCAAAACTTCAATAAGTACATCATAATATATTTTCAAAAGAATCTTAAAGACTGGTGCGCACACATGGTTTGGAGTGTACAAGCTCTATATGATGTGTCGCATCAATAATTGAGATTTCTTGAATTCGAAGGACAGAAAGTTACAAGTTGCCCCACAAAGTGTCCATCTCACATACACAAGAGAAAAAGAAAAAGCTAGGTTTTGTGAATTGTCTCTTTAAAGAAAAGATATACAAGAAAACATTCGATTTTAGTGTCGCTTTTATTCCAGATGTCTACTCAATCTTCACTTCAGTACGAATATTGTAAATCATAGCAAATATTGCAAATGAATGTATGATAGAAGTTGATAAAATTCAGTATTAATCAATTAAAAAGCCCATATTCTACCTCTCATGATCCTTTTTTAAACTAATATCCTAATTAGTTCCTGATATAAACAAAAAAAATATCATTTCGAATGAAAAATCAAACTCATGGATACTCTAAATCTGCACAACTTGACCATGCAAGAAACAAACTTAATTCAATTCCATGCAGAACCAATAGTTACAAACTTTAGTACTTACTTAAGCACAATGTATTAATATAGTAAATACAAATTTCAATCTTCAAATATTTTGTAGCATACCATTTCACATTTTTTCACATAGTGTATGTGTTTTCAGAGAGAGAGAGAGAGAGAGAAGGAGATGATTAATGTTACCTTGTGTGTGATGAAGCCTTTGGATCTTGCATGAAAGAATTAGGAGATGGAAGTAAGTATGATAAGTGAGATGGAGAAAGGGAGTAAAGATGGTCATGGGGGTCTTGAACAAAAGAAAGAATGAATGAATGAATGATAAAACTTTAGTGTAGTGACTGAAAGATAGGTTGGCAATGGGCTATCTTTTCTCTTTTTTTAATACAAACTTTTGCTTTGGCAGGAATCATTCCAACTGATTGAGAGAGAAAGAGAAAGAGATTCAAATTTCAAAGGCAAAGTTAAACTCTTGTGCTTTTTATTAAAATTACCAACTAGACCTTGAGAATACCAAATATTTAACTTGTTTATGAATATTGTCAAATAAAGCATTGGTTATAACTTTAGAAATGAATAAAAGGTTTTGAACACGCGGCTAGCTAATGAAAAGTTAAAAATCATTTTTCATTCATCATTTCAGTTGGCAATAGTATTTAATTTATATAACACTTCAGAAATTTTAATTATAGCTACCAACCATTTTCTAATTTACTAAGAGGTACGAATATAATTTGGCATCCCAAATATAAAATACAATTATGACCAACAGAGGTATCCAATACAATATATCTTTTTTATCCCACATCTCTTTATAATTTAGGGTAAAAAACGGTATCTTATATTCAGTTGTATGTTAGAAATTGTTATGAAAAGGGTAATTGACGCATTGTGATGAAAAATAATATTAAAGAAATTCACGTGACTCTCAATCTCCAAAAACGGAATACAAAATTGATAAATTCCTATATTATTAATCACATCCCATTATGCCATGATTATGAGCATGTAAGACTGGTTGGTGTACTTATGTGTGCTAAAAGCCTGCTACTTGCTCGTGCTCTTGTGACTTAAAACAATCATAGAGATTACAACTTATGCATGCTTTGGTTTATGTTAATGACACCTTACAGTTGTCGGATTATATATATAGTGAGCAAACATCAGTTTTGTCATCATAATAATACTTTCCACTGTTTTATTGGATCCCAAACTCTGCGTCCTTCTGTTTCCTTGTTCCCGTTTTCATATTTTAATTAACAGTTACAATTCGATCAGATTAACTATATAATAATGAACAAGTTAGTATATGGAAAAATTCTCCATGTACTATTATGTGATCTGTTACACTTAATTTCTTTAGCTGTATCAAATTATTCACTGAACACGCTTTGTGTACCAATGTTTTGTGACTTTGATGATTCTATATGATTTCTTCCTTTACTTGTACCATAGTACGTACAATTACAAATTAAGTTGTCTTCCATTTGTGGAAAAAACATTTATTGAATTTAAAGTTTCGTAACTTACACACAAAATAGTACGAAAAGTTAATCTAGAAGTTCGGCTCCAATTAATATATGAAATATGCGGTATATATATTTGTGGCGAGAAAAACTAGTGGATGTTACATAGATATACAGTACTTCTAAATATTTGTTCTTCACGAAATTGAAAATAGATAAATAAATGCAAACTTAAAATGGCGCAGTAGATTAAATTCAATTCCCTTAGTCACATAAATTATTTGCTAATGGAAGGCATCATGATTAAAATTGTTAATGGTGTTCAATCAGTGATCCCAAGAGCCTATGCAAATGCAAAACAGCAAAAGCTGTGATGATTGCAAATCTCATGGGTTAGGGATTGTTATTTCCTAATATACTCAAATTGATACAAGCAATTGCTCAATAGCTTTTACTTAGTCTCTTAAAAGGAAAAAGAAGAATCCCGAATAACCTGCAGGTTTGCTGGACAAATTGCTTCAGATCTTACATGAAAAGTTAAGTGTGTTTTGGGAGGGTTAATTTCATTTTGATCTTCCAATGTGGTAATATTTCATGTTTGGCCTTTTAAATTGTCACGGTTCGATTTTGGTCCTCTGGATCGGAAACATTTCAATTTGGCCTCTTATCAAAATTGACTCAACTTCGTCGAATCTTGACACGTGACGCACACGTGATCTTTTTAAATTGAAAGGATGTTGGAAACTACCATTTTGCAAATCATAATTCTAATTGCAAGTTTCCAAAGGTGTGTGGAGTAAGAATTGCAAAAATCTCTAATTTAAAAACCATCAGTGGAATCTGTAAAGTATAAATAATAAAGAAGAGGGAGTGTTCCAGATATTCAGAATGGAAGTGCTAAAAGAAGGGTCAAAAAAGATAAATATCAGAAGTTCCTTGCTCAGATGCTTTTGCAACTGCATATTTCAAAAGGAAAATCTCCAAGCATGTATAACTGTACTCTTGTTCACATAGCAACTGCTCTTAGGAACATGGATTTATTCAGCACCACCAAATCAGATGGTGAATATAATAACTACCCTTATAACAGTACAAATCACATGGTGAATATAATAACTACCCTTTTAATTAACGCAAAATATACACATCTAACAGAACTGGAGACATAACTCAACAAGGAAAAACTAAAATTTCAGCATCAAACCTATACTTTCTCCTGAATGTCAAGTTGAAGACATCTAATGCTAATTCACTTATCCAAAGTCAAAAACTACATATAAGTCGGTTGCTGATTATATTAAACAACTCCGCCCCAAAAGCAAAAATAAAAAATGGGCGACCACAACAATTTAACCTCGTAAACTAAGTGTATTCTGCATATTGATTTCACCAAAATCCCACGATAAAGGATGGTGGTTGTTCACTCCTGAATCTACGACTTCTTATTACATAACTGATTTGTCCGGGATGTTATTCAGGGATTTGGAACTGATGAATGAAGTTATTTAGCTGTCAGGTTCACCAGGTCGTTGGCGACTCCAATTACTAGAACCAGCTTTACGTTCTCCTCGTTTTCTTTTATTTCTAGGGAAATGAATGTCTGAAGCTAAGCACTGTTTCAGTATTGACTGCTCCTGAGATACAAAGGTTCTGGGAACCGCGTCGGGTTCTAATGATGAATGGATGGCAGTATTGCCCTCTTCTTCAGCACTATTTTCTGCATCTTGAGTCTTCATAGCTGATTCATAATCGTTATTCCTGAAAGTCGTCTCGTCGATTTCTGCTGTCTCGTTATGTATCAGCATATTATCCAAAATCTGTAAATGACATTCAGAAACTTCTTATTAAATGGTTCCTAATAGAACAGTAGGATAAAACTCAACAAGAAAATCATTGGTTACCTGAAACAATAATTAGCTATTAATTTGATCTCTTCTAATTGTTGAAATAACCATCCATCTAGCTTAAGGTAGTAAAGGAAAAAGATATATTAATACTTGTAGACTCTAATATGGGTCATCGCCCCCTCACTTGCAGACTCTAATATGGGTCATCGCCCCCTCACTTGCAGGCTACAATCTTTTGTCAAATTCAGCATGAGACGTTTTTTTCATAAATGGACGGCGGTGAGATTCGAACAAAGAACGACTTTATTCTGGTTCAAATATATATTATTGATGACTACCTCATGAAAAAGCATAAGCGGGAAAGAATGAGAATTCTCTGTGAGCAATTAATTTGCAACGAAGAAGGTTGCTCCTGTTGAACTTTAAACTTTACATGGGTCTATGTCATTGCCACTCTGTGGTAGTATCAAACTAAAGAACCTCAAACAATTGGTTCTCAAAAACGGGAGGAAATAAGAACCAACAGCGGATAAAGACAGCTTGGAACATTATGCAGTATATCACCGACTAAAATCATTATTTTTTTTCTCTTGACAACAAAATCAAACATAGGAAATAATCTAGAACCTTTGCACTCTTGTTTATGCTGTTATAGAAAACAAATCAGATTTAAAGATAATGTCACTAGAAAGCCAAAATGAAACCAAAGAGAGCTGCAATTGTCTTACTCGTTCAGATGAATCTCCAGGTTGTGCATGATGCTCCGTGACATCAATAGAAGACAGTAATCCAACTGTACTTTCAATAATGTCTGGAATGTGAATCGCCTCTCCAAAGCTAGAAACTGTACTGTCCGGCATAATGAAATTATCAAGATCATAATCTGGTATATGTTGAGACGGCGTAAAAAAGCCTCCTACAGAAACTGTATCCCCATTACAGGCAGAGAAGGTCGGGCTATGCACAGAGCTGGTCTGCAGATCACCAACTAAATTTTGGCTCAGATTCTCGGAGGAAGAAAACTTTCCTGCATTATTTATCATCACAGTATCAAGTTGAGCCTTCAACTTATGAACCCGAGTGTGTACTAGCTCGATATTACGAAGGATTTGCTCGATGAAATCATCGTTGTTTTCGGGAAATACGCAGTCGTCATGAATTCCAAACTCATCATGGCCAGTTGTGTGTTGATCTGCCAAGGAAACAGTTAGTGTGAAATAATATATATATATATATATATATATATATATTATGTTGTCAAATGATAAGTGAAACCCTTCATTTACATATGAAAAAGATTAGCTGTAAAATCTTCAGTTTTTTCTTGCAATAATCATAAAATTGAAAAACCAACTGAAACATTCTTTCTAAAAGCAATCTATGTATAAAAACTCAAGAGGTTCATGATGTCTGGTGTTCACATTCAAGCCAGCAGTTAAAAAATGGTAGCTGCCACTGAAAATGTCAACTACTGAGAGCATCAAAACATAATATACTCAACCAAGAGATATGATGCATGCAGAAATACCATTTTTCTTCTTTCTTTTAAAGCACAAACTTTTAACTTAAGCAATTACACTAAGGTAACCAGCCTAACATCTTTAAAATATGTTACTGAAGAAAAAACACCGTTGATCCATAAGATCCGATGCACCTGAATTTGCAAGGTCCTCCAAAGCAGAGATTTCATCCAGATCAAGCCTCTTATTTTCTGAATGTTCGACATCATTAGGGATAGTTAGTCAGTAAAAACTCGAAAGTTCAACCATATAGCAAAATGAAAGAAACCTTACCACGTTCACAAAACAGATTATGATTTGACATATATAATGCAATATCACTCGTCTCTTCCACTTTCTTTCTTTTAATTCTCTTCACGGGTCTTCTATGACTTTGATATGTATATGGCACCGACCTCGAGCCAGATTGTTCAATTGCTAACTGGTCTACGACCTTATGCTTCCTTCGATCATGTATAGCAATATACCTCGAGTATTTTGATGCCTGTGACTCTAATTCCTTTATTCTTAACTCCGTCCATTTGCATCGCCACATCAAAGGATGTATAAATTTTCTCCAATGAGTGGTCAACTTTTTCTTCCTAATAGAAATTAGCTCATCAGTTGAAGAAAAGAATACAATTTTGACTCTCTTTTTTGGGGGGGAGGGTGTGGATGTGTTTAAAATAGTGGCTAAAACCAAGAACTCCAATTGATTTACATGAAAAAATTCCCTCATGACCACTAATACATGAACATGGAATTATAATCACTGTTTTTATTCCAATTGTGGAAAAAGCCCCACGCACTGATAGCATTTAGTTGCAGTACTGGCTTGAGTCAGATGATACTTCATCTTGAACTTTTTCAAGCTCAAGCTGAATTGTGGGTATCAGAAACTCGCAAGCTATTATTGTTATACTAATCATGATATATTACAATTTATATAACAAGAAAGATATCTATGGTGGTGATATTTTAACGATATCTATAGAGGTAATATTTTTATTTAATTTTACCAACAACAAAAAAAAAAAAATCAGCTTTTCTGCTTGGCCTAGAAGTACGAAGAGCAGAGTGAATCGTGGGATAATGGAAGTTGGCAGTATATATTCGACAACAATATGGCGAACACTTCAAAGTTGAAGTAAGTATTCCACAAGAAACAAACAAAATAACATGTCAGTGAAGCAAATTCTTACCTCATGGGAAACACGCCGTCGATTCCATCAAATGAAGGAGCCAAATCATTTTCACCGAAAAACTTGGATTCAACTTCAGCATCACTTAATCCAGTACTATCTTCATCTCCAGAAGCTGTGTCTCCAAACGAGCTTGAATTTTCAGTGGCGTCGGGATCTTCTTTTGCTGTCAACTTGATGTCCCTACTCCGTGAAAACTCCAGCAAGTCAACATATACATTCTCTGCATCTTTTGGACCACCCATTCCTTCATTTGCCATACTTTATTTCAAATAGATAGTTGACCAGAATCCATGGGACCTTCATACAAAATGAAGCTTATTCTCTTGATTCATCCTCCAAAGTTCAATCGTCGCTGAGAAGAGTTTATCATAACCGCAGCCACATTGTTAGACACAAACTCAACAATAGAATAAAGAAGCAAAGGGAGTAAGTGCAAAGTCAAGTTTCACGTCTAAGGTAACAACATTCCAGTTATTTGAATTACAAATATGAGCTCATGAATCAGTTGCATACCAAATGTGCAAACCCTATGCCAGGAATACACACGCTCAAAAGTAGAATGCAATTACTTCTCTCTTAGCATAAATTTACTTCCCAAAACATATTTATTTATACTGTTCTATGTTTAGCAATAATGTGACCATAAAAAGAATGCGCTAAGCACTCATTTCACACGAAAAAATGACAAGTTACGAATAAAAGAATAAGCCCATATTTGACAGGACATAAACAGGTAAAAGATTTGCACAATAGAAGCTATCATATGACTAACTTCCTAATCAACATATTGAATCAAGGTACCTTCTCTTATCCACCACACTTTCCAGTTTAATTTCAAAAGATTTAAACTTTGCCACTATAAAAAGATTAGTAAATATTAATTCCTTCACAGAATACTATCTATTAAGCCCAATTTAGAGCCCAAACACTCGCATCTGGAAAAAAGAAAAGACCACTGTAGAAACAGCTAAACAGCAGGTAAACAACTTATACGAGCAATCATGACTTCACCAACTTAACAAAATACAATAATCATAACAATCATCCTACTTAAACTCAAAAAAAAAAAAAAAGTAAAGGCATGAATTAAGTCCAATTAACAGTTTATATGGCTAATCATAACTTCAATATCCAAATCCACATTACGAATTACACAAAAGTTTCTATTTTGAACTTTAAAAACACAAGAATGAACACAAATTTCTTCAAGAAATAATACACACAACCAAGAACAGAGCAAATGCTTCACAAAAAAACTCAACTTCAACAAACTCAAAACACAAACTCAAAACACCCACAATTCACATGCAAAAAAACCATTCAAATTCAAGAAAAGAAGCAAAAGAAACACAATTGAAACACACAGAATGACATACATAACTGTTAAAACATACATTTTAGCTAATTGTGAGCAAACGAATGAGCTTTCTAATTACCAAGTTATCTGGCAAAAAGAAACAAATCCCAGATGAGAATAAGCAGAGTACATGCAGAGGAAGAGGATTTACCTGAGCAGAATGGGAATAGAGGTTGGCGGCGACAAACACAGAGCGGCGTATGTTTTTGAGTCGAATGAAGAAAACCAACGTTAGTTTTTTATATTTTAGTGTTTTATATATGTAACTGCTGCTTATATATGTGTTTGTACGGGTGCGTTAGTAAATGTTGTGACCTAAACTCGGTTTGTGACTTATTTTCTCTCACATTCCCGCTTTTGGCCGTCATATAATCTTTTTCCGTTTTTGCCCTTTTTTTCTTTTAATTGATCTAGATGTAATATTATAATATTGGTTAGATACCATTTGAGAGCTTTAGGGGTATTTTTGTAATTCATGTATGAACTGTAGTATGTGATTTTGTAAGTTTTAAAATTATTTATATAACTATGCAAATAAAATAAAAATAAAAAAAAAAAGAAACTGGTTAGACTTAGACGTAAGGGGGTGTATATGACTATATGTGACAATTCCCTTTTCCATTATCAAATTTTAGCTACTTAGTTTTATTTTAATTGTTGATTGTGGTGTGTTTTATCCCACACAATTTGGGAGAATTCTTGATATAGAGTTATTTTTGTTGGATATTTTAAGTACTGAATAGTTTTATTTTCATGAGGTTAGATTTTTCAATATGTAATTTTTAATTAAAATTTTAAGAATTAATTGGATTAGGGAAAGAGTGGTACCAAAACAAGGCATCATCGTTGTCTAAATATGAGAAGGTCGACCAATCAATGAAACCCTACGAATACGATACACCAGGGAGGAGTTTGACTTTAGTGACGCTTTTTAAACTAATACAATTTGAATTGAAAAAACAATGATATTTTTCTTATATTGTATGTAATTTATAAAAAAACTATTTATTATTTAAATGTTAGAAATTCGGAATGGATGTATTTATTAAATTCTGAGAGGATGAAATAACCCTTTATTTATGCAAGTATATGATTGAACATAGTAAAAGAAGTTTTCTATAATAATATTGATAACATATGTACCATGTTCCCCCTCCTAACTAACATTATTCATATAGATCAAATCATAAGTTTAGTGCACCTTAGTTTAATTTTCACTACATGTTTAATAAGTGACGAGTGGATGACACTTGTCACGACGTTTGTGATACTTTTCACCACTGTCACGCTTGTCATCCTACATGTGACAAGTAACACCATCTATGTAACACTTGTCACTAACCACTTAACAACCCAGTTTATATATTGGGAAGATTAGACTCATACAAGGGGACTTCTTTTTTCTCTCAAGTATACTTGACTTAACTACGATGCGGCTTGATTCCTTAATAGTGATGCACAGTCACTTTGAAATATCTCCAAATTCAATCATACATCAAACAATATCATACCTTTGAAGAAACTTCTTCATACTAATTCTAGTTCGTTTGAAGCTCACATCCACTATCTACAAAATACGTTTCGTAGAGCATATAAGAGGGTTCTCGAAATATATATTGTTAATAATTGCAATTTTGCCTTCGCATAACAGAATTATCATCAAATATAAAAATTGTATAAAAATTAAGATAAGAAACATAAATATATACATATCTATCTATCCCTAAAAAGAGTAAGTACAATCATACACTACAATATAGATTTTATACACACCCCATTCACCTAGAATTTTCAATTATGTTACATTGTATTGCAATGATATAACATTATAATTAAGTCAATATTATAATTTTATAGTTTTTTTCTTAATGTTTATTACTGAAATAATATGTAAGTTACATGTAGTTCGTTTCCAATCATTTTCATTTCCAAAATTACACCACCGAACATTGTAATGACTTAACAGAAGTTGAACCATCAAACTGAAAGAACATATTTGCTCGAGTATTGTTACATGTAGGAACCTTTTTTTTTTTTTGCTTTTATGTTTATTTCTAACTTAAAAACAGCAAGAAGAAATAAAGACGGCGCTACAAAATCGTATGACAAGTATATCAAATTCATTTTATAGCAACATTCAATTTCTTAGTTTTGATTCTTTTTGAAAGAAAAAAAGGTTGGATTATTGATTGTTTTTTATTTTTAATGTATTTAGTTTATGAATATGAAAATTTTCTAAATAAAATATTAGTTAATTGAGTTGGGGCATTGTAAATTTGAATAGTTCACTGAATATTGGAGTCTACTATTTTTAGGAATAGTTTATAACTTAAATCTTATCAGAATTGGGAAAAGGAAAAAACCAACTTAGTGATTAAATTCATAATGTTATTAATAGTAATAACTAAGAGAGTGTCTCAAAGATATTATCAAAATTAAATGGGTGTGATGATAATACTATTCCTAAAATATAACCTACAGTACAGTTAAACTTTTGTTCAGACTAATAAATATTTCAGACGGACCCTCTTCTCCTGTCCTATTAAAAAAAAGTATTTTAATTATCATATAAGTTCCCCTTAATTTACCCTAATTACCGTCATTGACCGTAATTAAACTAATTTTAACGTAAATAAATCCAATTAAGTTTAATATCTCCACAAAATTCAACGCTCTGTACTTTTTTTTCCTGCCTCGTTTTCTCCTTCGCCTCTTTTGACCATTTCAATACATACAGCAAACTGTCTCTATACATCATGCACACAAATCACACACACACAATCACACGCACTCTCCGTGTAACCGCGTGTTGAATTTTAACACAAAAATTTTCCACATTTTGTCATGCCCCTGCGTTGACTTTCCGGTGCGATTTCGATCGGCGAAAATAATGGCGGTTGTAGAGACGGCGATCGAGTTTCTCGTGCCGTCGTGGTGGGAGGTGCAAGTCACGGCGGCGGCCGCCGCGTTTTTTGTGGTTGCGTACATGTTCTTCACGTTCGGCGGCGCTGGCGATGATCGGACGATCGGCGACGGTTACGCCGCCGGTGCGGATGCGATTGATGATAAGGATAAGGTCGTTTGCGTGATTTTACCGCTCAATTTTGAATTCGTTCGCCTATTTTGGTGTTTGATCGGTTTTGTTTTTTTCTTCGTTTTTTTGGATTTTAGTGTGATTTGTTAGTGTTGAATGATGTGCGAGTCAAATTTGAAATTTACTGGTTGTTTGAGAACTGTATGCCTGTGGTAATTGCGAGTTTCCTCTGGTTTTGTATGTATTGTGAATTTTTTGTTGATTTTGTAGTGAAGGTCAACTCAGTAGTTGAACTAGTAATAAGGTGATGAGAGTGTTACATGCACTGGATTATAATGGTTTTTCGTCCTCTGCTTTTATATTTCGTGTTCTATGTACAGTTGAGTCTTTATATTAAACAAATTGCTAAAGACAGTCTTAGCTTTTAAGTTTTCTCAACAGAGCCATGAAGTTGGTGACTACATGACACTGTTATCATCTGTAGTGCCGAACCATTTGTAAATAGCAGGTACCTTTCTCATACGATCACAGTGGTTGGTAGAAGTACACGTTTAAATTCATTTACATGTAAAGATAATAAGTTATTTGTTTGGCTGAGTAAGTATATGGCCTGAATTTGAAATTTAAGATTTTGAATTTGGATTGTGTTCAATCTGGCTTGCAAAGTTCATGAGCTGGCATGGCTTGTTTGCATCTTATTACTGATGATTAACATGTACGAGGCAAAACTCCTGCCTGTAGTGGTCGGCTTTTTGATGTGTGTGTTTTGGATTCCTAGCTGGCACTTAGTTGCAGATCTCATATTTCCTTGTTCCTTTATCTAGTTACCATCCTCCGTGCCTTCTCGTTTTGTTTGTGTGTTATCTATTTCTTGGAGTAATTTTCCACTGCTTGACATGCAGCTGTCCACTTCTTTTGTAGATGGTCCAGTTCAGAGGAGATCCTGATGCTAATTCCGCGTATTTAGTTAAGGTAACTTTAAATTACTCACGAGACCAAGTTTTTGTAGAATGCTTGGTATTTCGTTGGTGCTTGAAATGCTTGATTGACGAACATTGTGAACCGTATACGTCAGGTGGAACTATTAGCTGCCAAGAATCTTATTGGGGCAAATTTAAATGGCACATCAGATCCGTACGTTATTATTACCTGTGGTGCAGAAAAGCGTTTCAGGTGATTATATCTTATTTGACTCCTCTAGCTTTCTAAAATCACTAATTTGGGAGAAACCTGTTTTCTTTATAATCATGTTTCCATTAGACGAGTGTCGAGTTCATCCAGTTGGATTGTTCCAATATGTTTGTGATGGGCGTTTCTTTTGGGCTGGGGACTTGTTAGTATGCATGCAATTCTTTATGTTTAGTTTTAACATGGCTATGGTATGTAGCATTGACATCGGTTTAATTGCTGTTTGATACTTGCATCATGTTTAGGACTATGCGTCTGATTGTGTTTGAATTTACAAAATGTATTCACTTATTCGTAAATCTGGAAATATAATTAAGAGTTCAGAACTTTGGTTTTGAACCGGTAACGATAAGCTGTGCCTAGAAGTTTATAGGTTTGAATTTTTAATTGAAAAAAGCATCCTGGTTATGGTTTAGTCCAATCTTTGACGCCAGCTTCATGTTTGATATGCTCCTGTCATTGCAAATCTGGTAGACAGCTTCATTCCTAATTTCCTACTCATTTTTATAGTGAATTTCAATTTCATATCTTAAATGCCGTTGGTTCCATATTGGTTTAAACAGGCTTATTTTTTGTTAAGTTTAGACGTTATGGTTAATAACTTAGAGTCTACAATTTGAAATGTTTTTCGCATATTGGTGTCAGTTTGAGAATGTTAAGTCACAGTAGAACATATCAAAGATGGAAAACCTGCTCTTCAATTTGGATGACGGTATTCGTGATTTTTGATAGTAGGGGAATCTACATCAAATTGGTGACCTAGCTGTATACTGTGCTACCCAATAATAAGAAGTCATTTAAAATAAAGACCTTGGAGAGCCCACGCTATCAACACCAAAGAACTAAATAATCAACATATCTTACGAGTAGATCAGCCATAGTTGCTTACATCAGTCAATTGGGATTAAAGGTTAAAGGCTTGGTCGTTTTCGTTGCATTCAATCTATAGCTATTTTCAATACTACGGTCACCAATTAGATATACCAATATATCAAGTTTGTTTAATCTTTTGGTCACCAATTCTTTGTGTGTCTCATAGTATTGACTAACTCTGCCAGAATGGCAGATGCAGATGCTTGTGTGTATTTATATACACGACTTTAGCACATGGCTCATGTACCGTTACATTTTTTTGTATTGGTGAGCTCTTTCTAAATTTATTTTTCCTGCTTCTAGTTTCTGAGCAGTGTAACCCTAAGTAGTGATTAGGAGCATTACTGACAGTTCCCTCCTTTTTATATGGTTTTAGTAATTGAGCTTTACAATCTCTTATGAAGAGTTCAGGTCTACTAATAAAGTTTACTCTTTTACATGTTTCAGAGTTTTCTACGCTCTTCTTGTGGTTTCCATTTACCATTGTATCATTGTCATATCTATATTTAATTATGTTTCAAGATTTAATTTGATGTGCTTGTAGTTCTATGATTCCTGGCTCAAGAAATCCCATGTGGGGGGAGGAGTTCAATTTTTCTGTTGACGAGCTTCCTGTGGAGGTAGTTATTTTACATGAATAATTGTAGCAATAAATGAAAGATAACCGTATGTGCATTGTGATAAGGTTAGAGGTTCCAGCCATTGTTTTTTTTTTCTAAAATCTGTTAGAAACTTAACACTAGTAACATGTTGTTTAGTTTTGTACACATTTTTTTGATTCTCTTTTTCTTTTTCTCTATCTTTGGCAAATGCATCCTAGTTAATGTCCTTAGAAGTTGTGGGACATATGCTATATGCAACCATGTGGTGTTATAAGTTTGTTGTGTACTGGAAAACTTCATACACCATATTTGTTTTCTATGCTTCAGGAGCTCAATAACGTTACCACTTATTTTGGTTAGCTTCAATAGACAAGAATGAGGCAAGATTTTTGTCCTCTGATGTGTTTCAGAATATTACCCCTTTATTTCACTTCCTATTCTATCATATATAGCTCAGCTTAAAACTGTTTGATGCTGGCAGAAAGCATGAAAATTTTGGACCCTAAGTGCAAACTAAGTTAATACCTTGAGTAAGTCAGTGTACTGACAAGAGGAGGTCTGTTTGAAGCCCTCTGCGAATCCAAATCGACATTAAATCATTCTTTTAGTGCCAGTCATGACAACCTATTTTGTGCTATTAACAGTCGCTGGTCTATTCCGGAGTTCGGTTATGAGCTTGCTAGCTTTCTATGTATAGAATTTAATAAGTCACGTTAAAGTCTATTAATTTGTCTGTTTGAAGTATTTTGAACTGCTTCGTCCGTTGCTGCCATTTTCTGGCCTTGGCCAATTAATAGAAGAATTCTTAACCTGTAATGCCAATTATTTTACCAATGAACCCTGCAACATAATTGAGAAGTTACGTCCTCATGGAACCCAACTACAAGGAAAGGCAATTAATTAGTGCCAAGTGAAAGAATGGAAATATCTTCTACGCTCTTTTTATTATAGATAAAAGCCTGAAGATATCTGTATGTTCTAGCAGCTGATTCCTTGTTAATTTTTCTTATACTAATTTATTCACCTAATTGAATGGACAGATTACAGTGACCATTTATGATTGGGATATAATTTGGAAAAGTGCAGTTCTTGGTTCTGTGACTATTCCTGTTGAACACGAAGGGCAAACTGGTGCCGTATGGTACACATTGGACAGTACATCTGGGCAGGTAATATGTTATGGACTTTGAGAACTATTAGTCAACAAAAGGGACTTATTGGAGAATTATAAAGGTTTCTTCTGGATGTACTTTCGATTTCCCCTTTGAAAGTTGGAATTGTTTTATGTTTGTTTGTCAGGTCTGTCTTCATATTAAAACACTAAAACTCCAAGTGAATTCTTCCAGGTACCTTTTCGTTACGTGTATCACTGTTACTTCCGCCCTTTCATTGGCCTTGTAGCACTTCAATGTTTATTATAGATTTAAGTGAATTGTGTTCTTACCAATATATATGTTCGCCAACTTGTTATGGAGATTGGAGACTAGATAAAATATTGGAGATTGTGATACTGGATGAAGGCTTAACCAATAGGCGAGCTTTCTGACGCTGAAGTGTCTGGTTTTCAATAATGATGTTGAGTCTTTCTACTGCTTTGGATGTAATTCTGTAACCCCTTTGTCATGGAGACTTGCTTGCAATTTGTGTGTCACTAACATCAAAATTTGTAACATGAAATAGAATGAAGGTTTGCAATGTAAATTTGCTGTTAGTATCTTGGATTTATAAATCTGTAGTGTCGGGTGGAGCATGTCTATTTCTTCCATCCTTGGTTGAGTAATGGGTTCTTATCAAAAAATTCAGACGAGTCTCAGTAAAGATGCTTCCAAGTTGAAGAATGATCTGCTTGTGATCAAACAAATATGCATGTGGTTTTGAAATTTTGTTTAGAAACGTACTGAGCTACCCAACAATTTTTTTTTTGCGCTGCATCTACTTAAGCTTTACTAGCTGATAAATTTTGTCTAATCCTTTCAGCGTCCAACAGAGTATATTTTCCATTGCTTAGAGACCTTAAATCTAAACATTCACCATGAATAATTTTTAGATCGTATGATCTTTCATGCAACCCAGCCAAACATTTCTTCTACTTTATCTGTTTTCAGGGGTTTGAATGACTATGCTGGTGCCAACACTCGAAGGAGGACTTTGGATAAACAAGGACCTACAGTTGTTCACCAGAAACCCGGACCACTTCAAACTATATTTAATCTTCTTCCTGATGAGGCATAGTTTCTTAACTAAGTGGTGGACTTGCTTAGTGTTCAGAATTATTATAGAATTGTTTTGTTCTTGTTTCAGGCTTCTGTAAACATTAGCTTCTTTTAGTGAAATTAGTTGAATTCTCTTGCTGATACTTGTGTTTTTGTTTCTCAGGTTGTTGAACATAGCTACTCATGTGCACTTGAGAGATCATTCTTGTATCATGGACGGATGTATGTTTCAGCATGGCACATATGCTTTCATTCTAATGTTTTCTCGAAGCAAATAAAGGTCTGTTCTACTTTTTCTGGTGGCTTGGTTACTTGGTTTCTCGTAGACTTCAGACTCCATCTCTTTGTAACATTCCGCGTAAACTATTATTCATCTAGCCATAATCCCAGATCGAGTATGTCATTATTCAATAAAAAATGGTACTTGATTCACATGTCAGTGGGCATTGTATGTCATTGCAGTTTAGAGCTTTTCACAAAGTCTCGTGATGCTCTTTTTTCCCCCCTTTAAAGGAAGTTTGAAGCCCACAAATATTGGAAATGTTGCTATAAGTTGAGTGGTTTTGATTACTGGGAGTGGAACGAATTTGTTGTTAGGTTATGGTATTTCATGAGCACATCAGCATAATTCATTGGTAATAATATTTCTGTGGCACAACCTTCGAAACTCAGTGTTTGTACGCTTAAAGAACATAAGGTGGGGGCCTATAATTGAGGCATTCTGGGCATGCGCTCCAGCATGTAAGCTTTTTATTAACAACAGCGATATGACAAGTTTTGAAGCAAAAGGAGTTGTTGGAATATAATAATAAAATTAAACATTTACTCGATACATAAAAGTTAAGATGGCCTATTCTAGGAGCAGAATGTTGTTTATGCCTCCCTTTAGGATCATGCTCCTAAAGAAAGGCTCAGATAATGCCTCCCTTTAGGCTTTGCTCAAATTTCAAAGCACGTGCCTTCCAGTGATGTGCTTTGAGTGCCTTCTACTCATTGTTTATTTGGACAACTTTGCAGTCAATGAAGAAAAATTGTCCATAAGTCAATGTAAGAATGGTACTTTTGTCAAAAGGAGTTGTAATATGACATTCTATGGTTGGAAAGTACTTATTGTGAAGCATGATGTTGTGACCTTTGGATCGACATTTTATGGTTGGAAAGTACTTATTAGGCCATTTGCTTCACTAATCATTTGTGAGTGATGAGTCAGCATAGAAATTTATTCAAGATCTTTGTTTTGTAAAGCAAATGTGTTCTTATGATGTTTTATGAGGATAACTTACATTAAACTAGTTCCTGCTGCATGCTGACTTTGCTAACTCCCCGGAGTAAATCCACATGTGGGAAGTGCTTTTAGTGCCTTCAGTCTTATTGAGATTATTTCATTTACACCTCTTGAAGTCTGGTCTAATTACATTAAATACCCTCTAGGTTTAAATAGTTACAAGACACCAGTTAAAGTTTGAAAAAATGCTACAAACAGGCCTGGCCCTCCCTGAAGATTGAATGGTTAGAGAGACACTTCCAAAAGTTTGAAAAGACATTCAAGATAGCGACGTTCTATAGCTAGACCAAACATCATGGTTTGTAGGTGTAATTATCTCTTGTACATTTTGCTACTATTTGAATCAGAAGAACAAGGAAGATTAAGTTTATTATTTGGATTACTTATATCCTCTTAATTTAATTAACTCCTTGATGACTAATACATCTCCTAGCCTTTATTTGTGGATGTCGAGCATACCACTAAAAGTTACTAAGCTTTTCTACAATCACTATACGTATGGTTCCTTGACCATGGAAATTCTTCATGAACGTTATCTAGACTTTTGGTAATCTTCAATATTTGATACCAAGGTGCCTTGCTACTAAGCAACATGGGAATAACACTTAAGTTGTTTAGTTAATTTATTTAAGCACATTAATTTATCACCTTCGAACAGAATAGCTTCTCTGCATAATTGCTCACTTTATGATAAGCATTTGTCTCTTCCACTGAGCGATAGACTGGTCTACTTTTACTCTGGGTGTTTGGTTTAAACGTTAGGCATAGTTGAGATCTACATGAAACTTGTGCTCAGAAGGAGTAAATTTTGTCATTTATTACGCCTAAAGTTGAAATGATATAAGGGTTTGTACCATCCTGTACCTCTTTGGTAGAAAATTTCTTTCCATTCAGAAAGTTCCAAACTTCCATTGTGGTCTGATGCAGTTGATTCTACGAGTTCGGCTAATTTTGCTAAATTTACATTTGAAATTTGGCAGGTAATTGTACCTCTTGGAGACATAGATGAGGTACAGTGGTTTCCTTTTCCTTTCGCCCAAAACTTTACTCGCATGAGGGCTTCAATCGGAGTAATGAAATGACTAAATTCAGATTCCTTGTTTTTTCTCCTAGATAAGGAGGAGTCAACACGCATTTATCAATCCTGCAGTTACTATAATTCTTCGAATGGGTGCTGGGGGCCATGGTGTGCCTCCTTTAGGAACTCCTGATGGTTAGTGGTTACTTTTTGTCTTCCTTGTTCTTCGAAAGTGCAGCTGTGATTGGTTGTGATGTCGTATGTTTAGGAGGGATTGGTAACTACTTTAGGGGCCGCTGCAGAGTTAATTGGTTATCTCCAAGTTTTTCAAACATTAATTATTAAAGTTCACGGGATAAGCGGGCCTGAAGATATTACCAGCTTTGAAATTCCACTATTAAACTTTTAAGAAGTTTGCATCTGATTTTTATCATATATATTCGTACTTCCACGTACACTATGGGCTCTAACGTCTGTGTATAAGCCACTTTATTCACTTCTCTCTTTCAGGTAGAGTCAGGTATAAATTTGCATCTTTCTGGAATAGAAATCACGCACTAAGAGCTTTACAACGCGCAGCGCAGAATTATCATGCGATGTTAGAAGCTGAGAGAAAGGTATCCTCTTCAGATTAAATCTTTGTGCCCTAATTTTGCAGAGAGCGAGAGAGAACGAGAAGGAGCTAAGTTAGTTTTAGATAGGACATTTTTGTGTGTGATTGTTCTGTTACGTACTTGGTTGTATCTCAGGTAGCTTTCTCTCAAATTAATCTATATAGTATCTTGTATAAACACAGGATAAGGAATACTCAGCATTGCGTGCACACAGCAGTTCAATCGGAGGCAGCAAGAGGAAGCAATCTAAGATTTCTGAGGAAAATGTCGTGAAGACTGATAAGTTTCAACCATTCATCAAAGAGGATGTGCTTTCTGGCATATATAATGTAGGGATATTCGTTTTCTTTGTTTTTCATATTTCAGACTTTATCACCATATCGATTATATTTTTCTTGTTTGGCCACTTCTTTGCAGGATGTTTTTCCATGCACCGCTGAGCAGTTTTTCAAGCTTTTGTTAGATGATGGCTCAACTTTCACAAATGAATATCGAGCAGTGCGAAAAGATACTAATCTCGTAGTAAGTAACACATGCTCACATGAACTCATGTACTTCAATAACGAACACTTGCCACGTAGTTGAGTTTGATAATTTAACTTTCAATTTTTCTGGATTCTCTGTTGATTTACATTCAAGTTTTAGCAAGCATGTAGTTGTAACTGAGGCCAAGACCAAGACCCAGACCTAGACCAGTCTCTTTTGTCAAGGATCCCTTGACCAACCTGCCAATTTATCATCCCGCCCAACCCTAGAATAAAGAGGCAACTAATGTCTGTGTGGAAGATAGCTTGCTTCTGTGGCTTAAAGCCTTTAGGCCAATGCATGGTCATGATATGTATCAACATATGTGTATGAAATAAGACATTGTAAAGAGGATTGTGTGACTTACATTTCATGAACAGTGATTGAGTACTTTGCTTGAAATTCTATCATAATGTTAAGGATTTTAATCAGTACCCTTTGTATGTCTGTGTACAGCTGTCTTCAAGAGAAAACTAATCCTAAAGGAATCTCTCTTATTTTCATAACCTATAATCTGTGGTAACTGTCTTTAACTTCAAATTTGCTAACTTCAGATGGGTCAATGGCATGCCTCCGATGAATATGATGGTCAAGTCCGTGAAATTAATGTTAGATCCTTGTGCAACAGTCCAATGTGCCCCCCAGATACGGCTATGACCGAGTGGCAGCATGTTGTTTTATCTTCTGATAAGAAAACATTGGTATAACTATTTTTTAACATTGTAACTCTTCGTAAATCTTTCTTGTCCTGTTGGAATCAAAGTGATATATACTCATATTTTATCTCTTTGCTAGGTGTTTGAGACTGTACAGCAGGCACATGATGTCCCGTTTGGATCATACTTTGAGGTATGACAATATTGCTTACTATTATTCACCAGTTTGGCAGTCTCATTCTTTTTCTCAACGCCTATTCAATATGTATATAATGTATAGTGGACGCTTTTTGCCCTAGCAATAAGTTAATGGAATAAACAAATTAAGCTTGACTATCCATCTTTATTTGTGCATTCTTCTCTTATTTATTCTGATGTGTGGTTCGTGAATCAGATCCACTGTAGATGGTCTTTAGAGACAAAGTCCGAGTCTTCATGTACCATTGATATAAAAGTTGGTAAGTTTCGCAATTTTAATTTTTGCTGCATAGGAATTCATTGTGATCAGCTCAATTGATTCTCATTTTGATTCATTTTGTTTGCCCCACAATCTATTGGATTAAAAGGCAATTTTGTTCTATATGTTATTAATTTTGTTCAATCTCATATCTTGTTGCTTGATATTTTTACCAATTGATGCACTGTCTCCCCCCACCCCCAGCCATTTTCCTCGTATTTTCTTTTTCGCTTTTTTCATCTTGATTCTGAAACATTATTGAAAAAATTGAATGTGATTTTTTTTGTGAATACCGAGGCTTTCCAAGCATAAAACAATCCCGCCCTGTACATTCCAGACACTGACAGTGTGCTACATGCTTAAAAGCATAGGGGTTATTGGCATTTCCATTTTCTTTTTCACGGGATTCTGACTGTATTAGATTAACACGGGGTAAAATGCCATCACACTCCATGTCCCCAATACATTGTGTGGAGCAGTTTGTGAATCATTTTGTCCTCATACCTGAAAAATTTCTACAGCTTACTGTTTGTTGCCATTTCTCTTGGATCTTTTCTTTTGCACCAGTGAGCTATGGTAATGCACATTTTTATAAAACCATTAACTTTGTAAAAGAAAAAAATATAGTCCTCTGAATTTTTATGACTGTCTCAGGTGCACATTTCAAGAAATGGTGTGTGATGCAGTCGAAGATTAAATCTGGCGCTGTCAACGAGGTATGTGGTGCTATTGGAAACATTTTTATTGCTATCAGTATGCCTCAGTCATTTAGTTCAAAAAATTTATCTGACCATTAGTCACCAAAAATTGCAGTATAAGAAAGAGGTGGAAATAATGTTAGAGGTAGCTAATTCTTACATCAAATCAAAGACATCTAATGCTGAGGTCAGAAATACCGAATCGCCCCCTGCTGTCATTCAAGAAAGTAGATAAAATTATAATGAATTTACAGTCACCGGATTTTCTCAAGCAGCCAAAATCAATTATAAGTTATGCAAAATCGCTCGCAAGTGCGTTTTGCGTGTATTTGCGCCCTATCTCTTTGCTAGAGAACAAGCGGTGCGCTTCTGTAACTGCGATGTATTCTATTGGAAACTGTAAAGCATGAATAAATTTTTGGTTCAGTTATATAGTTGATCTCCATTGATGTAACCATTTTGCACTGTGTTCTTATCGGAGTTTTCCGTTGTATGTACATGTTACTTCAATAATGCTCACATCAGTTTTGTTGTTAACCCGCAACTAGCAAGTGTTCGTTTCGGGGCTTGTATTGCGCATAAACTGATCTTGCATATATAGAATTTGTGAAAAATTGTTGTGGTGTTCGTGGTCCTATAATTAGCTTAGAAATTCAAAACAATTATTAATGCGTTAAAATTAGAATGATTGATGTAATGGTCTTTGGACTGTGGAATTCAAAAACACCTATGTTCATAAAGTAGTTGGTTACCTACAACCTTTCAGTGGAGTAATGATCATATTTAAAAAGTAAGTGTTATATTATATGCACAGATATGTTATAGTATTTAATGTATTTGCGCCACAATCATGCACATTCCATAATGATATGGTGCGTATTTTATGTTCAATGCATAGGATAAGATAAGAGCAGTTGGACATTAATCTTTTATTGCATATATATATATATATATATGTGTGTGTGTGTGTGTGTGTGTGTGTGTGTTCCAGCTTGAATGAGAGTGTCAAATAACAAAATATTTAGTTATGTTAGACTTTTAAATAGAAACATGTTAGGTAGGAATGTTAGGTAACATCGTTAGATGAAAATGTATTCGGTAGAAATGTTAGTTGAGAGTATCAGGAAGAGGTGTTCGATATATAAGAAAGTATGATTTCACAGGTAATAAGGTATAGAGGGGTAGTTATGTATTAAATAGTTAGGTCATTCAACTTGTATAAATAAATATTATCTTCTAATGAATAGTACAACATTTTCTTCTCATTCTCAGACTTTTACCAATTCTTCAACAAAAAATATGAGCTTAAGCCACACACAATGTTATTTAGCACTTCTCATTCTCTCAGCATGTTTTCTCCAAACAATAGCCACTAAACCAGACCACATTTGTTTCTTTGTCCCTCGTATTCAAGTGTATGTGGCCAACGTCTTGCCTCCGAATTCTCCACTTTTAATGGTGCATTGTGCATCTACAGATCATGATGATATCGGAGACCATATAATTAAGTTAAATGAAAGTTTCAATTTTAGCTTCTGCAAACTCTCGACAACATTATATATTTGCAACTTTCTGTGGAAGAACAAGATTGTAGCTTTAGAAGTTTTTAATTCCGCTTCAAAAGACAAAGATTGTAATCCGTGCTATTGGGGAGTGAAGGGTGATGGTATTTACTTCTACAACCCTCCGCAAAACTTAACGAAAGTATATAGTTGGTAAAACTATGTGTATGGAACTAAGAGAATAATAGATAAATAATGGCATGCGCAGAATGGTTGTTAGTGCAGACAACTGATGACTTAGTCGTTCAATAAATGTTCATTTCAGATTTTATATTATACCTCACGCCGTTCATTAACTGTATACATATATGTCCATAGAGTCTGGGTTAATTTCATACAACTCTTTAATTTAAATCCTCAGTTTTCGTAAAATATTAGACTGTTCCATACATAACATATTGTTATTTGCATATATAATACAAACACCAACATGCATTGTGTTTGCTATGAAGAAGATTAGTTAATCAATTTTTCATTAGTTTTAATGTGTCTTTCTACGCTATCAATTACCAGCGTTGCTACGCCACCAACATTATTGATCACTGGCTGCCTTAACAAAACTCCGGTCACCATATACCAAAGATAAAATATTACACATCTCGCCTTATATCAAAGAAAGTAGGCTTAGAAATTAAGCAATCTTACTTCATACGGTGGAAAAAGTAAAATCATACAGAGGGTTATGTCCTGAATTTAAACCATTAAAGAATCAAACCAAATTACTTGCCAAAGTTATACCAAGATTAATTTGTTGCTCTAGTCGCTAGGGATATATATATATATATATATATATATATATATATATATATATATATATATATATATATATATATATATATATAATCAAATATATTCGTCATCTACTATAAGTTCAAATCGTTCGGTAATTTCTAAAACCTCAAATCCAATACCGTGCAATGCCATCGAATTCATCTATATTTTGATCCTTTAGTACTTGGAGCCTTTGACAGGACAAAAACAAAAACTATATATAAAGACCATAAATTCCCTTAAATTCTGCATCAACCCCACAGAATAAAAGAAAAAATAGTTGTCTCTTCAAATGGCCAAACAAATTAGTACCAGTAGTTTATGCTTCTTTGTTGTTCTTATTCTTGTTATAGCAACATCATCAGAAGCTTTAACTCCACCCAATTGCTGCCGTGCCCCTAACTTCGCTTGCTGTCCCAAAAATGAGAAGGGCATCGTCACCGTTCCTCTGCCGCGTAAAATAATAATACACAACGCCAACGCCAACCCCAACACTTGGGCCTACTTTCCACATTTCTTGCACCACCCATGATCTGTTTGGCTGTATGAGTGAAGAATATATAAGAAGAGGATATATGCATACTAATTAATTAATTATAAACAAATTACTTTGCGTAGGAAGCCTCTTTCGATTGTCACGAGTCACGAGTCGTGACTCATGATCTCTTCTTACCTGTTTTAAGTTTTACTTCCTCATGTTGTATGTTTTCTTTAATTCCAATATATGATACGTTTTATCAGTTGATCATTATATATTCCGCATGTCATGCTACATATAAATCATGCACTTAAATGCTTAAATGGTGCATGATTGTCCCAGTCAAGGGCCGTTGTATATTGTATATGTTTCTTTAATAATGTTCACATCATTTTTGTTGTTAACCAGCAAATGGCAAGTGTACGTTTGGAGGGTCATATTGCACATACATTGATCATCTTACATATATTGAATTCTTAAAAATTGGTGTGGTGTTCATGGTTCTATAATTAGCTTAGTAAATCCAAAAATAACTATTAATGCGTTAATATTAGAATGGTTGATATAATGGTCTTTGGAGTGTGGAATCCAAAAACACCTATGTTCATAAAGTACGTAGTTGGTTACCTACAACTTTTCAGTGGAGTAAGGATCATATTCAAAAAGTAAGTGTTAAACTGGTTCGCAACGGTCCGGTTAACAGTACTAGTAATAATATAAATACAACAATTGTTAACTGAAATTGGGCTATTATGTGTAATAATATTGGATACAACAATTGTTAATTGGACTTAAAGTGTCAATACTAGCAAAAATCAGAGTGTTATTATCAAACTACTCCTCATGTTGCCTCAAATCATATACTATATGAAAAAACCAAACATATAGAAATGCATTGTTAATTTGTTCGTGAACAAGTGCAGCAAAATTTTATTTCTATAAGATGTGTGATCTCGAAGCCTTAACAAGAAGGGGTTCTTTCACAGAGGATCTAAATCGGACTTGAGTTGATTACATATGTAACAAGCTAGACATAATATATATATATATGTGTGTGTGTGTGTGTGTGCGCGCGCGCGCGCGCGCGCGCGCATACTCCAACTTGAATGAGAGTGTCACGAAACAAAGTGTTTAGTCATGTTAGACTTTAAATGGAAATATGTTAGGTAGGAATGTTAGGTAACAACGTTAGATGGAAAAATGTTAGGTAGGAATGTTAGGCGAAAGTGTAAAGTGTAGGTGTTCAATAATAATTATGATTTGATAGATAGTAAGGTATAGAAGGGCGGTTATGTATTAAATAGTTAGGATCTTATCCTACTAGTATAAATAAATATTATCTAGTACAACATTTTATTCTCATTCTCAAACTTTTAACAAATTTTCAACAAAAAATATGAGGTTAAGCCACACACAATGTCATTTAGCACTTCTCATTCTTTCAACATGTTTTCTCCAAACAATAGCCATTGAACCACAACACAGTTGTTTCTTTGTCCCTCATATTCATGTGCATGTGGCCAACATCTTGCCTCCAAATTCTCCACCTTTAGTGGTGCACTGTGCATCTAAAAATGATGATATGGGAAACCATACACTTATGATAAATGAAAGTTTCAATTTTGGTTTCTGCAAACTCTCATGGACATTATTCTTTTGCCGCTTTTGGTGGATGAACAAGACTGTAGCTTTTGAAGTTTTTAATCCTCGATCAGCTGTTAAAGAAAAAGATTGTAATCCATGCTATTGGGGAGCAAAGGATGATGGTATTTACTTTTCAGCCTACAACCCACCGCAAAACTTAACGAAAGCATATAGTTGGTAATGTACTATATATGTGTATGGAACTAAGAGAATAATGTACTAATAAGGGTATACACAGAATAGTTGTTTGTGCAGACAACTGATGACTTAGTCATGCAATAAATGTTCATTTCAGATTTTATATTATACCTCACATCTTTCATTAATTGTATACATATGTACATAAAGTCTGGGTTTCCTACACACTCTTTGATTTAACTCCTCAATTTTCGTAAAATATTAGACTGTTCCATAACCTATTGTTATTTGCATACTTAATACGAATACTTACATGCATTGTGTTTGCTATGAAGAAAATTAGTTTAATCAATTTTTCATTAGTTTTTATATATGTGTCTGTCTACGCTACCAATTGCCACGTACCGTTGCTACGCCCCCAACACTATTGATCACTGGCTGCCAACCTCTCTTGAAACGTAAAAGAACACCAGTCACCACCATACCAAAGACACAACATTACACATCTCGCCTTATATAAAATTGTTACTTTATTAATTTACTCAATGGAGGCAATAAAATTGTTGCATATATTCAATTTTTAGGAACAAACTAAGTTGCCCTTAAAAGTCGCGCTTTTTAAACTCAAGTATATTGTTACAATTTTAACCTTTTAAAAATCAATATTGTCATCGACATCTTTGGGTAGCTAACAGAGTTTTTTTAGTTAAAACTAGAAACTGTGGTACGCGGAGCTCCGCGCAAATCAATGTTTTATTGTAAAGTATTAGATGATCATATAATCATATTCAAGTGTGAAAAAAAAAAATATGTGCAAGAAAAAAAAATTGTTAGATGGAAAGAGTTTGAATTAATGGGAGAGTGAATCAACATAATTAAAGTAGAATGGAAAGAAAAGTAATCTCCAAAAAAGAATATGAATTATAGGGAACTAAATCACCATTCTTAGTAAATGGTATAATTAATTTTGTCTAACTTAAATTGTAGGGTTAAATTGGAAAATTAATAATAAGATGCTATAGTGGAACATAAATTATAAAGTTAAACTTGGAAATCAAAAGTTTGGTGCCACAAGTACCTCTTCCTTTATATATTAGTATAGATTTTCAAATATAATAAGTCTTTGGTCGAGTTGTTCTTGTATTGAACCTTATATGACTATACATGACATGTTACTCAATGAAAATACTTTAATGTATATAATTTAATTGAAATAAGTTGCGTAAACTTTACTGCATTAACTAGTAGGATATATCCAAACTATAATGCATGATTGCAAAAGTTACTTACGCAGAGATATATAATCGTATATATTCGTCGTCCATTAGAAGTTCAAATCGTTCGATAATTTCCAGAACCCCAATGCCGTGCAATGTCATCTAATTCATCCACATTTTGATCGTTTAGTACTTGGAGCCTTTGACCGGACAAAAATACAACCTATATATAAAGACCATTAATTCTCTTAAAGTTCTGCATCAACCCACAGAAAAAAGAAAACATAATTGTTTGTTCAAATGGCCAAACAAATTAATACTACTGTATGCTTCTTTGCAGTTCTTATTCTTGTTATAGCAACATCAGAAGCTTTAACTCCAGCCCCTTGCTGCCGTTTCCCTAACTACGCTTGCTGCAAAAATGAGAAAGGCGCCATGACCGTTCCTCTGCCGCGTAAAATAATACACAACGCCAATGCCAATGTCGACGCAAAAGCCAACACCAACACTTGGGCCGACGTTCCACATGTCTTGCCCCACCCCTGATCCGTATATATGACGTATGTGTCGATCTGTTTGGCCGTTTGTGTGAAGTTAAGAAGAAGATTCATACTAATGAATCCTTCTTCCGTTTGTCATGATCTCTTGTTTATGTTTTAGCTCCTCAACTGTACAAGTACTTTACTTTGATTCCTGTTTCCTTAAGTATTAATATATATATATATATATATATATATATATGTTTTATGATCAGTCGATTTCCTCGTGCCAATATGCCATCCTACATAAAAATGGACTTGAATACAATTAAATAGACTTCCAAAGCCACATTATTAAACTTATAGTAATACGTAAATTATCAAAAATTTATAATACATAATGGGATAAAAGCATCAAACCCTCTCTACAATATCCCATGTTTTCACTTTGCCTCCTATATATGATTTTTTTTTGGCAATTTGGCCCTTGTACCATGGATAAATAAACACTTTGCCCCTCGTCAATAATTTGCCTAAAAGATTAATATAGACCCGCACTGTGAAATTGTTACATATCCATTGAAGTATTTGTAATCAGATAAAATGCATCACAACCCCTAGTTTACACTTATTAACCCAATTTGTAACCTGGAGCAAGCCTGATTAGAAATTCCGGATTTTGAAATTCAAGTCAAATAGTAAGCTAAAAGATGTGAATTTTGAAATTCCGGATCAAGTCAAAGAGCAAGCCGAAAAATGGATAAAACCCTCTCTACAATATCCCATGTTTTCACTTTGCCTCCTATATATGATTTTTTTTTTGGCAATTTGGCCCTTGTACTATGGATAAATAAGCACTTTGCCCCTCGTCAATAATTTGCCCAAAAGATTATATAGACCCGCACCTACTATTGTTACATATCCATTGAAGTATTTGTAATAAGATAAAATGCATCACAACCCCTAATTTACACTTATTTACCCAATTTTCGACATGTAACCTGGAGCAAGCCTGATTAGACATTCCTAATTTTGAAATTCAAGTCAAAAAGTAAGCTAAAAGATGTGAATTTTGAAATTCCGGATTAAGTGAAAGAGCAAGCCGAAAAATGTGAATTCAGATGAAAGAGTAAGCCAGAAAATGTGAATGCTCCCGTTGCACTGTATATTATACTTCAATGTCTACATCCTTTATCCTGCACAATGATCCAATAACTCGACAAGTGCTCAACGCCAATGTGACAAAGACAGACTGCAAAACTGCGTATACGTTACTTTATACATTCAGCAGAAATAATATTAAGTAACTTGCAAAATCAGTCTACCGTCTTAACAATACAGTAATTAACTCAAATCACTATATTATTATATCCACATATTGGATGCAACACAATTGTCGCGTACTATATTGATAAATTTGCAGGTACAACGAAGTTGTCCTTAAAAGTACTCGCGTTTTTGAATCAAATATGTTGTTGCAAATTATAGCCTTTTTGATACGGACCTCAGCCCAAATATATTTTATTATCTAATTAGTAGTTATTTAATATTTTGTATTTAGTTAATTTGCTTAGATAAATATAAATAGTTATTAGGTAGTTATTTAGGAAGTTAGGAAAGTATTGGCTTGTGTGTTGGTTTATTCCAGAAACCTATTTGTATTGTATTGTACTTTATGAAAGTAAGAAGAACGAATTTGCATTAATTTAAATAAGTCATTTCTAATCTATTTTTCTTAGGAATTTTTTGGTTTTTTACCTCGAATAAAAACATTGAAAGGATCTATGTTCCTAACACTTTTAAAGAGCAATACAAATACTTTTAGTGTCATCTATATTAAATTACAACAGGGCTTTGATTGCATTTTTCTATTACTGCACCTTAGGTGGCGAAACAATGACATGATACTCAATCAAAATACTTTTAAGATATACATTTTAAATGAAATAAGTTGCGAAAACGTTATTGCATTAATTAGTAGGATGTAATAACATACCCAAATTATGTTATTACCCCTGATCCGTATGTATGATGTTTATACCGATCGATCTGTTAGAGCAGTGAAGAACAAGAGGAGGAATCGTACTAATTATGAACCATTACTTGGTGTGTGAATCCTCTTTCGTTCGTCACAATCTCTCTCCAGGCGGCTGTTCAGTTTTATACTTTCATGCTGTAGCATAGACTGACTCCTCTCGATAATTCCTGTAATTTGCTTAAATGTTGTACGTCTTTTCAGTTGTTTTTTCTTTACTCATAAACTATGCTATAAACAGTTCTATACATATAAAATGCTCAAATTATAATCGTCTCTCCCAACTCCAAGGGCGGTCTATCATATATACCTGTACTAGTCGAACTATTTTGAATAATCAATATATATAGCTATTCTTATTATAATTAATTGGTGACGGCACTTAAAAGTTAAAACTCCAGAATTCTTCCGTGTCACAAAATATTTGATATTACAAGAAGTTGATTTTTCGGCAAAATTTGTAATAGGACACTCAAATCAAAGTCCACATAAACATGTCATCAGTCAACGCACCCGAATTGAAATAAGCGAGTCTCTTTAAACGTGTGCGTGCAATATTCATAATCCTGCACTACAATGGTCCGTCACTTCACAAGCGCACAACTCAATTATCGCTATTGGTTCAGGAGTAATTAAACATGGTACAAAATTAAACGGATTTTCAAGTGACGGAAAAAATTAGTCCACCACACAAGAAAATTGCAATTAATCACTTAATTATTATATCGACATACATAAGAAAACAGCTTCAAAGACGCATACAAACTGCACATGATCATGCAACTCTTACACATATATTACACACCATACAAGTACTACATTTGCCTCATCAACTGTTGACAATGGTTCCTCCATTCGGATGGAGAACCTGACCCGTTATATAAGACGAGTCCACATTCGAGGCGAGGAAAACATAGGATGGCGCCACCTCAATAGGCTGCCCCGCCCTCTGCATCGGCACTTGTTTCCCAAAGCTAGCAGATTCTTCTTCACTGAATGAAGCTGGAATTAGAGGCGTCCAGATAGGGCCAGGAGCCACACCATTCACCCGTATTCCACGGTTCACGAGCTGGAGCGCGAGGCCCCGTGTAAACGCCACAATAGCTCCCTTTGTGGCTGTGTAATCAAGTAATTTCGCATTGCCTTTGTATGCATTAACAGAGGTCGTGTTGATGATCGAGCTACCTTCCTTCATATGCTTCAGAGCATGCCTGCAATTGTACTTACGTTCACATACTTGTTTCTTATGTTATAAATTTCCTATGAACAATTAATTAAACCCCAAATTGTACTTATTTGAAACATGAATAATTACACCTGTACGCTGATTTCAAGTTTTATTGATTATAAAAATATCATGTACTATTACATGAGACACAACTTGAACTTTGCAACACATTACAATTATATTCCGTTTTAAGTACTAAAGAGACACCCTTAATTAAAATTTGAAATATAATCACAAATAAACCCCTTGTTTGCCAAAAAAATAATATAAAAAATATTAACATATATTTGAACCTCAAGAATATTAATTAAGTAACTATTCAAAATTCATGTAATCAACCCGATCCTCAGGTGTAGATGTAAATAAACTATTAAAAATAATTAATGAACCTGGCCATGAAGAAGTAAGCAAAGATATTAGTCCTAAACACCCTCTCGAGCCTCTCCTCATCAATCTCCTCAACAGAGCTCGCCTTGTACTGCTCAGCCGCATTGTTCACAAGAATATCTATTTTCCCAAAGTTGTTCACAACTTCATCCACAACGCGTTTGCAGTTCTCATCATATCCAAGATCCGTCGGTATCGCAATCGGGTCCTTAGCGTCGCCGCGTTTAGCCTGCATCAGCATACCAAGAGTATCACTTGCGTCCTTGTCCTCTTGACCCTTCACGTACGTAAAAGCCACTGTGGCCCCTTCTAGTGCAAAACAATGGCAGATGGCACGCCCAATGCCCGAATCACCACCGGTCACCACAGCAACCTTACCCTGGTAAATTATTATATAAGTAGATTAATTTAATTTAGAAGTATGTATTGATTGATTATTTTTTTTACTCTGATGACGATAAATACAAAATTTAAATGGTCTTGGCAAATCACTCGTTTGTTACTATGTTATACAAAATTGGACAATTCCCTAGTAATTGTGTAGTTCACTCCCCTCGAGTTTGGTGGAAAAGACATTTATAACATTTTTTTCTAAAAAAGATTAGAAGTTTTTGGAGTTTAAATTAAAAAAAAAAAAACACAAAAGTAAAAACTAAAAGAATATGTGTCTATATTCTGCTTTTATACTATTTATCAAGTAGAACAAATGCACTAAAAAAATGAAAGGATGAGGAGAGGATAGTATGATTTTTTTTGATATCATAGTGTGATATAAATTGGATATTTATAATTTATAAAGATAATTTACTAATTTAACATAACACAAAGTTAATTTATCATAAAATTAACAATTTAGCATACCACAAGCTTGTTAGCGGGCTTGTATTGTTCGGTTGTGGATTGTGGAGTGGGGTCCATGACATGCTGTTTTCCGGGCTGAGTCTCCTGCCTTTGTGGTGGGAATTGCTGATCGCCCGACGCCATTTTAGTATAATAATTATTACGGTGAAAGTGACGAGTTGTTTTTGTACTCAACGGGACAAATTTTGAAAGAGAAACAACTGAAACTATTCTTGAACTAGCTACAAAACGGGACACTAACATATATTAACGTGTACGTGTGTTTTTGTGAGAGAAAATAAAGTAGTGTGGTATTGATATATAGGCGAGTTTTGAGTTGAACAATAAGGTTTGATCGGTGCATGGATTATAACGTGGCAATGTGAATGAGTGTGGTACGTGTTCATATAGGGTGCAGGCAGTGGACACGTTGATTGAAACTACGTAGAGCATTGGAAATAGATTTGGATGGTTTTGTTGCTCATGGCTTATCCAGGAATAAATAGTTAGTTCTGAAATTAAATATGAAAGTATTTCTTATAGTTTTAGGTGTATATTTGATTATATTTGATCTAATTAGTGTCACGTGAGATAAACACATTACTTCTGTAAGACATTATTAAAAGAGATATTATATATATATATATATATATATATATATATATATATATATATATATATATATATATATATATATATATATATATATATATATATATATTTCTCTTAATTTAAAAAAGTTGCACATCTCTGATACTTCTATATGAAAAGGGATATACTGCACCATATAAGCTACACTTGCCGAATTATTTTTTATAGGAGCAATTGATTTATTTCACATAACATACGAACAGTTTATCTATTTATTTTTTTATTGAAAATAATGTGCTTATTTTACATGCCAACTATTTGTGGTAAAAGAACATTATATCAGTCTATTTATTTCTCAAATACGACGCGGTTTCTAACTTTACCAATATAGTGTGTATTGTAGCGTAGGGTGGGTATATGACTTAAAACGCGCAGTATGTGTTACAATTTTTTGTTGATTTGAGCGTATTTACATATTTGTTTAGGTGACTAATTATGTTTATTAGGTGACTTATGTTTTGGGGTTTTATGTAATTTAAGTTTAATGTGTGGGTTTAATTGATTTCGCTTTGTATATATAGCTAGTGTGTGTAATGTTTGGGTAGAACGTATTTTCTTTGGTTATCTAGTTAAGTGACAGTTGTCGGGTGCGTTTTATGTTGTAGTGGGCATTTTTCAGGCAATTTAAGTGTGTGTTTTTAAGGCGTAGTGCATTATTTTGTATTGATTTAGGTGTTATTGGTATTGTTTAAGTATAATGTGTTTCTTAGTTGATATAGGTCATGTAATGTTTATTTTTTAGGTAAGTTAGGTGTAGTGTATAATTTTAGGTGGTCTAGACGTGGTGTGTATTTTAGTTAAACGTACAAATTTATGTGTAGTGTTTAAATTTTAGATGGCTTAGGTGTATTATGTAAATTTTTGGTGATCCAGATATAATATGTATTTAATGTGATTACATGTAATGTTTGTTCTTTCATGTTTTATATATTTTAATATTTTTTTTAGAAATACTTGGGTACAGCCGCGGGTTAATCCAACAAATTGTGTAAAACTCAAATCCTAAGGATTTGGAAACGAACTTCATTATTCCCAATTTCCCACGAACATTGGTGACAACAACTGAATAACAAAACATATGTAAACGATAAAAAATAACGTACATTTTAATTTGGATATATTATATTAGTTTTGAAAAGATAAGAAATTACGTACATTTTAATTTGGTGATGTTATAATTATTAAAATTCTGACTTGCCATATAATTTATTAAAAGACATGAACGAGATAGATAGATTTAAGAAAAAATCATTATACAGAAAAATGGCATTAATTATAGAAAAGCATAACATTTACTTTTGTTCTGGCAATAATAATTATTGACAATATTGCCAGCTTTAAATGTACCACAATCTTAATTAGTCCAAATCCAAGCCAAACGCTTATATAAGATTAGTACCAACTACCAACACATATATATCATTTTTTTTTACAAGAGTAATATGAGTTATACCATGATGAAGTACGCTTTATTGTTCTTCTTCTTGACTGGAAACCATTTGCAAGCACATGGATGTTTTCTCGACTTCTTATTTAGGAAAGATGTTTTTGTCGTCAACCAGCTCCCTCGAAATACAGAGCCATTGAAGGTCCATTGCGCATCTAAAGATAACGATCTTGGAGATCATACGTTGTCTTTATACGACAAATTTCATTTCCATTTTTGCCCTGTACCTTTTTCGACTTTGTTCTATTGCACACTTTGGTGGCAAAATAAGAGCAAGGCTCTTGATGTTTTTGATGCTAAACATCCATGTAAGAGTAAACAGCGTTCCTGTTATTGGTTTGCGAAGAGTGATGGTATTTACTATGCACCACAAAATATTATAGATATGGCAGTGAAGAAGTATGACTGGGAGCAACAATAGATAGCATTATATATATATATGTCATGTATTTTGAACAATGGTCTAAACTATTGATTTGGATCAATTGTTATAAATAACTTGTATGTCATATGTTGCAATTGAATAAAGTGAAACGAGTTATTAGTTGTTAATTTATTCATAACTTTGATTTTACGGCCCTAGTTTGCTATGGAATTTTACAACTGTTTAGATGCTATAGCCACTTATCTATATATGTATGTTTCTGTATTGTGTGAGTTGCACGAGAGGAAATTGGTAAAACTTAGAAGAAAAAGGAATAATTAGAATCTGAACTCCAGAGACACCGACCCGGACTTCTAATCTCCTCTCATTTTACTAGCACCAGTTTCCGTTTTTGCTCATACAATTTGATTTTAATGATTGCTGCAAAGTGCACTAACTAATAAAATTGTTTGCCAAGTGCCATTTTGACAATTAGTTTTTTTTTTTTTTTTTTTTCTCTATATGTATGCAATACAGGACCTTGATTTTGCTTGAGCTAGAGATGTTTAACTACTTCCTTATTGGGTTTGCGGCAACAAGAAATATCCCTGCTAAGGTTGAGAAACATAAGAACTTGTGAAAAAAAAGAAAAGGAGACAATAACCCTTTACATTGAAAGATAAATAGACAAAAATCCCTTCTGTGTAAGAAGATTACGTTTTGCTTTTGTTTCTAAAAAGAAATTACACGTGACTTTTTCGCGTAAACATCAGATTTTCCGCTATTATATCATTTTTTGCCTACCTGGCAGTTAAATACAAGTATAAAGTTAATTCAATTACTTAAGACTTCGAATCGACTAAAATTCTGGGTTTACTATTAGTAAATGAATCGATATAAAGTAAAATGATTAAGCACTAAATGAAAGTGAAAATATTAATTGTTCCTTTCACTCGTGCAGTTCTAAAATGCTCATTCTTAATTAGTTCCTTGGATTTAGTTAGTGACATAAGAGAAGCTGCATGTACAATACATATACATGTAATGTTAACATGAAAGCTTAATGAGTGGATATCGATTATTCACATTGGTTGACTCTATTTTATGATTTAGTACTATCTCATATTGATTTACCACATTTTGACCTATAATCGTGATTTAGTATACTTTGTTTATCTGCACAAAATTATATAACTTGCAAATATTACCATTTTGTGGTCATACAATACAAATTATTAGGCATAAGAGGAAGGATAAATTGGTCAAAAAGTATTAACCCCAATCAAGGTCTGAGTCCTCGTGGCCGATTATTTGTCCTCGTAGGCTCTAAGGAGCTCGAATACGATCTTATGGCTATGAAGCCTCATACAACCCCTTGTAGCTCTAGCCAAATGAACACCTTCAAAACAAAGCTCGTAATAATGGCAATGTTATCCGAACAACTAAGTCTCAAGAACTTGGGGCGCTATGCATGAATCAAACATTAATTTTAAGAGAGGTTTTAATAACCCAAAGGTCAATCTAGCTCGTTCATCAGGTCCTTGTGGACTCATAATGAACTTTTCAAAGGTGTCACCTGTTAAACATAAAAAAATGTGTCGGATGTGACACTTGGTGAGACGTAAACACCTAAGACTCTACAAAAGCCCAGAATCACCTCAAGGAAGAGGTAAGCTAATATCACGAAATAAAGCACAAAACACGAATATTATGCCTCATACTTAGTTGTAAACGAGGTACGCTTCGTATTGCAAAACTTAAAATCAGTGTGTTGCGACAATTATCACGCTTAAATAGGCTCAATTTATCACTTTAACTCCCAAAATACCACTTGACCTGATTAGCTAATATTATCAGTGTTATTAAAACCGGACCGGCCCGGTCGGTCCGGCCGGCCGAACCGCGACCCGGTGGCCAAGCCGGTCCGGAAATACTGAAAAACCGTTTTTTACTGCAACTGGTCTCAACCGGTGGTTTTCCCGGTTCAACCGGTTTTAACCGGTGAACCGGACCGGTAATTGACCCGGTCGCGAAAGAAAATTATCTTTCTGCCCCCACAACTTTTCAACCTTAGCAAAATACCCCAAAATTAATGGCACACAGCCTCGCCCAAAATTGAAAAAAAAAAAAAAAAAAAAAAAAAAGAAGAAAAGACAATGCCTCACACCAACTCGTCCGCCCCTCCCCACTCGCCGCCTGTTTTTGTAAAAGATGGCCGGTCCCGCCGCTAATAGGAGGCTTCACCGGGCGGCGGTGCCTGTTTTGGCCGGCGTCGAAGGGAAGTGAAAAATTACAAAAGATATAGAGTGAGAGAAGATAATGAACAATTGAATAAGGAAAAGAAGATGGACGTGAAGATGAAGCAAATTAAGGGCATTAATTGATAGTAATTATTGGAAATTGATCATAAATAAATGGAATTCAATTGATTGTAATTAATTGCTTCTTGCCTTTTCAATAGGTACTTATATTTTCAAAGCTTGTTTTATTTCCATGTAAGCTCTCTTTTATTTTAAGCAATAACAATTACGAGCACAACTTTTAAGTAATTTTACAAAGTAAGATGTTATTAAAATTAGATTAAATAATGATGACATGGTGTTGTGTGGAAGAAGTTAATTTGTGATTAATAATTAACTAAAGTATCTTTGAAATGAGAAGATTAAGATGGATTAAGTTCCAAATTTACCGGTATTAATAAAAATATAGAATCATACGGGATGAGTTGTTTGAATTTTTCTTGAAATATATCTCACCGGTTCAAACCAGCGGTTAAACCGGTTGAACCTTGAACCAGTAACCTCGCCAGTTCGGTGTCCGGTCCGGTTCTGAAAACACTGAATATTATTGTGACAAGTAACTACATACAACTTGATGCAGTACTGTTGTTACGTTTTGATAATAAACGATTGAAATTTGCATAACTGACTATTTATTATCATATGATTTGCCGCGTCGACCTTTTGGCGCTAAAGTGCGCCATATGAGCGTTATTACACGAACTTAATTTTCACATTGGGCCCAACCGAGAATACTCTCAACGGCCCAGTAACAGTCGAATCAAATCCGCGCGTTATATTTACTCGGCGCAATTTAAGTATCCCTCCCTCTAACAATCTATCTTGCGCACTATTCAATTTCTTATTTTGTCCCCAAATCAAAACCTAGTTCTCCCCATTCAATTCAGACTCTTCATAGTCCCTCACTTCTCGCTCGACTCTTCGTATCAAATTGACGATACAGGTTTATGTTCCTTATCAATTTCGTCTGTATGCGCCTCTCAATTTTGTTGTATTATCAATTTTCAGTGTTGTTTGTACTTCAATAAAGATGAAATTGTAACTCCGTGTTCAATAATTTCTGTGATTTGGATGTGTATTGGTAGTGCATTAGCCTGTTGATTGATATATATATATATTCGGTTAATTGGTTGCAAATTTTGAGTCAGTTTTACTGGTAGTGGATGGTTTGTGTTATGAATTGATTGGTGGTTGTTGATAATTAAACTATGAAGAAAGTGGAAATACCTAAGTGGCTTGAAGGATTGCCGTTGGCACCAGAGTTCCGCCCGACGGACACGGAATTTGCTGACCCCATTGCTTACATATCCAAAATAGAGAAAGAGGCTAGTGCATTTGGTATATGTAAAATAATTCCGCCCGTGCCTAGGCCTTCGAGGAAATATGTACTTCATAACTTAAATCAGTCACTCTCGAGAAATCCTGAATTGGGGTCGGATGTAAATCTTGTTACACCGTCGAAATCGGGTAATGTAGTGGAGGAGAATTGTGGTCGAAATGCTGATAATTGGGAGAGTAGGGCTGTTTTTACTACTAGGCACCAAGAATTGGGTTGTGAGAAGGGGAAAAAGGTAAAGGGTGTGACTCGGGATCAGGTTCTGGGAGCTAAAAAGCAGGTTTGGCAAAGTGGGGAAGTGTACTCGCTGGAGCAGTTTGAGGCTAAGGCAAAGAATTTCTCTAGGAGTCAGTTAGGGACGGTGAAGGATGTCAATCCTTTAGTTGTTGAAGCCATGTTTTGGAAAGCAGCTTCGGAGAAGCCTATCTATGTGGAGTATGCAAATGATGTGCCTGGATCAGGATTTAGTGAACCAGAGGGATTGCTTCATTATTTCCATAAACGTCGGAGGAGAAGGAAGAGGAATTCGTTTGATCGGAATAATCTTAGTAGCTCCTGTAGCAAGAACGTAAAACTAGAAACTGTAAGTAGTAGTTTTAGAGATGATAAAGATTCAGGAAGCCAGAATAATCCTAACTTGTGTACAGAGACAGCATCGAGTTCTTTGCCATCTGACCAATCACATCAAAGTGCTACTTTTCCTGCACGGAAGGATTCTAACTCCAGTAATGAGATGGAAGGTACTGCTGGTTGGAAGCTATCCAACAGTCCTTGGAATTTACAGGTAATAGCGCGCTCACCAGGATCATTGACACGTTTCATGCCAGATGATATTCCTGGCGTTACTTCTCCCATGGTTTATATTGGAATGTTGTTCAGCTGGTTTGCTTGGCATGTGGAAGACCATGAACTTCACAGCTTGAATTTCCTTCACATGGGCTCTCCAAAGACTTGGTATGCAGTACCTGGAGATTATGCTTTCAACTTTGAAGAAACCATTCGACTTCGTGCCTTTGGAGGAAACACTGACCAGTTAGGTAGGTATACATACTTTACCATGCATACATCGTACTTTACCATACATTCAATCAAATTTATTAACAGGATGATTTCGAGTACTTTGTCAACATTTTCCTAAACTTAAGTGGATTTGATGAAACTTCAATGAAATGATGTTTCGTATATTCAATTGAGAATGATGGCAACTGAGTAGATAGGTTCTGTTTGCTGGAAAATCATGTTTTACTATTTCCTTCATTTTCAATATCTCTTACTGAGATTCATGTGTTTCGCATCTTTGATGTCCTCTGTTTTTGTGTCCTGTCGCAAGTTATCTAATAGTCGCACAATTTGATTGAGTATACAATTGACTAGCTTATTTTGTATAGCTAAGGTATATAAATTGCTTCCTAGAGAGGAATTGAGCTATTGTCATGTAACTTCAAGCTAGTATAGTGATTATAAAGTTCCATAATATATATGTACTGGAGATGAACTATAATAAGAATCAAGAAAGTCAGTTTTGTTGGGCAAAGAAGGTCATTCAACCATGTTACCTGATAGCAATTACAATCATCCACAGATAAGATCTGTTTATGAATCATTACTTCTCCTCGAAATGTCAATGTGGAAACAACTTAAACTAGTATTGGTGGAAAGCAAGAAGGCTGCATATTGCATTTCTCATAGTATCACCTAAGGTTTTAACTTTTGAAAATTTTTCTTTCAGCAGCCTGGCTCTGCGAGCTAACTGTTGAACTAGAAATTAGCTTCCCTCCTATAATATCCATATTTATTTCCAAAGCAGGGCTCCTCTTGATAAATAATCGTTCATAACATAATTGCGTGGAAAAAGATGTGTTTGGGAAGCATTTGAATAGAATTTCGACCCAACTAATTTTTATGCTGTAATTATTTCGCTCTGATGCAACTATTTTGTGGTCTCCAGTTGCTCTATCTCTGTTAGGAGAAAAGACTACTGTTTTGCCTCCTGAAGTCTTTGTTGCTTCAGGCATCCCGTGTTGCAGGTGTGTGGGTTTTACTAGTATTGGTGTAATTCTTACATTAATTTATTTGTACTGCTTTTGTTGAATATTTGCAGCAGAGGCTAATATATCACAACTACATTTGTTGAGCAGATATGATGCTAATCTGAGAATTGTTACTATCGTAGGTTGGTACAGAACCCAGGGGAATTTGTAGTGACTTTTCCTAGAGCATATCATATTGGATTCAGCCACGGTAATTGCTTTTTCTTTGTATGCATATTGGAGTACCTGATTTGAAGTGCATTTGAAGCATATTCTTTCTATACTGCATTAAGACAATGCTTTAACCACACTTTCAACTGCATGGTGTCTGAGTTTCACATTTATTTTGTAGACATTGAACGACCTAATCCTCTTCATAGTCTTGAACTATTGACAAGCAGGATTTTTCCATCTCTTGCAATTGTAACTCATGCAAACAGTATTATATTTTATTCTTCACCTTTTGTTTGTGTGTCTGTTCTTTGGGGGATGGGGGTGGCTTATGTCTTTAGTTGCTAAAAACTTAAGTTCTAACATGAACTTTTTTGATTGGGCTCTTCTTGGATTTTCCCAACTTTTGTGTTGACAATTCAATTTAGGTTTCAATTGTGGAGAAGCTGCTAATTTTGGAACACCAAAGTGGCTTACAGTAGCTAAAGAAGCTGCTGTTCGTAGAGCTGCCATGAATCAGCTTCCCATGCTCTCTCATCAGCAATTGCTGTACTTGTTGACCATGTCTTTTATATCAAGGTCAAGTTTACTATTTGTAATTGTACTTAAAACTCTCATATTGTTAGGTTGTGATATTGTTTCTTAACCACTTCTATAATATGATACCGGCACTGAAAAACATTAAGTAATGATTTTCTGATTTTCACACCATGGAAAGTGTTCGTAAGATGTAATCAAGTCACTGATGTTAATATAAATAGACAGTTTTGCCTGAATGATTAGCGTAATACACAATTTGAAAAGAAACTAAGCGGCTCAGACCGCTAATGAGAGGATGGATAAGGCAGAACATTAAATGATATTTTTCTTGCCCATTTGTTAATAATATATTAGATTATCTTTTATTTTGCTTTATGTGGCCTAGTACTCAGCCTTTCTCTTGCATGACGGACATGAAAACTCTTGGTTATACTTGTATGCTTTTATATTTCTAACTCGTACACTCCGTTAAAGTTAAGCAGTTGCTTCATATTGCAATGGCAGCTTCATGAGTTTTATATTGTGTAGAGTTTGAAATTATAGTAAATTGGGGCTTTCTGTATTACAGAATACCAAGATCATTAATTCCTGGTGTAAGAAGCTCTCGCTTGAGAGATCGGCAGAAAGAAGAAAGAGAATTATTAGTAAAGAGAGCATTTATAGAAGATATCTTGTATGAAAACAATCTCACCAGCCTTCTCCTTCAAAGCAACCCCTCTTTCCACATGGTATTATGGGATGTCGAATCATTGCCATCTTCAAGTAAAAAATCTGAATTATGCAAGGACATGAATACTATTATATTAACAGAAAAAGATCATTCGGAAAATGATGGAAATATGGATCACACTGACAAGCTGAGCAAATATATTGGCGCAGTTGGTTTTGATCTTAATGATGATGACTTGGCGTATGATTTTCAAATGGATTCTGGAGCTTTACCGTGTGTAGCTTGTGGTATCCTTGGCTTTCCGTTTATGACTGTCATACAGCCATCTGAAGCAGCATCAATAAATCTTCTGCTTGAGAATCCTGGTGCTGTTCCCATGGAATCTCATTTGCTTGTTGAGCCCACTCATGTGGCAGAGGGGCCTATTGAAGGTCTGAGCTTACAACATTTATTAGCTGTTCTTTTAGACATGGTTATATACAAGTAAACATACTCGGCCATGGCTGTTAAAATGAGAAATGGCTGGTCAAACAAATTCACTTTATTTGCTTCTTTTACACACTTCATGTACATAAGTTCATGCATTAGAGTGCTTAATCTTGCAAATAGTGTTCAGTTCCATTCGTTAGTCAAAGTCTTTACTTGGCTTGCTTTCTTCATTTACGTTTGAGTCTATCAAAGAAATGTTACTAGATGTCTATTAAAGAAATGTTAGAATGTCTTTTCACGAATGATCTTTCATGTTGAGTGGTGGAGAGAGATAACCTGAAATATCACATGAGAGATTAATGCTATAAGCCGGATTAAATTTATATGGAGAACATATATGAAGAAACCCTCATTATGCGCTGACATATTCCCTTACCAGATGCATTGGACAAGGCTAAGTCAAATGGTAAGGAGCTCTGCCATCTAAATGAAGCATACTTAGTGCCCAAATCAAGTCAACCTACATGTTCAGCCATGGAGCAGTCTCTAGTCCCTGATCATTCTTCTTTGAAGAATAAAGCTGGTGTTGCAGAAGTTGAGACTGCTAACAGATGGAATGTTTCTAATTTATTTCTAAAACCACGGATATTCTGCCTGGAACATGCGATTCAAGTCGAAGAATTTTTGAGGTCAAAAGGTGGATCAAATGTTCTCGTGATCTGTCATTCAGGTAATGGTTGGCTCAATATTTTGTAGTTTAGATAGATTATCAGGTGAAAGTTGAATGCACTTATGAAATTGAAATTCATCTAAAATTTTGGAAGTGTTGCCATGGACCTTATTACAAGAAATCAGTCTTTGCCTTGAGCTGATGTGACAATTTATTCTTTTCTCTTCTGAACATGTTTCATTTCAAGATGACACAACCTAATATTTTCATTAAGTCCCTGCTGTAATACTACTTTGATGAAATAAAATGAAGATAAAATGAATTGGGCATGTAACTTATAAGTATCATTCCACCCTCCAATAGCTCATTCTCTCTTGTGTGCGTTTTGATTTGTGCAGACTTCCAGAAAATAAAGGCACATGCTGCTGTTGTTGCAGAGGAAATTGCCGCTCCTTTCAATTACATTGAGATTCCACCTAGCAATGCATCTCAGGAAAATCTGAATTTGATTGAGATTGCAATTGACAGTGAAGAACAAACCGACTGTGTAGATTGGACCTCGAAGTTGAGTATCAATTTACAGCATTATGTGAAGGTCAAAAGGACTTCTTCTTCGAAAAATTTGCAGTATTTATTGAATTTGGGTGGCTTCTTTGGTGACGGAACTCCTATTTCAAATGCATCCAGCGTCAAATGGTCATCTAGAAAATTACGCTCTAAGCGCCATCTAAAACTTTTATTGCAAGGTAAACCATCTGTAGGTATTGACATTATTGGAAAGGGTTCTGGATCCAGTTTGGGGCATAAAGTGGCTAGTAAAGACTCCAAAATTATTCAATATTCAAGAAAAAAATTTAAGTCTCACTGTTCTTCCAGAACAAAGGCACCTGCAAACAGAAATAATCTTGGAATTGATCCCTTAGCGCCGAGTTCTTTAGCTTCTGATGGAAAATCAAAGTTGCAGCATGAAGTTTCCAAGCATTTATCAAGCACAGGTTGTGTAAAGAATTCTTCTCCACCCCTTCATGCAGATCCATTTATTGCTTCGACACCAACAATTGAGAATGTTGAGTCACAAACTGGAATTTGTCAAACAAATAAAACAGCAGCAGAAGAAAAGGTTGATAACTCATGGCACGATGGAAGCATGAAGAAAAATGAGAAGCCTTGTTCTGAGAGTCTTGGTTTACCTTTTTATGAAAATGGGAGAGGCCGCACCGGTGAAGCCAAAATTTCAATTGAGGAAGATAAAACAGACGAATGTGTTGTGGCGAGCGAAACTTGTGTTAAGCTAGGCGAAAATGATTTTGGGATGCTGCGATCAGATGCTGATACTGGAACAAAAGAAGCTTCTGGACCTTCAAACTATTTAGATTATGAACCTTCCCCAGTATACAAGGAGCAGACAGTGGAAGTAACAGAGATATCAAAATCCTCAATTGCTAGCGGGCAGCAGCAGCTTATTCTGTCGGAAGGAAATAGTGAAGACAAAGTTGTTTCAAGCTCTATTGCTCTATCAAATGAATCAACTTCTGATTTGATTGAAGATATTGCAAGTGAGAAGCATCTGGCCACTGGATCCTGTAATGACGGAAAAAGTTTTCTCACAAAGAATAGAGAATCGGATGATCAAACATCATCCATGAAAAAGACCGATTCAATTGAGAAGAGTGGGCACAAAAGGAAAAGGGACGCAGGCCTGCAAACTGAAGATCAGTTACATGTTGGTAGCTTCATTAAAAGTCCATGTGAAGGTTTGAGGCCGAGAGGCAGAAAAGACACATCTTCGGTTGGTGGAACTGGTAAAGAACCAGCTGAGGAGACGGTAGCTGTGAAAAGGTCGAGAACGGCTTCAGCGCATTTAGGTCCTCGCAAGGATAAGAAACGAGAACAGAAGGGACGTTTCAAATGTGACTTAGATGGTTGCAGTATGAGTTTCCAGTCGAGAGCAGAGCTAGTCCTGCACAAAGGAAACCGGTGCCCAGTTGAGGGGTGCAGGAGAAAATTTAGTTCTCACAGATATGCAACACAACATCAGCGAGTTCACGACGATGATAGACCTCTCAAATGTCCTTGGGACGGTTGCAAAATGTCATTTAAATGGGCTTGGGCGAGGACTGAACACTTGCGAGTGCATACAGGGGAAAAGCCATATGTGTGCAAAGTCAAGGGATGTGGCCTTACTTTCAGATTTGTATCTGATTTTAGTCGGCATAGAAGGAAAAAGGGGCATTATGTGAAGACACCGACCTGAGTAAGTTTAAGCTAACATGAGGTTCCCTCTTCAGATATAAGCACCAAAGTGGAATGCTAATCTTGTGCGAAGAAACTCAAGAACCATTTGTTGCTTAAATTCTATTTGTGATAGCTTAGGCTAGGAGTTAACAGATCCTGTTGTAAGTAGGAAATTACGTTTATTGTTGATATGGTACTCTTGGGGTTAGGGATAAATTGATTTTCCAGGTTACTGTTTTCTGTTCGTGTGAAATTCAGGAACTTGAACACCTGACTGTACTGCGTGAGTTTGAGTGAATGGTCGTAAGACAGTAATCTGTGCTTCTGAAAGGTATATTTACTGCTAAGCAAGATTCATTCTCGAATCCTTATGTGAGGACGTTTAGCTATGCAGATGGTGGGAGAGAACAATTCTGAAGAGTTTAGAGATTCAAAATCTGGTTTGGTTCTTTTCTGTGAGGAAATTGTTTGGTGGGATCTTTTTTTTTTATTTTTTTATCTGCTGTTCTCTGAGTGAACAAATTGTTTAGTCTAATAGGCATGCAACTTCATTATTGAGCGTTGTATGAGAAACAGTAGTTGAATAGCTGTTATCTTTTTGTTCAAACATAAGCCCAGTAAGGATAGTCGATGATGCCGGCTGCGGTCCAACCATCGGCATCACCCGCCAACTTCATAATCGGCGGCAGTGGAGCTACTAAAATGAGTCATTACATGGAGTATAACGAGAAACACCACCCATGTAAAGGGGAAGCCAATTTTCTATGACTAATTGGAAGTTAATGAATCAATCAGTGCCCGTATTTAATCGGTGTCTATTAATAAAGGAATAAACATTTTATGTAGCACGTGCTTATGACATGGTGCCATTAATATATTTTTCAATCATCCACGAAAAATTAATGATTGTAATTTAGCTCTGTAACATAATTGGTTTGTTGAACTAGGAAAAAGTTGTCTTGTAGGCTTGTAGCTGCATGATATCACTTTTCTTACTTAAGGGATCATCATAAATCTTGGCTAAACGATTTGTTAATTCTAGACATGGAAAATCTCTAAATTAAAATGACAAAATATTATTATCAGATGGCTTGAGAAACATGATCATTAATGCGGGGAGTAGGAAATGGCATGCGGGCGATAAATTGTAAATGAATATAAGGAATTCTTCACTGCCTCTACATTTTGCATTAAAATTGTTAATTTTAGACTTTTAGTGTTATGACTTGGTACTCAAATTTAAATTATTACATAAACACATCCAAAATCTTGGAAAGATGAAAGACAAGGGTCTACATGTGATTTTTCAAACGAAGGAAGTGTCTATACAATTATCTAACTCCACTGGAGCTATCTCTGATGGTTCTTTGAGAAAAATTAAGCATATCTACGTAATTAATTAAACCCTAAGAGATGTTAATTTCAATTAAACTTAATTTTAATGGATATATAAGTAAAAGCCTTCTCAAAGTTATCCGAAGAAAATTTATAAAAAGCCTATTGTCTTGTTTCAAAATTCGAGCAAAAGCAACGAGCTAATGGCAAAATCATACCTTGAATTGTAAGGTTTTTACGAGTTGCACCACAAATTGCAATTACAAGAAAAATGCACCATGAATTGTAACTTTTTTAAGTTGCACCAGAATATGTGTTATAGGTATATTAAGGGTACTTTTGACATTTTAAATTTACCGAATTGAATTTTGCATTTTGTTCCACCAAAAAACATTTTGTATCTTTCACATAACGTTTTTGTTGCCATAAACATTTCTAACATCAGATTTTTTTTTAAAAAAAAGGCACTAATTTCGGTACCCCTTTTCTCTTGTAAATACGTGTTTCTAGTAGCTTGTAGGGCGGTTTAGATGACTCTAGAAGGACCTGGTATTTGTAAAGTTGGTTAGAAGAGTTTAGAAACCTTGTAGATGCAAAATAGTAGCAGTTAGATTGAGTTGGTCTTCACCGTCCATTGAGGATGTGGCCTTGTATATATAGGGGTGTTTGGAGTCCTTGTAAACAACAAGAATCACTTTTCAGTTTTCAGAAATACATACAAGCTTTTGTCTACACTTTCTTGTCTTCTTTTACTTTTAGCAACTTTTGAGTTTGTGAGAACCAGGCTGACTTGCTAGGGATGTGAGGTGCTAGTAAGACCGCACTTGCTAATTTTTGTGAGAAAAGTCTTAACACGTGACAAGGCAAGGTGCCTCTGGGCCTATGCCCTAAATTACGAGGCGTAAGCTTCATGAAAGTCAAGCCCAACGAGCTGGCTTAGGACGTTCTAGGGTCAAGCTGCCCCGAGGCAGCCCTGCGGCGAGTTTCTTAAAACACTTATTCAAACCCACCCTTAACCACCCCCACTAATCTCGTCATTGGAAAAACCCTAACCACCCCTGCAAATCTCGCCAGAAAAAACCCTAACGACCCCCACAAATGGTTGTTACTAATGCTGATTTTGGGTGTATAGATAAAATTTGAGAACTGAGTTTGATCCCAACGTACACACTTAGAGTGTCCGTAAGGAATGAATCAATTGCTATCAATGGAGTTAATGTAACTCCACCGGATCTTTTCACGTCTAAAAAGGTTGACATCCATGGTGTTTCAAGAGCCTTTGACGTGTAAGAAGAAAAATGTTCAGGATATTGCAATGAAGAATATGATTCTAAGTCAATAACTTTAATGGGTGTCTGTAGAGATTCAAAAAGTTTAATAAATGATGAATTGGTTCATTCTTCTTCTTTTTTTTTTTTTTGTGAATTTGTTGTGCAAACTACTATTAAATGATACATAAATGGTAATTTTTAAGAGTTCAAGATTACAATTTAGATGTTAACAGCTTTGAGCCATTGAGGCTATTCTTATCGCATTTTTGTAAGAATTGAGCGATACATTAACTGTCTGCACTGATTTTCTTCTATGTTCGCATGTTATATTACTGGAAGTGACGGTCTAATGAGAGCGAGTCTTTCTTTTATTTAGTTTCCTTGAGAATATTACTCTACAATGTCCGCGAGTTGTTACTAATGCTGATTTTGGGTGTATAGATAAAATTTGTAGTTTGCATAACCACGGGAAGCCAACCTTTAGAGGAACTGTTAGGGCAAAATATCAAAAACTCCCCGTACTTGTCATTTGAAATATATTTGTGTAGGATAACTGACACATCGACACATTGCAATTTTGCCTTGTTTGCAAGCTGGGACAGAAGATTTTAATTTTACCAACACTAAAGCCGAAATTTGAGCTTTAAACAATGGTTGATTTTGACAAGAACACTTCATATCTCACATATTATTATAGCTTCTCACTCACAACTTCTTCTTAACTGTTTTACGTAAGGTATAAGAGGCGTTTCAGACCATCTCAGAGTTCTACTTTAGAAAATTTAGAGGCTAGAGATCTCGTTTGTTTCACCTTTTGTTACAGAGAGATAAATCAAGTTGACGATGCATTAAAGAAAAATACAAATAGATAGCGACTGCTATTGCTGGACCAAGTGATATTGTAGCGTACACGAGATAGTTGCCATACATTGTTTATGTAGGTTGTCCATTTGGACGTTTTGTGTCGTATGTCTGACAATCTAATTCGCACGCTCCTTGTAACCTAATGTCCATTTTTCATGAAAAAAATAAATAAACAAAAATGAAACGTCTATCATCTTTTAAAAAGAATTTTTTTTAAAAAAAAAAGAAGAAGAAAGAGTAAGCATTGACCAACATATAAATAATAAAAGTAAGTACAATTGCGGCAAACCCTCCAATCTATATGTGTGTTAGCAATGTGCACCCTAACCTATTCAATTTTGTGCAATTTTCTCCTGGAGCATTGACCGGCCATTTTGGCCGAAAAACGTGCCAGTTACATGGTTGTCGGAAGGACAACTTCGTCCATTCATAAAATAGTATTTTTAAAAATATTATTGATTACATCGTAATGTATTGATATAAACTTTGCCGCAATTTGCCCTCAACTCACCCACTACACTAACGTGGTGTTTGCAAATGCTTATAAAAGGAGTTTGTTGGCTTTTACAGCCGCAAAAGCACATTTTTAGTGTTTGGAATGCTGACTTTTGCTTGTGCTTGTCTAAGAAAAAGTCAGAAAAAGCACAAGCCGCAAAAGCATGCACATGGGTGCTTCACCAACTGCTTTTGGAATTATGTTATTTTTGAAAAAAATTTAAATAGAAAAGTTACTTCTCACTAATTTTTGCAAACACCTAATTAATGATTTAAGTACATTTTTAAGAAGATTTGCAAACACTCTCGACTTTTTATTAAAAATCACTTAAAATGACTTTAACCAAAAGTAGTGAACAAGCTTCTTTTATAAACATTTGCAAACACGTGCAAATTCTCTCTTCTAACGCCAACTAAAACCCACACACACTTCTCGCCACTTCCACAAGCAAATTCTCTCTAGCACCAAAATGGCAGCCGCCGCAGCACCACCTCCACCACCATCCGCCGCCGCGATCCACCTCCCCAAAACAAACCCCACCATCGGCCACACTCTCTTCACCCGCATCCGCCTCGCCGCCATCACCGACGTCCCTCACATCCACAAACTCATCCACCAAATGGCCGTTTTCGAACGCCTCACACACCTCTTCTCCGCTACACCCACCTCACTGTCCTCAACCCTATTCCCACCCAACCCACCTACCCCCTTCACCTCCTTCACCGTCCTCCTCCTCGAACTCTCCTCTAACCCCTTCACACCCACCCAAGATCCCAACTTTACCCCTCTAATCAGCTCTATTCACCTCGACCTACCCATTGATGATCCTGAGAAGGAGATTTTTAGGACTATTGGTGATGGGGTTGATGGTGGTGATGTGATTGTTGGTGGGTTTTGTCTGTTTTTCCCGAATTACTCGACGTTTCTTGCGAAACCCGGGTTTTATATTGAGGATATCTTTGTGAGGGAGTGTTATAGGAGGAAAGGCTTGGGGAAGATGCTTTTGTCGGCTGTGGCGGGGCAGGCCGCGAAGATGGGGTACGGGAGGGTGGAGTGGGTTGTGTTGGATTGGAATGTGAATGCGATTAATTTCTACGAGCAGATGGGCGCGGAGATTTTGCCAGAGTGGAGGATTTGTAGGCTGAGTGGGGAGGCTCTTCAGGGGTATGCTAGTCGTGTTGGTCTTTGATTCGTCTGACTGCGTTTCGTTAGATTTGAAGTATGGTGTTAGGAGATCTTGGGTTTAGAAACTTGAGATGCTGAGAATGTTATGTGATTCAGGTGCTTTGTGTTTGTAGGAATGTCGAATTTTCTTGATGATGAGAAGAATGTGATGCAAACACTGCTTTGTTTTGATGAACGGTGTATTGTTATGTTTAATGAATTTTAAGGTTTCGTTTGTTGCAGTTTTCTTATGTGTAGCGTGTAATTCGATGAATGTCCTATGTTTTGTTTCTTTTTTAGTTGCTGAGATCTAATTTGATTACCATTTCTCTGTTTATGTTCTTGAAAGTTGTGATCTTGGTTGACATGATGATAGCTCTTATTCTTTATTACTGATTAGAGGATGCATGGCAGCAACTATATGTGTAGTTTAAGTACTCCAGTCATGAATGAGTTTCCGAACTAAACATTTTGCTATCACATATCTTGCTTATAATATATGAACGTATAAAGTAGATTATGGTGTGGAATTTCAATGTATGAAGTTGTTATATACTGATCTTTGCTGGAACTCAATATATAATTTTAAGTCTTGTTTGGTTCGACATCTGAAATATGTGAAATATACATATTTTATGATAGTTGATCTTGGCTTATTGCGGGGATGAATTTGTAGAGTCGGATTTCGTTAGTGATATGGGTGAAACGAAATTTACCTTTGAACCAAGGTGTTTGATATTGCCTTTCAGTTGAGCTATGAGAACCTATGTGAAGCTGCATTGACTAATCTATTTACTAATTTGTGATTTGAGGGCTTGACGAGAGTTTTCAGGATTTCGGTTTTGTATATATTTCATAAAAACTTTGAATTGATAGCATAATGTTTTGTTTGGAAATTTCCTCATGCCTGCTGTATGAACCACTAACTTCAGATTGTACATTAATAGTTGTCCTAACTTAACTTTTGTGAACCTAAACAATTTCTGATTGTTTTGGTCAAAACAGAGCTGCTTGCTCGGTTGTTATGTTTTCATATCTTCACTTTGTAGTAAGTACATATGTTCTGGTGCAGTTATTGTTCTTGAACTGATGTTGAGCTGTGGTTAGGTAGGTATACAGGATTCTTTTGGGCATCCATGTGATGTTTGTTGCCGCATTCGTATAAGTATAACATATGTTCTCCATTAACAACCGCAAACATCGTTTGTTTGATTGGTTAATGAAGTATCAATAGGCTTTTATAAGTTTGTAGTATTAAGCAAGAGAATGAGTTTATAAAACACAAGGATAGAATATGACAGAGACAAATGATTCATAGATTATATTTGTAAATCAAACTCATGCATCTTTTTGCAACTTTCACTTCCTTCACCTCTGAATTTACATTTTTTTTCCCTCAGCCGCCACCCCCCCCCCCCCCCCCCCCACAAACCCACACACACACTCACACATGCTTTCAAGCTATTTTTTTCTCTAAGATGCTATTTTTATTGTCACTTCCCAAAGTTATTTGTTTTGATATTAGTGAAGAAAGGCAATATGCTACTTTTCTTTCATTCACGATCATCGTCAGTATTCCGACAATTTTTTTTCCAAATTATGAATACATGAATCCTAAGAAAGGTTAGCAATATTGTTTGTGGCTAAATATGATTGGTTGACTAGGCTTATGAACAAAATGTTTAATTTTCACCCTAAAGGTTCTTTTATCGTGAAAAAGTGCAGTAAAATTTGGTTTCTATAGGATAATTCAGACAATCTGGCCAAATTTTAGAATTTCGTCCAAAAAGGCAAAAGTTGCACATTGGAGGACCAAATTAGAGAAAGTGCTTATTAAAAAATTTAGGGTTCCATCCGTAAAAAATAAAATTAGCGAAAGTTGCACATTAGAAGATCATATTAGCGAAAGTGCACAATAAAAGACCAAAGTTACTGCGCATACACTAAATGACTAAAGTTGTAAACTTTCCTATGAATATCAAAAAGTAACTAGGAGATCGTTTTCACCAAGGCTTTAAATGAGAGTTGATTACCCTATATAACAAGTTGGGCAAGATCCATATATATGCTCCGTCTCGAAGGAGTGTGTTATATAAAAAAGTGTTAAGTTATGTTAGAACGTTATATATGGAAAATGTTAGGTGGAGAAGGATTAGGTAAGTATATTAGTAAGAGTGTTAGGCAGATATGTTAAAATATTAAAAAGGGTGGTGTTCAATTTAAGAAAATATGAAGAAATGAATATGTAATTAATAGTTAGACCTTTTATCCTAGTTATATAAATAGATGTGGTATGATAAAAAAGTACAACATTTTCTTTTCATTCTCACACTACTAGAATTCTCTATCAAAAACATGAGTTTAAGCCGCAAACACTGTCATTTAGCATTTCTCATTCTTTCTACATGTCTTTTCCAAGCAATTAATTGCCATTTGTTGGTTTGTCCCCCGTGCTCATGTGTATGTTCAGAACAATTTGCCTCCTAATTCCCCACCTTTATTGGCGCATTGTGCATCTAAAAATGATGATATGGGGAATCATACAATTACGATAAATCAACATTTTGATTTTCGTTTCTGCGCACTAAGGCAAACAATGTTCTTTTGGTGGAATAATAAGACGGTAGCTTTTGAAGTTTACAATATTATTCATCTACAAGAAGTAGAATGTTGGGATACATGCTATTGGGAAGCAAGGAGTGACGGAATTTACTTGTCGGGCTACTACCCTCCACAGAACATAGAGAAACGATATAGTTGGTAATAAACTGTGTACACAAAGCTACGAGAATAAGATATATAAATAAAGACGAAGTGACCAAAAAATTGTTAATGCAGAAATTGATGATTTATCCATTCAATAAATATTTGTTCGCAGTTATTATTATTTTTAAGTTGGAAGGATTCTTTGATATTTTAACTCATACAAAACTAAATATCCACAAGTCACTGCCAATTATTCTATTGTACCCTAATTGTATCATCTTATTTTTCGTGGGGACTGTTTTTTTCTTCTCAAAATGTAAATGTTATCATCTGTTTATTGATATACTCCTACCATATTAAGAATCAAAAATCGAGTAGAGATTGAGTAAAGGCGGTAATTGATGCAAGTAAATGCCCGCAACGGGATAAATTATGGGGTTGAGTGTTGATATATAATTAAACCTGACAACTTATTAACTACAGCGGAGAAGAAATTACATCATATTATGTATATGAGATGGGATTTATAATGTTTAGCTAGGTAGGTATTAATGCTATTTTATTAATCTAATGAAGGTTGTCTCCTTTGCCTCTTAACTTCTAGATTTCACCGAAATAATTGTCGCGATAAATATCATTTAGAGTTACTTCCATGGCGAAATTGCACGGTTTCGACGTGGTGAAATTTTTATAACATTCATTTTCGCCACAAAACCTTTACATTCGGTCGAACCACGCATATTTTAAAGTATTTTTTTTTTCTGTTCAGTATGTTCGTCTAGTGTAATTTTTGAAATTTGTACGCTGAGTGTAAATAATAATAAGGACTAGAGTTACATTTTAATATATTAAGAATCTAATGAAAAGAATTTCATTCGCATCACGAAAATAGTTTCTAATGATTTATTCAAAATAATGTCAATTGGTGTTAATTGGTCACGTTTATTTACGCCTATATTTGATAAGCACAAATAATTAACAACAATTGCGGTTTTTGACAAATCAAAGAAAACTAATTTCTAATGACTAAAATATTTTATTTTTCTATTCAAGTCCCTAATTATCATTAAATATTAGACTAGTCCATTACATATTGATATTTGCATGCAAGTTAGGCACCAAATCCGAACAACAATGTCAACAGTGGAGCAGAAAAATCCAAAGAGTAAGTTGTTATAAATAAAGCAACCAGCACTAATAATTAATTCAATAAGTCGGTCAATATCTCTACAACACAACAACAAATTAAACACCAAAATTTTGTTACTCTCAAGAAAACAAAGCAAATAAGTCCTTTTGTGTCAGTATTTCCCAAAACAGCAAAAAAGTTAAGCCTCAAAAATCTCCAGTCAAAATTCAATCTCAACACAGATTTCATAATGTCAGCAGTTCTGATATAATGCTTAGAATTCAGTGACTAATTTTTCATGTCTCAATTCGAACTTAATTCCTATAGAAAAAATCAAAAAAAGGTTGGTCATGCTCAGAACAACTTGGACCAGTACTAGGAGTAGTGGAACAGTCATTCTCATCAGTGTCAATATTCTCATTCTTATTTTTTGCTTGTAAAATTCCAGTTGGATGCATAGGGAATAAATCCAGAGTTTCTTGATGATTATCATAGGTGTTTTTGATGCTCTGCAGCTCCTCATTTTTGTGCATTACTTTGTTGTACTCCATGCTAATGTCTGGGATTAGTCTTCTCTTGTATCCTCCTCCTGCTTCAGGGAGTGGTACCTTTGGGTACTGCTGATACAACCCACCTAAGTGGTTTTGTGGTAGTGGCATGTAACATGGACTGCAAACAACTGCAAAAAAAAAAAAAAAAAAAAAATTAAATTGCATCTCAAATAAATTACTATATGTGCCTTAATAAAAAACTATATGTAAAAAGGACAGCAAAAAGACAAAAACTTTCATGCAGCATATTAAAGGTCAAAGCACATGTTTTGGGGTTAGAAAAACATACAAATCAAATAATAAAAGCCAATTTTTTTCCTAGATAAAGAAAGTGAGCCAAGTGTATTAAATTATTAGTATAGCAAAGGACACTTATGGGAAGGCTTTCTTTCTCCTCTAATAAATTACTATTTTAAAGAACTATAGACATAAAGATTGACTAAAAAAAAAGTTATAACACATTGAAGATAATAAAGGACTAATTACCATTCTGGTATGATGATGGAAAAACTGGAGTTGGTTGAAGAAATCGATTGAAATAAGCCACATTTTCCTGTTTCTGCTTCTGCCTTTGCCTTGCCTTGTGATTCTGAAACCAGTAAAAGACATTTTTGCCCTCAATGTGGCCAAAAGCCTTAAGCCTAACTGTGATTTGGTGAATCTGCTCAGCACTAGGAGTCCTCAAACCCTGTTTGTACAAATTCTCAAGCATGTTTATTTGCTCCTTTGTTGGATTCCATCTAGCACCACCTCCACCAATGTTTTGATCACCACCCTCCATATTAAATATTAGATGAGATTGAAAAAAAGAAGGAATTTGTGTGAAGTTGGAGAATTATATATAACAAATATGTGATACTGCAGGCTTCTTTTTGCATGGCTGTTACATATACATGTTTGTCATGTTTTTATAAGGAGAAATAAAGATGGTTTTTTTTGCCATAGAAATTGACCAATGATATGTTGCATGAATATTCGTGCAATGAAAAACAGAGATAAACAAAGAGTCAAACAAGAAATATGTGTGAGAGTTAGATGATATAGAGAGTAGTAGTAGCTTTGCATTGCATGCGTATAGTTTTTGGTGCTGAAAACATGGCGGGTAGCGGCTACATGCATGAAAAGACGTAAATGCCCCTACTACTTAGTTATTGGGAATGAAAGATGGTTTTATAGGGGTTTTGAGGGAATGAGGGAAAAGGACAGGCGGTTGGGTTGTAAGGAGTATAGGTCCTATATAGGCTTTGGAAATTGCAACTAGTAGAGATTTACTCTCTTTTGAGAGAGAGAGATTGTATGTATTGTAGTGTGATAGTATCCGTTGGGATCTTGAGATCAGTTTTACTTGATGATTCTGAGGTGAGACGACTCTTTGGTGATTGTGAAAAGATGATGAAACAATAAAGGCGTGCAAGTTTTTGCTTTGAGATTTGAAACTTGGTTTTGCATCAAAACCTATTTACTACATCTCAAGTTCTTTTATATGTATAATCATAGATGGGTGGACTGGTTAGTTTTGGTATTATGTTTACTAATTTTGAAGATTAAAATCGTAAAGTTTACTACCCAAATTTTACTACTTGTTCTTCTAAACATAGCATGTTATCATCTTCTTGTGATGAGTGTATAGATAAATATCCATTTTAACAAATTGAAAGTTTTTGTTCCAGGTGTGCTTTAACCTAGTTAACCATTATTAAGTTCTTTGAAACTTTAAAGGTCCTTTTAATTGATATTATCCAAATAGTTGATAATGTTTATTCTATTTTCAATTAATTAAAAATAAAATATTTCCACATACATTTTTATGATATCCCTTCATTATGCATAAAATAAATACAATATGCAAATTAAATATCTCAATTTCAGCGCATCAATAATTGTATATATCGTTTTGTGGCTAAATAAATAAACAGCGCAAAGTTTAAGAAACAAAAATTATATTGATTCACACTATAGAAGAACTTTAAATAGATTATTTGACAATATTACAAGTAACAAATATTACAAGTAACACCAAGCAATTTTCAGCTTATCATGTTGCATACAATATATGAATGGCTTGTGCCACTTAACCTTAATTTGCCATGTGTATAATATGTGAAAATTCAGAGTCATATTGTAATATGAAATCTGGAGCCACGTATTTTGAGTCCATAATGATAAATTCACAGCACTTTTGGTAACTTAAGTATGGATTAGTTCCCATCGTAAATGCGTTTTTCAATAATTTGCAATGCGAAGCTGTAAACCCAATTTTCAATGTTACCTTCAAGCATTCAATTAAAAGTAAAAACCGTCTCATACTACTTGGGAAAATACTGTTATTTATTTCTCTAGGGTTGACTTCGGACTGGTTGACCTTATACATAAGTCAATCTTCAATGACCAACCTTTTCCAGAAGGCAAATTAAATAACAAAATTACTTTTACAAACTCTGTAAATTACGTGGATCAAAAATCCAAGTAACTGCAATCGAAAACCAAATTGGAAAATGAGGCATGTGACATACCTAAAGATTTTATTTGAATTGAATTATTTTTCTTTCCCAGTCATATACACCCAAGTCATCCACATCTTTAAAGTTAAAAAATTGTGAGCCCTGGGATTTCTTAACCAGAATATTGGAACATACTACCAGGAGTCTCTCACACGCATGAATTTCATCTAATTTCTCCATGTCGTCAAGTTCTAAGGACAAGTCCCTCCAAGGCTCGTCAAAGGACCTGCATAAGATGCAAATTAAGCGTTTAAACAAACAAATCACAATGTAGCACTAGTACTGTGCTGTGCTCATTAATGCAAATTTTCTTCTTCAACACACCTGCAGTTAATCATGAAAATCTCCATTTAAGATGTGCATGTATTTTAAGTTTCAAATTTTATTGAGTTGTGTTTTGCAGAACCATTTCGTTAAACTTCTCAACACCACTTTCTTATGAGAACAAGACATTAGACAGGCAGTAGTATGAAGTAATATTTTGTACAAGAATTAATATTATGTTTTTGTCACTAATCTCAATAGATTCCTACAAAATGTGAGACATTACTCGGAAACTAAAACAAATATTTTGCATCAAATGGCACAACAGCTGAAGCAGAAAAGAGCCAAGACAAGGCAAAGCTTCAACCAAACAGAGCAGCCCACATGCAACTTGTTTGGAGTTGAAACTAACTATGTGTCCTATTGATCATTGTGCATGCATCTCATTGTTGTTTATACTTAGAAAAGGTCCCCAGTTAGAAAGTGGGTTGCTAATGAACGGCATATTATGGCTAGATTGGTGGCAAGGATCACAAAAGTTGACGTGAAAAGCAGAAGTAAAGAGGAAGAAAACATGCATAAACTTGTCCACTTAGAAAGGAGAATAGGAGGTTAAATAAATAGGGTCAATTGCGTTTTGCCCCTTAACGTTTGGGGTGTTTTGCGAAGTGCCCCCTAACGTTTCAAAAAGAGCACTTTGCCACATAACGTTTGTAAAAATGTGTGATTTGCATGCCAAATCAAATGGATGAAAAGATAGCCACGTGGCGAAAATGAAGGGTAGATCAAGGACTCAAGGGGCAAATTACAAAGATTAGGGGGCAAAATGCTCTTTTTGAAACATTAGGGGCACTTCGGGAAACACCCCAAACGATAGGGGGTGATCGCAATTGACCCAATAAAATATTACGATATAAACTTTTCCTCCAAGTTCTATCCCTCTCCCTTTCCCTCCCTCGCAATTTGCCCAGGAAAAAAAAAACAAAAAAAAGAACGAGATGTCTTCCTTTCCTTGCCCTCACTAACATGAAGAATTGCCTCCAATGAACCAACTCATTCAGCATTTATGTCGTGTGGCTACTCTTTCCACTAATTTCAATATAAAAATCCCATTTTTTGGAGAAGTATGCAAAGGGAGCCTATATAATTACGATGAATCTTGTACACCTTTCCAATATTATCTTGCATTGAAAAGCATCGCCAAATAGATTTACGCTGTCAGGTAGGAAAATCAAAAAGGTCGGGCAACACCAATTCCCTCCTTTTGACGTTCCTTCGTAAAATCATAGATCATTACAGAAACTTAGCAAAGAGGAATGAGCATTGGATAAATAAATCTACAAGGAATTAAAAGATAGTGCATCACTCAATTTGCCTAACATTTTCCCAAAGATATTCCGTGTGTTCCTCGAGGGGATTCAAATGCATAATTGATTGGGAAAAGTATCTTACCATCTCCAGGCAGGATTAGCCTCAGCAGGACAGTGTATCTTTGAACAAAGCGATGGCACAGAACTTCCAAAACCAACCAAGAACTCTGGTTCTATTTAATAATAAACACAGGTTAGAAGTCATTGAAGTCTAAAAAGCAGCTAAAAAATGTAATGACAATACAGGTAAAAGGTTAATATATTGAAGCCAATATAGAAAAGGTGACATTCAAATTTGGGACAAAAATACATAACCACCCACCATTTTCTTAAAAATAAATCGAATCATGATGTTGAACTGTTTCCTCACAACATCTCCTTATTCAACCTCATTGAACATTTGTATTAGAAATATATTTTTTTTTTCCAAAATCTAATCACCACATGAGAAATCATTTAAAGTTTTCTAGAGGGTCTATGTTGTAGTTCAACGTGCAGCAATGACAAAATTATGTAATGAAACAATGCAGATAATCACCAGAAAAAAGAATGAAGCATGACTAAGTTAATTTAAAAGAAGCCGTACAAAATTAAAACCAACCTGAGGAACCAGAAAGGAGTAGGAGACAAAGTGCAGAAACAGCTGATGGAAGCACCCAGTGGCTAAAGCCCACCAGCTGTAGCAAGAAAAATATTGAGAGAGCTACTATGTCTTCTCCGCCATAACCCACACTTTCTCCAAGCTCCTCCTCATGGCACTCTAACAAAGACTGCAAGGTGTGGTTACTCGGCCTTTCTACAAAATTAGTACATTTTCTTTTGCTTAATTTACAAGACAATTTTCCAAGGATAACGGAGGCAGTCAGCCAGCGCAAAAGCTTTGATATAAGAGAATCTTCAGGTTTCTTCTTTGAGACTGCTATGAGATTACAATCAGAATCTTCAGAATGAAGCACTTCTGGTGACTTTGAGTGGATAGAAGTTGTAACTGCCCATCTCAAAAATTTGAAAAGCTTTTCCTGGTCCTGCAGAATGTAAACAATACTTAAAGATCGATGAACACATGCAGCAGAAAATTCTTATGATAGTTAATTTACTTGTGACAAGGACATATTTAGCAGGTTGATAATGAAATGAGGATACCACTGTACGCATTAACATAGCAGAAATTAGTTGTATAATAAGACACCAGTATCAATCACATTCACATCTCACCTAAACGTTCTCCTCCTTGTAAAATATATATTTCTATAACTTTGCATTTGAGATAGCAGAAACACATAAGAACAAGGGGACGTACCATCCGGAGAATAGTAACTGGAGGACATCTCATGAGAACAGCTTTAAGTCCTAACATCATAGTAGCGCTGGACCCTGTGGTAGAGCACATTTCAACAGCTTCACACAGCTGAAATAAACCTTTATCCGACAAAGAAAAATGTGGTTGATGTATCTTCCTCTTCTGTGATATCTTCAGCACTAATGCCAATTTTTGCAGAATTGAGTTGCAAACACTGCTTTGTCCTTTAATGATTCCAACACCGCTAACAAGGAGTTTGTATAAATGGGATGCAAGTTCTGAAAGCTGCTCCAGCGCATGGCTTTGCAACCACTCAACCACGTCTCTGAATGAAGTAATATCATTTACCACCTGTATTCAGGGGAAAATCACGGATAAACAACAAAGGTTCATCTGCTATCATCATTCATTTTCAAGTAATAGTTATGGAGGATTAAAACACAAACGTCGCAAAAGCACGCAAAAAATCTGAACGTATTTCCCTGCGCAAGTTTCTTTTTGTCTATTACATGAGTTAACTTCTTCGTTCTTAGAAGTTCATATAAATCCTAATCTTTCTGAAGAACTTCAATAAGGCGTTGGTGAAAACACTTATAACTCAACTGTAATTTCCTATGATACAGCAATATGGCGAAGAACTAGCAAAATATGCAATGTTGGTGAAATACAGAAGTGCATTCACAAATTCCCATTCAAACAGATACTCTTCACTCGGAGAACGATGCCTAAGAAGGATGGAGGGCACGGTATATTTTCAGACACTGGACATACTTTAAGATAGCCCTCCTTTGTCATCCTGTTCCTGTGCTTATGAATGGCATTAGAGTACAATCCATTTCTAGACTAGTTAGTACTGACTATTGACCTTAGTTTGTGTAATATGAGAACATAATTTATATGAATAGAGAAGTTCGAATAAACATTGACAAGGACAGGAATGTTGCCTGCACCTTCATTTGTTTCTGCCTCGCTCGATCAAAATCTCATCCATTATCCATAGATACAGGCATGGATTCAAGCCAAATTTCATTTATCCTTGACGACATATGAAATAAGGAGGGTAAAAAGGCTTTGACATCCCTTATATATAGTTTGTTATCTTATTAAAGTACTTTTAGAACCAACTAGTCCCAAGATCAGTCAACCCACAGCCCCAGCATCATGCAAGGAAATGCAGGCCACTGGATCCAAAATTGTACATGGTCATGCTTCAATTTCCATCTGAATGAACATCTCTTTTCCCTAGCATACTCTTTTTAACTCTAATATCTAGCTAAGAAACCTGTACCCAGGTAACGCCAAGATTTCCTTGATTGCAATCTGCCATTTCGGGAAAAAAGAGAATACCGACGATCTAGTAGTCTATATTCCAGTGTCCACTGTAACAGTACACCATTACCTAATAACCACCTCATCTAAAAGCTTAAGCTGGTAGAGCGGAGAATCATTAAATATATCTAGTCTCTCTAACACATCCACACCCCACCCACACCCCCCGCGTATAGAATGCACTCTTTTCCTTTTCTTTTCTTTTTTTATGAAGCCTAGCATGTGCACGTTGTCGGTGAGATAAGAAGCCAGGGTATTTTCCTTGCTGATCCCAATACCATATCTTACATCATATAAAAAGCTTAAGTTCGCTGGGAGGAGAACTAAATTTCTCACCTCTACGAAATATATTCCAATAAACAAAAACAGAACAGTGTTTGAAAATAGAAAATGAGCAGCACAAAGTCCAAAGAGTGAAAAGAGAAAGAAGGGAACACATTTCTCTACTTGAGAACGTAGAAGATCCAAAACATGAAAATAGTACCTCCAGAATTATAGGTGACAGTGTGAAGGAAGACTTTCTTCTGTCTTGGCATTCACTTTTGCAGTGAAATGAGACAATAGATGACAACCAAAGAACTAATCCACAGTGGTCAACTAAGAACCAGAGCATTTTTGGTAAATGGCCAGCCTTCTTCACTATCTGCGACAGATATCACTGTTCATTTAGCTTTTACAGAGAAACAAACATCGTGGGATGCAACTAATCATAATTAAACTATATTTCTACAGAGAAATGAGAATGTTAATAAATTAATCCACAACTGAAGTTGAATATCATGTGAGTTTTAGTTGATAAAAGTATGAGAACGCCATGCAAAATTCTCTTATGATATGCCTTAATCCATGCAAAGTTCTCTTATGATTCGCCCATTCAATGATCATTTCTTAAGTTCATTAACAATGAACCAAATTCCACCACTTCCATAGATAGATCCAAAATAGAATTTGATAGTTTAGAAAAAGCCTAGAGTGAAGAAAAAAACGAAAAGCAATGAGTTAACCTACTTTACATAAATCGAACAATAATGACAGGCAATTTAGCACCCTAAGCTGCTATATTTAAACAGAAATACACGCACAGACAGAGAGAGGGAGGGGATGAGATACTGATGGTCGTGTTTGGACAAAAGTTAACATGCACAAGCAACTCAGATAGCTAAGTATCTAAAGAATAGACAATCTTCCATGAGAGCTTCTGATAATTTCCATATATAACTTGAAGTACAAGTACATTGACATTCACATCAAAGACGAGACAGATAACCCAAAATGCTTAAAGATAACCGAACACACCTGAATAATAAGTTCCTTAGAATCATTATCTGAAAGAGGAGAAGAATGAAAACTCAGGAGGGTCTCAAAAATAGAATTTCTGATATATATTTGAGCATCATCTTCTGTATTCAGCCCCACATACAACAGTCGAAGCATCCACATTCTGTTTGCCTTGAAGCTAACAGAGCTACTCCAGAAAAAAGTTTGGAATAAAGGAACAACCTGAGTAATTTAAAGGGAACAAAATGAGCAAATTAGTAAAATAATGCACGGCGAATTACCAAATAAATACAAAATCAAAACAACAAGAAACTACCTTCATGTTTACGCTAGGTGAGTTCATCAAATACTTGCTTATGCTCAAATAATTTCCATGTGTTTGGTCCAATAGTACCATAGAAGCCTCCGCAAGAAACACAGTTATAATGGATGGAATCCTCTGCCATGGCTCTTCTATCCCATTTTGCAAGTATGACAGCAAGAGAAGAAAGCGTCTCACAACCTTCTTCTTCTGGCATTTCTGTAATTGAGATTCAAATTTCAAAATAATAACAAGTTCATGCACATAAATCTGTAAGGAACAATAAACTCATGGTGAAAAGAAAAAAGATCCCTAGCTCTTCAAAATGTTCATTTCGTTTTCCTTGCCGAAGTCTGCGCCATGCGGCCATTGCATGTTCAAATCCGCCAGTGATTGTATAATAAAACAAAACTAAAGCTAGAGTAGAAATCGCTATACTCGGAAAACAGAATTTAATGATTAATTTATACCATATCGATAAAATATTTTAGTTATTACAAAATGTTACAAATTGTGTAAATGGCATCCAAAGAAGCATTAACCTATTACAAACAAGAATTTATCTTTACAGGATAAGATTTCAATGATAAATATCTTCATACTATATTCGAATCAAGCATGCTCTCGCAAATGAAGTTAGCATATGGTTAAATAGGTAAATATTACTAAAACTTTAGTAGCCAAAATGGATGAAGCTTAACAGAGATTTGAGGTTTCCTCAACAATAAACAGTTATAAGGATGTCTGAATTGGTAAATGGATATTAGACCTGTTGAATCATATTATTAGTGACGAGATGTTGTTAGATTAGTTTATATCCTTATCCTCTCGTTTTCATTCTTATCCTTCTATGCTTGTATATATTCTATATTCTTTCACAGCCAAAACATGTGAGACTCCACAACTATTTATTGTAGGAAGTATCGGTACCTCTAACTCAATCTTGAACACTGCAAGGACCTCATAGCCCAGTTTCCTCATGTCATCATCAGGAGAAGATACACTGACAAACGCAATGGCAAGCAAGCCTAAACTAGCAAACTCAATGGGTTCAGTATAGCCCATTGAAAGACAGTGAATGGAGAAGCGGAGGATGAAGACAGGATCATATACTTGTGGATTATCAGGAGTGGTAGAACTGGCCTGTTCAATATTAGTACAGACAAAGCAAACGGAATTATTTCGTTGAGAATAAACCAAGATGGCGAAATGGTGAAATAACATATGTAAAATGAAACAAATACTATTAGCTAGAGCAGTGAACTTGCTTGAAAAGTACCTCATGCACCACTGTAGAATCATCCGTTTGTAGATTGTGTGGAATTCCTCTATTAACAAATCTGGAGTAAGGAAAATAAAGTACAGTTTGAGCACACAGCTTTGGGTCGACAGGTAGGTTCTCCCTGAATTGAATCTTTCGGCGTTCTTCAAAAAATAACATGTTTTCCGGCTTAACACAATTCATGTTCTTGTCCTGATCCCGCTCCTTTATCACCTTCAAAGAAGCACTGCCCCATATGTAATCCATTTGGGCAACACTCCCGGCTGCCGACTTATCATTAGATTCAATTTCTAGAATCAGATCATATATTTCCATATCAACTTCAGTACATGTTGCCCCATACGAAGACAAAAGCAGATAGACCAGTTCTCTAGAATTTATGCCAATGTCTTCTTCACAATCAACATCTCTTTGCTTTGCATAGATATGAAAAAGCAGCCGAAGCAACTTAACAAGTTCCAGCAAACTCAAATGTTGCTGAGATGTTAATGAATTGTTTCCGCAGACCAGGGCATTCAAATCAGTACGAGGGGTAATCAATGATCGTAAAATACTCTGCATAGGAGTAAAAAACAAACCGAACTGAGTACAACCAAGTGATTTGCTGGCCAAATGAATGGATTTTCCAAATTGAGAATGAGCTAGCAATAGTTGAATTATTGAAGCACATGAAAATTTCCCTTGAGATAGTGAGTTTAGAACAGTTCGCAGCATCTTCAGCGTAGCACAGTCCCCAAATCTATAAAGTAAAACTGATTTGACAAGTTGTTCAAGAAAGGGAAGAGAAGACAACTTGATAAGACAATCATTCATCTCCCTTATCATGTCCAATATTTTATGAACCAGAAATCTTTCCAAAAATCTAAACAACGAAAGATTCAGGCCTTCGACATTTCCAGAATAATTTGAAGGGAATTTCTTAACAATCAATATCCAGGAATTGATTAACAGCCTCAAGAATCGGACTCTTGACTTCTCTACATCCGAGTTAACTTCTTGTGGGATTAGCTTCAGTTCTCCATTATCCACCAGCTGGCCTTTAAATTGATTATTGTCTTGAAACAACAGCATCCAAATGAAATTTATCTTTGCGACAATTCTATTCACAAACTCTAACGACCGTTCCAGTGAATAAAGTCCAGTCTCGACATAATCATCGTCCATAACATTATCATCATCATTAGCACATGGACACACAGAATTGAATATATTCAACCTCCTCTCAAGCTTTATTAAATCCTTGCTTCCTGCTAGATGATCGCGTACCATAAGGATTGCCTTTCCAAGAAGACTTTCCGAGAAAAGATTTGGAAGTTCTTCTGAGGATGTCAGCGCTGTCTCATCAAGTCCCATATCAAAAATATTCTTATTGACAAAGATTTTCCAGTTAGAAAAACCACCCAAGAGTATCCGTCCATAAACAACAAAAATACTTTTTAAGGGCTCACACTGCTCTCCGCCAAATCTAGAAATGACTGTACTTAAGTACAAGATGACAGTAGGCAAAAGCATTACCAATTCTTCATCAGAAAAGGTGTGTGAACAAGTTTCTTGTGACAAATCGGCATTAGGAAGAAACGATTTATTCAATACTTCAGAAAACATATATCTGAAGACAGAGAGATGCAGGGGGCTCATTTCAACAATTAGATACAACAACTCCGCTTTTGTTTTATTGATCTTCTTCAAGCAGTGAGCGATTATATTTACAGGAGTACTTGCCACAACTCTTGATAACACCATAATTGAAGGGAAACGTGGACACTGAACAACCTTAAGAGATTTTGCAACCTTGACAGCTTTGAGCAGACATATATCAGCAATATCTAGTTTAAAGAGAAGGGCAACCTCAGACACTTGAAAATAAATTTGTTCAAACAGCAAAACGTCAAATTGACTCTCATCTCCTTCATCCAAAAACCAGTATGACCCGGAAGTCGGCTGCCATAAATATTCTAAGAGAAAATCAAAAGTGCAACCCGCTAAATGCAGACAAATGCAGAGAGCACTTTCTTTTGATTGTAGACAAAAGGAAGAATCACAGAAACCAATCCGGGAGAACAACCAGTTCACCAATTCAAGCAGCTCAAAGGGAGACGTGAAATGAATCAAAGTGTTCAAAGCATAAAACGTGGGGACCAAAGACTTAAAATCTATTGGCTGGACACATGCATCAAACTTATTCTTGAATACTACGATTAGCTTCTGTGCCAGCGCTCCAAATGCTCTTGATATTCGCTTTTTTATTTTTATAGCTTCTTCAGAAATTTGACCATTGCAAATTGGAAATAAAAGCTCAGAAACTATTAATAACAATTTCAGGACATGAAGATCCATTACATGAACTCCCTGTTCAAATAATTTTAGAAGAGTCTCCAAAGTCTCCTTAAATATTGTATCTGAAAACTCTCCAGTGCCTGCAAGTGGTGACTCCAATGATGCTGTCACAGCAGGATGATTAAGGATGATTTCTGCCACTTCTACAGCACACTGCAGAGGTAGAGGAGCCCTAACGCCAGAGAGACTAATGGTGTCCACATTTTCAACCAATAATTGTTTCAATAAGTGATTCGCAAGCATAAAGCATATTTCAGAAAGCAGATCAATATCATCCAAATATCCAGCTCTGTAGGATGAGCGTGAGTGATTAATCCAGAAAAGCACATTGCATAATGACGAGATCAAATGATCAGATGGCATCTCACTCAGTTTATCCAAGAGCAAATTCTGCAGTGCTGACTGCTCAAATAAATGAAAGCTGCTACTTTGTATAACAGATGAAAAGAGAACACAAAATGGAACCACTTTCAAATAATTACCAAATGCAACAGAAGCAGCTTCAACTGAATCAAGATCAACTTTGTCAAACTTCTCTTCCTTCTTTTCTTTGAGATTAATAATATCCATACCAGCAAATAACATTTTTGGCCATAATTCTGAGACATCGGTCAGATAACTTGATTCAAGGTAAAATATAGATGCCAAAACTGAAAAAGGAGCCTCCAGTAAGTTATTTGAGATGGTCAAGATTGAAGGAAAATTCTGCAGTAGCTCGGTGTGTCTTGTACAAATCAATGAGTAGGAAAATCCCACTGTCAATCCGACAAATCCGGCATCATACTCGTTTCTCAATACTGTTTTGATATCAGCAAGTGTATCGATAAATGAATTACTGGACTGCATAACTTCCTCAACTTTTGAATAAATCTTATAACACCGCCGATGCAAAATATTACGTGCAAAACGCAAAAGGGTACTCAATGGCCGCCACTCACATGGACATTCATCAAGTTCCAAGACATTAACACTGCTGCTAAATTTCTCAAGTTTCTCGGATAATATGCGATCTATTAAAAATGATAATAGCCCAGCGTCCACCTGTCAAAATGTCAGTATTAGGGTTTGCATGATTATCAAAGAACAATGAAACTGAGAAAGTGATATAAAAAATGTTCTGTAAAGCATGTTGAATCAGTTAAACATGCCATTCTACCTGAGTATCTAATAGGTATTTGATTGTGTTGCAAACATAAAGTGATATAAGCGATTTCTGAGGAACAGAGAAAGATCCAGATTCAGAGCTAAGCAATCGTAGGCACTTCTCCAAGATGCATGTGATGAAGGGGCTTACTTCAGGAGATCGACCTGCCAGTGACATCAGCTGACGTTAAGATCTAAGCTAAAAGATATATAACCATAATGAAAATTTAAAGGCAACAAAGCAATACTCCAATGAAAATTGTCTTCAAGCATCTATTCAAATATCTTTCTCAGGAAAGATAAAATATTCACCTAATGCCACCTGTTAATCATCAGCACGGTTTGGGTACTAATTCCCACCCCACCAAAGTATCTAAACTAAACCCTTGCAAATGCCTTCAGTAGCCAGTTCGAAATAAAAGAACACCAGAAAGCAGCCAATCTTACAACTTCACCAGCAAAACAAATCAGAATACAGTCAATTCCACCTGGATAATAACTTACCTAACTGTGCAATGACCCTTTCAGTAATGATACTAACAACAAATTCTAAGTGTTGTCTGCTTGTTGTTTTCCTTTTTCATTTTAACGGCTGAAGCATGACAAAAGATTATGGTATAAATAATGCTCCTATATCTGTCATATAATAACAATTGCGTTTCTTTTCCAACTCCAGTTGGAGCACTGTTACAAGAGTAAAACCAAAAGATACCTTTCAGGATATCAAAGAGCATGGTTCTGCAAGTGTGAAATAAAATTGAAAGTCGAAAGGACCCTCAGATAAAAGAGTTAAGGAGCACTTTCGCACATGGTTTTTGGAGGAAGTAATATGCCTGTCATGTAAGATGTCATAAATAAACTTGTGTCAGCCGGAAGTATGTGAAAACCTAATAATCAGTAACTGAGAGTCTTTCTACCTCCCAGCACTTTCGACCATTAAGAGCTGACTCAACAAGGGGATCGAGGAAGAACATGACAATTCTTCAACTATGGCTCAACTCCTTTCCTACCTCCACTAAACAGAACACAAAGTCATAAACCACCAGAAATTGCTTGTCATGTCCGTGCCCAATTATTTGATAAATTGTACAATCCAGAAAACTACTCATCTCAAAATGCATTCTGGATTTGAGAGAGGCACTAAAGTATCAAAATAAATGTACCAAATGGTTTTTTAATATCAATCTTTGGAAATGTAGAATGCCAATGCTGACCTGTTGGATAGTTACTCATTACTTGTTCATGGGTAGGAAAAAATTGTTCGTTACTTGGTTGCATGGACAAGTAAATCCAAATTTTTTTGTTTAAACAAATTTTGAGATAATAAGCCAAGTTAGCCAAAACACACACAGATACTGAAGAAACCAGCAATTTACATTTGGCAATAGATTCATCTACAAGACATGGTGAATATATAGATATACAAAAAGATACATTTATTTGCACATAAAATTAGCTTCTTAGTTTTGAAAGAAATTGTGAGCCAAATGTCAACCCAGGCACTACTCTAAACAAATTAATGAGGCATCAAGTCCTGGCGTAAAGTAATGAAAATGTAAAATGACCTATCTGGTATCTGCTTTTAGATAAGATGAATGAAGAAACAAAAATCAGGTTTCATTCAGCAATTTTTGGTATAAATGTGGAAAAATTTCTAAAAGATATGTATCAAATAAGAAAATTATTTGAGTAATGCCACAAAAAAGCAAAGGAAATGGAATGACAACCTTGAGATTAATAAAATAGCAAGCCCTTCCTAAGAATTCCATCTCATATGATATGCTTATTCTCTGCTATAGTTAATGAAACTATCTACGTTTTCAAGTTCAAGTATCAACCGTCCCCCCTAAAATCTATTGAGTTGTGCGCATTTGCATCTATCACTGCCTAATTACTACTTCTCGATTATCGGTTTTCAATATCGCAGGAGTATGGGCCAATAAACAGCTGATAGCATTTAAAGGTTGAGAGAAAAACAGCCACCAAGGAAAATAAGATGATACACGGTTTATCTGGAGTTTTCATGAGACTGTACATATTGGTATTACCTTTACCACCTTCTGCATCACGGATGTAGTACCTTAATAATTCCATATACTTGAACAAGTTATTTCCAGTTGTGGCAACAGCATCACATAGAAATGAAACAACAAATGATTGCAACTTTTCGAAGATTTCCACCTTCAGATCTGTAACACAATCACGGGTGCCACTAAAACCAGGTATAAAGAAGAACCAAGCACAAATCTCCCTTGGGTTATTGTCAAATGCACCAGAGCTTTGAATAGCTGCCTTTGCTAAAATATAAGCCTGTTCTTTTATCTCTCTGACTGGTGAATACAACAGCAACATCATAAATGGATGCAGGTGTTTGTACATTTGTGGTTGGATTCTATTAGCTCCGGTGTCTTTGGAAAACTGACTGACATGTTCATTAAGCAGGTATAATAGAGACTGCAACAGAATAGTTGGCAGTGACAAAGGGTTATTTGGTATAAGTTTAAACATATCAAACAATCCTTCCAACGCTAGAGGGAAAGTCCGCTGCAATAAAGTACGAAATTCCAAGTTAGTGATAAGTATAGACGACAAGTGGCTAGGTAAGAAGAATCTGCAAGGAGTAGCAGGGTTTCAAAAAATTAAGAACTGAGAAATTCTTGCTAATCTATCAAAAATTGTGCACATTGATAAAGAATTTTTCTTAAACAAGAAAGGAAGAAGATCACATGTTGTACAGAAAAAGGAATAATGATAGTTGTAAATGAATGACTAAATGTATTTCTTTTTATTCTTTAAAGAATCTATATTCACCAGAAAATAACCGAATCATGCCCATAATCCTTCTAAAACCTATGATTATAGGCATATCATCTCCTACTTTCTCCCATAGAAGGCTCTTGGAAGAACCAAGTAAGCAAAAATGGAAAAAGAACCCAAATGAATTTTCTACTTGACTGGCTCAAAAGAGATTAGAAGTGTCAACTTTTGAGTTTAACATATTACCAGAGTTTTTAAGGCCAACATGCTCAAAGCGAAGCAATACTTAACAAAACATTTACTAAATACAAAGAGCATCCATAAAAATACTTTTGTAACCAACCAACTCCGACATTTAAGAGTTGGAATCAGCTCAAGCAATAAAAAGGAAGATCCAACTCATGAATCCAGAGTAGGCAGTTCTTTAACATCAATGTTTCGACAAACCCCGCATTACTAAGTAACAGCTAGAATGAAGATCGAAAAAGCTACAACCTTGAAGGTCCTATACCAAGATGTTTATAGAGTTTTGATGCTCCACTAGACAGTTAGTTCTTTTACTTCCTCAAAGATGTCCCGGGGACAAAATACTATTTAAATTCAGGAATATAATTTCCTAGAAATCCTAATTGTTTCGGTGTACCATAAGATTTTCAAATATCACAACTTACATAGTAGATTTTGAGAGTTTCAAGTAGCTTGGAGTAGTATAATGTGTCCCCATCTTTCAGATCCACATGAATCAAGGAGCACTGACGTAAACCCCAGAGATCCATAATGTATTCGACAGTATCAGCTCCAGTCTCTGACTTCTGGTCATCACCCAAATTGGCAACTCCATTCCCAGACAAATCTACCTCAGAGAAAGGAGCAACCCCACCTATAATAATATCCATGTCTTCATTGGCAGAAGAACTTTTAAACCTCTTACTAACACTTACACGATGTTCCGATACATTTTCTGTTTCAGCTTTTCTTTTCATGTTACGCTCGAGACTCTTGAAGTGGCTATTTAGAGGTGACAGTAAAGAAAACAATACTTGGGGATCAGGAAGCAACACCCGGGCTCTATTTTGAATCTCTGCCTTTAAAGCTGCCACAAGATGCATCAGTTGATCGTTTGGATGAGAAATATTGTCCAAAGATTTCAGGAAAGAATCTAATAAATTTAGCACCTCCAGAACGAGCTTTAAGGTTCCATGTTTGACAAGGGAATCAGTGTGAAGTAAACCTTTATTAATAAGAACTCTGGTGAATGGTCTTGGTGCTATGCATTTTAAAATATTTTGCACATATGCACTATCAAACGCAGGTGGCTTATCAAAGAATCCAAATGAAAACCCATCACAAACTGAAGAAACCACATCTGCAGCCAAAGAAATGCCAGCAAACCTGCAAGTACTTCAGTCACTGCCGTTATTGTATAAGTAAGACATATAGGTCAACTTACAATTATGTAAAATCTGTAATGCACATAACTACATAAAGGTGCCCTATGTTATATGTATATCACAAAAATAAAATCATGTAAATATAAGAAAGAGTGCTTAAAAGCTCTAACCAGTTGGCTGATGCAAGGTCTTCAAGGTTGTAAGGGAACTCCTCCAAATATGCCGAACAAAATGAAGGCCTCCCTTTTACAATGTCCAGAAGAAGGTCTTTATGGTACTTGACTTCTGTTGCCTTCAATTTCTTCATTAAATCCAAAAGACGTTTTGGGTTCCCACGAAGAGGACTTGGCTGCCTCTCTAAATCTGGCATCAACCCATTCACAGGGTCAGTACACACCATAATCAACACATTGTATGCCAAGTCTGTTGCATCCACAAAATCATCTCTCGCTGAAATGCCAACTAACTGCTCCAAAGTAACGCTACCAAACAGCGCACTCCTAGGCCCTGGAGGCACCAATGACTCCGGAACAAGCACTTTATCCCGCAAAACCGACAGAATATAAACCACAGTCTCCTCATCATCGTTCCCAATCCCCCTCAAAACCCCCGAATACATCTCCCTTTTCTGCAAAACGCCCCTCAACAACCTCGGATTCCCAACCTCCAAAAACGCCATAGCAAAACCCACAAACACTTTCCTCGTGGAGCCGCCCTTCCTTCTCCCATCATCACCCTTCTTCCGCCTCAACCTCACTTCCGCCAGCTGCGGAAAAACCGGAAGCTTGAAATCGAAAACCTTCGCAACTTCCCAAGCTAGCTGCGCACTACGCCTAACAACCGACGCCAGCAACACAAGCACAGGCTTCTGCCTCTTGGCCTCTTTACTATTCAACTCCTTGTACAAATCCCCCATCTTCTCCTCGATAACCACCCGCGCAAACTTATCCAACGACCGACAGGCGTTACCACCAGCACCACCATCATCACCATCACCAACACAGTGCTTCAACAAAGCAGAAATCAAATTCAACACATCAGAAAAAGCAGGTTTAGCTTTTCGAATCTCCCAAGCTTGTGAGATTTCAACGAGTGTGGGGGATATTTTGAGATACACGCGAATAAATTCGGCGCCATAATCGGATTTGAGAATTTTGATGAACTCTTTTGAGGCATCAGAACAGAGCTTCGATTCGACTGAGGTTAGATTGCGAAGAAGTTCTTTGAGCTTTGCGTCGTGGTTGAATCTGATAGCGAACTCTGGGAGATTTTGCTCCTCTTGTTCCTCCATTTTTAATGCTCGCTCGGACAATGAAGAACCCTAATAATCCTCAGCCCTGATAAACCCTCCTAAAACCCTAATTTTGGAAATTAGGGCCCGCCAAAAGAATCAAATTTTTTTTTGAGCTATGTTATATTTAATAAAGAAATTATACTTAATACTAAAAAAAGGAAAATAAAGAAAAATTTCATTCTGCCGTAATATTTAAATTACTATCATAATGTCAAAGTTGATTGTTGAATAATATAATTAGATTTTTTTTTCATGTTTTTCTGGGGTCTAGATGAGAAGACAAGAAATTAAAGTTAGAATATGTTCAAAATATGTTACAGCATCTCATATATACCTCATTTGAATTTTTGAAAGTTGTGTTTATGTATAATCTAAATTTCTACTTTAGTTTGGTAATATGACTCAAATTAAGATGAACATATATTCATGATTGTTAAAACAAAATTTTGTATATATGCAAATAAATTTGTATAAATGAATACTGATGATTTATTTGTGAAAAAGTTTAAATTGTTGTTTTTTCCTTCAAAATAGTGATTTATGTTGAAATTTTACAAAATAATCAAGCACTAATTTTTATCTTCATTCTTCAGTTAAAAAGGTCAGAAAGAGAACATTTTAACATACTAATTGAATATAATAATGAATCGCTATGGGTATGATGTCCTAACGAAAGAAAGTAATTTTTATGAGATTTTACTAGATTTTATATTTTATACTCTACAATTAAAAGGGGTAAATTAATTAGACATGTTTAAGATTTTGGTCTAGTACTAACAACAACTCGTATTTTGGCAATGGCGCAAGTCTTGTTTTATTTTAGTCGAAAAGCATATGTAGAATGTATGTTTCATAGTCAAGTAAAAACTCTCATGATATTCAAGATTAGTAGTCATAATTTTCAAGATTAGTCATTGGATAACATATAATTATTTTAATTATTTTTAGTTTAGGTCTAGGTAAGAAGGTAAAGGACCGAATTTAGGTCCTGATTTAGTTTGTGGGTCGCTTGCTATTGTTTGGAGAAGGAATGTATATAAATGAGAAGTGTCAAATGACATTATTTGTGGATTACACTCGTGATTTTGGTTAAAAAACTGTAATAGTTTTAGACAAGAAGAAATATTGTACTTGCCAATGCAACATAACATATGTTAATTATACAAGAAGAATAAGACTTAAGTATTTAATATCCAACCATTACACCTTCTATTCTAACAATTTACTTACTTTCTTATCCAAACATTCACCTAATAGTCTTACCTAAAATCCATACCTAACACTTTCCACCTAACAGTCCAACATAACCCAACTCTTTTTGATTTCATCTTGTTTCCATAATTTTACCTTTTATGTTGTTGTAACGATTGCAGTTATTATTGTTGCAATTACACCAAATAAATAAACATGTAAAAGTAAAATGAACCTAAAGGGTTGTAAGTTGTAACTGTTGTTCGGCCGACTTGCCTAGTCTACGAGGCTTTGGCACAGTAGAAATAAACATTTTTTATTAATCCGAAAAATTCTTAAGCAACACTTAAAACAAAAGCATAATGTACCCTCTTTTCTTTTGAAGCCTATCAATAACACTTTATAAGTTACACTGTCACATTCTAAGCTCTGTATAAACTCCCTTTAATTGTGGATCCTTGTCTACTATTGGAAAAACGGATGTACACAGAATGAGAAGAGCTAAATGATATAGTTTCTTCCGCTTAAGTCCGATAGTAGCTCGAAAATGGGCACTATTTATTATGGAATGTGCATGTTTATAGTGTAAATGCAATAAATACTAAACATATTTGTTCATATAGCTCATTACACTTTGAATAAATCTCCATTAATCCACCAAAAACTATAGGGGACCCACTACTTTATGTTACATAGATTTACAATTAATTGAGGATGCATGGTATAATATGAGAACTGAAATAAATAACTTTGTCGTAACAAAAGTAGAGCCTTTTATTCAACGTAAAACAATAGATTTAGTATATAGTATATAAAGAAAGTGAGAACATGAAAGACGTGATACAATGTTGAAAGGAACAAAATACTGGTTGCATCCATGTGGGGCGAGTGGCCCAATACATATTTATTGAACGACTGAATAATCACTTATCCGCATTAAAAACTATTCGGGCACACATTCTGATCTTTGTAAACATAGTTTATTGCCAACTATATTTTTTTTTCAATTTTAGTGGATAATCCGAGTCTGACAAGTATATACCATCACTTTTTGCTGCCCAGTAGCATGGATTAGAACATGTTTCGTCTAAATTCCAGTTAAAAACATCAAAAGCTACAGTCTTGCCCTTCCACCAAAAGCGGCAAAAGAATTTTGTAAATGGGTTTTCACAAAAACCAAAATTAAAGTTTTGATTTATCGTAATTTCATGGTATCCCAAATCATCATTTTTAGATGCACAATGCACCCATAAAGATGAAGAATTAGGAGGCAACATGTTCGCTACAAACACATGAACATGAGGGATTAAAAAACAATTAGGATGTATATTGTTGGCTAGAGTTTGGAGAAGACATTTGCAGAGAATGAGAAGGGTTAAATGACATTGTTTTTGACTTAACCTCATGTTTTTGGTTAACGGATTGTAATAGTTTGAGAAGAAGAAGAGAATGTGTATTTTTTATTAAAACATGTCCTATATTTATATGTGTAGAATGGGACCCAAGTATTTAAAACCCAACTACCACTGCATATCTTATATCCAATAATTTATATAACATTTCTACCTAACAGTCTTACCTAACATATTGAAAGTTTTTTATGTTACTATAACAATCACAATTATTATTGTTGCAAAAAATAAATAAACACGTGAAAGGTAAAATGAACATGCGGAGTTTTTGACATGGTGGGTCAACTTGACCTAGTTCATAAGTCTTTCGCACAACAAAATTATATTTCTTTCACTATTTCAAAAATACTTACCCAACACTTAATAAAAAGCACAATGGGCCTTCTTTTGTTTTGAAGCCTTGTAATAGGGAAAAAATTCATTTTTCATACCATAATTTGGCACGATTTTTGCTTGCACACTTTAATTTGACATTCATCAATTCATATACCATAAGTTGGACGATTTCTTCACAATGGGTACTTCGGCCCCGAAAAAGTACATCGTGTCATCCGATGAAATCAAATTTGGAGATTTAGACCAATTTGGACCGATTCCTACCTTACATTGTTGTGAAAAATGCATGCGCAAAGAGTGAGAAGTGCTAAATAACATTGTTATGGCTTAAACTCCTAATTTTTGTTAAAGAATTAGGGTTAACTGTAGCAAATTCCCCAACCTATAGGTTTCAATTTGGCCCATTACCTTTTAAAATAAGTAAAATGCCCCCCTAACCTATTGAAAAATAGGTGAATTATCCCATGACTTCTTAATTGACCATTCATTTTGTGCACATTTCTACATTTTCGTCTGTAAATTCCGGCATTAGGGGGCAAATGGCACAAATTTTAGAAGACTATTTCGCACCATTTAGAAAAGTTAGGGGCACATTGCAACATACCTATAGCCTGAGAGTATACAATTAACCCAAAAAATTACAATAGTTTGAGAATAAGAAAAAACCTTCCATCACAACATAACATAAGCTTATATAGGTGGAATGAAACCTAACTATTCAATTCCCACCCATCCCGTCTTACCTTCTACCAAACTTAGTACTTGACATTAGGGGTGTACAAGACCCGTCCGATCCGCCCGACCCGCTAAACCCGCACCCGCCTTGGTTTATTTTATAACTTCACCCGCACTGGTTGATAAAATGACAACCCGCAAAATTTAGGCATGGTCATAATTTTAAATACAACCCGCCCGAACCCGTCCACATACACCCTTAATTTGTATATTTGTATAGGAATGAAGGGAACAAAGAAATTTTTCGAAAGTCATATAATTGTATGTTCATAATATTGTTATAATATAATATTTTTTTGTTAATTTGGTGTTGTTTGATAGTTGCATTTTGGATTGTGAATCGATTTAAATAGTAATTATATAATTTATGCGGATAAAATATTTGTTTACATCCTTGTATTGTTATTTTAATAAAGTTATGTCATGATTTAAGTGATATGTTAAGTTATGATATCATTTTTGTTGTTTTTCAAACTCAAAGAAAGTTATGTTTTTTTTTTTTTTTTTATATATATCAAAACATTACTATGCCTTTTCATTCTCCGGCTTTACATTAAAATAATAAACTTCAGTTTGTTCCCTAAAGCAAACACGATTCACGTTGCATCAATTGTTGTATAAAATACATTTGGGAACATGTAACGATCAGTCAACAACAACAATTCATGGTGAGTCCAGATTTTCCTCTTTAATTTGACTCATATATAATTAAAGAGAGCATGGAATGTTAATTACACGCAAATAAATTCGGGTACAATTTTGGAAGTGAATAAACGCTTAATTCCATAAATCAAGTCAATCATAATAAATTTCTTGTTTTCGGCAGATTAATTAAGATTGTGCAACTGTTGACTTGCAATAAGGGGTTCCATTTTCATAATAAAATTTGTCCATAACAAGGCGATGAAAAATTGACCAATCACAATTACTATTTATTCCTAACTTTGCTATCTAACATGTTCCTTCAAGCATTATAAATTGTTATATTTTGATCCTTAAAGTTATTTTGATGACATTTTATGTTTTAATATTCCTACACTCAGGAATTCTCAGTTAATTTTCCATTGCTGTTTTCTGCATTACCCTTTTGTAAAAATTAATGAACGGATTGACTTATGTAGCAGAATCACAGAATGCTTTTAGTTTGTAAGACTGTAAGTAAACATGATAGGTTTTCAACTCTTATTTACTTTTGACGATATCATGTCCAAATGTACTACCTTGTGGGTTGTTCTGTATAAACATGAGTTTCTCATACCATATTTGGCATGATTACATGTTGAAATTAGTTTAATCATATAAATATTTCATATGATAAACTGGAAATTTAGTATCTGTTTATTACAACTAGAATCTCAGAAATTGTAGAGACGAGTGCATTTTAGAAAAAAGATGTAAAGAAGAGTGTTAACTTTTCTAACGTATAGCAAAAAGTACAAACACCATGATACTAATTGTTCTAACTGTAACGCAATTGCCTGCTTTTTGATTTTAAGTTTATATACTTATATATTCATATTTCATATCATATCATATCTCAGTTATTCTGCTTGAGTTTTTAATATTTATTTTTCAAAAGTATAAATAGGTACATAGTTTATATACGCAATTTCCGGAATATCAATACTTTGTCTATTTGTAGTAACGGCTAAATAAAATATTGTTCAAGTGCTCTTATCTTATGCATCGAACAGAAACAGGCTAGGCATTGCTAAATTATAGAATATGGACGATTGAGGTGCAAATGCAATAGATACTAAAACAAAATTCATTCATTAACGTATAATATATATTAATATATATATATATATATATATATATATATATATATATATATATATATATATATATATATATAATGTGAAATAATTATTTATTGAACTGCTAAATAGCATTAACGCCCGTTTGGCCACATGCCCATATTTCAACAAACATAGCTTATCACCAACCAATTTCTTTTGTAAAGTCGTGCGGAGGTAAGTAAGACGACAAGTAAATACCATCGTTTTTTGCTGCCCAATAGCATGGCTCAGCACATCTGTCTAATAATTCATAACTGTAAACATCGAGAGCTACAGTCTTATTCATCCACCAAAAGCGGCAAAAGAATTTTGTTTGACGGAGTCCGCAGAAACCAAAATTAAAGTTTTGATTAGCCGTAATTGTATGATATCCTAAATCATCATCTTTAGATGCACAATGTACCACTAAAGCTGGGGAGTTAGGAGGCAACATGTTGGCAACATACACATGGACATGAGGAACTATAAAACAATCATGTTGTAGATCAATGGCTATCGTTTGAAGAATGCATGCATAAAGAATGAAAAATGCTAAATGATGTCTATAGCTTAAACTCATATTTTTGGTTAACGAGTTGTAATGGTTGGAGAATTATGAGAAGGAAATGTTGTCATTTTCAATACAACATATATTTTATTTATACAGCTAGGGTAGTACCTAATTAAGTATTTAATACTATCTTATTGTTTTCCTATTCAATAACTTCACCTAACGCTTTTACCTATAATATTTCTATTTAATACTTTATTTCTAACTTTGCCTAACATTTTGTTCCCTGCCAATGTAGTGTTGGATTTGGCAACTGCTGTTGAGCTACTTTGGTAATTTAAACAAGATCTATCTCATTACGTTTCATTTAATTGCAACAATAGGTAAACTTATTTTGTTAATGAAAATATCTAATAAACTTTCACTTCCTTCAAATTAGATGGGTTTGATAATAATGGGCCTGGACAGTGAATGGAGTCATGCCCTCAATGGGCTGAAGAAAAGGCTATAACAATGTGATTTCTCTATAGGATCATTAATGATACAAAATCTAATTTGTTGGACTGAAAATAATATTCATTATTTCTCAAAATACAATCTTCTTCAATTTAAATAAAGTCTTAAAAATTACAGAAGAACAGAAAACAAAAAGAGTGGGATACAAGAAAAAGAGCAAATGGCAGCTCGGCGAATTTTCTCTCACATCGTTGCTAGGTTCCCTCAAAAACCCCTTTTAGAAGGTAAACCCACTTCTCTTTTTTTTAATAATATTTGTAAAGTCTTAATCTTTTTTTGTATTTGCTGAATAATTTTGAAGTTGATTTTTTGTGGAAAAAGATTCAATCTTGGTTTAGTCATAATCGTGAATCTTTCTGATTAAACCTGGGAATTAGTAGTTTCTTGTGTGTGTATGGAAGTTAAGGTTCAAAAATGGATTTTTCTTGATAATAGAGTGATAATTTTGGGTGAAACATGTTTTTATTGTTTGTTTTGGTTGCAAAGTATGGAAAAATTGATAACAGGGCTCCTCTGTTGCTAGTTAGTTACTCAAAGCAATGCAAGAATGTGTCCGTGTCTAAATGTATGTATGAATCTGTGTAATTTTGCATAGTGTTATTGGGATTTGGAGGATTTGAACTTCAAATCTTTTGGTCGTATACGTCGGTGCATCAATTCAAGGTTTTGGGAACATAGCTCTCGACCTTTTAGTTCGTGTACATTCAATTATTCTACAATATCTTACGAAAACTGGAAACGAAAAGTTTTTCCTCTAGAGGTAAGACAATGAGGCAATGCAAAGATTAGAAATTGTGTTTTGATCGATAAATCCAAAAAGCTAATATCTGTTTCGCGAGGCAGTACTGGTCAATTTCATGTGTAAATGACGCGTGCCTTACTTAGTATTATCTGTTTTAGGTTTAAGCAGGTTTTTGAATTGTTCTTTTGTAGAAGTGACACATAAGAGGCATGTCGCCTTTTCAAGTCCATGTATGGCTGTATGGTATTGGGAGTTATAGAAAATTCGGTGTCAAGTTATGATTAGTTGGCAGTCTTTCTTCTGGTTGAGTGGAATTTAAAGTGTCACAATTTTACTATTCGCGAGGAGGTTTAAGATGGGGATATGATACTAGAAAACCTTAAATTGAAACATGTTGTATAAGAGCACATGTCGAACACTTGCATAAGTTTTATATTTGATGGAAACTTCTTTTTTTTGCTCATCTGTGAGGAGAATACAGCATGCTTTATCTCCAGACGTCTTTTGTAAAGGAAGCTAAATGCTACCTAGAATCTGAAATTGGTTGTATTTTACTTTTTTAGCTAATGTCACATAAAAGTCAATTGAATCTTCAACATGAATAATTTCTTAGAATCTCCCAAGAGTTTGCGCATATGTTAAGCAACATTGCTTGCAGCTGCAATTTTTTCTGGTAGAGAATCTATTGAGATGGATTTAATACCTAATTATCTTTTAATTGCGAGGCCGTCGTCCATGATCCGAGTTATCAGTTAAAAAGAGTTTAGATGTTTTGCTCTGGAGTTTGGGCAAGTGAAACTTCAAAAGAACGTACAGCATGCAATTGTTTGAGTTTGGTTGGTCTGAATTTTATTTGAAACTTGTTAATTGCAGTACTAATTCTATATTATAGAAGTGGTACTCACCCCAAAAGAACAAAATATAAAAGGACAAGGTGTTTAGTCTAATTATAGAAACTTCTCCTACTGTTTTAATTTTTAAATTACTTATATAACTCCTCTGAAGTTTGACAAACTAAAGAGGCGTCCCCTAAATTTTTGAAAAATATTAGAGATAGACCCTCCTTTTTTTGTGTTTTTAAAGCTTTAGCAGGTGTCTCTGGAATTATTCAAACCTTAGCAGATGTTTAACTAGACCAAACATCACGGTGTAGGTCTAATTGTTCTTTTATTATACCACCCTTCCTGTTTTAGCCTTTCTTCTCCAAACAAAAATGCCTTATATCCTTTTGCATACTGCAGTCACACGGGATGTTCATCCTTGTCCAAAGTCATTCTCTCATTGCTATGAAGAATACACCAGAAGATTTCAGACACTTGCAAAAACTGGAATCCCAGTTGTTGAAAATCCAGCAGATCATGAAAGTTGCAGCTCAAACTCCGATTCCGGTGCAATTGAAGTCGTCCCCAATTCAATAACCGAGGAGACTTCTATAACACACAGGGTAACTTCTAACTTGAAGGTGTCTGCAAGACACGATCTCGTGATGATGTTCACTTGCAAAGTTTGTGATACGAGGTCCGTCAAGACAATTTGTCGTGACTCGTACGACAACGGTGTAGTGGTTGCTAGATGCGATGGTTGTAACAATTTGCACCTCATTGCTGATCGATTGGGATGGTTTGGAGAACCGGGTAGCGTTGAGGAGTTCTTGGCTGCTCGTGGGGAGGAAGTGAAAAAGGGGTCTGTCGATACTTTGAATCTTACTTTTGAAGATCTTGCTGGAAAGAAAAAGACCTGAAAATGAAGTTTATACAGTAGGAATGGCTGTTTCTTTGAGTTTTATTATTTGCTTAGGATTCAATTCTGATGTATTGAATTATGCTGTTGAGTATTTTCTTACATATTAGATGGTCTGATATGTTAAATTTTTTTGATGTATTTTTATTTGTACACTTGAGCATATGTAAAATTTTCAGAAATCCAGCCAGTCGCCCACTTTTTTATTGTTGCGATTCTACTTAGAGCGGATTGTGTCGGTGTAATTGTATCGTATGGATAAAGTTTTTCTTACTTGTGATTATTGTTTTCTCATATCATTTACACAATGTGATGTTCAATATATGACACAAATTGTTTCTACAACATTTACGAAGATCGATAACCTCAAATTACGCGTGATTCTTGATAAATATATATAGGGTTTTATCGTCTATTTGTCGATAAATAGACAATACAATGTTTTGAAATAATTAAACATCACCACTTATAATTCTTTTTCTATCTGATGGTTTTAGTAGTATCCCAGATTCATCAATTTCGTAAAAGTAACATGTCAACTTGAATATCTTAAATTCCACTAATTTTTATAAATAACACGATAGCTTAACGTGAAATTCACATATCAAAGAGTCAATATTTATTTCATTTTTTGAGTACAATAACCGGGTCGGGTCACATTGTGAAACGGGTTTACACACACACACACACACACACATTACAAATATGAAGACGTGTAATAAAATAAGCTAATCATCATCATTTGCCTCATTTTGCAAAAATTAACCAGCCATGGCTTCTTGTTCTTCTGCTTCAACTAATTTTACAGTTTTCAATCATCATAGTTCAATTAGGGATAATTATCACCACCGTTGCTCTCTATCACTCAAAGCCCACTTCACACCTGTCCTCAAGTTCAACAAAACTTTCAGTTCAAGATTTTTGTCAATTTCAGTCACCGGTAAAATACCCACAAGAAGTTTTCAAGGTAAAGTTTTTGATTATTAAAGAATCAAGCAAAAAGATTGAATCTTTATTGCTTTGCAGTGGATTATTCTATTATTGTATTATGTGGGAATGAGATGAGTTCGTTTATGCCTTTGTTTTATTCTGTTATTTCAATGAAAATGGTTAAATGGAGATGAAAGTTACAATCTTGTAAACTGTTCGGAACCTAGTACCAAACTGTGAAGCCATCTACAATTTTGGGGGACTGAGAATGATATGTGTATATGACTCGGTTCATATTCTATGCAACCGTACTAATGTATGTAGATTGGCATAAAATAATAAATATAGTGATCTTTTGCTTTTGCTCTACCCAATCGTAATCATGTACCGAATGCATTCCTTCAATTCCATGCCTCGATGCCCATTGGCTGCTCCTGGTTTCTGTTATGAACCGTGGCTGTTGTCATGTTTCGGGTGAACAATATTTACTGGCCTTGCTTCCCCTGGTTGTCGAGCTCAATCCAAGATTGATTTTACCCTGATCCATCGCAAGCCCTTGTCGTAGTGCCTCCCGTAAATCACATTCCTGCTTCTTCTTAGTGTAGTCGAGTCAGTTGGTAGAAGGCGCTCAGACACATTTCTTGGAGTTGAAAAGTTAAAAACATGACACTATATAAAATGATTGTTGAGGGTTTGATGACTTTCATGGAGTCGGTTACTCTTGAAAAAGTTTGCCCCAGGCAGAATTGGTTCTGTATGTGTCCCCTCCTATTCACATTCCAGATTTTCTGTGATTAGCAGTTCTGAGTAAATGCTATGCATTTTCCCTGTGGGCTTTACATTAGGGAAAGTTGGAAACACTGAGTTCAATTGTTTCTAATTTCTAGAAAGTTAGTTTTACTTATGTGAATAAGTGGAAATTAGTAAAGAACTACGTCTCTCTTTGGTATGTAAACCCACTTGCCTGTGATTTTAACCCACTTGGTTTGTTCTTTTCTGTTTCCCCTTGAGTAGGAAATGATTTTTTGCGAGATTTGACTACTTATATATTTTTTCTGTAACTAATTGTTGTTTTGAATAACTTGGTTATTGTGATGGTTCTTGCCGTTATACATGCCCCGTGCACAAGTGATTGATTTGTCATCCAGTATGTAAAAAGGGCAATAGTTACTTGTGCACACTCGATGATCATATTGAGATGCATTAATCTTTTGGTATAAGAACTTTTACTGGCATAAGATGAAGCCTGCATTTGAAGTTAACTTGAATGCATGTTCCCCAGTGATTAAGAAATGGTGCGAGTTATGACTGCTAGAGGTCTACCTTTTTGGTTAGTTGAGATTTATCTTTTGGCAGTAAAAGCGGTTGCTGCACCAACCGAATCGGTTGCTGGTTTTGATGAAATGGTCTCTGGAACACAGCGCAAGTATTACATGCTCGGTGGGAAAGGAGGAGTTGGGAAGACCAGCTGTGCTGCATCACTTGCTGTTAAGTTCGCAAATAATGGGCATCCTACCCTAGTGGTTTCAACTGATCCTGCTCATTCCCTAAGTGACTCTTTTGCCCAGGTTATAATTAATTTTTCATATTGATCTTGCATTAAATATTGAGAAAAAAGGATTGTATTGAAGAGGCTCTATGAATGTGAATGCCTTTGTTTGTCTTTTCTCAGGATTTAACTGGGGGAACACTAGTACCTGTTGAGGGTCCAGACTCTCCACTTTTTGCGCTTGAGGTGAGGAGAGAAGTTTTTCTTTAGCTGTGATATTCTATCCATTCTTAGACATGCTTAAAGAATTATTTCTGATTGTTCCTAAAATGGCAAAATAATGTGCATTACTGTGGCAGATAAACCCGGAAAAATCAAGGGAAGAATTTCGAACTGCCAGCCAGACAAACGGCGGAACTGGAGTCAAAGACTTCATGGATGGCATGGGTCTAGGTATGATAGCGGACCAGGTAAAGTTTGTTTTCATAAAAAAAAATCATCTTCAAATAAGCTCACTGAAGATAAGTTTATTAATAAGCTTTAGATTAAAAATGGTTGTGCCCATTAAACAGAAAGAAAGTTTTGACATCCAAATTTTCATGTGATTTGCTTATCTTTCTTGAAGTTTCACATATTTTTGTTTTATACCTCTTTCCATTTTATTTTCTCACTAATGCTGTTTAGTACGTCGAACATGGAGACATTTTTTAACTATTTGACATCTGAAAGGATAAGGTTTTATGTCAACTTATTGATTTTCGTTATGTGCCAGTGTAAAATTTGAAAACTTGGTCGCTTTTAATGTTTACAAATTGAAAAGCTGTATGAATTATTTCCTTGGGTTAAAATAGTGAAATGCCCGAACCAAAAGTAAATCAAACAGGGCCAGGTATTTGGTAAGGAACTTTTGCATGTAATTTGGTAGTTGAAAAATAGTTACTTGCTTCTCTTTAACTAATTAATAACTTTTGATATGTATGGAATAGCTTGGGGACCTCAAGCTAGGAGAGTTACTGGACACACCTCCTCCAGGTCTTGATGAAGCAATTGCAATTTCAAAGGCATGTACTACGTTAAATGAAAGTCTTGCTGAAATTTCTGCAAGAAACTTCACTACTTTTTATTTTATTAAAGTTTTGAAGCACATTTTCCAGGTTATTCAATTCCTTGAATCACCAGAATACAATATGTTTACTAGGATAGTGTTCGATACTGCTCCAACGGTAAGGAAAATGACTTTTTTATTTTCATTTCTGTATATTGTTTAAAGCCCTTTCCTGCTGATGGGCTGCTCTACAGGGTCATACATTACGACTTCTATCATTGCCAGATTTCTTGGATGCATCTATCGGAAAGATATTGAAGGTACAAATAGTTAGAAGAAACTACACTGTAATATGTAATTCAATTTTCTTAATGATGAGGTTCAGAACTAAGGGCCTATTGGTGTCCATGAGTTATCAATACGTAACCTAATCATCAGCACATGTAAGTTGAAGCTGAAACCTTTTTAATAGATCCAATATCGTGAGCCTAAAAGCTTGCATAACTGGAAATATGGTCAAATTTCATGGAGGGCAAGATCAGCAGCCGTTTGCGTGAAATGAACAAGTTAATGAGCACACTGTACCAACCCAAATTTAATCAGTGGAGTTCTTATGATCAAGGCTAGAGTTTATTTGCATTGGAATGGAGACAAATTTTCTTATAGCTTATATTCTTTATTACTGTGGAATCATTATGCCATATGCTCTTTCTTTTTCTAGAACTATTGTATTGATCAAACACTATCTCTGTCTTGGAAATATCAACATGTGTCGCCATGAAACATATATGTACAGTTTGTATGATTGTTACACCTAGGACTTATTATTTTTTGTGGGTGAAAATCTCGCACAGAAGTTGGATAATCTATTTTGTCTTGCATGCTATTTCTTTCCAAGGAAAACTGCATTAGTCCTTCTCACTCCTCTCCTTCCTTTTTTGGGTCTCTGACTTATCTTTTCTTTCCTTTGGCAATGCCTGTTGCAGTTGAAGCAGAAGATATCTTCGGCCACGTCAGCCATAAAATCTGTTTTTGGCCAGGAAGGAAACCGACAAGATTCTGTAAGCTTCATCCTCCATCAGCACAAGCAGTGTATCCCTCAGAATCCCTCAACATTGTTTGGTTTATTCTTTTGTAGGCTGACAAATTAGAGAAACTAAGGGAAAGAATGGTTAAAGTTAGAGAGCTTTTTCGTGACACAAATTCAACAGAGTTCGTCATTGTAACAATTCCTACGGTAATGGCGTGTTTAAAATTTAGTCCCTTGTGCATGTGGTGTTATTTTTAGATATACAAAGTGATTTTGGTAAGTTGACATTTCTGCCGCTTATGGTTCTCATCTGCAGTTCTATAAATCTGAAAATATGTATTCCAAGTGTTTCACTACTGTTCAAATGGAGATTGTAAATTATTTTGAAATTGTTGTCTGGATAGTTTGCGAGTCGGTATCATGCAACCTTGATGACTATGATTAAGAAATCCAATGTTTCAGGTGATGGCAATAAGTGAATCATCAAGATTATGTGCTTCCTTAAAGAAAGAAAGCGTTCCTGTCAAGAGGCTGGTCGTCAATCAAATTCTGCCTCCATCGGTTTCTGACTGCAAGTTCTGTGCAATGAAGAGGAAGGTATAAAAATACGTTATCCCTCACTGTGAACCGTAAGTTATTCAGCATTGATATGTATTTTAACTAGCATGCATACTCGTCACTTATTTTACCGTGCTTTTGGGAAGATCAAAACAGTAGGTTGCTCATACATGCTACGAAACAAGTTATTGCTGAAAGAAGATTCATACGTCAGTGAACATCAAGCAAAGAGCACGCAGAAATAAAATTTTTCTTAGCATGTCTATGGGATTTTCCTGAAGTTAGAAAATAGTTGTGACTGCCCTTGAACGTTTTTGCATTTATATTGTCACACTGAAAAAACTGAATACATATTTCAGGATCAATCACGAGCTCTTGGCATGATCCAGAACGATCCAGAACTCACCAATTTGACAATGATCCAGGCGCCTCTTGTTGATGTAGAAATCAGAGGTGTTCCTGCTCTCCAGTTTTTAGGGGACATGGTTTGGAAATGAAAATCTGCTCATTGCATCTACTTATTTGGTAACTTCCAAGTCATTTTTGGTTTTTCTTGTTCCTTTATCCTGCTTATTAAAGGTATAGCATAGATTTTCTGAGCTTAAAACACTTTATTTGGTATCTATCTATAATTCTATATCATTTATGTATGTATATATATACATATTCATTTAAGTATGTATATTTATATTCTTATCAAGTATGCAATCTCTGCTGGCCTCAGACATGTTTTAACCTTTTCCACAGAAGTGAACTAAAGTGCTCGGCTGAGAAAAAACTGCTATGAGGGTCCAAGTTTTTTTGGGAAGTTCTCTAAAGCCAAATCACAACGAAGATGGAAAATAGTTTGTCAGTGTCGCTAACACGCACCACCATTTTGATACTGTAAACTGGGGGCGACGAGGAATACAATGAAATACAGTCGTTTATATCAATAAGTCGGAAACGTATTAGGATTTTTCTTTATTTATTTGTAAGTTTGTATTACAATTACACCTCTTGACGTTTGATTCAACTACAAGAATTTCTAATAACGCTCGAGTATTATTACACGGACATCCTTAAAGCTTTGGAAACATTAAAAATGAAAAACAGGAAATAGGAGAAACATGGAAAATTAAGAAACTAATCTATAATATTTTGAACTAATAAGTGCCTCTTTTACTATTCAGACTTTACGGAGCTTATCCATGTTTCTTGTTAAGTTTAGATAAATGTACAAACAATAAAATAAGTTTTAGAGCAAATTATAATTATACGTGCTTTTATCGAAAAAGAGAGATGGTACAACTGTTTCTGATCTTTGGCTGTAGAGTAATCAGACGAGTTACTTTATACTTGAGAATAATGCTGATATTACATTTATTTATTTCAATATATTAATCATAAAAATAAATTTAATCTTCGACCAGCCTTTTACTATCTCATTGTGCAAATGTTGTTGAATGTTTCCTTCAATTCACTTCTTGCCGGTACGTCACAAAGAATTTTGTCATTATCAATGAGATTGGTGACAGTAAAATAATCCATCAACACAGTTCAGTGACGGCCAAATATAACTTCACTCAAGAATATCTTCCAATTAATAACCAAAGAATAGACAATCATTTAGACATACAAAATTGCTACACTAAAACTATTAAATGTACAAACAAGACGAAAGCTGCATTCATTTGTTGAACCACCATCTACCGTATTCTCTCAATTTCAAAAAACTACCTTCTTTGTGCAACAGATTGGAATTCAAATCTAATAGATGAATCACTTCTTTTTTAAAGTTAGCATACCAATGAAAGCTAAAGATCGGAGAAGTATCCCAGTAAGAATTAGCAGAAACAAGCGAAGACCCCAGTGATGAACATTGTAACCATACTTGAGAAGCGCACCGCAGCGAGTTAGGAGCCACACTCCGTAGTACCTGGAATGAAAAATGTGAGCAATCAGTGAGTTTCAAAATTAGCAAAGAGACCATCTAATAGAATTGAAAATCAAGATTCAAGAGCAAAGTTAGTCATTTTACGAATTGAATCTTAGACGAAATGATGAAAGAGCTTCAGAAGCAGATCAACAAATTTAGTCATTTTACGAAGCGAATCTTAGACGAAATGAAGAAAGAGCTTCTTGCCAGATTGATCTCCCAAGAAATATTTGATCCAAGGTGCAATCAAAAAATCAGGATAACGAATAATAAACTAGCTGAGCCACCAACAAGGATGATTTGATTTTAGGAGTAGTTTGGTCACTTTATGACGACCAGAGAAAAGAGTAGTCGATCCAAAATGCTACTACGAGTAGATATGGTAAGTCGGTCAGGACTCAGGAGAACCAGTTGGCCAAAACAATGATGAAGGAAAATTCAAGGATAATCTTATGGTTCAACAGATGAGATCGTAAATACTGTCAAGTGGGAATCCTAAACAACTCAAAATATCACATCCAAAACAACAAGTCATGTTTGACCATGATGATGAAAAATTGACAAAAATTCAAGTAGAGAAGAGAGAAATCATATCATACTGTTCTGAATTTGCAATGACGAATGCTTCGAGGGCCCATTTTGGATAGCAGAAGTTTGCTATAAACTTTACATATATGCTTGCGTTCAACTGAGTAGAAATTAGAGTCAAAACCACTGGAAGTAGTACCGAGCACTGCAGGAAATGAAAGATCGATGTCAGATTTTTGTGCTTATAGAAGCCCAAACTAATAGCATATGTGAAGAGACGGGATATAATTACCAGTTGGGAGGGACCAGGTTCAAGAAAGATGGCCAATGCGTATGCAATACCGGTTACACAGTACACAACACAAAGCAACACAATATAATTATATGCAAAGGAAGATCTTGGATTGCTGAAGAAATAAAACGTTGAGAGATAGACGACTGGCTTTATCAGTGTGTTAAACAGATCAACGGTGTCCTTCGACAAGAAATGAGCTAGGCTGCTAATCCCAGAAGCACTCTCTCTCCAATATTGTAGCTTGTCCATAGAAAATGTCCGCAATGCGGCAATCATGCACAATAGAGCTGAAACAGGAGAGTTGGTAATAAGAAAGAGTATTAAACAAAGAGGGAAAAAAAAGCGAGAAAAGCAATAAAATCAGTAAATAACATTTTTTCAGTTTTTAGAACATGGGTGAGTAATGTTGACAGTAAGATCTGTAAAAATGTGAAAATCATTCATCAAAAAATATTTTGGGCTGAAGGGTAATCAGAAACTTCGTGAACTTACAAACGGCAATTAAAGTGTATGTATATGCTGCAAAACCGAAGTTTGAATCACTTGCTTTGCTAAGTGATCCCAAGCAGGCACCAGCGATTAACAAGATGAGATAATCTACTGCTTGACTTTTGGCTTCTCGTAATCGCTGCTTACTCACCCTGAGCTCATCATGATACAAAAAAGTCAGAGAGCAATTTCTTGAGATAAAACAGTTAATTATATTAATAATCAAACATGAAGAGTGCAACACCCAATATCACCATACAAGTAATCTATCTTCTAACCCCCGACCCCCAATTTGTTCACTTAGCAAGCACATATTCTTTCCATTCCAACAATATAGGAGGCAATGGTTGCACTTAAAAGTTTATTGACTTATCTTACTTTTTTAGACTGATAATCATATTCTAAGATGTCAAGGTTTATGTTATGCTTTAAAGGAAAAGGAGATAAAGCATATTGCATTATGCCTAACAATTCTCAATCCCTCAGAGCAACAGCTCTAGCCAAAAACGCTGTTGAAGCATGCTTATTAAATTATTATCATAACTAGAAAAGTAAATCGGATAGCATTTCTGGTCTGAAGAGCTTTTTGACCACGTACCTCCCAACAAAGTACTTATACTGTAACATAAAATTTGGGGTTCTTCGGTTGGATAAGTCAGTTGACCTCAAGAAGTTATGCCGTATCCTATCATGTTGCCGCTCCACATTGGCTCTAACATCTTGCCAGACTTCTCCGGCAAATGATTGTTCCTCAGTGACGTAATCAGGAAAGTCATGATCCTGATCTATATTAGTCGTTGACAGAGCTTGTCCAGCAGTATTTATTTTCATATCTGCAGGTACAGGGTAGCCATTATGTAGCATCCATCTCACGGGAAGTTCTGTATAACTCACGCCTGAGCTTGAGCTTGTTTTAACCAACCCCTCCAAAATGTCAATAAAATAATCTGGAGGATTGATACGATCTGGGACGTGGATGCCAAGACCAGCAAAGTATTCTTCGACTTTTCTTGCAGGTCCATGATATACGGTGAGACCTCCTTTTGCTAGAAGTATTAAATCATCGAACATCTGGAATAATGTATAGCTGCAAACAAAATATAAGCAAACCATGAATCAGATTTATTTGCAAAAAAGAATGATCCAATATCCATGAATAGTATCCACGGTGGTAATTATAACCTTGGTTGATGGACAACCGCACAGATGTTTACTCCTTCCAGAGCTTCTCGCCTAAGTGCTCTAAGGAGTAGCTGCGATGACGAGCTATCCAAACCAGAAGTTGGTTCATCCAAGAAAAGAAGTGATGGTTCCATTACTAATTCAAGACCAACATTCACTCGCTTCCTCTGGCCTCCAGAGATACCTCGCTTCTCAACTGTTCCAACTAAGGATCCCCGTACTGCCTGCAATCCCAAGGAGTCAATGACCCTTTCAACGACAAGAACCTTGTCCGGCTTTGGTAAATCTGCAGAGAGTCTTCAAATTTTACCTGGTAAATCCAGTTGAAATGGAATTTTTTGTTGCTAATATTGCATATGTTAAATGAGAGAGATAGAGAGACCATCACACAGTGTCCTTATTTAGTATCAATTACTTATGTAACACCGTTCATGCTTTTATTTATCACTATCAAATATAGTATAATCAAATCTAACTATGTCGTTAACGTTCTCCTCTGCAAATCATTTTCTACAACAAAAAATTTCTTGGCTGGTGAACCTTGATATCATGGAAATGGGACAAGTACTTCATCGAAATGGATCTATAAGAAAAAACTTTAAATTACGTGTTTTTTGCTTTTTAGCTTCTATATTAGTTTCAAAGCAGTGAGCTTCACATGTACTCTTCAGTTTTTTCTTTTTCTTTTTTTCTGCATATTTTGAGTGCTGACAGCTTAGCATAATATATGGAGTTTTTCCATTGCTTTTGAAGTACTTATATGGATTTCTGTATTTCCTACCCACATCATGAGGCAACTAGTAAACCTTCTAAATCTGGCCAGTTCTCATCACCACAAAGGAACGAAAGGGAAGGTTCCATCTTAGTAAACTGCACCTCTATTAAGATCTTACTTTGCAATAGGAACCAAAATGGTATAAAAGCGCCGACCTGCTTATGCTGCCATATAGAAAACAGGATTGACCTCTCCTGCTAGGTGTGACTATTCATTATAAGAGTAAATAACCCAGAATAGAGTAAATAACCCAGAATCTTCAAATAGTAAAAACTGCTGCTTTCCGTGATTCCTTGTTTCATATTTCAGCAGGTTTAATGATCTAGTCAACCCCACTAGCGAAAATCACACACAGAGCTTGGTTAAGATCCTTGTTATTTGCATTTACAAAAGTTAGTCACGTAGTGCACGTCAACTTGACTAAAGATATCTAACATGTAAGGCACTAAACATCACATACCTGCAGCTTGCATTAAACCATAGATTCTCCTCCACAGTTAAATTCCCATGCACTATATCATCTTGCGGCACAAAGCCAATGATTTTTCTGTACGAATGGATAGATACTGTTTTCCCATTAACGAAAATTGCGCCACTAACAACGCAGCCAACTACTTTTCCAGCTACAGCAGAAAGAAAAGTTGTTTTCCCAGCTCCAGATGGACCCATGATAGCCGTAATGCGACCAGGTCTAATCTTTCCCGTGACAGACCTCAAGAGATTTTTATGCTTGCCTTTCAGAGTAACTGTGAGGTCTCTAAAAGCAATCTCGAGTAGAGGTCTTTTCCTCGTTTCGTTATTTAGAGCCATAGAAATAACCCCAGAAAAAGTAAGATTCTTGTTTTGCTGCTGTTGAGCTTTCTCTTTCTCAAGCTGAGAGTAAGCATACTTGAAAATCTGTGTATGAGTATGAATATCTTTTTCTTTTGAACTTTTCTTTTTGTTTCTGAACTCTGAGTCAATTACTCCCAAAGTACTAGCATTGTCTTCCTTACCATTTATTTTGCTTCTTTCATATGCAGAAGTTGATAGCTCCTCAGTAGATGACATAGATGGATAAAAGTCTTCAGTTGTTTCACTTTCTGCGATGTTCAACATTTTAACTTTGTCAGATTCTGTGTTTGACTTCTTAGAAAATTTTCCGGAAAATTGAGACTGTAATCCAGTAGCATGCTTCTTAGCAGATTCTTTTGCAGCTTTCCACCTCTCACGTGCTCGTGTCTTCTCTCTCACAGTTCTTACAGCTGCTTCCCTGGATTTGGCATGCCTCCTTTCTCGTGCAGCAAGAATTTGGTCAGAACAGTTGTACACTATGAGGAGAACAGTACATAGTGCCGCCTGTGATAAGAATAGATAACATCATTAAAATGATGAAACAAAAATCAAAGCGATGAAAAAAACAGAATAAAGATAGTTCAACTTAAACAAATAGAATAAAGTTCACTTCTCCAGTGGTGGAGAATGTGGGGATCTATAATAGGTTCTCAAAAAGTATATACCAATTTAGGTGGTAGATTCAAAGTCGAGATATTGATATGTCAAGAAAGAGTCATGCATTTGAAAAATCTAAAACAAACATCAAAATAGAAGTTACATTATCACCACCACAACCCCTTTTCTGATACGTTACACATTAACTTTGGTGTGAAGTCTCCTGTGAAAGAGCATTAAGTTATATTGACTACTCCCCAGAATCCTTAAACCAAAATATAAAGAATACAGAAAAAGAGATGGAAAACAGGAGAAAGAGGAGGGTGCAGGGACACAAATGATATAGAGAAAACTTACAATAAGCATAACTCCATATGCATGAATGTTTTGACTTTCGGTTTTCCCATCGCAGGTAGTCAACTTGAAGCATCCTAATTAGCATTTAAGATACATAAAAATGTGATGATAGTTTCAGTGGTAAGATCTACCTGTTACTGATCTATAGCAAACAAAAACAACAAAGTAAACATGTGAAAGAAGGATGCAGGGATATGGTGCACTTTAATCATGACACATCCACAAACTTACGTTTCTCTTCAGTAGAACCCATTGGACAATAGTACCTGAGAATATAGGAAATAAGTGTTAGCAAATAGATAATGCAGGGCAGTTGGAACTCGGAATATAAACTCATATTGAATCATTCCTAAAACTGAATGTTGATTGCATGGCATCTACAGAATATTAGAGAGAGAATTAGAAGGACAACTAATAGTAATTTCGAGTATCAGAAAATTAGTACCCATTGCTGCAAGGGTTCCTCTCATTAATTGTTGGACAATAGGAACCAGCAGAACAAAAAACCTCATTGTTAGTGTGCACATCTGCCCAAATATTTGCACCACCACAAGTGTGATTTGTCTGTCCAGGTGGTAGCTGGTAAGAATATCTGCAGAGTGAGAGTCCTCTCAATAAACATGCTGTACTCCATGAAAAAATGACAATTTACAAGCTTCATAAACAGAATGTTGAGCTTACGGTTCGCATCTGCTGGTGGTGCGATTGAAGGTTGCAAGTGGGCAGTAGGAACCCAGTGGACAGGCTACAAACATACAAAGCAAACATTACAAACATGGGTATGTACCCCTCAAAAGAACGTGCTTATGGTTCATAGAGAAATAAATTTATTCTGAGAAACACTCGCTGACAATTTATTTTGATTACCCTATAAGATTCTCGAAACCTGGATTATTTCAAAGTTAGTCTAAATTCGACATATGGTTTAAATATGCAAGACTATTAAATTTAAAGTAATAGTTAATGGATTACAAAGAAAAGGTCGGTCCACGATATCCGATTTAAAGTTATGGATCTTTATATGAAGTATTATCCATGGTTGAGTTTAGCTTGATTCAGCTAAAGGATGTGAAACATCCAAATAGAAATATACTTTGTGATCATGCACGTGGGATGTTTGCAATCAATATTAGAGTTTATTCTTCAAATTTTGTTAATAATGAGGACCATATTTGTCAATTTAAGTTATTTTCCATAACAATCTTGTTGGTAGTTGGATCGTTGCTCGACTTATGCAGAAAAATTTTGTACAAAAATATGAAAGTGTCATATATTTGGACTAACTGTGGCTTCCTTGGGGGTTAAATGATGCTTACCCTATTTACATTGCTCCAATTCCCAAATAGATGGAACTGACCAGTTTGAATCTATGGTTGGATGGAAACTCTACACACTTCATCCAAAATATCCCGACACTTAACCTCAGAATAGTAGAAGTAATGCAGAAAGTTCCTATACTATTTGCAAGATGGTCCAACAATCGCACATAAGTGTGAATTTTCCCCCTAGATATGCACCAATTTGGCCAAGTCACATACAGGTATAGCTCAAATTACGAAGGTGAAGAAACATCTCGAAAACATGATAGATTAATAGCCATGTTAGCATGCGCGTGCAGAAAGAGATCAGGGAAAAAATTACTTACGTATCATGCAAGTGAGACCATGTGGGCAGAAGAAACCCTCACAACATGACTCACAGGCAGTTCCTCTCGCCGGCATCTGCTGAGAATTTCTAAGGTCAACTGTCTCATCCGTATCAGTTGTGCATGCCCATCCTGGCTCACAACCAGGAACCCAGTGTGAGGAGTTGCAGTTCCTATTAGGCCTCATATTGTTGTCTCCACTCCTCAAGTTGGTAAAATAAACTTCCACCTCCGCCGCCGTACATAATCTCCGAGTAACATCTGACCATTTAACAAGTTACAACTTCAGAAAATGAAAATGCTAAACTAACATCTCAAACCGGTTATAGTAATTCAAAATGGGGTTGACGATAAATTGCAGAAAGAACGATTCAGATTCCCAAAGCCATCGTCTTTATTTTCTAATAATGTTGGCTCCATAAACATCGAAAAGTAGTTTCCACTCAATTCCTCTTTCTCATAACTGCAGGTTCATGATAAAAATCGAGAAAAAAATCGCCCAAACAAACTTGGTCCAAATAACAAGAAACACATTCCATACTATATTATCACACAACAACATCGAAACATATCATACAACAAAATACAATCTTGATACACCCTCTTGGATATCCATCATTCCTCATCTAACAACATTTATACACAGTTGACCATATTCTTCAACAATTTGACCAAGAAAACTGAAATTCAAACCCCATATCTGTATCCCAAAGCCAAATCTTTCCACATTTTCCCTAAAACCAAACAAGAAAGTGCAAGACAAATCACCTCCAGTTCTTGCCAAGCAAGCACTCAAAAAACTCAAATCATGAGAATAATTGAAAGCCTTATTCCACTCAGCATCCCTGCACAAAAACCAAACCAACACATTATAACCAAAACAGAACATCATAGTCTTTATTAAACATTAATCTTCTAACACATTGTTTAAGTTTGGAACATAAACAGGAAAAATGGGCAAAAGGGATTACGGATTGTCAATGCAAAAGCTGTAATCTTGAACAAGTTTGCTCGAGAGAAGATCAGAGGTGAGATTTTGAAGACTGGCATAAGCTAACTCAGTGACAATATCAAGAGGGCCTGAAGGAGTTTGAAAATGGGGTGGAGTGAACTCATTCAATTGGCACTGCACCAACTGCAGGACCAACAACAAAGCAAATGTAGTAGTACTAGTAGTAAATGAGCTGAGCTTCTTTTTTCTCATTATGCAAGAAGCTGATGAAGATTCAAAATGGAAATGGTTGTTGTAAGAATGACAGTTTAATTAGTTTAGTTTAATGATGATGAATGTCGAATGTGTCGTGTTGGGAGCTCTGCTCTGCTGTGCTGTTACATGAGGATTTAAGGATCCCTTTTATCTACGGTTTTGTTTGTACAATAACAACTTGATTTTGACAATGTTTTTTAATATTGGGAATTGTGAACAAATAAATGTTAGAGCCTTAATCAGTTGAGTGATTAATCCTGGTTAACAAAAACTAAAGTGATTTTAAATGTTGGATGCTGAATAGTTTAAGTTCTATTATATGAAATAATCAATCAATCAATATATTATTGTAGTTCAAATTATATAAATGTTAAAAAGATATTTACTGCGGACTTAACTTCCTTAAGATAGAATGAATATATAATGGACCTTTTTATGACAAATTAACAGTTTACTGCATAATTTTGTAGGTGGCTGCATGACTCGTACACTCAAATACATTACTTCTTGTAATTTAAGATAATTCCATGTTTTTATGTTTCATTCTAAATAAAAAATAGTGTGGATATCCATTTATATGCGGGTTTTTCTACTAATATATTACTCACTGAACAATATTCCTTTAAAATTTAGGACAGTTGCACACTTCGTAGTCTAACATTTACAAGTTATAAATATATAAAAAAAAAAAAAAAAACTAAAATACAACAAAAACAACTTTTCTCTTATAAAATATTAAAGTTTGAAGATTTTCCATGGAATGGTAATTGAATAAGCTATCTTTTACCTCATGGTGATCCTCGTTTAAAAGTAAGTAGTCAATGACTCCACTAAATAAACATCAAAATGCTACAATTTTGTTGGTCATTGGAAGAACAGTATAGGAGGTCACAGTAGGGGAATTAGTGGTGGGTTAGTGGGACACCACTTCCTAAATCCTGACTAGCAAACGACCTGCCGGCCCAGCGGGTGTTTCTGCTGTCCGCTAATCCTTTTTATTTACGATGATTACTCACCACAAAATTGCATCACAATATTAGTATATATTAATTAACTATATAAGTCGTACTACAAATAATTTTATTAGTTTATAAGTTTGGCCTGTTTGAAGTTTGAACGTTGCCATTTTGCATCAACTATTGAATCGCCACTTCATCAACAGACTTTGATAGAGATTAGCTAGAGACAAAAAATCAGTTTCTTTTTTTTTTAATAATTTCTCTCTAGGCATAATTTTTGTTGAATCTAAATATATTATCCCCGTACGTGAACATTCATATCGATCTTCACTTTTTCATTTTTACAGAGAGTGTAGATCACTTTAAATTTTTAAGAAAAAATTAATACTTACATAATCCTTTTTCGTTTATTTCAATTTTTAAAATAGATTTTATGACGAATTGATATGAGACTTGTCCAATTAGCCAAAAAGATGTCATGTATCTAAGTTCTATTTTGCTGCCACTCATACATATACAAGACTTTCTATCAAATTAGGTTATGCCTTGAAGATGTATTAAAGCCAGAAAATAAGTATGAATTAAGTTGAACTAAATAATGCCAACACAAGATACTCCATGCCCCGATCGATCTCGTCTATGTCGATCACTCCAAAGATGAGGAGGATACACGTTGACTTCTTAAAACAAGTTAGTTCAAATCACATGTGCATGTGGCAAATGGCAAGTTGAAATCCTGCCAAATTATTGTTTGCAGTTCACGGTCATTTTCAGACATTAAAAAAGATTATCATCAAACACCACAAGAATGATGTATTTACGTACTAGGAAAATTTTGGGTATCTATCCGTATATTTAACATCAAAAGGTACCATAGAGTTTTTTTGGTAGAGACATATTTGGCTTACACGAACAAGGATACATAAACGTATAATTTATTTCAACATGTACAAAAGTTAATAAGGAATCAAGTACTATGATATTTGATTTTCTGATTATTTTTCATGGAGTGTGGCTACAACCATAAATTTATTAGGACTACGAGGGTGGAAACAGATCATGGCACCCTTTGATGCAATTTAATCATTGGCGTTATAATTGATATCTGATGCATATTTTTCTCATGAATTTGACGTGTCTTTCATGTTACATTTGAGAAATTGTGATGGAATTAAGATGATCCCTTTGGGTCCATTTTTTGTCTTTGGGTGATGCCAATAAATTCTTCCATTCTAAGTGTGGTATAAAATGCAGATTTGACAAAACTAGAACTTATAAGCTTTATTTATGTAACTTATTAGTTAGAAAAAATATGGTTAACTAATTTGTAAATTAATAATTACTAAAACATGATCCGTTTAAATTGTTGATTTTTTGTATGGTGAATGTGAACTGGATTGAGGTAGTAGTACCAACGTTCCCTAAATCGGGTAGCACGGTTTTACAATCGGGTTGGGCTAGATCCAGCCCATGTGCCATAGTTGGCCCAACCAGAAAATCTAAAGTAAGTGGGCCTGTGATTCGGTGGAAATGATTAAAAATACTTGTTCAAAAGTTTTGATGATTACTTTAAAAGTGTGTCGCAAATTAAATTCGAAGTAACGCTTTAGCTACTTAGGTCTCACACGCGTCCGTGAACGTGGGCACTTGTACACTCGCCGCGTAAATCCTTCTCCCATCTTAAAATTGCAATTTCTCCAACTTTAAAGCAAAGAATTTCATTATGGATCTATTGACATTTTTTTCCCATGCTTCTAGAATCATAGCAAATATATTTATTTCACTAATATGTGTCAAATTTAGAGAGAATTTAAGCCACTTGACTATTGGCCTAACATTATTATTGTTGTCACGTGTAGGCTGTAGCTGAGAATGGAGGTAGACTGAGATACAACAGAGAATAGTTATTATTTAATTATATATTGGAAAATATACGAGTCAAAAAGTTTGTCGAACCATAATGTTTCTTATTTGGGTCGAAATAGCATAATTTAAGTTCAAAGAAAGTATATAACTACTTGAAGTGGCATACATGTGTTACTGGATCACAAAATGCAATCAAATCCGATCATACGTTGTTGCCAATGCTAGTTACCAAATTACATCACTCGAAATTATATAGATATATAATTACAGAAACTTTTTGGAGATTTAAAATATTCCAGTAACCTCCATTGAGACTAATTGTAGTTAAAATTGTAGATGAGATTTAATGACATCAATATAATATTGTATTAAACCATCAATTTTGTCCCTGATCAATTAAAAATTGCTGAGAGTGTTGATGTAATTTTGTATTACAAGTTACAACTATTTGGTGGGAGGATGGACAACTGGAGAGGGGAGGTAGTATTTATATTTAAATAACCTTCGTATAAAATAAAATATTATTCCGTTTTAGTTCATAAATTTAGGTTGACCTAATCACTAAGGGGTACTTTTTTTTTTCTTCTTAAAATCTCAGATATGTGTACTCATTTTAAATTTAATGAATGGGCACTAAATAAGTACAATTTAGTAAACGGCCACTAGGATTATTGGAGGCAGTCTTTTTAAGTCTATTAAACAGTTCGATATTTTTTTTTTTTTGGCAATCAAGTAAATCTTATAGAATGAGATGCAATTATCCCTTAAAAAAATACAATTGTAGTAGAAAAATTGTTTTATATTATATATATATACGCGTCGGATATCAGTTGAAAATGTAAATAATTACTTTTATCGAGGAAGACTCAGTTTTATCTGCCATTTTTTAAATTGAACTTGGCAGAACTGCACATTTTATATGTACAAGTGTAAGAGACAGTGAACTGGAAATCTGAAAACCGTGTTTATGTAAGGAATCATTAATTATTATTAGAACTTAGCAATCTGCCAGCATAGAATGGTGACCATTTCAAAAGGCTTGTGTAACCAAAATATAAGTCAACTTTGTAATTTTAATGAATTATGCAATATCTACAAAGATACTGCTAAAGATATCTTCAAAACAAAGAAACAAATGAATAAGAAAAAAACACATAATTTTTGTTTTTTTGTGTATGGGAATAAACCTTTTTTCCTGTGCTAGAAGTAATCTTTTGTACTAAAATTCCCAAATCTTCTAGCCTTTCAATCCCAACTGTACCTCACCATATCAAATTAGTACACATAGCACTTGTCTTCACTTAAATCATTGTAATTTTGTAAGAAAATGACATGTTGTTTATTCCCCTTCACAAAAGCACAAACTTTTTAAGGTTTTTCCCTACAAACAAAGCAAATGTCCTGATCTCAACACCTGGCTCCCTCTATCAAAAACCACAAATAATTACTAATATTTTGTCACCATATCTATTTAATTATTTGATTTTTTCCTCTCTAACATTCCACCTCTTAAACTAGTAACAAATAATCATCATGTAGTTTTCAATGAGGGTCTAAGGTTGGTGAGCAGAACTCCAGCTGCCTACCATTGACTTGACATGATCATGGTATCCTCGTTGCCACAAATGCATCCCCTTATAACCCTTTTCACCATTTCTTGTTTTCTTTTGAAACAAAACAACAAAATGCAAGCTTTTGAAGGTTAGAACACACAAAATTAAATTCTAGTGCTTCTGTCATCCTAAGAGGTGAATCTTTCTCCTTCACTCTTATAATATCTTATTAATTTGTTTCTTTCTTTGTAATTAAGCATGTAAATTGTAAATTATATCTATTGTTTGTGTAAAAACAATTAATGAGATAGGATGTATTATGATTTCTTCTTCTAAATGTGATTCTTGTTTTGGTTTATGTGTCTTGTTTCAATTTAGTATCAAGTTTTGATTGAGATGAAAAAGTTTTGTTATTGTAGTTTTTAATGATATATTTTGTTGTGAGAGGTTATTCATCCTTGTAATCAGAGGGTTGGTTCGCTTAGAAGGATCGGTTTTACAAAAAAGATTGATCAAAAGTTGTGATGATGATTTAACTTGAGTCCCTTTTCATGATTATTAATTATTTTTCTTTGCCATGCGCATACAAAGCAAACCTAACTAACAAAAATGGTAAGTTTATCTTATTACTTAAGCAATATTAATTGCTTTCTTCTTGGAGTTTCTTACCAGAGTTGTTCAACTTCTTACATCAAATCTTTCACAAAATAGGATTTTATATCCCTGCAGTCTTCAAGTCTTTCTTCATGTTATTGGAAAATTGCTTTTAAATTCTCTTACTTGTGAGACATCAACATTCTTTTCAACAAATTAGTTCCTTAACTTTGTCCCTTCAATGGTTTTCTGATAATGAACTGCAGGCAAATGAGGTGCTTTCCATTTTCCAATTCTTATAAGTACGATGAATCAAAGACCAGTAAATCCATCTCTGGTCGCTTGTATACTTCCACGTCAAACGAGCATGATACGAGGAAATCAGGATCAGAATTTAGTTCTCCGAATATATCAGACGTAAGTGATGCATCCTCGGCTAAAATGTCCATTTGTAGCTTGTCTCAAAGGCATAGCAACCTTAGAGTCTTCACATTTGCGGAACTAAAAACTGCTACAAAGAATTTTAGCCGCTCCCTTATGCTTGGGGAAGGGGGATTTGGGCCCGTGTATAGGGGTGTTCTACGAGAGGCCGACGGCTCAGGTAAAAGGACCGATATTGCTGTTAAACAACTCAGCACCAGAGGATTACAGGCAAGATATCTATCTATTTTCAAATAATTTCACTTATCTTTTCACCATCATTTGATAAAAAGTTCACCTTTTCTGCTTTAGTAACTACTAACTGAAGCATGTAATCTGATTTCGTACATCCTGTTTTGGACAGGGACACAAGGAGTGGGTGACGGAAGTTAACGTCCTTGGCATTGTCGACCATCCAAATCTCGTAAAACTTATAGGCTACTGTGCTGAAGATGATGAGAGAGGGATCCAGCGCCTTCTCGTTTACGAGTATATGTGCAACCGGAGTGTTCAAGACCACATAGCAAGCAGATTCCAGGCACCTCTTCCGTGGACTACTCGATTGAAAGTTGCCCAAGATGCCGCGAGAGGCTTGATGTACCTCCATGAAGGCATGGAATTTCAGGTACGCTGCAAGCAATTCGTCTTCTAAAAAAGATTAGAAATATGATCATGAATCATACTTATGAGTTGAGTTGCCTATGTTCAGATCATCTTTAGAGATTTCAAGTCGTCAAATATTCTATTGGATGACCAATGGAATGCAAAGCTTTCGGATTTCGGACTGGCAAGATTGGGCCCTGCAGATGGAGTAAGCCACGTCTCAACAGCGGTATGCCTGTCGCACTACTCTTCCCTTATTTCGCCCTTGATTTTTTAACAAAAGGAACTTATAAAATGGTATCATTACGATCTTTCTTGGATATTCAACAGGTTGTAGGAACGGTTGGGTATGCTGCTCCAGAATACATTCAAACAGGACGGCTCACATCCAAAAGCGATGTGTGGAGTTATGGAATCTTTCTATACGAACTTATAACAGGCAGACGTCCACTTGACAGAAATCGACCCAAAAACGAGCAGAAGCTCTTGGACTGGGTGAGGCCTCACCTGGCTGACATGAAGAAATTTGAACAAATCATTGATCCTAGACTTGACGGGAAATATGATCTTAAATCTGCTTCGAAACTAGCAGCAATTGCAAATAGGTGCTTGATTCGGCACCCCAAAAACCGTCCCAGAATGAGTGATGTTCTGGAGATGGTAAACCGTGTTGTTGAGGTAACAATTATCGGAAGTCCTGAAGATGTTATGGAGAAATCCCTTTTGAAACATGATGACAAATTGGCAGATGAAAGTTTGAGGAGAAGAATCTTTGATCATATTCTAGGGGACAGCAAGTGCTTAGGCTTGAGGTCATGGAGCCCTAACCTTGTCAAGACAATTTGATTATGTTTCATGCACTGGAAGTTCCTATGTAAAAGACCGGCTTAGTTTGTAACTTTGCTCAATATTAATGAAAATGAGAACATGAATCCTACACTAGCTCTGCTATAGCCATGCATATGCATAAAATACACACACAGGGTACATGAGAAAGCGATAAGCTTCAACTCCTAAATTCTACAGCCTTGTTTTGATCTATTTGAAGTCTGAATTAAAACGAGACCCCCTGGCTTATGGTCACGACTTTTGATTAAATCATGAAAATTCATCACTTTTTAAAATTAAAGAATCAGAAATACAAAGTACCAACTACCACGATAAAGGAAAATATACAATGAGTGAAAAGATAATAGAAGGCAAAAGAAAAACTGAAGCTTGTTCATTTGGAATTACATACTTTCCGGAGGTTGTAGTAAAATATATTGTACGAATTAAGAGTGGATAGTTCATTTTGCCACTAATTTCGATAATGTCCAATCCTGTATTGGAGCACTTTCACAGTTTCAAAATGCAATGGAATGCTTACACAATTTCGAAATTACTGAGGTATCGTAATTCACCAAATATTAGAGGTATCACCAAAATCTGCCTTTATTTCAGATTCTGACTGCTTAAGTTACAAATCATTGATCAGAAAAATGATTACAATAACATCCATCGGCATGATGCAAGAAAATGTTAATAAAATCAATCAGTTTGTAAACTGAACCTCCCAGGCCTCAACATTGCCTAGATACTAGTAGAGTGTCGCAAAGTCTTGCATTGAACAAACTATTTTAAGGAAAATTTTCCAGAGAGAGATTCCTAACTGCAAAGATCTCATTACTCAGTTATGTCATTAAGCAGTTTTTTGCCTTCCTCGCTTAATTCCACGTTCTCCATCTTAATCCGGCGACTTATGATGGCACTCTTCTTTCCTGCAGCTGCATATGTTCTGATCAATGCTTCAAATACCTCAGACCCCAATTCATCTTTGGACTTGTTCAAAACTTCCAGGAAACCTTCAGCACCCTCAACATCCTTGTTTTGCTCAAAATGTTGCATCAATTGCCTTACGATTGCCGTAGATGGGGCCCACTTACCGCCATCCCCCCTACCAGCTGAAATTGCCTTCTCGAAACAATCCACGACTGATTTAATCTCTCCTTTCTTTAGATAATAATCAAGATAAAGCTCCCAAGTTTTTGCATTAGGCTTAGTCGCTCTCCGCCGAGCCCGCTCTTTGAGCGTTTCAGCCTTTTCGAACGAACCCTCTTTGAGATAAGCTCCAATAAGGACATTTGCGATACGAATGTCATAATTTGAGCAGTTGGATGCCCATTCTTTGAAACATTTCTCAGCACCTGGTAAATCATTCAATTTAACTAAGACTTGAATCATATTTAAATAACTGATGTTTGCAGTTTTTGGAAAAGCTAGCTTCAATGAACGCCAGACGCGGTATACTTCAAGCAAATTTCCGGTACGTCCGTACAACGTAATCAGGAATTGGTAAGCAGGGAGCTCACGGCAGGCGTTTCTGCTCTCCAGTTCCTTTAGTGCCTTTTCAGCTTTCTCAAGTAATCCAGCATCAGCATAAATTGATGCTAAATTACTGTATGTTGTCCAATCCGGAGAAACTCGACCGTCTCTCTTCATCTCATCAATAACTCTCTCGACCCCAGATATATCGTTTGTAGCGGCAAGGGCCCTCATCCAAACATTGTACGTGTAAGTGTCTGGCATGATATCACTGGCCTTCATTTCTTGGATATATGCCGGGACCGATTGTGGGAGTCCAGATTTCAAGTAGAGGGTCATAAGGCTGTTATATGGCATGGAACTTAACTCCAGATTAAGTTCTTTCATCTTCTCAAACAAAGTTTCCGCCTTTTCAGTCATTGAGTTCGTGCAGTAACAATTAAGAAGAGCGCCATAGGTAAGATGATTTTTTGAGGATTCCGGCAGATTCATAAAATAGGTTTCCGCAGCAGTAATGCCTCTGCTTTTTGCAACCAGATCAAGATGTATCGCTTGATCGCTAACTGTCTTGTTGATTCCTCTTCTCTCCGTAATCTCCGACAGCTGTCAGAAACAAACAAGTGATGCAGGTTTTCAGCAAATATTAACAACAAAACAAGATGTAAAAACAAAATTAAAAAGGAAAAAGGAAAATTGCAATCAAGCGGCCAGGGAAATATTGAGTACCCAGACGCATTGTTTCAGGAGCATGAATTTTCATCCACACTGTTTCAGTTTGGGGTTAATTTTCCTTTCAACTGTTGGAGACTGGAGTCCTGACTTGTTTGTCACAATCAGATAAGTGCTGTTTTACCATTGTAGCTTACTAGTGCTTCAGAATGATCTTGCAGTTTTTACTTAAGATGGTGCTTGTTGATTAATAATTTATACACACTGATATATTCAAATCTCGTGCATGTTTTTCAGCATCAGGTGAGAAAAAAACAATTCTGAAAAATACAAAAACTAATTTTTCAGGAACTATGTAACAAAAATCAATTAGGAAGTTGTACCTTCACTTTTTAAATCAAGAAATCAGCTGCACAAGCACTGGTCTCCGTCACATCTTCTAGAAGGAAATTTATAGATACACATATATGCGTCTACGAAACGGGGTATAATTAACTTTCGACTATACCAACTCAAATTTGAATAGTTTACTGCTCAATCAATAGAGCTCTCAGGGTTCCGAATTCATAATTGCAGCCAAAACATGATCTTAATATTTTCTGTCGGTGTCATCAAAACATGCAATGAAACTCTCAACTATACAGAAACCTATTCTACTGATATTCTTCCAAAACCCTAATCTTTTTAGAGCATTTTAACAACAAATCCAGTAGTTGCTCACAAAATAGGGTTTCATGGACACATCACGACGTTTGAACAGCGTGTATCCAATCGACATTTTAGCATTTCTCTTATGGAATTTCACGAATTTGATGGATCTAACTCATATCTAGACCACATAAATGCCTTCCAAGATCTACGGCTGACCAAATAATTTCTACCTATGCACTATCAGATGAACCTTGCTAGACGAGCAAAAGACTATAGGCCGCAACACCATTTCTCTATATCTCCCTCGCACATAATTAATCGCAATCAGACCCATCAAAATCCAATCTTTAACACATTACAGAATCACAACGTCTACTTCGCAATAAAATCCCATTAATTTCTCATTTTTTCGGCTGGATACCCTGCTAATCTCGCATTATACTCTATAATCACAAAACCTGACTCATAAACAAAACAATAACAGCAAACAAACACACAAATCAATCTCACTAAAATGCGGATGAATTAATTTATTGCATAACGTGATTGAATCAAATTGAAATTGTACCTTGAGAGCGGGCCCATAGACCTTGCGGCTCCGCATGAGCTTGATCGATTTGCCGACCTCCCATTTGAATGCACTTTTGTGAGAGTGCACAAATTGATTGAGCTGTGCCCTAATTTGTTGCTCTTCACCGCCATCTTTGAACAGCTTCTTGTAAAGCGCTTCTTCCAAATACTTCTTCGATGATCTTTTCACTACGCTCCTCTTCTTAGCGAACTGCTGCATAAATGCAGACGCCATTTTTATCTGATTAATTTTGAGTTTTGAAGATGAGTTTGCATTAAGCAAATCGTAGTAGAACCCTGAACCCTAACATGACAGAACAATGAAAATGAGGGGTAGAATGGGAAATTGAGTGCTTGTTTTGGGTTTGTTATGTAACGGGCCTCGAGAAGGTCTATTATATTGGGCCCATCGCTTGCTAGAGGTGTTCATGGATCAAATTCTAGTCTTTAACTCGTCAAGTGTCGAAATGCTTTCGGCCACATAAAAATGAACATAGAAAGTATTTTCGAGTTTATATAATAACTTAATAACTATTTTTATGAAAATATGCTTGATCCATGCTTGGGTTAACATCCTTAAAAAAAAAAAACAGCGTGTCTCGTGTTATCATCAATTTATGTTATATATAATTATTGTTAGATAAAGATGCAAGCATTTATTTAACTCAGCCCACAAAAACACTAATACCCAATATATTTAGACAAGACAAAAAGTGGAATAATTTGATGCAAAGGAACATACATTCCGGTATGTGATCATTTTGCAATTTTTTCTCATAACTTGACAATATTTGCTACACTATATAAGAAAATGGAATAGTTATAGTCACACATGTTGCGAAAGTTATTAGATAAACCATTTATTCATAAATTTAAAATTTGACTGAATTCGTTTAATCGAAAAATAGCATATTTCCTATTCATAACTTTAAAGTGGAAATAATGAATTCTGTTAGATTCTATAACTACGAGTTTAAAGTTTATCTACATTATATATAATCATTAATTATACGTGGTCTCCGTGTATGTCGGTAGCCAGCTACTAAAAACGAAAACATGTATAAGTAGTCCACACAAAGATTCATTGGTTCTCGTATTTAATATATATATATATATATATATATATATATATTTGGAGATATTATTCGGAATAATTTTACAAAAGGAGAAATTATATTTTTGTAATGTCTATGTGAAACGTGGTGCGTTCAATCTGTTTAGTAATCTATTTACATACATGTACGTGTCGTACAATAAACCGTGCACGTGACTGAATGCTAATTGCATTGAACCCAAAGCATCGAACCCGCACCGACCATAGACCGTGCACGTAATCAAAATCTCCTAATTATTTTTACGTTAAAAACAAAATTTGAGTCCCATAATATTTTATTTATTTAACGGCTTTTTTTCAACAAAAACAACACGGCAAATTCTCTTATAACCAACCAACCGGCTTTTCGCGGCCTACCTTGAACGCTTTACAACTCCCCCATTCGATACGACGTCGTTTTTTTGAAACAATCGGATTACAGTTCAAAATCAAAACCCTCACGCCGATTTTACTTTTCTTGATCGTGTGGATGATCTTTTGTTTTCTTAGCGTTCAAGATTACTACTCAAAAGCATAATACGGTACGTACGCCCACTGTTGTTATTTTCGTGTTTATCTGTTTTTTATCGAACAATTTTACGTATTGTCTATGTATGTAGTAATCTGTATATACTCGTTACAACACTGTGTTGTGTTTGCCTGATTTGGATTCTCGTTGAATTTGGGTTTGAGGGTTTTTGATAAATGCAATTTTTTCTAGTTCTTGGTAATTAAAGATTGAATCTTTATGGACGTTTCTTTAATTGTTTCCCGTTTTTATTGTTAGAAATGAAGATGGTTTGTTGCAGACCAATTTTAGGGACATGTAACATCGATACACGGCTAGATTGTTTGTGGTGGGCTAGGAATTTTAGGGTTGTGAATCTACTGTTTCCACTTGCAAACTTCTGTCAAGAGGTTTATAATTTCTTTTATAATGGAGTTTGTCTTCATGATTTTTTAACAACTTTAACCAGTTCTTGGTTCAAATCTGGCGTGATTAGCCGAAAATCTGACTGAATTAGAGACTTAGGCCATCCAGAAGGGAACGGAAAAGAAAAGGGAGAGGAAAGAAGGGAACTGATTTATTTACTTCAAAACCTGTTTTATGGCAAGTTTAGGCAAAAGTATCCATTTGACGGGCAAAACTTATGAGGCCAAAATAATGAATGGATGAAGTGGCAGACTGCTTCTTTGTTCAAAATAAACATACTACATGACCAAATTAAAAGATGAGCCTGAAGGTAAACTAATAGATTGGGCAAAATGTTGGAGGCTATAAGTTGTTGATGGTTAATTTTATGGTGATTATAAATTATGAACCTCTTCTATGTACTGTCTGGATTACCATGCGTTTCTCATTAAAGTTAGCTTAGCATCTTCAGTAGAAGATTAGCATTCTGGATTTTACCCGTCTGTATGAGACTATAAAGTATTGAATTGAAGCTGCATGATTTTTTCAGCTTGAAGGTACCGTTTTACCAATCTACAAGAAGACACCCTTGATTAAGTTTGTTGGTTAATCTTTTATTGAGAATATGATTGCTTATGAGCTAGATCCAGACGTTGTTCGGTGGGGCCTTCACCTAATAGATGTTAGCTCTGTTACAAATGGTTCTCCATCAATTGTTACTTGTTATGAGAAGGATCTGTCCCGGACCGAGTCTGTGAAGGTGGGTTTTTGTAACCCAACATGCTGTCCTGTGGAGAATGACGAAGTTATAGCTCGTGCTCTTCAGGAAGAATTTTCAAGGCTTGCAGATGCAGAGTCATCAGGATCTGCACCTGTAGGAGTTCAACATCAGAAAGAGTCCATTCTTTCTCAGGATTGGCTTAGTCCTTCAAGACGGCATTTTGGTTCTGGTGCGGAAAGACCCACTTCCTATTCATTTTTCGAGATTGAATTTTATTTATCTTTAAGTTTATTTGTCTTGTTTCTAGGGCTTGAGAGTAATCAAGATGAGGTAGGCGCAAATAAACCAGTTTTGTCAGATGTTGGAGAATTATCTGTGGGGAGCGCTTATCAGAATGGCTTCCCAGAGATTGAAGATGAATCAGCTCTTGACTTTGAATTGGGCAAAAGGCTGAATCAGATGGTTCCTGTTCCTGTAAGTTTGCGTTCTCTATTTCTGAAAGAAGACGTTCGCTTTTCTTCAAAATATATGAAATTTAGGCTGTCTATATATGTCAGAATGAATTTGTGGCATACATGTTCTGATTATCTACTTATTGTTAAATGTTAACTTTGGATTTACTATTGTGATTGCCACTGTTGCAGCATGTTCCTAAAATTAATGGAGATATACCATCTGTTGATGAAGCCACATCAGATCATGAGAGGCTGCTGAACAGGTCTTGTGCATATCTCCATTCCCTTTTGTAGCTAGAACTGTTGGTTACATCTTAAGAAATCTCATTGCTTTCATCTGCTGGTGACAGTTATCATTTTATAAATGGTAGTTATACTTACAGAATGTTGCTTTTTCTCAATTTGGTGGACTAGAGGGAATATCATTGATTAGCAGTTATCGACTGATTAACTTGTCTTCTATTTGTCATTTACTTGATTCATCTCACTTATGTTTTCTTGCACTAGTATGTTATGCCAAGGTGCAAATAATTCATGATTGTAATATAATATTTGAGAAATGTAATTTGTCAGAATATTCACGAGTGTGAGTGTGCACGTAAGATAGTGCAAATTCAAATTTGTCAAGAAATAAGTTCACACTATAAGTTTCACGATTATTAGTTATGTTCTGTCTGAATGATAACTATGTCCTATAGTTTTTTACCACTCTCTTTTTGTCCCTCCTTTTTTTCGTTTTTGACTTTTGCCTTCTTTTATGACGTCAGACTGCAGTTATATGACCTAGTCGAGCTCAAAATTTCAGGAGATGGAAATTGTCAGGTTGGTTCCTTACTGCCCCTTTGGTCTATCTATTCCTGCATATATGCATTGATAATTTTTTTCATATGATTTCATATTTATTGTTTAGGAGTATGTTTACTAAGTTCTTCTGTACTTTCTGCAGTTCCGATCATTGTCAGATCAAATATATAGGAGTTCGGACCACCACAAATTTGTGAGAGAACAAATTGTTGACCAGGTTTGCATGTGATTTGATGTGACATGATATTCTTTCATTTGAGCATGGTCATTTAATTTTTTCGCGATATTCTAATTCATATTCTGGTTCTGCTTGTTCTTACTTGGCAATCTTTCAGCTGAAGTCACGACCTGAGTTGTATGAAAATTACGTCCCCATGGCTTATGGTGATTACTTGAAGAAAATGAGCAAGTATAATACTATTTAAAAGTTGTATTTATTTTCTTAGCATGTAATTATATTTAGTTCTCTAATCAAACTTTGCATGATTACAGAACTGGGGAATGGGGTGATCATGTCACACTGCAAGCTGCTGCTGATTGGGTATGATATCCTGATTTCTCTGTGTTGATGTTTTTTTTAGTATTCAGTAACTTGTGTTATAGAGCTAGTTTTGTTTCTTCCAAAGCTGAGGTCTGATGTTCACTTTGTAAATTCGTCACCTGTTTGTCACTAAGCATCTGCTGTGGCTATAACCTCTTAATTAATCTGAAATTTACTTTATCTTGACTGATTAAGGAATAAGGAATATACATTAGGCTGCGGTTTTGTGCATAATTCATTTTAAACTGGCCTTATTTACTTTCCGACTGTAACTGTAGCGCCGTTCTCCATTTGGAATGATACTGCTCTACATTCTAGTTTCTTGTTTTCCTCAGGATGGAAGTTAGATTTTATAATGCCAAAATTTTTGTAGATGGGTCATATTTTTGGGATTTATACCTACCATTACATATAGATTAGCAGGTGCATTTTTTGTTATTGCTAAATAATTAAAAAAGAAGAAGAAGAAAAGCTTGAGATATTTAACCTTAGCATAGTGGTCTAACTTTTAATGCTTCTCATGTTTACGAGAAAATTTGTATCATATATCACCTCAGGAGCAAGAAAGAGATTATCAGTATGAGAAACATTGTGAATAATGGGTGTTTTTTTTTAAACATAGTAAAGCCACTTGAAAGGAGATTTGGTCGTTATATATCTAAATTAAGATAATAATTAGCCAGTTGGTGGAAGAAATTTGTAGCAATTGTCTTTTTTCCGGCTTTACCTTATTCTTAAGTTCCATGGTTGTGCTAGATATGTCTAGTGCAAAGAGTGATAGTTCTTCATTTTTTAATGGCAGTATGGTGTCAAGATCTTTGTCCTTACGTCATTCAAGGACACATGCTATATCGAGATTCTTCCGCAAACTCAGAAGTCAGATAGAAGTAAGTCGTGCTTTTGTTCTCTTTCTTCTCTATAGCATTTTGAGTTCGATAATTTAATATAACCTATGTGTTCCTTCTCGTTTGTGGCCGAAAGTATAGTTTCTAATATCTCACCAATTACAAATTATTAGTATAGCTGTAGATTGGCCTTTCTCTTCACATCACAATTTCTGATAATGTTACAACTATTGTTTCTGATACTTCATCAATTTCAATATATTAATATAGCTGTAGATTGGTCTTTCTCTTCAAATCCCAATTTCTGATAATGTTACGCGGAATTATGTACTCCTATTGAGATATGGAGCATATAGGGCCTTTTTCTTGAGCATAAATAGTCATTTTGTGTTTCTATGCAGTTATATTCTTGAGTTTCTGGGCCGAGGTACACTACAACTCGATCTATCCTGTAGGAGGTAACAATTTATTGTTGCTTATACATTTCTGTTTGTACAGTTCGTTTTAAAATTTCAATTGGTATTCATGAAACTGTAAGCATGTTTCTCTAATTAGACCAAACTTCAAGGGACATAAATGTTATTATACCTAAAAGTTATTTCGAGATCATTGACTGCTGAATGTGACATGTAATGATCCTGTTTTTCTCCTCCCATCTTTTTATCGTGTAGAATTTCCTTTGGCCGAGAGCAAGAAAAAGAAACGATGGTGGTGGTCTTGAGGTGGCCTGTCATTTGAAAACATTCACATATTATGTGGAATTTGAAACTGAGGAAGCATCAGCTCCACAACTGGTGTGTGTTCTGCTTCTTAGCTACTGATACCGATAGATGAACACACGGACAGAAAAGAGGCTGCTTTTGAAGGCCTATATTTAGGTTTTCTGTACAGAGCAATTTTTTTTATTTTTTTTCAACGATGCCTCTATTCTTCTTTGATAACCTTTAGTTGTATATATCGATTAAGCTTTTACTAGGTTAAATAAAGCATCCATTCTTTCAATATATTCATTCTTAATTGTTTCATTCTTAAGTGTTTTTTTTAGTCAAAAACTACTTCTAATTTCGTGACAACGAGATGTTTTCAAGCAAATTTCCAGATATGGAGTTTGACGAGTAAAAATAGTGAGATAGTTAACTTTAAACAAATTCGGATTTCGAGATATATTGTTTTAATTAAGCATTATAATGCAATTTGATAAATCATCGAATTCTTTGTGGTTATGGCAAATTGGCAATCAATGAAATTGTAATATGTTCTTATCCTGCTGCGCTCTGAAAAATTGTGAATCGGAATTTCATCATCAGAGAATTTTATTAAGATCGAAATAGAAAGTCCCTGTTGCATGCTTTTTCGAGATTTTATTTTAAACTAAGCAAGTTTGCAACTTAACTTCTTACTATAGTTAAATAGAAAACCAACTATAGGTAGTTTCATATCAAACTTGAAACAAACTGAAAGGCTTTTGTCTATGCCATCTTAAATTTGAATTTATGGGAACTCGACTTGCCTTATTTATCAATTCATTCTTAAATGCCAGAATCGCAGCCAGTAGGTACTGATAAAACAAAGTGCTTCAGGATAATGTGCTGTTTGATGAAATATAGCACTAAACACTAAATTTTGATTTTTAGATAATGAAATTTACGTAGAATGAACGAAAATAGAGCTTATGCAGTCAGAATTTTTTGATAAGACTGCTCAAGACGAACTAGACTAAATGGTTATTTTTTTGTTGTTAAATAAGACTAAAAATGGTTGTGAAATCTTCTCTTAATATTACACTTAAAAAAAGGTGAAATGACTTAAAACATATTGCTGAATTACGAATAGGACCCACATACATGTAGAGCAGTCTGTGGTGCACCATGCACTCAGACACTCCCTAAAAATAAATAAGCATGAAAAGAATAATACGAGAAAATCGTTTCCCATAATTTAGTTCTGTAAAGCATTGACTTACATATACATCGGTCATCGAGACCCTTAGTTTGTGATAAATGTTTAAAGCGTGGAGATGATGGAAGGAAAAAAAAAAGTGATTTAAGGCTATACGATCATGAAATGAATAAATTAAAATGCTTAACCCAATTAAGATGAGAGACCGAGTTAAAATTTCTCACACCATGAGATCACAAGCAAAAAATTCCCACTCCAGTCAGTAATTTATTATTTGGCATTAATTGCATACCGTAGTTCTTTACACATGAATTATTTACAAAAGTAACACAACTCTTCACTGTATTATGAACACTAATCAGCAAAATTGCTATACATAAATCAAGCAATTACTCCTATCTTATTCCAGCAAAAAAAAAAACTACACAGAACTGATCCGATATATTAGTGCCTCCGTATTCAAAAATGGCTCACTTCTGGCAAAGACGTACTCCGCCACTGTCATCCTATGTACAAAGGTCCAATCTTCTGCTCAAAGTATAGTCATCTTAAGCGGGGCTGGAGGAGGGTTGCCCAGAGTGCCTCTCTGTAAAAGACAATTTTAAATATCACGAAACATGGGTGAATAAGGAAACTTATGTTAATGCGGAAGGATTGAGTCACCTCCAGTTGTGATGAGTTTTTCAACACGAGACACAATATGTTTGCCATACGTATACTTCTTGAGTGTGTGTAAGTGAACTTTGATACGAGAAATAATTAGTTGGCGGCTCTTGTCATCACATGTCTCAAGTACTTTCTGCACGACATAGTTCCCAAATGGATCTTTCATCATAGCCTGAGATATGCAAATAAAACAAGACATTATTGCATTTATTATTCACTACTCATGCTTATAAAAGCAAAATCCTAAAAAGAAACATAGTGCTTTCGGCTAGGTGATGATCGCGTCTATTGACAAACTGGGCTTCAGCATACTTTCTTAAGGAGCTATAGAGAAAGTGGAGCAAACTAAGAGAATGTATGAATTCCCCCCACATTGATGAAAACAAAAAGATAATTTATTTTTGACTTGGCCACATTTAACAAGATTTCTTCTTATATAGAGGTCTTTAATTGTCAAGACTCTGTATTCAGCAAAACATGTTTCAGTGCATAAAATCGTATTTGATGTGCAACAAAGAGCAAAGGCTAATGAACGGCATTGTACGCACCTGTAGAGGCTCATTTTCATCTGTGGAACCAAGCATCTCATTTACCAATATTTTACGCTCTTCTGGACCACCAAAAGTCAAGCACTTCTCAACAACATTAGAAGCAAATTTTTGTTGGCTCATCCTTACAATTTGTCCAGCAAGTTTGGTGATAATTGCAGAGCGCTCATGCGGTTTACCGTGCTGCAACACATGCTAAACAAAATAGAAAGTTGAATTTGAGAAAAGAATATTGGGATGATAAAACCATAATAATAAGCAGAATATACCAAGTTATTTACTAGGATGTATGAAGAGATTTCAGTACTTGAAAACTAAAGAGTATAGAAATTTCCAACAAAAGATTCTATCCTTTTCATGCATTACGTACAGCAAGAATAATACACAAAACTCAAATGATACTTAAAGTTGACCAATCCACTATAAAATTGCCGAGACCAGTATTAAAGGCACTTTTGTTTTTAAACTTCTTATCAATATGTAAAAGATTTTGGTTTTCCTCCGTGATTAAGAAGTGTCTTCTTAATTATTTAAATCTCAAGGGGAGGTTTAATTTTTCTTTCAAAAACCCTGTATCTCTTTACTTCATCCCCTCACCAAGAAATGTGTATCTATGCTAACGCAAATTTCTCTAAATAGAAATGCAATTTATTTTCTTATTAATGCATGATGATGTTCGAACAGCATGAAACAAAAGTCAGTGAAGAGTTTTAAATGTCATGTCCATGAAATACACTCTCCTTCACTAATACTGAACCTTCGACCCACCATTCAGTGCAATAAAGAAGAAAAGTAGGAAATTTGATCTTTTCTTGTTTAAGATCTTAAGGGCATTTCATAAGCTGAATGTTGTGTCAAGCTAACCCTTAAATGATACTGATAAAATACCATCCTTCACCTCACCGGTGGAGATGGAATGGACGAAAGAAACACATATTTTGAAAGCCTACGATGAAAGAACAATGAAAAATATGCAGGGAGAGCACCTCAACAGCATGCTGCTTGGCAGTGGTGTGCTTTGGAATAGTCTGTTTCTAAAAGGCATATTTCAAAATTTGACTAAGTTTCAGAGAGTCGAGTCATTAAACTGAAAAGAACATGCCATATGTACTTGGACATAACTTTTTGCCACAAACATCTGAAAAAAGCACAGAGAAGGAAAGATGGCGAGTATCATAGACTAATGAACTCTTAGACAAACGATGAAATTCTAAAGCAAACACTTCACTTCCAGATTATCCATACTATATAGACCATGTAGACATAAAGAATATGGTAAACAGACAGGGAGAGAAGCAAAATGGAGGAGACAGGCGAAGAAGCAAAAATACCTGAATGACATAGTTACCATATTGATCTCGGGCTAAGTTACAGACGGCGCCCATTATTTCATCCATAATAATTTGTTGAGTTTTTGGATCAACACAGTGCTCAAGAACCCTCTATCAAGCAAAGGGACTATATTCATGAGAAATTCTGTACCAAATATTGTAATGACCGAACAGTAAAATCTCATATTACCTGAATGACACGACAGCCATATGGATGTGTGGATAAATTCACAACTTGTCCAAAGAATGACGTTACGATGAATTGAATTCGATCTTGAGGAACACATTCTATGCACTTTTGGATTACATGATTACCATTTTGATCACGAACACATTTCATCACTGAGCCGTCAAGCTCTGCCACCATCTGAGTCTGCATCTCCACATCAACCACTTCCAAGGTCTGCAATTAGAAAGAACACATTTAACATAATTCCATTAAAAAGATAAAACTTTAAATAACACCAACAAGGAGAAATTTTTTAATTTTCCAATCATCTGCTGAAACTGATATTACTTTTTCCTTCTACTGAACCAATGCTTTTAAGTCTACTTGTGTTAAAGAACAAAAAAACAAGGAAAGTAAGACTTTAAGCTGGGTTGTAACGGGGTAACTACAGTTATCCAGGATTGTCATTTATTAGTTTCTGTTACTAAGAGAAAGTTGTACTGGCCCCCTTCAGCTATATGCCCAACCTTATTAAGTTTCCAGGTACATATATTAACTATTTATGTTGTTGCAGATCAACCTCTCAACCCTCCAGTGGCAGAATATTCAGCCATTCAGTGGGGAAAAGGCATCTTCTTAGAGTAAAGTGTAATAACATATTAAAAATGGGAGATCAAGAGCAAATTATAAGGCTAAGGTGGTAAAATGATTATTATAATTTTTTTCAAAAAAAGAAATTTACCTTCCAATTTTGCAAAGAAGCGTGAACTCATCCACAGGTTAAGATATCCCCAAAAAGTATTCTAAATTTGAAAGATAAAAAAAAAAATGGAAGTATGAAATTGTTTACTGTTGACACTTCTATGTTATGAGGTAAATTTCTCACTTCATTTCGAAGTAAGGAGACATGATAACTATTTCATAAAATAAATAAATCTCATTTTGTATCTCCTTCATAGAGATTATCACTACAAGAAGGAAAGGCACAGCATATAATCAAGAATAAACGGGGGATAAATATGAAATAGGGTCAAAATAGAACAAAACACATTCAATATTTTGCCCATAAATAAATCCTGTGGAATAAATCATTTGTATCTCACTACAAACATATATAGTGTGACATGAAAAGATAGGAGTTGCATTTTGTTTTTCAAACAAAATTTGCACTTGACTCTAATATAATGATTTTACTCCCAGGATAGACAATTGAGGAATATTCAGAAGCCTGGAGAGCTAAAGGGGATGATCTGCAACAACATAAATAGTTGAGATATGTATCGGCCAGCTCCAAAATGATTGACCAACTAAGTTCAGAAAGGCCTATCCCTGAAGGGGGGCAACTGCAGATTTCTGTTATATTTTAGAATAGGGAAGTAGCATCTTAGTTCTTGATAGTTCACTACATAAATAATTCAAGAGCAACTTCACTAGCAAGGTCATATTTTCTTCTTCATAGCACTTTCTCTTTCCCTGTATATCTTGTATGCACATGTATATATATATATATATATATATATATATATATATATATATATATATACATACATATATATATATGTATATATATATATATGTGTGTGTGTGTGTGTGAGTGTGTGTGATGTGTGTGTGTGTGTGCATTTGTGTGTGTATGCAAAATACTACGATTAGAAGGGAAAACATTTTTATCGGGCCGAAATAACTTAACACCAAGTTGTAAAGGAAAAACATTAAGAAAAGGATTTGTAACAAAAAAATTCCACTGATTTTCCCTAAACTACAGATGATGATATCACATTTCCCATTTCAAGCCGAAGATGAGTTTGGAGATAGAAGAGACAAATTGATAGAATAAACCTTTTGTATTACTCTGCAACCATACATCTGAAGACTGAGAGGCAAAACATGACCAATAACATGCCTGGCTAACTCCTTTCTCTGACTGTCAGTACCATGCTCGATGAACTGCCCATTCAAGAAATGAACACTCTTGTCATGGGATCATTTATACATTTCAAGGAATATTTGTTTGAAAAATAATACCTTTTGTATGACATAATTACCAAAGACATCTATCATCAAATTACGAGCATGTGGAAGAATTTCTCTGAATATCTTCATCTTTTCTTCAACACTAGCAGTTTCTAGCTTCTGCTGAATGAAGCGACTTCCATACTGGTCCGTACTGCCTCACACAAGAATATAGAGAGCTCAGGTAACAGGTAAACTAAGGCAATGAAACATGGTAAGCCTTGCTGCTAATTTATACCTGAACTCCACAACATGATTAAGAACGTCCAAAAGTTCCAAAGATTTGGTCTTATTGTTCTTAACTGCCTCTAGTAGTGATTCACACCTTCCTTTGTTGTTGTTTCCACTTTGTGATTGTAAAGCACCGCTGGGTTCTATATTTATACTCCCCAAAGTTGATGAAAATTGAGAAGATTTCTCATTTGGGAACATAGAGTTTCTGGAGCTGGAATGTAAGGAATTCAGAATCTGGTTTCCTTGATATGCAGCAGCACTTGGACCAAATGCGGGGTTAGCATGGTACTGATTCACACCGCTAGCTTTGTGGAGAAGGTACGACTGATATTGCTGTTTCTGTTGCACGAGTAACGCCTCAAGATAAGCCTTCTCCAAAGCTTGCAAACTTTCGGCGTCATAGGCATTACTTAAACATCTTCCTTCAGACGAAGTTCCTGGATTATATTGAATTTGACGTGGATCCATAACAGGTGATTGGTTACCGGTCTGGTGGCTATTTTTCCTATTATGTCCATCCCCAGTCAAAAATGTACCTGCGGCCATTAAGAGTAACAAAAGTTCAAAAAAAAAAAAAAAAATCTAGATAGATACCCTAAACGCTAAACCATTAAATCAGGATGCCGATTAAAATAAGAACCTGCAGCAATATCATTATTGGCCATCGTACTGGATTTCCCATTACCATTATATCCACTGTGTCTTTGAGAAGAAATATCCACACCAGCAAAACTCATACCCTGCGACCGGATCTTCAGATCTTCCAGAATTGCAATATCAGAAGGATTGCGTAGAGACTGGAGATTATTAGTCGATGCTGACCTTCTTGGAAAACTCACTCGCTCGTTCATAAGGGACTTTGACATATTCAGGCTTCTCAGATGTTCATTATTCCCAGCTAAATCAGCAAGGTTCATGTTATTGACCAGCATTTCTGCTCTAGAGTTGTCAAAATAATGCTGCTGCTGATTCTCTGGATGACCAATATTCATTCCCATTAGAATTGAAGATTTTAATATATCTTCATTACGAAGTTGATTATTAGACATGCTTAATCCAGAAAGAGAAGCAGCAATGTCAGCTATCTCAAAAATACCAGATGAAGGGCCATTAGGAACGTCTGATTTAACATAATTTATGTTATCAGCAAGATGAGGTCCATTACCAATACTAAAAAGACCAGCACTGGAGGACCTCCCCAAAAGTTCAGTCCCACGACCTCTCAAAGATGATGATGCAGAAGAGGCGAAGGAACTAGGGATAGAATTCTGAGTGCTCGATGAGCCTGTAAAAGCTTTTTCAGAAAGCATAGCTTCTAAAGATTCTCTTTTTGATTGCATGTCTGCCACTCTAGTGTTAGGTACACCCATAGAATCCAAAGCATCTCCAAGAGAAGTCTGGCTAGCCGGACGTGAAAGACTTGTTGTCGCAGGTTGGCCACGCCCTTCCTGGAAGAACCAAACATACACGCATAGGAGGCGATTAGCTGTGAGTAACTCTGCCAGTAATCATTGATTATATTTTCCAAGGGTAAAAGAGCAGGTTTATGATAGGTCTGGGACTGCTGATGAAGACTTTAAACCATCTCATGGCATGAGTTGTAGAGTGTATTGGTCAGTGACAAAAACAAAATACTATTTCATATTCGTTCTTTGATAACTTCTATCCTCCTTGTATCATAACAGGGAGAAAAAAAGAGAAAGAGCTCATATGCAGGAAAAATTATTTTATGAAACCATAGCTTTGCTTAAGTGGTGCAACCAACGGTCAAGATCATTATATTTTCCTAAAATGTAGGCACTAACCACCCCACAATCTCATCCAACCATGCATCTACACCAATAACCGACTTGTTGTGTCACCTCATCATGCAACGGTTGCACGAAATAATTTCTCCATATGCAGACTTTCCCAAAGTTCAAATTAACCGGAAATATCATCTTTTATAGACATCTATGACTGTATAGCACCAGATTATGACTAATGAGTTGGCCATGATTTGGTCACAATGTCTCCAAATTCTTATAGTTGTCATTCAACTCTAGTTTTAACACTGTGCCAAAATATCGGCTTTCAAAGAACTCAACAGAGTATAATAAAAAGTGGTAAGTAAAGCAGAAGCCTTTTGGCATATTTAGGCCGGGCAAAGCAGAGGTGATCACAGCCCATTCTCAATATCCATGCACCTATTTTGATGCAGAAAGACTATGCAGCTATATTACACGAGAATATCAGCATAATTATTAGAATGTTCAAGTAAAATTAGGTCAGTAAGTTGACGGTAATGATCACTAAACATCAACAAGAACCATGATAACAATTTCAGATACTTACAGACCATTAAGGTTTTCTGCATGTATTGAGAAAATATAATACATGCATTAGCAATGAAGAGAAAAAAGTGCAAAACAAACCTGAACTATGTCAGCGAAACTCTTCCGTCTGGCTGGCATTCCAGGACTTGAGGCTCCAGCCAAAGCAGTAGAGCCTTTATCCAGCAAATCAGAAGAGTTTTTCCGGGTAATGTTTCTTAATGCAGCCTTTCTCAACTCCATCAAGTCGTCTTCTGCTTTTTTCACATATAAACCAGGCTGTGCCAAGAACGGTGAGGAGCTTCCACCACTATCAACCAAATTTTTATTCCTCCAATCTCCACTACTTCCCAGACTGCCACCTGCTTCCCTGAACCTCTGCACAACCCGCCAATCCTCTTTTGACAACAAGGGTGGGGGCAGTCTAGGATTAAGATTCTCATTTGAATAATAATATTCCAAATACGCGGGGTGCGATCGGATATCTTCCTCAGTCAACGCGCTGAGGCTAGCACTATTGTTACTGCTACTACCACTATCATCAAACTGTGCATAATTGGGATTCCTAAAGAGATTACCAGCACTCCGTAATGCACCCTCTACCGTAGGAGGTGCACTGCCACTCCTATTTATGTTCAAATCCCTCTCCCTCTCGAGAAGTAAATTCCGATTATGTTGTTGTTGTTGTTGTTTCTGCAGAAGCAATAGTTCAAGTTCGTTCTGCAGGTTAGCATTGCTCTCCAAATTCCCATTTGAAATCGACCCTCTCATCATAAAATTGCCGCGTAAAAATTCTTCCCTAAATTCAAGCAACAAGTTCTTCGATGTTTTAACCTCAAAGCCACAATGTGCGGCCCAGTAACCCCTAAATTGCAAACATGAAAATCAAGAATCAATTCAATCCCTAATGCGGGCAATCCGTAGAATTAATGCATACGTAATCAATGAAATTGAGAACAAAATAAACAGATAATACAATCTAAAAACATCAAGCATTAACCAAAATCATAACGCGAATTTGTTGAAAAGCATCATAAATTGAATTTTAAAAAGGTAAAAGATTTCGATTTAATTCGTCGTCAATGTTAATAATCAGAAACCTAGAAAATGAAAAATGATCATGCAATGTGCGCAACAAAACTTACGAAGAATTGATCTGAATTCAAATGGGAGTGAGTGTAATTTTGGATCAAAAGATGAAAATCTGCCAAGATTTTTTTCGTTGTTCGTGAGTTTTTCAGTTGTGTTTTTTCACGTGCGGAGAGCGTACAAGTTGGAGATTCTGCGGAAACAAAAAAAGAAAATGGTGTTTGTTAAGTGTTAACTATAAAATCATTATCATGTTTAATTTTTTCCTAATTTTGTAATTAGCATCGTCATTTGGTCCTCTTTATGTATATCTGAGTTTGTGGGGTGGAGAGGTTACGTGCATGGGAAAAGTTCATCGCTCACTTATATTATTAGTAAAGACCTTATTTGTCAACAAATCGAAATCAGATTAGGGATACACGGATTTTTCGAAAAAAAACGATACAAAATAAATATATCTTTAAGACTATAATCTATAATATATCAAAAATTAAGTCTAAGCACAACACTTATTCAACGTAGAAGAATCAGAGGGCCAGAATATAGAAGTATGGTGTGCGTGCGATACTATGTAATTTCTCGTAGCTACTAAAAAAATGTAAATGTTACTTACTAAAAAAATGGAATTTATTGTACCACACATGAAAGAATTACTTGGTGGTCATCGGAATGGCAGGCGTGGGATAGAGCCATAGAGGCAACCAGAGATGTAAATTGCCATTATTTATTTTCGTCCTTTTATTAAACTATCAATTTCCTTTTTGTTTGTTTTGATTTATATATTCTGCCTGAGTTTATAATCACTGAAAATATCGATATTCAGAACTTTTTACAATTCACTTTTCTTTTAATTTTCTATTTCCATATTATGTTTCATTATTTTTTTCAAGTTCTTTAGTATAAGGAGTACTAATGTAAGAGCAATTAAACCACTTTAAAATCAATGAAGATAATTTGCAGTCGCGGCGCCAGTGCAAAAATAAGATTGCAATACATTATACTTTTTCTGGAGTTAAAACAAAAAACACTACATAGTATGCAGTATTTTGAAAGTGAACAAAACAAGGAAAGCAAAAGATATTGCAACAATTCTCAATTATCAAATAAACAACCTTAAAAGGAACTGACTCTTTCATTTATCAAGCATAACTCTCTGGATTCTACTCCAAAAGTTTACCTGATAACTGCAAATCAGGAACAAAGCGCCAGTCTCCTGTCGTTATTGCATAAAATTTTCTCAAACTTTTATCAACGCATATTGCACCGAGCTGATAAATCATTTTCGTATAAACACTTTTGCTAGTCAGTGTCAAAATCCAAGTACATTCTATAGGCACTTCTATCAGAAGAATAATAACCTTCTACTAAACTATCGACTTCAAACCCGAGTTTTTTGTAAAGATTCAAGGCTGGGATTCTAGAGGGATCGACATGAAGCGATATACGGTGAACATTTCTAGTTTTACATTTCTCTATAGCTGCTTTAAGCAATGCCTCCCCATGACCTTGCCCCCTGCAATTCTCTTTTACAGCGAGTTTTGTTATAGAAGCAAAAAGCGATGAGGGCCAAGAGTACATTACATATCCTGCAACTTCACCTCCAATCTCATAGTAAAGCAAGCCGCTGTTCTTCTTTTTGAGTTCCGTCTCGAAGGACTTGGCAAGAGATTCGTGTTTTGGGAACAGTCTTTTCTCTATTCTCACTATTTCATCCACCACTTTCGCAACATTGCTCGAGTTTCTTTGTAGTTCTATCATCACGCCGTTTGACATCTTTGGTTCCTTATGCAACCTAGAAGTTCTGTCAACAAATTGCGGATAATACGATATTGGAAAGTAGATGGATAATCAAATAGTCTCAGACAACAGGTGGAGTTATAACATCAGATCTACATAAAAAAGAAGGTGTGGAAACATAACAATTACAACCAATAAGTACAATATCATCGAGCGGCTACATTTGTATTGCATAACGTGTTCTCTCACAACAGAGAACAAAGATCTAAACCCAAAACAACAATTAGACCTCTGTCGAATCACTCTCGGGTTGATCAAAAGCAAAATTTGATAACATCTCAGAACATAAAATTCAACAATTTCCAAAATGCAACTAATGATTAACCGCAATTCAACAAACCGATTCTTTCAGATTTTTCAGCCCTAAACTTCCCTATAGCATCATCTGATGCAAACTGAAACCCTAAAACCAAATTGAAAACTCTAAATAGCTTCAGCAAATGCAAAAATTCCAACTTATCACAATCACAATCCCAATTTCATTTATCAGAATTCAAATATTTAGTCCTACAACAAAAACATCAAAGCCACAATTATGCAACTGTATCATATATTTCAGTACACAAACAAATTGCAGAAAAAATCATGTTCGTAAAACTCCAATTTACGAATTAACGGAATGAATTGCGTTCTTACCTCTCAAACTTCGCGCGATTGCAGAAAATCCTGGTGGAGAAGAAGGGGATGAGAAACCCTAGAAAACCGAATTGGGAATTTTTAACCTAATTTCAGATAATGCGGCGTTTGGAACAAATAGCTTTAGCTCATACATGACGCATTTTGTTGTATAAGATTAATTTTGTAAGATTAACTCAGTACTTATATTATCGAAAGTTTTTTTTTTTTTTTTTTTTTTTTTTTAAATGAAAGCGCGCTACGATAACCTTTTCAATTGACTGATTCTAAAGTTACTTATATCAAAAATTATATAATGTATCAATATACAAATTTTATGATGTACAATGGAAAGTGGCTCTAAATTTTCATCGAGAGTGTATTAAGCCATCGCACTTGGTTTGGATTAGTATTAGTTGAAAATAATTTATTCAATTAATGTGATGAAGAAATTTGTGTAAATGTAGTTCGAATTGTTTTTCTATAAATTGGTCTTTGTGCAATTATATATTCATATTTCAATATTTAAGAAGAAAATATTCTATCACTTTGCATCATTCTCCCAATTCCTAGTTAATCTATTTTAGGATTCTTTCGTCTTGTCACCAATTATAATATATTATCAAATCAATTTGATTGCATCATATATTCATGAATTGATGCAAGCAAGAGTTGTCACATTGAAAGAGACCATTTTGAGCAAATGTAATCCTTTTCTTTTTCACCCGCCAAAAATAAAAGTGAACCAACATTAAGAAAACTAGATTCTCAAAATTAAATACAAACAAAACTTTGGCAAACTTGAGTTTCATAAACTTCAGTCTAACCTCAAAATTCAATCTCCAAATACTTAACATAACGCAGCAGGGTGTTCATAACACTGAACATACAGTGAAACAATAACTTGCTATCAAAATTGTGAATAAGTAAACCCCAATGAGGATGGAAAGAACGAATAGATAAATCTCAATGCTAATCGTCAAAATTTTTTCTTCGGAACACTCGTGACAAACACTTTCCAGGAGACAACTGCTGCAAGAATGAAGACATGTAGCTATTGCGTTTGTGATAACCATAGTTGCTCACTGCAAAATGATCGTCGTATCAGGTTGTCAAATTCTCTATAATCTTGGATAGTGCAGAATAGGATCCAAATGCAGATGATATTACGCCCACTACGATAATGAAAACACACAGTGTCCCCTGCAAGACAAAATAATTAACAAAAGAATGTAAGAAATCACCGATGGTCAAGATTTACGAGAAGAGAGATCACTGTCTAAACTCTAAACGACTCACATAGCAAATTCCATGATTTCAGTAATTACAATAACATCCTCCTTATAAGGACATAATGAAATGCTTGTCTTATTTTGCTAATACTATTAATTTAGATGGGTTGTACATATAATATCTAAAATGAGTGAGTCTTGTCATTTCATCAGTCGTAAGTTAGATTTAACACAACTACCCACTCATTTCGGACAAAAAAAAGTATAGTCTTTTACCTGGAATATGGTTGTTTTCCCCCTTGAGATGCTCAAGTAGCAAGCACATGGAAGGATCAAACTCTGCAGTAGGAAATTCAGTAAGAAAAATATGTAACGGATAACTTTCATATACACAAGAACTGTTATACATAGCGTACCAAAAAGTGAGCAGTGAGCTAGATAGAAAAAGAACTTACCACTAGCATAGTGAGTAATGAACCAATCAACGCCATCACAAGACCTGCATGACAGAAAAAGGATCGATTCAGGAGCCAAAAATCATTAAGCACATATAAGATCAAGAAATAAATGTCGCTGTAACATTGATTAACAACACATAAGGAATTGAAAGAGCTTACCGAAGAAAGGGATGCTAAGGCCAACTAGCAATGTAGAAACCACTAATGCCGTTCTTATGAGGATTGAGTACATAGTGTATTTAGAATTGTGTGCTGGTATCAACTCCTCCAGACTCATTGCCACGGGTGTTATGCTTAGTGCATATGTATTTATAGTTAAGGAATAGAAACATTTTCTTTCTTTTAATGCACTAAAGACAGGAAGAATCAAATAAGAATGTTGCGTTAACAAAAGACATGTTGAGAGTGTCCATGATTATAACATGTTCCATCAGTGGTCTTCTTTGTGTTAAAATATGCTTTAAGCTTCCTTTCATATTGATATTTCCCTTCTTAATTATACTAAAGAAAACAACCTGGCTATTAATCTTTGGAGCTAAATAAGTTCTGATAAACTAGAGCAAGAAGGGGACTGCTGCACCATTGAACTGATCAACACAATTAATTTAGGAAAGGATATTTTGTAAATGGATTGACTACCTGCAAAAGAACAAGCAGAAACACAAGTTATTACCATGAGGAAATAGGAGTTATAATACATAACATCTAACTTTTAACTGCACTGATAAATTTAGAGTTTGCTTTCTATATTTAAGTTAAAAGCTGCAAGAACACCTAAAACTAATCAACAATTGTTTTACTTGCATATATGCTTCCAAGTAATTGGATAATCGTAAACTCCATAATACTCGAATGCTTTTATTTTCAGTTCTACTGCTCAATGCCACCAATAATTCATCAGTCACAGTCTCATCCATGCACTCAAGTTACTTAGAATCATTGATTATTTAGAAGAAAATGTTTCATATATACGATTTGCAAATAATTATAAGAGAATCTATAAATTCAAAACAGGCACGATAATGTCTCAGGATAAAAATATTTATTTGGGTTATCACTACCACATTTCATGACATTCTGCCATTACTAAATTACTGCTCATGTCTGAGAAATTAATAACACGAAACATTTGAATGATTGGCACCAGTAGTTGGAAAAGATAATTACTGCAGGAAGTAACTATATCAAGCGTACCGTAGTCCAGACAGCAAGTTTAGATGCAAATAAATCTTGAGGCATGTTGAGGGTGAACTGAGATTCCGTTGATTCTCCAAACAGCAAGTATCCCAGAACAGCAACTCCAGCGAACATCACAGTGCAAATCACAAAGCTAAATTCATCAAAAACTCAAGAGATCAACATAGATTCTGGTGATAGATCCTACTTTTCCAGCACGAAAAAACTGCTTGCCATATTTAACTTGAGCAATAATTAGAGTTACACCCCAGAAGTCTGTTCTAATTATAGAAACCTCTGGGGGTGTACAATTAATTTTTCCTTGACTTATCCCTTAAGCATTTACTCCACTAGGAGAAAAAAGAAATAAACTCATAAGCTTTACCTCGTTAGGAGGACGGCTGGGTACTGGCTGCGTTTTTCCATTGATGTATAGATATTGGGAAAAACAGCGTGCCCCGAGTAGCAATAGCCATAGAGACCAATAGCAACAGGAATAGTGGGAAGGTTCAGTGTTGTCCCATTGGTCTGGAAACCAATTTGATCCACAAAGCCGACCCAGAACAAACATGCAACTACCAAGATTGATGCAATAACACCACCAACTGAAAATGTTGAAACAACAAAAGCAAAGCCAATCAGTGCACTAGTGAGTATGAAACATGCATATGTAAGTAAAAATACTACCGAAAATTGTGCAATCATAAGAGTTGAGTTTTCTAATAGAGTGAAGAATGCTTACCAGAGATGTAGCTAAGAACACTCATGTCTTTCAACATAACTGTAGGAAGAACAGCCAGGGTTGTCAAAATTGCAAAAAGATGATGAGCTTTCAAATCGAATGCTCCAAAATTTAGGTGTGCATTTGGAAATAAAGATGACAAGTTGTCACCCTCCAAAATAATGTACTCGACACAACAAGCCTGCAAAAAAGGTAACGGTTTCAGCTGTGTGTATAAACTGTAAATAGCCATAGAACTCTGGTTTAGGGGGTTATGATAGTTGGAGGGAAACAAGTAGTACTACACGCCTAATGTAATTAATACTTATATTTTTCCCACTTTTGTATCTTTTAAGTACCCATCATCGCATTGTGGGCTACTCCTAAATCATATTTTCAACATTGACTTGGTATTTCAAATACTGAAGATGAAATCCCAGTTATAGCATATTCAAACTTTATAGTTGATTAACTTGAACTATCAGAAAGTTTTCATTTATTGCTTTCTCTAGTAAATGCAAGTCAGAAAATGAAGAAACGATCTATGAAAGAAAAAACATATAGGACTAGTTCCCTAAAAGTTTCAAAAGACGTTTCATAGTGATTACAAACAGATTACAGAGGTTGAATTCAGCAGTATTACAACAAAAGCAGATTTCTCAAAGAGCATTTGTAGCTACTTCGAAGCCCATATGGATAGTACAAAATGAATCAGCAGTACCAAAAGCTTTCTTAATGATTGCTCAGTGGGACAAGCTAGAGATGCAGTTCCATGTGTTGGATCAGCATTCATATTAAAAGTCCTCTTCAACACATTAATATGTTTTTTTAGTTAACAGATATAACAGTCTCTAGTTACATATATACCAAACAAGAACAGTATTACTGAGTTGCCAGATGTACTTACATATAACTCCATGTATAGTATTATCTGCATCCAGAAAAAAACAATAGAACAGATATAAAGTCAGTCTTAACAGTCACTGTTTTTACAAATAACGTAACCAGGACAGAGATTAACAGACAAATATTTGTGACAAACAATAACCATGGAGAAATAATGGTTTCTGAACTTCCCACAAAGATAATCGAGGGAAAAATTACAGACATCACTATACTTTACAAATCAAGTGTTCAATTATCAACTCAATGTCAGATTGGCTGAAAAAGAGACAGAATGCACAAAATGAAGAGTACTATTCACTGCACTTTAATACCTAAATAATTATTACATGGAAGAATCTATAACACAAAAGTGGAACTAAAATTACATAAACAGCTCTTTGATCGGATAAATGAAGTAACGGGGAATGATGAAAAAAAGAAGACGTACGGATATCACAATACGTCCTGTGGTACCAAAGGCAGCCTGGCCAATATCCGGGTATGTTTCAAGTCCTGGTTGACTATCCAAGCAGTACCGTAACAGAAGTCCAGTATAAAAAGAAAGTAACGCAAAAATCATTAAAATAGAAAGCCCAACCCAGCCTCCTTCTTTTACAGCATAAGGTGTAGAAAGGATTCCAACTCCACATAGCACGTTAATGCCTGCATAAAACTATCATAATCACTTTCGTTTCACGAAAAAGACGCCAACTAGAAATGGATTGTCCCAGTAAAGGAATAAAGAAGATTGAGTAACTATTGACTCTCCATGTCAAATTTGAGTATTTTCTTTACACCTTCAGAAGAGTATTTTAGTAAGGTTAATATAACTTACCATTTATTACTGCCTGGACATATGAGCTGCTGCCTCGCGCACCAACTTCATGATAAGCTGAAGTTTTTCCATCAGGGGTTACTTTCTTTAAACTGGATTTTCTTGGCAAAGGTGGGAGCAGAGAATGAGAACTGCGTCGATCTTTAGGTTTTTCCTCCTCTACTGCTGGTATCAGAGGCTTAGTTAAAGAAGGCAATATCTCTGGAGTGTGTCTCTTTGTAAGGGAAGACGAAAGAAATGAGCTGCTTAAGCGTGATAATGTTGGCGTCCCGAGAAAGGTAAGACCCGGAGACTGGACACTACCGTACAGATCAATGGACTGTCTGTTGCAAGTATTTTCGACTGATTTAGTATATCAAAGTAAATGTAAGAGAGGCGCAGGAAACTAAATACTCCAATAAGTAACTTAATATAATGAACTGTAATGAGTATACAAAGAGAGAACAAAATACCATGATACTTAGTACTAAATATATTGTTTTAAGACTTGAATCAAACTGAAACTGTTTATAGAAAAATCAATAGAAATTTATTTCTAACTTCAGTGCGTGACCGGGAATGAAAGGTTTCTTGAATGCAAGCGACTTAAATACTTAGTTCTCTAACCGGAAACAGAGTTCTGAAACAGCAATAATAACTGCACCAGTTTAGATGGAGATGAAGACAACTACAGGCACTCGGAGTTGGTTTCTTGGATGAGAAATTTGAAGTTCTTGGTCCTCAACTAACATGGACTGACTAGCAAACTAACCGTATCGTAAATAACTTTTTCCCGAAAAGAAGTTGAATAGGGGTTCAAGACTTTTGCCTCAACTGTCTCATATTAGCCTTAATAACATTACTTACAGTGGCAAAACACACCACACATACAATTCAAGAAAATTACAAAAACCTTGCACTTGTCAAAAAGACACAAACTACACAGGGAAAGAGTATCATTAGTACCTGTAACTTTGAGGCCAAGCGGTGTTCTGTAAAGAACTTGTCTTGCTCTGGTAATTTTTTTCATCATCGTTATCGTTGAAACCATTCGACGAATCGGAATCATTCTCAAACTCATTATCTTCACCTTTATCATATGCCTTCTCCTCATCCTCTTCATCACTGTCTATAAAGAAATTCTGTTCTGATAAAGAGTTCTTCATTGTCTTTCCTCTTTATTAATTCTCACTTCAAAGCCTCAAAACACACCTTTTTCTCTGCACATTTATAATAGATCCGCAGATTTATACCACCAGCGCAATAAAATCACATAACATGGAAATAATGGAAGTCCATCAAAACGAAGCCACTATATTAAATCTCATCAACCATATATATAAGGTAAAATATCATTGAGTTCTTGAAAAAAATGAGATTTTCAACCAAATGAAGATGAAAAATGAGTTGGTTAATTGTTTTGAATCATATATACCAAAATTAGGACAATTGTCAACAATCTATGTACCTTATTAGAAATGTGTCAAAAAGCTTAAGCCTTTTTAATTGGTTCTTTCTCAATTCTATATTTAGACCCGAATTTTGAGATCATAAGGACACACATTACACATCATATCTTCCTCTGTTTGCGTGAGTATGTAAGAGAGAGAGAGAGAGAGAGAGAGAGAGAGAGAGAGAGAGAGAGAGAGATTTGTTACCTTTTTAAGATATAAATTTTTGTATCGAGATTCTTCTCGCCAAGCCCAAAAAAGGGTCTCTTTAAAACTTCTATGTGATTCTTGAAGATTCAGTTCTTACAACCTCAGCCACAAATATGACACACGCAAGAACACAAACACTGTTCTTTTTTTTTTTTATAACTAAAGCTCTGTATATATATATGTGCCGCACAATGAAGTACACTACTTAAAAAGCAAGAGCTTGGACGAAAGTTTTTATAAGTGATTATTCAACTTACGTACGCAGAAGTGTGATGAATGAGACAATTGACAATTGTACTTTGTGGCGTTATTATATAACTGTCATCTGGCTTTTTCAGACATTCGCTCGATGGATTTGATTCTTTATTAATTTTTGGTCCGAAAATCTGACATGTAACATTTATCAGTAGTTACTATGACCTGTACATGAATAGGTCCCCCTCAATATTTATCTGTCTTTTGGCTAATGTCAATCTCGCCTCTTGAGCTTTTGTAATTTTCAATTAGTACCCGAATATCAAGAGAATTTGTTGGTCCAAGTTCATGTGAATTTTCTATAAAAAGAATATCAAAAGAAGCTACTTAGCGTAATGGCGGCGGTGCAAAAGAACTGATGCTAACCCTATTGATGCATATTATATATATATTATAATAGTTTGTTATATTTTTCAATTTTAAACTCAATTATTTAAGCAATATATATATTGCACTTTTATTTTCTTGAATGATCAACACAATTAAAAGGGTTTTTATGTCGGTTAATAGTTATTTTTAATATTGTTTAAGAATATACTTATGATAGATTTAATGAATCATTAATATGTTATGAGATGTCTCTATTAGGATAGGTCTCTATAAGTTTTTGTCGTATATAAAAACTTTAGAAGATTGTAGTTATAATTACCCATACATAAAAATTACATTTGTATCTATTTATTGAAAAACGGTCTTAGGATTTATATTCTTTTGGAGATTTGGTTTATGCAAGAATTATTAGAAAAGATTTAACGAAGTAGCTAGTCGCGATTGGATATTATTGCTTCCGAGGAGCTGCATCAGGCCTCACATGAGTAATTATTAAGAGTTTATGTCTCACACAGAGATTTTCATTTTCCACAATGTATTGACAAGTCTCACATGTGACACCCATTAAACCATCTATCATAATCGTCTAAAGGGTGCCCGAAAAACACGCGAATCACCAATTTTGCATGGTATAGGGCCCCTAGCTTCAAGTCTGCATACTACAAAATGGAGTACTAGCATTTCATTGCTTCAAGGGGCCAAGAAACTAAATTGTGGTCTAGACTCACGCTACTTCAGTAACCCCTTTGGGGGAAACTTAGCAAAATGACAAACAAAAATGTTACTATATACCCACAAAGATTATGATTAAATGAGCACTTGTTATGGGCTAATATGTAGCCTAGCCAGGGGTATAGAAAAAGACATGTTAGCTTATAACATATAATGAAAACCTTTTGCCGCTCCGAGTTCACATATGGTGGAGCCATTTTCTTTTCAGTATCATAGGAAATTAGGAATCTACAACTATACGACGAGGATTTTCTGTTTCATTTTGTTTTTCCCGTAATTGTGATGATGACATGTATTCTTAATTTTAATGTTAATGGCACGTGTGATTTGAAATTGAGACTAATGCGAAATATTTCACCTTTTAAACCAGCTAGGGGGACATTGTGGGTTATGAAGTCGAATTGTACTAATACATATTTAGTTTCTAGCATAAAAGGATTTGCAAACAATACAAACTTTTAATCAAAAATAACTCTTAAGCAAAGAAAAAAGTAACATTTTTATAAGCTCTCAAACACCTCATTTGAAGTGGAAGCTCGTCCTTTTGCATTAGAATAAGAAGAAAAAGAACTAAGAATACATAGCTAGTTCAAGCCTTGTTCATGAAGCTCTTTGGGTTTTGAGAAAATATTATTTATGAATTTGTGCATTATAAATTGCTTTAGACGCCGTCCAAATACGTAACTGAAGTAGAAAATTTGCAATGTTCGAAATTGTTTGACTCGATTAACCTACAATTAAATATTTTACGGAATCGTGTAGAAAAAGAAAACTAATATCAAATGGGGTCTACCGTCTAAATATGGACCAGATCCGGCAATTTGAAATGGCGGCAATAGTTTAAGAGCAATGATTCAAACGTAGATTTTATTAGTCGATTCTCCACGTCTCAATAATACATATATTGTCTACATTCATTAATTACACGTACACAACTACACATGTACAGAGATAGGAATAAATTTTATTTTTTTAAACTTTAGATAAACCAATCCTGGCAGAAACGCAAACGTGTTTATTAATCATTCCAATGAAGATTAACTCCAGATCCAATCGATACATTCCCTTACGTGTCACTAATATCAAATTATCAATTAATTCGTCAAATTATTCCGTCCAACAATGTAGTTGAAACATATATTATATAGTCTTTTATCAATTTAAACTAATTTAATTTTATTATATTGTGCGGAATAAAACAATTCATTAATAAGTAGATACCCTGCACTTGTGTTATCTAAGTGTAAATATTAATATTTAATTAATGTGTAAAATGAGAAGTATACATATGCTAAGAGTTAATAACAAATTGACTTGACTCATGATTATGTTACGTATTCATTATTATTGAGAGAAACTTATATATATATGCCACGAATTAGAGGAAACTAGAATGTGTAATATAGACGATTATGGTCTTCTTTTGTGCCGAAGTTGTCTTTCAATTACTTCTCTAAATCAATCATTACTTCAGTTAACAAGGTCATGGTTGAAAAATCAAAAGTATTAGCATTTGCCATTAATCAGGACTCTGGAGAGTACAAACCTGAATCATTGTATCTAAAGCAATTATGTTGCAATTATGTTTGGTAATCTGATTAAAAAATAAATATTAATTCGTCATTGTTGAAGTAACAAATTTGATAAACTAATTTACCAAAACAAATTATGTAATACTAGATATCTTATTCCAAGTAGACGTCTCTTTTTTGAAGTATGAGGAGTAACCGAGTAACTTGAAGTGCATTTAATTTTGATCCATATTTTTCTTCCTATCTTAAGAAAATATAAAGATTCCATCTCATGGTGCAATTTATCACACTATTATTAACTTTCTACCTCTTATGGAATCTTTAACTTGTAATAATATTGTTATTGAAACATCATAAACAAAAGATTGTGTATACTGATCTAGAAATAATTCTGCTATATGTTATTGAGATTGTGTATAGTTTCATTCAGACTTTAGGATATATTCTGGTGATTTCCCTGCACAAAATTGTTATGTACAGATTTCAGTGAACGTGTGCACATGTGTAATGGTGATATAGTATTTATGGATAAGATCTAATTCACATGTACTGTTGGATCCAAATTGCGATATTTTAGGCAAAACCTTCCAAGTATATCCACCAATTGTGTCGCTTCGTTCTTATCAATTTTTGTGACAATCTAAAATCTATGGTCTTCCTGAAAATATGATTTGTAGCACGTGAATCCCAGTTCCTTCTCACTTGGAACATGTAACTTACGTGTTTAAGAGACATAAAAATTAGGCTAATACTTGTAGTTTGTGAGTGAGGGTCCTACCTAATCCCGTTGCACTTTAAAATATTCATCCAACTCTCAATTAATATTTGTGACTTAAGTTGCAAAAAACAGAAGAAGAAAAGGACAATTCAATTTCAGCATGGTCTTTTTCTGCGTGTTACTTATCTCTTTAGATCATATCGACATTTTTTTCTTGCAACTTGCAACTACATTGATCACATTTGGAGAACTCGATAGGATTGCCTAGGATACTGTCAAAGGCTTGGAGACTATTCTTTCTTTTATGGTCGTATAATGTTTTTTCTTTTGAAGAAATTATATTTCGTCTATGTTGAATATGTAAAAATGTTTACATTTTTTTTTTCGAAAAAATTGTCAGATACTTAAATGTAATTTTTCAGTAAACTAACTTACAACAGGTCTTTCAGATTCGTGTTTATTAATCTGAAATAGAAAAGTACCTTTCTACATTTTAATGTTTAACTCTAATCTGCAACCTTTCTTAACAATTATTTGTTTCTTATCCAATAATCTCTACCATTGGTCCCGTTACATGAAATGGTGAGAGAAGCATATTGATGATTGAATCTGAGAGATCACACATCCATCTTTTTTAGCATCACTACCATTTGGTTACTTATCAGCTATCATAAAGTTAATGAGAACCACAATTATCTAGTTGAAGAACTAAATATGAACATCTAACCTTGTTGAAGTTTGTTAGTTAACAGACTGTCTGAAATGAATCATGAACTCAGAACAAATATTGGGAGCCGGCTTAAAATGCACATATACAAATTTTATAGAAAAAACTGTAAAGCTAGACACACTTGTATTTTTCTACAAGACTAGAAGAGTTCTTCGTCTACTCCACACTGTACATTCATTCAGGCAAAATAACTAAATGATTTCAATCGAGTGTCCGTGAGATAGCACCGTAGAACTGCAGTTTGATATTTCGAGCAAACATAATAACCATCCATTAACTGCAGGGGTCGTCATCGGCTTCCAGTTGCTGATTACAAGAACTAATCAATGAAGTATCACTATTTGCGGGATCTTTGAGTCGGGCACTTAATCACGGTTACGAGTTATCGCGTATGGTTGGGAAGCTAAGTCCGTCTTTGACATGACTAACTGCTGTGGGCCACAGCCATTTTAGCATGTTTGGACCCAACACCTGATTATTACACGTCGTGAATAGTTAACTAACGTAGACATAAAGTAATACTAAGAAGCAACATACCAACAGTCGGTTAATGTAGCTATACTGTGGTTAACAAAGAAAATAAGTTAATGCTGGAACACATGATTGCAACTGTGGCTGCAAATTAACCAATACCGACGTCATTGTTTTATATTCAAGCTTCATTTCAAATGAAAATTACATCGAGCGGGACTTCGGAATTCCAGCGCCAAATATGTATGGGTAAGGAGAAATCAGCTTGATTAGTTATTCTTGAGCAGATTAGAACAAGTGCACAGATTATTAAGTCATGTGGCCTAAGATTAAAAGCCTAAACTGAAATCACATGAACAGAGAGAGGATGACAAAAACAGGCACTAATATCAGGGACCATACAGAGTCCAAAATTGTGAAACATCCCGGGTTAAAAACCACACAAACAATGTAAATAGAGCGAGAGAGATACCAGTGTTATATTTTTGTAAGCACCAACATCAAAAGGATGGTGATAGCTAAACCCAGACTTCCTAGCCAACCATGCAGCTCGTTTTGCCTCATGGGACTGACAGAATTCAACATCAAACTATCAATTATGCACAAAAAGTCGACAAATGACAAATGATATGATCCTCACCTCTATAGTTGTCATATTGTGAGCGGTAAGGTATATATGCCAGCCAAAGAGAGTTCCAAGGGTCAAACTTAAACATACACCGATAACCCCACAGCAAATCTGAAACATAAATTTCAATAAATATTCCTAGAAACACATCAAACCATGGTATGACAGTTTAAACACTAATAAATGATGGCAATGCGAACAAAGATTCTGCAATATTTATTAGTAATATCACAGCTTGACTATGATATGAGGGTTCTTCTATAAATGAGCGCACCAAAGAATTGGCTGATCAGTTGTCCAGATTACGAAAAGAAACTCATCTCAAAATAATGTTGTAACCACCTAAAGAAATCAATACAAGATTTACTTCTGACTCACATAGAAGGTCTTGAGATGGCTGTTGCTGTTGCTGTCGTCCCAGTCCTTCTGAAGAGCGCAACTCATGATAATAACCTGAGAAAGGACAAACTGTATTATAAGCAGATACAAATCTTCAAAAATTATATACATCCAAATTAAGGAATTTAGCTTACCGTAGAATAAATACTTGCAGCAGATGCATAGAAGACTAAAACAAGAAATGACTTGTAGTTTCTATGGCCGACACAGTTATTAATCCAGGCACAATGATGATCCTGCAAATTTAGCATGGAAAGTGGAAACAGATGTAAGATGCTAAAGTAAAATTAATCCTTAAAATAAGATTAATACTAAAGTGATAGGCAGACAAAGCATCCAAAGAATACAAACCATCCTCAGAATGCACCTTCTACAAACACGGCAATGATGGGCTCTGGGAGGTCTATAGGCAGAGCACTTATCGCAGTGCCTCCTTTGTAATCCCTGAAAGCCATGAATAATAGTATATTAAATCAGCATGCCTCCACATTCTTTCCAAATTTATATGATTTGCTTTCAGATTGCTAGCAGATAGCACTAGAAGTTTGCATATATACAGAAACCTAGATATATTCCCAAACAACGTGCAGTAATCTCAACATTCCTTCTCACTTTTGTGGCAGAATGAACTTCTTTCTCATCACGGGGTAAGACGCGAACCCATCATTTAGCTTTGATATAATATAAAAATTTAAGCCCTTTATGCGTCTCTTAAAAAGCGTTTTTGAGAGAATGAATTGAGATTCAACATCTCTCGGGCACTATTTTGTGAAATACTAACATGAAGAATCTTCATTCTCTCCTTAATAAGCCCTTCTAAGAAAGAAAGGTTCTAAACCTTTACATAGTATAAGATCCCTCCCGAGAACGATTACAAGTTTGCATCATATCCACGTGATGTTACGGAGGAAGATAATACTGTCCACACGTGAGGGAGCGTGTAGAGATTTGTCCCGTATTGCCTGGCTCTATTTTGGCCAATACCATAGATAGAATCAAGAAGATGAATAAACGATTTCCAAATTTCTCCACATATATAACTATTCTTAAACTGAAGGTAAATCCATCAAATATAAGCAACACAGATTTTATGGAAAGAAGCGGAAGAAAATGAGACAAAGTAATAAAAGAAATTAAAATAAGGAGGGAAGGAAAGAAGAATCAGTGAACCAAAAAACTGTAGTAAATTGCTCCAAAAATCTTATATTTATATTTTAAGTCACGGAATTGTAGAAGTTAGTACATGAAGGCCTATGCGGAACGTCAAGTCAAATGCAAAGTTACAAGTTTCCACCTTAAAATCTTTGAACAATCTTAGATAGGGGAAGCATTGAAAATATAAAATGATTTCTAACGTTGTAAATCATACCAAATGTATCACGTCAGCAAATGTAACTAAACGTAAGATAAATAGACAAACACTTAAAACAGCCCGGCAAGCTTAGAAGAATGGGGAAGGGACAGCAACTGCCAGAGTTCAATAGGTTGATGTTGTCAATCAGAAAAAAAGTGATTCTACAACGTTACACATTTGATTATGCATTGATGGCAACGGATTAGCTACAATGGACCGACAATGCTTAAAGGTATACGACTAGATGAAATTAATTTGTGATAATTCCGGGAAAAAGGATATTGCAATTGAAGAACAGATCAAAAAGTAAATCTCTCCCAAAAATCATATGCCGAATATAATATACCACAATGATAGAGATTCCAAATAGGAACAACAGAAAATGGTCACGAATGTTGAACGTTAAGCCTTTCCCACATTGCCAAACATTATCATGTATCGTGGTTCTCATCTTCCAGTCACAATTCAGATTTACCATATCATTAATCTCACAATATCTCTGCAGTAACATGTCGAGAAAAAAAAAAGTCAACTTCCCAAGTTCACATTGCAACCCTAAATCCAAATATGGGATCACTCAACATATGCATAAAAAAGATTGCAATCACCACAAAATGCTCAAACTAACACATCAAGAAAAACTCTATTAATCCCAAAAAACTAATGAACCAAGATATAAGTCCCAAACAAGATACAACAAACTCTAACTCATAAAACTACTAATAAAGATTCAACCTTTAAGCAAAACAAAAACTTCCCAAATGAATCAAAGACTCACACTTTTTCTGTTTTCTTGATCTGAGCCTTGGTTTTCTTCAACATCAGGGACATAAGCAGATGGGATCCCACCAGGGTCAGATAGAACACAAACCAAGAAAGAGAAAATGCACATAAAAACCAACAAACTCAACATCACAGCGGCTAATGAGCCGCTTGAGCTCTGTAACCCATACGAATCTTGTATGAATACAAATACTGTTGTGTAATAAACAAAACCCAGTACAAGAAACACTGACAAAATATGGACTGACACCAATCTTGTCAGTTTCATTTTTGGGAACAAAAAAGATGTATGAATTTGTTGATGTTGTTATTTTTCTGCAAATAATAACAAGAATCATGATCTGTGGAAGTAGGACCAAGAATGTGCTAATTTTTTCTTTTGAATTGGGCCAAATATATTGAACCCAATTCGAAGATGTGTTAGGCCCAGTAGAGCTTATGATTGTTTGGGCCGATCCAGTACACTTCTTATTAGCCCGATTTTGTTGTGGGCTGAATCCATTAGCCCCTTGTGTAAATATAGGCCAGTCTTCCTAACATTCTTTTTGCATTGCAGATCTGTTTTATACGCATGACACGTGCCATTTTTTGATAAGTGGGTGGCAGTGAGATTCGAACCGAGTACCTCTTATTTGCCTGAGTTCTAATACCATATTGAATGTCGTTCTCTCTAAAAGCTCAAGCTTGTAGAGAGGATTGACATTTATTCATTTATATGTTAATCTTCGACACTCAGCCTATTGATCTTTTTTGAAAATTGATTTGTTTTCGTTATTTATTAATTTGAACGTGAGAATGTAGCTAATTGCCAATTAATGTTTGGCAATCATTTTAGATGAAATTAGATATTTTATGTAGGAAACGGTGCATCAAATTGCAAAGTACATATTTTTAATTTATCAAATTTTCTTACGTAGAAATAGGGGAAAAACTAAACCAACTTTTATTGGATAAAGAAACCAAAGGCGTACGTGTCTATCCTATATCTTGTTGTTTTGAAACAAAAATTGAATTCATTTTTTTTCCTCTTTCCAAATCTGGCTACAATTTACTCTTGTTCTCGTGATTTAAAGACGCGTGAAATCGTTCACATGTAATTTGTATTTGGCCTCGCCTTTTGTTGCATATGAGTTGTTAGAATTAAATGGCTGGATGAAGTCAAGATATCATATTTGCTGAACTTGGTCTGATCTCAAAAACTTAATTTAAAGCAAAAAAAGTATAAAATGCTAAAGAAATAGAATAAGTGAAATATAAAAGGCTCATATATAATATTTGGTCAGTTAGACTCCCCTACCATATTCAACAAAAGAAATTGAAAAATGACACGGTGTTTTTTTTCCTTTCCTTTCCTTTTAATTTATTTTATTTTCTTAGTGTTACAGTTATAAGGACTTTCTTAAGAATTAACATTTTTAAAACCCCATGCATATATCAAAATTAATGACCCTATAATATAAATCAAGGGGTACGAAGTTAGCAGAGTACATGCACAACTACGATTGTGCTGGAAAACTAGGTTATGAGCTGGTTTTTCTATCTCCCTCACGAGTCTATTAAAGCCTTCCCAATTGCTTTACCACTCCAACGTCTATATATAAATGCATACATGCAACACTATTATTTCAAGGACCAAAAAGCAAAACAAAAACATAACATTTTATAAAGTATAAACACTACTCAAATGTCTACGCCTCCATTTTCCTTTGCCATTCTCATTATAATGGCACTCCTAATCCTATCTATGGCTGCCGTTGGTGCCTCACGGTCAAAAATGGAAGATTTTACGACGTTTGAACCGAAAACGTTGAAGGGAAAACGTGATTTCGGAGGTAAAGCGTTGGAGGGATGTTTGCCTAAAGGGCGACGACATGCTTCTGCCCCTAGCAGATATAAGAACGACCAAACTCTTGGTTCAACATTGTGTTCTTCGGTTGATCATCACATCCAGAAGCCATGATGGATATGTGTTGATAATATCTGAGAATTTTTATAGAAATGTATCTTTTATTTAGCCAAATGCATAGGACGTCGACTGTGGCGAATTCTGAATTCATGGGGGTTCACAAATATAGAGCACGATGAGAAAGTATTTGATTAACTACTGATTTATTTGTTTTTTTAATTTGTTTTTGTAATAAAATGATGGCATGAAAGTGAAATGGATATATTGTAATCTATGAGAGTGTTTTGGTTACAATTGAAGTGGTCCAACTCTTTATAACCCGACTCACAAAATTGGCCTTTAACTATATTGTTGTTTAGATATCCATATGTTGGCGCAAAATTATCTTATTAAGTTGTTCTCATCGTTGGTTGTCAAACACCATTACACATTTAGAGCTTGTTAAAAAATTGTTTATTACAGTAAAATATTTTCAGGCCTAAGTTCATGTGCATGGTCATATATATATGGTAGGTGCGAAATTATTATTGGCGGATTTGATTGAACTAAATATTAGGTAAGGTTAGGAACTTAGAATATGTACACATGGATAAAGGTTTCGTTTCCATTGCATGTTTTGATGCACTAAATATTAGAAACTTTTTCCAATGTTTCGAGATCTTTTTGATGTTTTGAAAACTTCATAAAATTTGTTGTTACAATAGACATAGAATTACTTTATGTTTCGTTTTCATAGAGTTCAAAATAGAAACTATTCGATACTTTGGAACAAAAGAAAGAGAAACTTTCGTCCATGGATATGCATTTGGAGATTGATGGAATATTGATAAAAGATTTATCAGACAGAATTGAAAATACAAGTTTTATTATATATTGTTAGGGATAATTATATCAAGTGCCCAATAAAGTTAAGTGTAGCTACGGAAAATTGCCGCCCAGTTTGGAAAAATACGAAGATACCCTTGAAACTAACTGCATCTAAACTTTCACTAGCAGATTCAATGCAAAAACTATCGCTCTACAACCACTACAAGAAAAACGAGTATCGGCAATAATGCAATTACTCCCTGAAGATTCTAATTTTGTAGTTGAAGCTTTTCAGAGTCAACAAAGTTATTTTCGAAAAGTGAACTCGAAGTGAATCAACAACAAAATGGTGAGGACACTCCTTGAACATACTTCGGCAAAACTAAAAAGAAAGCGTTACTTGTTCACGAAAATAGAACGTTCAGGGTAGTTTGTCGTTACAAAGTCAATCTCATTGGCAGGTAACTCAACACTAAAAATGAGATATGTGGTTTTAGTAAAACATTTATTTTTTTCTTTTGTGTATAAGATATCAACTTTATCAGAGACATCTTATTTCTTGTTGATATTTAATCGTAATTGGAGTCAAACTACTAACTTGGCTCTTAAACTAATACCATAAAAAATATTAAATATAAATAAAACTAAACTAATTTATCATTTAAATATCAATAAATGTGAATAGTTGCAAAAAATATGTATATTTTCTAATTCAAATACTTTTATTTCATTAGCCTAATTTGGAAACAAATTATACATTCTAAAATAATTAGAATCCATTAAAAAAGCAAAGAGTGTCTAAACATTAAATATACAAAAACAACTACAATATATATATATATATATATATATATATATATATATATATATATATATAGCTAGCTAAATAAAAATGAAATTGAGTTTCTATTAATGCCATTCTTGTCAACACAAATATAATTCTTCAAAGTCCTCTCATAAGTTTTTTCTCATGTCGCATTCCACAGGCACACCGCCTTGCAACCCCTTTAAATCATAGAGTAGTAAACCTTTTCCTTAACGGGGCCGGATAATACACATACTTATTTTTTGTAATGCAATGCAGTGATAAAACACCATTCGCTATTCAAAAAAAAAAAAAAGTATATTTTTTAGTCATTTCCTGATAATTATTTCAGAAAATGCACAAAACTTATAGATTCTCGAACAAAAAACTATAAAATAACTTATCAATCGTGAATATTTACTTCGACACATAAACCATTAGACTTCTTAGCAGTTCCACCACCACCATGTTTCAGCATATTTAGTAAAACCCAATTCACAAAGCAATATGAATGTTTCGATGCGTATAATCTCATCGACACGTTGCATTTTGTTGGTCAAATGTTGGCTTTGAATGTGGTACCACTTGGATTTTTGTATTTATGAATGCCACACATGTATCGTATGAAATGAATAAGTGATCCGGAACTTTTTGAGTGCATTTGAAGAGTTGTTATTTATTGCTGAAAATTTTCAAAATGCAATTCATCATCATCATCATCATCATCAGATCCAAGAAGTGCATGTACAAAATAATTAAATTAAAATATCAGGATTGAAAAATATCGTTGAAGCTGGTCGGCAAGTCCCTGATCCGCCCCCACACCCATGCATTAACACACGTGAAAGCACACTCACTCACACACACATATTGTGAGAGAAGTACAGAGTGAGTGAAGGAACAACTCCTGCCAGGGCAAGCGTGTTGATTTGACTAAAGGAAAGAAATTTATTCAAATTGTAAGGACCACTTTGAACTATGAGAGATGAGATATTATATTGACAAAAGAAAACTATTGAAATAATTAATAGTGAAAAGATAGTTAGATCTCATTTATTCTTTGTAACTACAAAGGTAAACTGGTTATTTGGGTTTTCCTTTTCCTTTTATTGGTGTGAAGTTTTGATTTTGATGTATGTCACGTTCAGTTAAATTTTAGAATTTTTGCTGAAAGTTACGAAATCTTTTCGACATATTTTGAAAAATTCGTAAAGTTTATTGTTGCATTAAACGTAAAAAATACTTTTGTATTTTATTTCTGCATAGTTGGTATTTTCGGAGAAACTCTTAGAAATTTTGATCCATGAGAATACCACTTGCAAACTCGGACTCAGAGAATTATATGACTTTCTTGTATTTTAAGATTTTTCTCCGTTCATTATCCACGTTCAATTTTGTTCGATAGTACTGTTGTACAGTCCCCGTTTACAAAATTGGTTATTATTCAGCTTATATAGTATTGGGTAGATTGATAAAGTTACTCAAGAAGATTCTTTTAATTTAGACTTTTCAATACCCTTGAACAATGATTAGGTTTATAAAATGTTACATTTGCACATAGTAGGGCATAATATTTGAGAAAGTTAATATTGAACATGTTCTTCGGTTGATTCAGACCATACTTTATTCTGGATAACTAAAGGCACACAGAGAGTGTATATAATGAATACTATAACAGTGAAGATTACCTATTAGTAAAATTGGTCATTATAATATATGTTTAACAAATCAATATTATTATCTCACTTAATTGTGATGTCCTACTCGAGTAGCTCGAATTGGACCATAGACTAATAGATACGTCTGGCAGTAGGCGAGTCATCAAATCAACTTAGTTAAGTGATGCGCTTAAAGTCTAATTAGTTATCGACTTGGGAAGTTGGCACGTGCACCAGTATTAACATTATTATATAAACATAACTTTCGTAAATTAGGACTAAATATTATATAAATTGATCAATAAAAAGTGCAAGAGAAAAATGAGGGATCGATGATTCATTAATTTCTTTATTTCAAGAACCCATCTTCTAGGTGTGGACGTATATAGTACATTCATATTAAAATTTCCAAGGTATGGTATGGTACGTTTGACCAGTCAACAGCTTTTAAGAATTCATCTCATGTAATGATCTACTCATACTTGTGCCCATTTTACAGTACTATGAATGGACTGCAAGGGATAATGATTAATAAATTACAAGAAGCATCAATAAAAAAAAAAAAAAAAAATATCATGTTTAACAAGAAGATATGTATGTGTATATACGAAACGAATAACTTTATGCTTAAGTTGCTGTGAATGCTATTAAAAGGTAAATATCAAGAAAGTACTTTGTTTACGAATAATAGAGTTTCTCATATCGAAATAAGACTTCTAAAATCAGTGTGTGGTTACTTAATTTGTGGTATGTATTGCAATATTAGCAACTAATTTTCTCAAGCCAACTGGCATGCACCAACCAGAATTTCTCCACAAAAGGCGTTTTTTTAAGCCAGTTACAAGTTCATTTTATATATTAATAAATCGTGAAAATACTTTCCAGTAAATTGAAGAGAAGGAAAAAACTTAATCAAGTAATATCTTAATTATTCAACAAGGTATTTCGGGTCATACTAGTTTATAATTAATTCTACGAAAGTTACAGAGTAAATTTTGCTTTTGTCTTAACTAAAGTTTCAATAATAACCGGTGGAAGCTAGTACGGGTTATTAAAGGCCAATCTAAGACGAAAGAAAATCTTTATTCACCATTATAACGTGGATATTTTTGAATGATTCACACACAATACAAGAAGAAGGGATAATAACATAAAATGAATGAAACGTTTTTTGTTATTTTTGCAAGTGGACCCCATTTGGAAAAGAAGTTGCCTGATGAAATAACGTAGCAAGTCATTAGAGTAGTACTTTTTAATGAAATAATAATGATCTACTTATAAAATTACTCAACTATTACGTCAACCCCATTTGTAATTTGAGGAAAGAACACTCTCTTAAAGTTTTGTTAATTACAGAAACACCCCGTAAAACTTGAAAAATATTATTACCAGTAAACCTCTTATTTTCACTTGTTTCATAGGCTGTCTTTGTAACTATTCAAACAATAAAAAAGGAGCTAGCTAGGCTTACATATATAATTAGGCCAAACTTCAAAACATAGAAATGTATGTATACATTGTCTAAATTATAATGGGTAAAAAACATCAAACTATCATATCTATGCTGTCATTCTCGATGTGTTTATAACCTTTGAAAATGTGAGAACAACCGCACAACCTATTAAAAATATGCTACTTCCGTCTCAAAACCAAATCTAACTGTTCAATTTGGACACATTTTTGTATTTTTCGTCCTTTGAATTTTGCTTCAAAAGAGAGTTTACTCATTTTTCCAATAGGTCAAGAAGTTGATCATACATTGTTTAATGTTAGGACGCTGTGAAACATGCTATAAGTTAGGGGTTTAATGTGAATTTACACAATTATACTATACAAAATTCCTCGTGATTCCATTTGAATTGTATATCATTTACAAATAATTAAATTGACTTGACCGTCCACCCATTTAAAGAATGGATCTGAAGTGATGATATATAAATAGACTTGCCAAAATCATAACACTCCTACTACTTACATCACTCCAATAATCTACCTAAGAGTTAGTACTTCACTTAAGCCACCCACTATACCCACCCCACCCCTACTCCACCATGAAAGAAGAAGAAAACAGCAGCACCAATTGCAAAGCCACGTTGAGATCATTCGGGCGGAGATGCGGTCGCCTGGTGCAGGAGCAGAGAGCCAGATTCTACATCCTCCGTCGATGTGTCACCATGCTACTTTGCTGGCAAGATTGCAATGACTCTTGATATTTAGTTAGTTAGTACTTACAAATAATTAATTAATTACATATTTTGAATTTGTTGTGGAAATTGTAGATGTACATATATATCTATCTATATAGTCTATTTTATACAAATATCTATTATTAGTTTTTCATATAACACATAACTTAGAGGGGGATAATTAGATTGAGCCCTTTTAGATTAATTATGACCCGTTTAGAAGAGTTTGATTTTCTTACGGTGATTATGAGTTTCTAATTTTCCACATTAGTTTTCTTTGTGATATACGGTTGGGCTAATTGTACGTCATTATTATTCTTGGTTTGTTGGTTCTCCTGTCCTGTATTCAACACAGAGGATCGATGAGTTTTTATTTTCTTTATCTTTGCTGGTATAGAATTAGATATATGTATCATGTGCTCTATATTGTTGAATTGTTTATACGCGCAAGATCTTGAGCATATATTGTTTAATTGTTTTTTTTTTTAAATCAATGTTTATAGGAGAACAAACAAACTCGTTTATGTAATATTCCAAAAATAAAAATAGATGATAGAAAACATAACATATCTTTATATAAAAAAAAAAGGCATTGCATTTATGGTTCTACTAATTTAATTTTTGGCGAGCATTAATTTAATATGGTATAAGTTTGTCGTGCAAAAGATAACATGTATATATATATATATATATATATATATATATATATATATATATATATATATATATATATATATATATATATTTTAGGGAAGACATTGCACATCTAGTGGAAGAATCAATGAAAGACATAACCACAGTTTAAGTTGTACATTTGCAGTCTGCAATCACCAGTTCAGATTTACATTTTCCTTCATCTAAAAGGAAGTGGCTCTTTGTTTAAGAAAAACACAATTACGGAAACTTTATTTTTAAGATTAACTTAACCAAATAACAACTAATTATCCATGACCGCCTACAATTAACAAGAAACTAGTTTGAAACACAACAAATATTTATATTAAGGGTAAAATGCATCAAACCCCTCAACATATACCCTTTTTATAAGTTGCCACATAACCTATTATTTTTTACAACTAACCCCCGAACTTATTGAAAAATGTGCGAAATGCTCCATGAAGTCAAATCCAAAGGATAAAAATGTAAACATATGGCAAAATCCAATAGTTATATTTGAGTTCAGGGGGCAGTTCGTACATTTTTCATTAGGTAAGACGATAATTATAAAAAATAATAGGCTAGGTTGCAACTTGTAAAAGAGAATATAGGTTGGGGTCCTAATAGGATTTACCCTTATATTAATACTTATGAAATTAAGTCTAAAAGTTCTAGAGATTTAACAAACCTAAATTTCATTAAAGAAGATTGTTTTCCTCCTATCCGTTAAAATTAAGAGCATATCTAATTCTTAATTACCCAGTTTGCATTTGTACGAGTCGATATGCTAAGAGTATCACATAATCAAAATAGATAACTTTGAAGTCCATTTCATTAGCTGTTTTAACTATAAGGAGATCTCAGGAGTAATATATTGTGGGGCAAGGGAATTTTCCAATTTGAAGCAAACTTTCGCATACTCCTTTTAGTTCTGTTAAAGCCACACTTTGAAATTTATCTTCATAAATGGAACACTTTGTAAGAAAAGAAACGTATAAAAAATAATAGAAATTGCATATTGGGGTAATATATGTAATTTGTTGGAAAAAGTGGAGTAGTGTATTAAATAAGAAAAATTATCTTGCGTGAGCCGACAACGAGAATCCTTTGGTAGACGTGACAACATCGTACGAACGCACGCACAATCACAACACCGTTGAAAATGAATTTATTTTCTCACCTCTCGTTCACGTGCGGCTCCCACTTTTACGCTTTTTCTCTCAATTATTGAGCGAAAAAAAGTTGTGTTTAAACAGTTCAAGGCTTTTTTCGAGCTCAACATGGGATTTTGCATTCACAGCCCTGAACTCTTGTGTATTAAAAACAAACCCCTTAATTATGACAAGCAGTGCACTTGCACGAGCAATTAATCATCTAGAGTTTAGTTTCTTCTCCACGAATTCTTTATCAAAAATATCGTTACAATTTCTTGCGATATTAAAGATTGAGAACCTTACTGCTTAATTGCTGTCTAAATGAAGCTAACGTTGATTTTAATTAGAGGGCATTTCTTTAGATTGATTAGATTCCAAAAACAAAAGCGCAGTCTTGAGTGACAGAGATAACACACAAGAATCAGCCCTTCGTGATTTTGAAAAGATGCAAAACATGCCCTTACGTATGGAGATGTAAATCACTTGCCAATAATCGAGAATGGAGGCATAATTAAATCACCTTTTTATTTGAAAATCAATTTCTATTACGATAATTAACGCTACTCAATAAGTTGTCTTTGACGTTTTTCCAAAGAGCTCACCACTTATCTTCTTCGGAGGTCATTTAACTAACCCTAAAACACTTTAACAACATGACTTTTCAGAAAGTAATTCCGACTTTCGCTCATACTCAGATTTTTTGTTTGTGATGATGAAATTTTAGCATTATTATAAAATACTCAAGTAAATATTATATGTGTTTGAACATCTAATTATGATGCACGTACAAGTGATAATTCCATGAATAACGTTTTATGTGTAATGTTGTTAATTAAGGTAATCGCTTCTTCGTGAGAATTGTAACCTATGTTGTACAGACGCAAAGACAAGAACACAACATGACAACAAGGAAACAACGACATAATTTTGTAAAAATCAATCACACGACACGACACGACACGTCAGGATTAAGACTCCGAATTATTTTATTAATAATATAATTTTAACATGCACCAACTAAAGCATGCATGCATGCATGCATCAATTCTTCTAGGAAAAGCTACCAAATGTCAAACCGGATCCCCTAAACTTCTCCTCCATGAGCTTCACCAAACGTTGAGCCATCTCAGGAGTGAGATGGTTCTTCCAATCCCCAACTTCTCCTTTCCTAAAATACACATCATTCTTATACCACGGATGAATCTGTCCACTCTTATTCACTTCCAGATTCTTAAGATTCTCAAAGCTACACAACTTGGCTATCTCCCCCACAACCCCTTGACCCTCCTCCTCATCCGAAAATGGAAACCCGACAAACTCAGCGATCTTTCTTACATTACTATCAACGTCAACTTTAAGATCCTCGTACTTCAAAAACAACACCTTCTCCGGATTCTTCAAGCTCGCGTTCCAATACCCTAGCATGTGATCCCAGAACGGACCCTGAGGGTGTATACCTTGGCAAAAATCGTCGAGAGATTCTTCCAAGGAGAGCAAACGTGTTATCTTCAGTTGCGGCTTTGATCAAGAAGAAACGGTGAGAGATGAATTGGTCGAGAGGGTTTCGACATATGTAGATGATCTTGCAGTTGGAATATTCCCAGATGGAATCTGGTAGGATTGTGGAGTGCACGTGTGTCGCGAAGATTCTCGGTGAGGGAATGGAATCTATGTCGGGGATCTTGTCTTTGCCGTAGATTTCGAACTCGAGCCAAGGGACTAGTGCGTGAGGATTTGAAGTGAGGAGAGGGCTTTGAGCAATGGGATGTTTGCGGCGGTTGATAATAGAGAAAACAAGGGCTTTAAGCCAAGTGGTACCTGCAATGACAATTCCTCATTTTCTAGTTTACATCAAATATTGCTATTATGATGAGGTGGTGAAGTTGCTATCAGTTAGAGGTGCAAATGCATATATAGTTAGTTGGAATGGAGTATCGGAAATTAATAATATTGGGGGAACAATAATCTCACATCAAGTTAAGAAAAAAGGAGAGTAACTGTTTAAATAGGAATAAGTAATATCTCCATTAGTATAAAGTTCTTTCGGTCAATGTAAACAATATCATACCATATATTGCGAAGATAAGAATACCCTACAATTTATAAAATGTTCAAAATTTGAATATTTGCTGCACGACATTATCATACAGCCGCGTGAAATAACTTTTTTCAACTAAAGGTTGGGTTCTTCTTTTTCCATTTTAGATATAATATAATTTAAAAACTTTAGATCGTTTTTATAACGAGTACCATAAAAGAAAATCATAAAAGGATTTTAGTTTAAAAGGGTACCTGATTTAGGCAATGTTGTGTATCATGAGGTATGAAGAGTTTCCGACACATGATCACGGCTGGAAAAGCAGTTTCACGACACCAATAGCCTTTGTAATTACAAAGTTTTGTGCCATCCCAGTTGCTAGCTTTGGGTAGGGATTGCATCAGTTGTTGGATTTCATCTTTAAATGACTCGATTTTCTCCATTTGGAACTAATTGGTTATGACTTATGGGAGCAACTTGATTAGTGTGCCTTGTAATTTAAATAGCATCATATATACTGCAGCTAGCTAGCTGAAAAGACTGGAATTAATTAAACAAGGGTTTGAATAATTCAATATGATCCCATTTGATTTTATTTGTTAAACTATTGATCCGTAGGGATAACGCGGCATATGTTTATTCATAAATCACATTTGTATAGTATAATCAGATTGACAATCTTCAATTATTGGATGATGACCATGTGCATGTACAACGATTGTGATTCTTGATTATCTCAATGGCAGATCATTTGACATGCAACATTTTATGGTGCAAAAGTTCTTTTCATATAGTGTTGGACTCAAAAAAGTGTATTATCATGGGTGTGAATCACGCGGAGTGTAGGAGTGTAGTTACACTCCATACTAATTTTTATGAAACATATATTATGGCTAGCAATTATATTAGAGAAAGTCTCGCTAGATAGCAAGTCTAATGTTACACTTTTTTTTTCCCCTTCATTACTTAAGTCGTGATTTGCCGTGACCTGGAGACCTTTTCATTAATTGAAAAGCTATTTACGAATAGTTGACGATAGCATATCTTTCGCGTACATAGAAATCAACATTACGTTTTCCAAAAACAAAAAAAAAATGTAATCAACATTACGTACAACGGAGAAGATTTTCTCAATTTTCTAGCCATTTACAGTTTATCAGTTGTTAGATCTGTTTTAAAAATGTTACACGTAGGCCAAAATTAGGTAGCAATATTTGTCAAAATTAATTACGAACTGTATATATTGGACTATTGCAATTGGGTAGCTAAGGGTAGATGACAGTATTGACAGATATGTTGGCAAGTGGAAAATATTAATGAGCCAATAATAGACAAAATATATAGTAAACTTTTACCAATAAAATAAGTAAACAGTATGCTAATTGCTAATACATTATACTCAAAACGGAAACTGAGGTGTTCACTTCTCTCTATTTTTCTTGCATGTGAACATCTAAGAAATAGAATTTGCTTATTTATTTTTCACAAAAAGGTATTTGTCAATTTATCATATCATAGGGAGGTAAATTGCCAAAAACCAATTATTGTTTAATACTTTATTTTAAATCTATCTAAACTAATTTTTGCAAATATATTTGTACAGAATATTACTCTCTATATCAAATTTATTACTATAAAGTCCTTTTAAGAAGAGATATCAAGCGCAGTCTTTCTGTCTCAAAATTTTGAAAACAATGATCTAAGATGCTGAGTTTTTTTTTTTCCAAAAAGAAACTCCCAATTAGAAGTTATTGCTAGCAATTCTTAAACAAAAACGACGACAAAATGACGAAATAGCGATTAAGTTCGTAATCGTGGCGCATCTATGTATGGGCTTGGGGGCTATAGCCGCTCCAAGATTTTTTGCCTCCAACCTACATTTATAGCCCCTCCAAGTTTTTTTGCCTCATATATTAGTTTATTAATCTAGCCCCCATATATAGCTTAATTTATATAACAATTCATTAATCTGATTTAGAAAGCAACTAACCAATTAAAATCGCTAAAAACAAATATATAAAATTTATATGTTAAGCTAAAACAGTTTCTAACTTAAACGCATCTCATTTAATTTTTGTCAATCTACCCAATATTCATACTTGCACCAACAAAACCTCCTTCTCTTAGAGAACGAAAAAAAGACCAAAACAATCTCTACGCAAAAAATGCTATTTGGCAATCCGGACTTTTCTATGAATTCATATTTTCAATTCTTTCATTGTGTTGTTGACTGATTATAAAAACTTTATCATCTAGTGTTTTTAAATTATATTTTGGTCGTATATGAAATTATAATAAATATCAAATATGATATATTATAATAAAACCTATTAAGAAATGTGCTACTTAATTTATTTACAAGTGAACTATTAAGATTCTGTAGTATCATTTTTGTTTACATTTTAAAATAATGTTATACCTAGTCGTTATATATCTGCTTCTACTTTTGTATAATATTTATCTTTATTTTTGTTAACATTATAATTTAGTCTAGTGCAAATTTAATTCCTTTCTGAATACGCCAATGATCTCGGTTATAGACACGCATCATGCTAAACCAAACACGTGAATTTTCTTTCTCCATTCGTTTCAACTGAGTAGACCATCTTCATGTCAATTTTTTATGATCAACATCTTCTATAATTTCCATCAACGTTCATCACTTATCTTCATACTCTGTGTATTTGTCTTAATTAGATCATGTTTCACCTTATCCTATCAATGAATCTATTGATTGATGTCTTACATAAATCATAATGAAACTATTATAAACAATGTTCTTGCATAATTTCTCAACAAATACTAAACTTATCTTGGTGTGAAGATTTTCACTTATAATCTCGTCTCTTCTCGTGTTACTACACATCCGACACAACATGCTAAGTTCCAATCATATCTTGTTCACTACTATATTACTATCTCCAATCTTTTGAGTACTAAATTTGGACTCTAAATACTCTGTTTTAATCAAGCATAAATCTTACTAAATACGCATTATAAAGATTCACTAACAAAACATGACTTCGTTTGTAAAAATATCGAGATAGTAGAGGGACCATAAAAAAATAAAAAATCAATAGATAATAGGAATATCATAGTAATAACTAAAAACAGAACATTAAGGATCAGGCGTTGATGATATGCGTTCAGTTCCAGTCATGTCCTGTTCACCCCTGCCTCTCCCCTGTTCCTCCATATCCACCATTGCTAAATCCCAACACCGCTCCACACAATATCCCTATCCCACAAACCAAACACCCATTATTCCTCCAAATTCAACTCCTAAACCCAGAACAATCAGATTCAGATTAAGCGAGTTATGCCGACAGGGCCAACTCCATCTTGCACGCGAACTGTTCGACACAATTCCTCAACCAACCACTGTTATATGGAACACTCTCATTATCGGCTACATTTGCAACAACATGCCGCAAGAAGCGATCTTTATGTACTCCCGTATGTTGTACACTAGTAGTTTGTCCTCTAAGCTTCAGAAATGTGATGCTTACACTTATTCCTCTGTTTTAAAGGCGTGTGCTGAGACGAAGCAGCTTTCGATTGGTAAAGCGCTGCACTGCCATATTTTGAGGTCTGATGTGTACCAGAGTAGGATTGTATATAACTCTTTGTTGAACATGTACTCGACTTGCCTTTTGAGCTCGGCTTACGGTTTGGAGTGTGATGTAGTGAAGAGGGTGTTTAGGACAATGCGTAAACGGAATGTGGTTTCTTGGAACACTATGATTTCGTGGTGTGCGAAGACGGGGAGGTTTGTGGAGGCGGTGGGGTATTTTGTGATGATGATGAAGATGGGGTTTCGACCAACAGTTGTTAGTTTTGTAAACGTTTTTCCAGCTGTATCGGGTTTAAGGGACGTTGAGATAGCTAATTTGGTTAATGGGTTAGTAATAAAATTGGGTGATGAGTATGTGAATGATTTATATGTAGTGAGTTCGACCATCGCCGTGTATTCTGAGCTCAGTTGCCTTGATTTAGCTAGGAAGACTTTTGACAATTGTTCAATGAAAAATGCGCACGTATGGAATGCTATGATAGGCGGATATGTTCAGAATAATTTCCCAGTTGATGCACTTGAGCTATTTTTTAATGCATTGGGAGCACAAGACGGCAGTAATACAGATGATGTGACTCTTCTCTTAGCACTAACTGCAGCTTCACAATTACAAAATTTGGATGTTGGGCAGCAACTACATTCGTATATTATTAAGAATTCCCTGGATTCTTCTCTAACTCTGCTCAATGCAGTTGTAGCTTTGTATTCGAAGTGTAACTGGATTGGTGATTCATTCAAAGTTTTCAATGGTATGCTAGAAAGGGATGTCGTGTCTTGGAATACCATGATCTCTGCTCTCATACAGAACGACTTGGATGATGAAGGATTAATGCTCATTTATGAGATGCAAAATCAGGGGTTTTTGGTTGATGACGTGACGATCACCGCATTGCTTTCAGCAGCATCAAATCTAAAAAACCAGGACATTGGTAAACAAACCCATGCTTATCTAATCAGGCATGGCATTCAGTTCAATGGGATGGAGAGTTATCTAATTGATATGTATGCAAAATCAGGTTTACTTCATTCTGCAGAAACAATCTTTAATATTAATTGCAAAGGGAACAATGATCAAGCCATGTGGAATGCAATGATTTCTGGGAGCATGCAAAATGGGTTGATTGAACAATCCTTCATTATCTTCCAACAGATGCTGGCAGAGAATGTCAGGCCCAATGCTGTGACGTTGGCTTCAATTCTTCCAGCATGTAGTCAGTCAGGAAGTATAGCTGTAGGAAAGATACTTCATAGCTTTGCCATCCGTAATTTCTTGAATGAAAATGTCTTTGTGAGCTCTGCTTTAGTGGATATGTACTCAAAATCAGGTGTAATAGTTTATGCCGAAAGAACTTTTCTGAATTCCGACGTAAAAAATTCAGTCACTTACACTAATATGATACTAGCTTATGGCCAACATGGAATGGGTGAAAAAGCTATTATGTTATTTCGCTCAATGAGGGGATGTGGGATCAACCCAGATGCTATTACCTTCGTGGCAGTCTTGTCTGCTTGCAGTTACACTGGTTTAGTTGATGAAGGTCTTGAAATATTTGATTCCATGGAGAGTGAGTATGGGATAAAACCCTCCACAGAACATTATGCTTGCGTTGTAGATATGTTAGGAAGAGTTGGGAGAGTGGTTGAAGCATATGATCTCGCTAAAAGATTTGGTGAAGAGGGTAATGCACTAGGAATTTGGGGATCACTGCTTGCTGCCTGCAAAAATCATCAAGAGTTTGAGTTGGGAAAGGCTATTGCCAATGAGTTGCTTGGAATGGAAAGGGCAGATAGGATTGCAGGTTATCATGTCCTCCTATCCAATATACATGCTGAAGAAGGAAACTGGGAATTTGTGAAGACTGTGAGGAAAGATATGCTGGAAAGGGGTTTGATGAAGGAGGTTGGTTGCAGTTGGATTAACATTTCCGGTCATGCTAATTCTTTTGTATCCAAGGACAAAAAGCATCCCCAATCGGTAGAGATGTATCAATTGTTGAAGCATTTGTCCACCAATATGAAGGATTATGGTTATATTCCTCCTTTTCAATCACTTGAATCCTAGACTTTAAGCTGGAAGAAAGAGAAAAAAACGTTTGAATCCAGATGCTTCGTCAAATTGCATGTCCAAGCTTACATATGTTAGTTTGGTGATCATTCATCTTTTATTGCCTTACAGTTCCGGTAAGTCAATTTTGTCCTCTTTATATTTGTTATGAGCACTTATCGTGTTTATTAACCCAAAGAGAAGGAAATGTGGTTTTTGTTGTTGCGTGATAAAGCTTTGTTTAGATAAATGGGTAAGAGTTAATGTTACGGGTCCTTCTTTCATGTTCTTGGCAGGTAAAATATCTTTAGAAGCTATCTACCAGCTGCTCCAGGTGCTGATACCCTACTCCTTGTTCATTATAAAGTGATGAAGACGTGGCATTTTATGTGATATAGCCTTTTTTCACTTTATGTCGTGTAATTTGAATTTGCTTGTAAATGAAGCGCCTTTCATCATAATTTTCATTTTTTTTCTTACTTTTGTTACACATGGATTAGATACCAGGCAAAATGAACCAAGACAAGAAAATGAAGTTTGGCTGTAGAAAAATTTTAAAACGAGATGGGGCATTGGGACAACGACATCAGATTTTCTCCATTTCGTCACCCAGGGGAAGTTGGATGGATAAAAGGTTTAGCAGCAGTTGCATGGATCAATCGACAAAAACAAGGTGAAAATTCGTATGTTTTTGGTACAACCTCTAAACTATACCTGTCCCTGCTGCTTTTCCTTTTGATTTTCTCCAGTTTTATAATTTAGGATATAGTTCTGGTGAAAAGCATTAATTCTTAAATGAACAACAGCGGAGTCTTTAAGTTGATCTGGTCGGCAAAAGTCCCCTTCGAGATGAAAGTTCTAGCATGGAGAGTTATGATTGACGAGATTCCTACCAAAGCAAATCTTTTGAGACGTGGAATGACGTAGATTATGAATTCGATGTAGTGCGCACTCTGTGGAACTGGAATTGCAACCACTCAACATGGCTTTTTCGAATGTGAGGTTGCATATTGCATTTGGATGGATATGTATGTATGGTGTGGCCCGAGTACACATAACAGAGTGATCATCAACACAACAGAGGCATGGATAATCTGCTGCAGAATCAAAGTTTATATACTAATACAATGGCAAGGAAGAATGGTGCACCATATGGTTTGGTGCAAGTTGTCTCTCTCCATCACGCCGTTTTTTATCTCCATCACTCAGCTGCTGCTTTCATTAGATTGTTGCCACACAAAAAAAAAAAAGTAATCTTGTCAAAAAACAGTGATAGCCATTTTCAATTGATTGTTGCAACAAAAAGAAATTATTGGACCTGCTTGTCTTCTTCTTTTCGCCCAGGTTATTAAAAGTCAAAGTGTCCGTGGCCGGAGGAGGCGAATTCAATCTCAATTCCAAATCCAATTTCTACTATTTTTCTCTTTAAAAAAATTAAACATTATATATAATTGTACATTGCCACTGGTTCAAGATTAGAACATTGAATCTAAGCATGGATCAAAGTTTTTGTTTCCAGCATGTGTTAAATATTAGAAAATTTTTGCTATATTTTGAGACATTTTTGACATATTTCGAAAAATTAATACAAATTGTCTTTGATACGGATGTAGAAAATACTTATATGTTTTATTTACACGTGATCAAAAATAAATATTTTGATACTTTTCGTGAAAACTTTTAGAAATTTGATCTATGAATGTAAGTTAATTATAGAACCGTACTTCCTTGATTTAATTTATGTATACACTTATATTTAATACTTTTTTATGTTGACAATCATAACAAACGTTGTCGTTTGATATGTTTAGATTTAATTTATGTATAAACACTTTGATACTTGTTTTGAGTTACATTAATTCAAATCCTTTTGTCCTTTATCAAAAACCTGTTGGGCTATTTACATATATTTTCTATTTTTTAATCCTAAATCCAGTTCGTATTAATTAATAGCAGCATGGCTATTTATTACTACCTACTACATCCTCTCAATCCATTATGATTGGACCGGTTGGATTGGTGGTTAAATAGATTAAACGAACCGAATTTGTAACCGATAGGTCAGCGTTTGAACGTCTAGTTCGCTTTTGAAAAGAGTACGGTACTAGTTATTTTGTCCTCTATCACGACCTACTTGCTTTTATTTATACTTCCCATTGTTGCATCCTAAATCCAGTCCTAGAACGATTGGACCGTAGTTAAACTAAATAAATCTAACATATAACTAGCGTTTCAACGTTCAGTCCGCTTTTGGAAAGAGTACGGTGTAAGTACTTTTGTCCTCAACAACCTACCTACCTACATTTATGTGTACTTCCAACTTTGCATCCCAAAATCCAGTCCACATTAAATGTAACATGGCTGTATATTCTCAATCTATTCTCATTACAGACCTAATTGCAGCAACATTCCATCTATCTCTACACAGCCTCCAAATCATTTCCCTCTCAACCTCTTCCACATGGCGACCAATGTGCCTAATGTAAGTAACGGTGCAGCCCATGGGCAGAGAACCATTACTCTGAGAAGCAAAGACAACCATTATTTGTAATATTGGAAACCACTGCTTTTTTATCCGAAACGATAAAAAAGATGGTGTAGGATGATCCACATCCCCTATGCTGCTGGAACGCTAGTCAAGGTGGTGAACTACTTAAGAGGGCACAAGTAGTTCTGCCACCTCAGACGAAGAGTTCGTGGCAGGCGAGGAATTCAACGATCATTTGGACCTGTCCAAGGCCGCTAACTTCCTCAAAGTGACAGGTCTGGCGAACATTGCCTGTCAAAAGGTTGCTCACATGATGATGGGCAAGAGCGTCGAATGGATGAGGCAAGCGTTCGGCGTTGAAAACGACTATACGCCCGATCGAGGAGGAGGAAGAGCTGCGACAGATGCATAGCTGGGCATGGGAAGATGGTGGTGATCCGAAAGATGATTGATTAACTTAAGATGTACAATATTGTACTTTTGTTTTAATCGTGTTCATTGTCTTTTCGGGAACAATAAATCGATGGCTTAATTTTCCATGAATAAAACACAAGTTCATCGTATACTCTGATTATTTGATTTAGTTCCAGTAATTCCTTTCATTTATGCTTGCTTTTAGGTGTTCAATGTTTGTTGTGTTGTGACTATTTTATGTGAATGATTTGTGAGAAATTTTGGTTAACAGCGGCGGAGAGAAGGGGTGGCGGCATGTAATAATTTTAGAAGTATATTAATTTATTACTTGTATAGTCATATAATTTGATTCTCAATTTTTAATTTGATATATAATTAATTGTTTGGCTAAAGTTGTGGACTTATCTCGCTTTCACTACATAATTTTGTAACAAATTATTTGACTTGTCATACTACTCCCAAAAGTTTATACTCTTATGTCTTACACATACTAAATAAAATAAGAAATGATCATTTCTCTCACAACATTGGTTTGTATATATCATTCTAATATAAATTGTATGATTTTTATAAAAAAGAAAATAGTTAACGACATTTGTTTGTATATTTTATTCTAATAAATTGTATTACTTTTATAAAAAAAGTTAACACTTGAGCGTGTATATTCAGATAAAAAAAAAAGAGTTGTGTAGCCAAGTATAGCTAAAATTGACGATAATTCTTTCACAAATTGCATTGGTGATACAGTTCAAAAATAAATTACATAAAATTATATGTTAATTATTATCCTCATTAAGATTGCTACAAGATTAATAACGCATAAGTAAGGCATATTAACAATAAACCCCTTTGACATACGTAATTAAGAAAGAAAGAAAAACACGTGTGAAAAAATAGGTGAAAACGCTCATGTGTTATATCATAGATGTGATAAATAAACAAAACTCAAAGAAAGAAAAAAAGGAGAGTGGAGGGGATATTTTTTTTTTAATATATATATATAAAAGAATTACTGTGGGAAGCTTTGTGTTTCTTTTTTAAAGAGATTGTATTTCATAATGTTATAATTTGTGCAATAACTTTATAAGAATTAAGTATGAAAAACATATATGTTAATATATGACAAAAAACATCTTATATGTTATTACGCCCCTGAACCAAATTCTCATGCTCGTAATTAGTAACTATATCCAAGTCTTCCCCGCAATTAATACTTGTTTTTTAGTGGTTATTATTTGCAAACTGGTTTTTGACTAAAAAATGGCTTGGACTTTGATGACAAGTTTGTCTGAAAGAAAGGGAAAATTTAACACATTGTAACAAATGTATTAATTAACTGAACAAAGTCCTCCGGATTATTGGATTTAATATTAAAGGAAAAAATATTAAAGTACATTTACTTTTGTGGTTTGGTCACCAGCTGCAAACAGGCAAAATCCATGCGGTTGAACATCAAACAATTATTATTGTCAAATCAACTAATTTATTGTGTTTATTGGTTCATGATTGGGTTACAGGCTTGACTAAGTCCTCTTAAAATATCATGTGTTTGAATCAGACAACACTAACAGAGTCTCACTTGATTCTTCACAGATCGTCATATCATTTTATAATCTAATGACCAACTTTTCTCTGGCAGACGCATCAAAAATTCAAATTCCTGTTAATGCTTATTTGCACATTATATATAAGTGATAATAACTAATAAGTACCTATGTGTATGGAGATTGTCAAATTTATAGGCCACAATATGTCAACAAGAATATGAATATGCTCAAACACACAAACTGAACTCTTAACGGATTATAATTATCATTTTATTTCTCCAGAGATTTTGCATATTAGCAAGTGCATTGAGTGAAAATTCAGTCCAAATGAACAACTTTTCACATGTGCATATTACTACGAGAGTGCCAACTGCTCCTTAAGAGTGCCATGAATAGTCTCCAGAAGATCGAGTAAGAATCCATCTGAACCGTGTTTAGCCAGCAATGAAACTGCTACCGGGAGATTATCGTACATGCCTAATGGTATGCTCACCTGTTTGATATCATTAGTTTTCAATTAAGATGCAAATTACGTAAACAGGTACGTTTCTGTATAAGCAAGAGAAGAAAAGGAAAGTGCCGCGAATTTTGAAAACGGCAAAAGGACCTGGCAAAATCCAGATACACCAGCTACAGATAACAGGCTAAAAGCCTTGGCACGAAAAGTTTCCAGCGTGGATGGTTCTGTTTGTAGCTTCGGTGGAGGCCCCGGAACTATAGGCAGTGCAAGGATTCCAAAATCCTACATATATGTTTAGTATAAACTAACTGATCAATTGTTTAAGTATATATATTTCACATTTAAGCAAAAACACTTCGATTTTTGGCAACACGAACATGTAATTCTCACTATAGAAGTATAGTTGCAAAGTAGAGTGATTGAGAGTTACCCCCAGTAAATCACCAAGAACTGCGCGTAGTTCAGTCTGCAAAGAATAGCAGACATCTATATTGTCATCTGTTGACCTGAGGGCTTCCCACACTCTTTCTGATATTCCAGGGCCTAAATCGGGCTTAACTGAACTTACCCATTCACCATGATTGTTCTTGAATTCATACCTGAATTATTATAGTTACTCAAAAGTTGAATATAAAAAAATTTAGGATGAATTTTAGCTCAACATAGTAAGTATAGTAAATTAAAATACATGAGCAGTTATTGTGAAGAATCTGCACCTTTGAAGTGATCGCATGGCACTTGAAAGAGCTACTAATGCCGGTATATTTTGATCTTGGTATTTAGCATCTTTCTCCATAAAATGCTTCAAACTTGGAACGTTTTCCTCAACAAAAGTCCCTAGACTTTTATATTCTACCATCTGACCTACAAAAGTCAGGCAAAGTTATGAAAACTACGTTTCTCATAGTTTTAACATGCTTCAGACTCCTACTTCTCGTCTTTTCTGCTTCATAGATATCTTTGCATCCAATGAAAACTTAAAACTACGAGATCATTTTGGCAAACAGTATGGGGAAAGTTAACTTCTGATTTCCTGTAATAAGACTTAAAAACTGAATGAAAAGAATGACATACTCCCGTAAAACTTCTCTACTGCTTGAATTAGAACTTTCGTCAGTGTTTCTGAAGGGATGCTTAAGAGTTTGAAACAATCTTCTGCGATAATCAGTTTGCTGAGTTTTCCGATACTATCATCTTGCAATTGCAATAAAACCTTCCCCACTCGGTTCAAGATGACAGGATCTCGAGCAAACCATCCTGCATTAAGAATTTATTAAGATAAAGAACTGGTCAAATTAATTGCAGAACTCTTATAATCACGGTTTGGGACAGAATCAAGTACAACCATATCTATAATATGACATTTGAAAGCCAAGAATCAATAGTTTAATATGAGAAGTTACCAACTGTGTCGAAACTCTGTGCCATTGGTACAACTCCAGATGTCAACACAATACCATGAGATGGGCGAAAACCAAAAATTCCGCAATATGATGATGGAACTCTAACACTTCCTCCAGTGTCAGTACCTGCATTAATAATGAATCTTGATCTCATTAGACATAGTTTAAGACACGAATAGAGTTTTAGACAACAGGATATTCACCTAAAGAGAAATCTACAAGGTTTGCACCAACTGCAACGGCAGAGCCACTAGAAGATCCTCCAGGCACTCGATCTGCGGCACATGGATTAACCGGTGTTCCATAATGTACATTTTCTCCATTTATGCTGTCAAATGAAGCTTTTACAAAATTTCAGGACAAAATAAAATCATTCCTTGCACTGAGAAGAAACAGGGTGAAATAACTTAAGCTAAGAATGGAAGCAAATTATGCAAAGCAAAAGAATGTAAAGACATTTTTTGTTCATATGGTAGTTTAGCTCTCATAAGCACGATTGTCGGTTCTTCTAGGCCAAACACTTCCAAACCCAAGTTTTGATATCCCACTTCTAGGTCAGTATGGTTTAACACTTATGAAGGCATTTTACAAAAAAAAGATGCATAGGCACACAGTTAACTACTTCAATTTAAATTATCATGTGGAAGCTTTTGATTGCCTTAAACGAGCTTAATATAAGCAATGAGTCGACAACTAAATAGCGATAAGTGTACGTTGTGAAATTAATTGGCTATTCTTACTATATCAGATACAGCCCATCATTTAAAGTAACATAACAATGAATCCATTAAAATTGACTAACCAAAGGGATTCAACATAATGATGACAATATCTAGCAGCAAATGCCTATGTTTTGTAACCTGTAAGCCATTTCATCCATCACAGTTTTACCGACGCAAGTGGCACCCGCCTTCAGCACAGCCAAAACTGTTGGTGCAGTCGATGTTGCAGCAGAATGCGTCCTCTTCCAATCCGGATTACCAAATCCAGTCACATATCCCTCCACATCAAATCTGTAACACCGGTACAATCCATTTCAAAATTAAAGACTACATTAACCATTCAAATAATCATCGCAAAATCAAATAGCTAGTTAAAACTTACAAGCACACATTCTTAAAACTCTTAAAACAATACCAAATGTCTCAAACACATGTAATGATCAACTAATGCACTTAGCATCTGCACATGATATATAGAAGACATGACAATATTGTTATCAAAACATCAAATTCTGGTTTAGAAGTTGAGACATAACACTATAACAGACAACATATAATCTTTGAACAGAAAATAAAATTAAATAGAAGGAAGGGACATACATGTCTTTAACAGCAAAGGTGAGGCCAGTTAAGGGAAGTTGATGAGAAGAAGGTTCTGGCAGCAGAGTGAATTTCTCCATGAAAGCTCCATTATCTGATACAGATAAGCTGCTTCTCGCCATTTTTCTCCTTGAAGAACACAGCAGCAACAAAGAAGCAATTATATCTTATCAAGAAATGGACAAAATTAGTTTTTGGCTGCCACTTGGCTCCTCAAATCTTTTTCTTTTTCTATATGTATGTACACAGAATATTATATACTTAAGGAAATCTAAATTGAATATTAACTTACTAAAATTTTGCACACGGTGTCAGCAATTACTGTTAAATTTTTGCTGATTGCGTTCATGAGTGAGACTGCTCGATGACTTTAGCGTCTTAATTTTTGTTCTACAAACGCACCCTTCACGTTAGGTGTAATTATAGACACTAATAAACGTTAAAACTTCTTGATGGAGTCACTAAAATGACTTTGATAAACACACACAAAAACTGCTGAAAAAAAGTATATTTAAAAGTGAAAGATACCCTTAAAAGTTAAAAGTAATTAACCAATGAAATGACTTGCCAAGTGATTTCTTGGTTATATTGGAATATTTTGTGCTACATATACAAAATATTGGAGTTTTTGCCTATTTTCACGCGGCCTTTTCTTATGAAGTGCACCATAATGGGAAATTTTTTTATTTTTTTTTTGCTTCAAGTTTTTAAAATTCAAAACTTTGTAAATTTTAAAGGTCCTTCGGATATTAGATTAGAATGATTGGATGACAACCTAAAATGGCTTCAAATTCTATATATAATTTCTCCGAGTTCTTTTCTCTTTCAACCTTGTAGACTGAAATATTACAATGAAAAAATTGAAATTAAATTTAATTTGACTTGAGATGACCGGTGTTACATAAATTACAAATAAATACATTCTTGCCCCCACGAGGTTTGATCAAATTACACAATAGTTTTATTATTTGAATTTTGAATAAATACCCAGCCTGGATTTATTTATTTTCCTATGTGTCAACTTTCCTCAAATATCCATTGGACGCCAATTGTGAAAGAAAGAAAGAAAGAATCAAAGAACTCATCTTGCTGCAGCCGTCTCCAACTTCATCATATTATAAAAAAGTCATAATTATCCACGTCACTTAATTAATTCTCTTTCGTCACCATTAACAAAAAAAATTGAATTAAAAACTAAAATAATGATGAAAAAACATAGTAAATAAATCTCCATCAAAAAAATCCTCCATTACCACCACCTTCCTCTCCAATTATCCACCTAATTTTCTCCCAAACCTACAAAACCTCCATAGCTTTTTTCACCGAGTCAACTCACCCCATCAAAATCCAATCTTTAACAAAACCCAATACTTCTTTATCATCAAGAACCAGTCAAAAAAACCTCCATAGCTTTTCACCTCAAAGAAAAAAAAATCATCACCGAGTCAACTCACCCCATAAAAATCCAATCTTTAACTGAACCCAGTTTTCTTTATCAAGAACCAGTCAAAACCCACAAACCCCACACGTTTTTTTCTTCAGAGATGGCGGAGATTTCGAAGGATAGTGAAGTGCTGAGTCAACTCAGCGACACGATCATGGAGATTTGCGGGCTGCCCGAGTGTAGAACGGTCAGCAAGAAGATGTACGGCAATTTGGTCAGAAGAGTGAAGCTTTTGAGCCCTCTTATTGAGGAGCTGAAGGACGCTAAAGAAGGGGATCAGCTCCAAAACGACGTCGTTAAGGGGCTTGACTCGCTCAGGAGCGCACTTGGCTCGGCTCTCGAGTTGCTTAAATCGGTTCTTGAAGGCAGCAAGATTTTTCAGGTTATAAAAAGAATTGTTCTTTTTTTGTTTTGTTTTGGGTGAAGAAATTATTTGTGATGTTTGTTGAATGATGGTATTGGTTTCTTGTTTGAAATGATTGTTTTTGGTAATGTTATGTGGGTAAGAATGTTAAAGCTTGGATAGTTCTTGTAATTGGAAACATGATTAAGCTGTGTTTAACATTGACTTAATGATCACCTGAGATTAGTGTTCTGTAAGTTACAAAAATATGATGTTATAATCTGTGAAGGAAGAGGTGTGAATTGGAAGACAAAAGAAATAGTCTTCATTTTAAGATTAAAAAAAAAAAAAAAGAGGTATAGAGTTGGTTTAAGGTTTCTTGTTATACATGCTGTTGAGACAAGTTTTCAAAAGTAGCAGAACTCGCCTTTGATTTGAGTCGTACAAATAATGGATGTATTATTTGTGTGTGTGTGTGAGAGTGTATGAATTTGTTGGGGATGGAGTGTTAGTCTTCTGATATCGGTAGCTCTCTGGCAACCGTGTGCAAAGCAAATGACTGTTTAACCCGTTGCATAAACGTATGCACGTGTGAGTTTTTTGAAACTGAACATTTTCGTGCCGATCTCGGAATGCTGAATAAATGCTGTTTTCTTACAGGTGCTTGTTCAGTTTGTATAAAAAGTACCAATATACATAAAAGATGGTTCTAGTTATAGTATGACGACCTAGTAGCTTTAGTTTCACGCCTATTTTCTTAATTGTTTCAGATCTGTGTTCTCATAGTTATTAGTTACAACTTACAGGCTTTGCAAATAGACAAGATTGCAGCCAAATTCGAACATGCAACAGAACAGATCGAAACAGCATTAAGTCAGATTCCCTACAATGAACTCGATATACCTGAGGAAGTTCGGGAGCAGGTGCTTTATATGTCAATTTGAGTTAGTAATTGTTTTTGGAAAGTTATGTACTTTCTTGATGATTCTTCTTTGCTAACAATTAATTTCTCCAAATTTAGATTGAACTCGTGCATGCACAGTTTAAAAGAGCAATAGGGCGAATGGAGTCACCTGATTTGCAACTGGTGATGGACATGGCCGCGGCTCAAATGGAAGATGACCCCGACCCCATGGTTTTCACGAGACTTTCCGAGAAATTGCATTTCAAGACTATGAATGATGTAAAAAAGGAGTCGATTGCCATCCATGACATGGTTACTTCGTACGGTGGGGTCCCTGATGGAGTTTCGGAGGAGTACTTTGAAACTATGTCTTATCTTCTTCTAAGGCTCAAGGAAAGTGTAATGACGGGAAATCCAGATGTAGATGCCCCTGAAACTGACAAGAGCTCGATTAAGCATAGATCGCCAGTTATTCCTGATGATTTTCGTTGCCCAATATCTTTGGAGTTAATGAAAGATCCTGTAATCGTGTCTACTGGGCAGGTTTGAACTTTGAACCCCAAGTTGCTGCCTCTATGCTCTGTTATGTACAAAATCCTCAACTCATTTACATTTTTTTTCATCTGCTCCTTTGCAGACTTATGAGAGGTCATGCATACAGAAATGGCTGGATGCAGGCCACAAGACGTGCCCCAAGACTCAGCAGACATTAGTGCATACCGCCTTAACCCCAAATTATGTATTGAAAAGCCTTATTGCTTTGTGGTGCGAGAGCAACGGTGTTGAACTGCCTAAGAAACAAGGGAACTCCAAAAATAAAAGATCGGGTGTTGGCGGTTCAGACTGTGATCGCGCCGCTATTAAAACCTTGTTGCAAAAATTGGCAAATGGCGATGCCGAGCAACAAAGAGCCGCTGCTGGCGAGCTTCGTTTACTCGCAAAAAGAAACGCCGACAACAGAGTATGTATTGCCGATGCAGGTGCCATTCCTCTCCTAGTTGAATTACTATCGTCTCCCGATCTTAGGACACAAGAGCACGCCGTCACTGCACTTCTCAACCTCTCCATAAACGAGGCCAACAAGGGTATGATCGTGAATTCCGGTGCAATCCCCGATATTGTCGACGTGCTAAAAAACGGAAGCACGGAAGCTAGAGAAAATGCAGCGGCAACCCTTTTCAGCTTATCAGTTGTTGACGAGAATAAAGTGGCTATAGGGGCTGCAGGGGCCATACCGCCTCTAATCGACCTACTTTGTCGCGGCACCCCGAGGGGAAAAAAGGACGCAGCCACAGCTATATTCAACCTCTCAATCTACCAAGGAAATAAAGTGAGAGCCGTAAGAGCCGGGATTGTGCCGCCACTCATACGATTACTAAAAGACCCCGGTGGGGGAATGGTGGATGAATCATTAGCCATATTGGCCATTCTCGCTAGCCATCCAGAAGGGAAAGCGGCTATTGGTCAAGCCGAGCCAATCCCAATTCTGGTAGATGTTATAAGAACGGGATCACCACGTAATCGAGAAAACGCGGCTGCCGTTATGTGGTCGTTGTGCACCGGAAATCCACAGTACTTGAGAATGGCGAAGGAGCTTGGGGCTGAAGAGGCATTGAAGGAGTTATCGGAGAATGGCACCGATAGGGCGAAGAGAAAAGCTGCAAGTGTTTTGGAGCTTATTCAGCGAGTTGAGGAGATGGTTATTTCATGACAATATTTTTTCCTCTATTTATGAGGATCATTTCAGCATTCATGGGGTTGATTTTCCCTGGTGATATGATTAGTTTTGTCATTTCTTATGCAGAATTTTCATATGCAGTGAGCTATATGTTAACTGCAAGAAGATACTCGTGTAAAGTATATAAACACGATTTTTGTTTTTGTGATGTACTATGCGTTTTCGTTGGTTTGGGTGGGGATTGTTCATGTTGTCAATAGGAAAATGTACTTTTGTAGATGTATATGTGTGTCTGTTGTTGGTAAGTAGCAAATGTACTTGGTTTTAATTCTTGTGTAGAAAGATTCTCGTTTAATATTCCAGCCAATTTTAGAATATTTTTTCCTTATTTCATAAGATTATTTACTATTTTTTGTGATAGATCATAAGATTATTTACTTATTTCTACATTCTTTATTTAATTTAAGACAGCAAATGTTAGGTGTGGTGAGTTAATTTTTATTATCACAGAGAGTTATTGTCAACTACAATCGCCATTACGACAATTTACAGGCTATTTATTGAAAAATAAAAGAAGAGCCCTTATTTTAGGTCCTGAAAATATTGCTCTAGTTTCATGGAATTATCTACTGGTCTATATTTCTCTCTCTTTATATTTTTTTTTTTCCCTGAGAAAGGTGCAACCAATGTAAAAGTTTCTTTGTTTTTTCTTCTTATAAAAATTAAAGTTTGAAATAATATATTCAAACGGCTGCGGAGGGTGAATATTAATATTAAATTAATGTTAAGTGAAGACTTAAGAGTAGGAGTCTAGGACACGTTTATTGAATCATACTTAAAAGTTAGAACAAATAATATATTCTGAATACGAATCACACTAGCGTTGATTTCTTTTAAAAAAGAATATGGTTTACAGATGAGGTTAAAAGTTGTAAGTATTAAATTTGTCTATTTGTTACTAGCTAAGTCAAAAAATAAAGTAATCGTTGAATAACTTAAGTAATTGAGGCGGTAGAGATTTTCGTCCTCTCATTTGGTAGAAACACACAACCGGTCCTATAACTTTGAGAAGTTGCAAAACTGGTCCTATAAACATATGACGTGGCAATACTCGTCCCAGTAATTATAAATTTTGGCAAGTTTAGGGCCTTAAGTAAATTTTATTCTAGAATTTCCATAGGACTATCATACTAAAAAATTATATCCTCTGCAATGACTTCGAAACTGATCATTTATCATGGCTGATTTTGGCACTCCTATGAATTCAAACATGCACGAAACTTGCCACAATTTGTTTAATACAAATTAGTCATTCTACTAGGAATTAAAGTGGTGCTTATTTTGGCTTTCAACTTGTAAATCATTAGTTATATACGTGCACATGATATTTTCTGGTGGCATGTGCTTGCCACATGTAACGTAAAGTATATAATTACTTTGTATCCTAATAATGTCAACTTTTAGTAGGTAATGGAACAATATAGTCACCTAATTACATTTTTGGGAGACAAAATTAATGGGTATGTTTTCCTCCATTTTTTTCTAAGGTTTCACATTTAGCAAATATTCCTGAGATTTGGTATTGGAATTTTGGCGAATACTCTTTTCATCTGTTGTGCGTAAGTCAATAAATTGAGGCTAATTCTGTTACATGAGAAAATTTGTTTATCTTACGTACCTTTTATTTTCAAAGATTGATTAAGAATTTTTTTTTTATTTTATTGTTGCAAGACTTGAAATTTAAACTTGTTTTTTGTTAATTCTAAAATTTACTTATTTTCTCTATCTAAGTCATTTAAGAACATGTTGTTAGTGCATCAAATGTATACTTTTGAAAATTTGTGTTACCATTGGTGTGTATCATATCGTATTTGTGTCACTGTATTAGTATCCTTGCAAATAAATTTATACTAATGTATGAATTAAACAAGATCATAGAAAATTCGGCATTATACTCCTTAGAAAGTACTAAATTTAATTGATTTTGGTGTACACTTGTGGATAACCTTAAGAAGCATAACACACACACATTGCTTGATCTATTGAATCAAAGACCCATCTTCTACTTTTCATTAATACAACTTATGTAACCTTTTTTCCAAAAAAGCATTACATATCTGTTGAAACAATTAAAACACAATCTTCAGCGGATAATAAAAAATATAGGGATTCAAGAAATACGAGTGGCTATGAACATATTATATAGCTAATAATATACCTATTTTTACCTTTTCTATAAGTGAAGAAGAATATTCCAACTTATAAGAAATATTAATATCTTACTTATCTTGTTTTAATGAGAAATGCTTTGTGGGAAATCGATAAGATTTGGGATTTTCCACAATAAGCCACACTGAATATCCCATCTTTTTTAGAAAACCCAAAAATACCTAATTAACACTGCAAGGGTTCACAATTGGAAGAGTTTTAAAAGTACAGAGGTGCATCTGAAAGTCCTATCATAATCCAGGGACTATTCTGATAAAACTCACTAGTAGATAGTAAATAAAAGTCCGATTCCCAACGCAAACAAATTAAAAAATTAATTTAGAAGACTCGACTGCACTGCACTGCACTGCACTGACCAGCACTCCCATAACATAACAGAATCAATCTTTATTATTCCCATTTCCCATACACTGATCGTCATCGTCACCGCCAATGGCCGCTTCAATACGCCTCCGCCGCGTCGGCGCCGTCGCCGCTCTGGCCGGCGGCGCGTGCTTCACACTCCTCGGCAACAACTCGATCGCCTCCAGCGACCGCGGCGGCTCCGTTCCCAACCTAACCGCGCTCAAGCAGCGAATTGCGGATCCTTTCGCCGCCGTACCTTCGCGCGCCGTGCATGAGGCGGCTCTGATCGGCTCCAGCGCGGCTAATCCGCTCGATATCCTCGTAATCGGCGGCGGCGCGACCGGATGCGGCGTCGCGCTCGACGCCGCCACGCGAGGGCTTCGGATCGGGCTCGTTGAGCGCGACGATTTCTCGTCGGGGACGTCATCTAGGTCTACTAAACTCATTCACGGAGGTTTGTGTTTGTGTTTTTTTATTTTTATTTTTTCGAATTGTTGTTTAGCATTGGTGTTGTACAGTGAGTTTTGGCGGTTGTACTCCTGAGGCGGCGTTTGAAGTTAATCATGTAGTGCCTGTGACTGAGTAATTGTTTGTTTTTGCATCGTGTTGTACAGTGAGTTTGGGAAATTGTACTGTGAGGCGGCATTAGAATTTATCATGCAGTGCCTGTGACTCTGTGTGTGTAAAGTTATTTTGACTCTTTGGTTTGTTCATTCACGGGAATAGTTGATTACTGTACGGATATTAGAAGATGCACGGGAATTTTGAAGGACATGAATGCCCTAAATTTAAGGAAAAATGAAAAGGATGATTCACTGCCTGGCAAATGATTTTGTGCCATTTGTTATTTGTGCATTCAGCTTTTTCTTGCGGTACGAGGTATTTGCATTGTTGGTCATTAATAGCGAAAGACAAACCGCGCAGACATGATTTGTTAGATACGTTTCGTTATGAAAGCGAACTTATTGCCAGTTTACATATACAGAAAAGGACAACGGTAACAGGGTAGTTTATGTTGGTTATGCTAACAGATATATATTGATTGCATATTTGTTTTTTATATTTTTATCAAACTAGAAAACAACTAAGTTTTTGCTTCCACGTATTAGGGCCAAGTTATGAACCAAACTGATAATAGGTCCTCAGTTGTGTTTAGAAAGTTAGTAGTGGTTGCTGATGCTGTTATGTGATTATGCACAAAAAGATTTGTGCTTGAAGGTGGGGCTTGTACTGAACTCGTTGGTTTGATTGCATACGTAAATGTTCCCTATTTAGTGTGGGCACGTTAGCCGCTTTTGTGAGCCAGCTGAAGAACTTTCTGACATACGATTTTGGAACAGCTCGATAAATAATAGCTTTCTGCTGATCTACTATTAATTGCTAATCAAGCTAAGCGAATAAATTTCCCTTTACGTGGTTTTTAAGTGCCTATTACTTTATTTTGTCAACTTGCTATGATCATTTTTTCACGTAGAGTGATCAAAGAAGCATTAGCAAGTGTACTTATGATATCTCCCTCGTAATAACTAGCAAGCTTATTGAGGTCAAACTTGATGCAATCATTATCGATTTCTTAACTGCAGCGTGGTGATTAAAAGTTCTTTTGTCGTCTTATGTTTTATTGCTTGCTTTTAACATCTCTTTGACTATATTGGTTCTGGAGACAGACATTTTATTTCAGTCTCCCTGGTCTGCCCCCAATGATTCTATTTCTATGTTCCTTGAATGGGGTCGTGATATTTTTTTGGTTATTTATTTCAGGGGTTCGTTATTTGGAGAAGGCTGTTTTTAACTTAGATTATGGGCAGCTAAAGCTGGTTTTCCATGCCCTTGAAGAGCGTAAACAAGTTATAGACAATGCTCCCCACCTTTGCCATGCTCTGCCATGCATGACACCATGTTTTAGCTGGTTTGAGGTAATTTACTTCTGGATGGGTTTGAAAATGTATGATCTGGTAGCTGGTAGACGCTTGCTCCACCTGTCTAGGTATTATTCGGCACAGGAGTCAGTTGAACTCTTTCCTACTTTAGCTAGAAAGGGAAACGATCGGAGCTTGAAAGGAACTGTGGTTTATTATGATGGACAAATGAACGACTCCCGTCTAAATGTTGGATTAGCATGTACTGCTGCTTTAGCAGGTGCAGCCGTACTTAACCATGCAGAGGTGGTATCCTTCCTCAGGGATGAGGATACTGGACGAATAATTGGTGCCCGGATAAGAAATAATATATCAGGTAACACATTTATCACAATATATCATTCTTTCTAATGAAGATACTTTTTCTCTGGATGGTTTTATTTCGTTGAGTAAAATTGATGTCACATGTTGTTTCAACTGTCTCTTCGGTCATTTGGCATTTTGGCTTCTACTGCATTCTTTTGCCATCTCGTATGTCATGGAGTGTACTTCGTTTTTCATTCGATCCTCTTGTGCATATTAAATGATTCTTATGAAGCTTGTACCAGAATATAGGACATCACTTGTCTATATACTCTTGTCATTAGATTTCCCCTGTTGCACTATGCATCATCATGAGTATCTGAGAGATTTATCATTGTGTTAGCACGGTAAGTTATGATATCAAGGTATATGAGATTGAGATAGGACTTAAATAACTTGCATTTGCTATTTATATATTTTATCCCTTAATGCTCACTGAAGACGAGAGTATGATGTGATTTATTGTCAGACATATTTCACTTTCATGTAGAATGGAGGTAATCTCATAATAAATTGAAGTTTCTATATGATTCTATTAGAAGTATGGAAATGTTTCAGCTCATTTATACACATAACAAGAAAAACAAAAATGCCGGTGGGATGTTACGTCGTCGTTACCCATGTACTTAATTCCAACACCACCTGTACAGCCCATTTTATCTTTTCTTGGTGAACCGCTTGTTGAGGTGGGCTTCACATTCGTACAGCTGATCCGCATAGATTGTGCAGACTCGAAAGCCATGGGTGGAGTAAATGTTTGTGATTCGGGAGGGATTGTGGTGAGAAGGATAACTGCTGGGTGTGGTGGTGTGATTCAATTGGCGAGATTAGTGTTCTGAAAACTTCTTTTCCCCCATTATATAGCTTTAGCTTCATGCATTCACCCATTTGTCTTCTGCTCCCTCTTTCTCGTGCATTCACCTCACGACACAGTAAAACATACTTAGATTCAGGGCTTTCGTTTTCCTTCCTTGAAGGTATTTCAGTTTCAGCAGACTAGTTAAAATTGTATTTTATACGAGGCTAAATATTGTCGCTCATTGATTTAGTCCTCAAAACATAAAATTGGTTGTGATGGAAAGTTATAAGTAGTTGCTACTTGCGACCTTTTAAACTTCACAGGGAGACAGTTTCTTACAGAAATTGCACAGGAGTGTATCTGCAAACTTGAAAAAAAAAAAAAAAAAACAGGGTTGGCTTTTTGCAATTTTCTAGCATAATCATAATTGCTTTTTCTGGGGGGTGGGGGGGCATCTAATGTGTTTAATTTTCTTGTTGAAATCTTACTTTGTTAAAGTTTGCAGGCAGAGAGTTTGATACATACGCAAAAGTTGTTGTAAATGCGGCTGGTCCATTCTGTGATGCTGTGAGGAAGATGGTAGACAAAGAAGCAAAACCAATGATTTGTCCTAGCAGCGGTGTCCATGTTGTGCTTCCAGATTATTATTCTCCTGAAGGAATGGGATTGATTGTTCCCAAAACAAAGGATGGACGTGTTGTCTTCATGCTTCCTTGGTTAGGGAGAACAGTTGCTGGAACCACTGATTCCAACACTAGTATTACAATGTTACCAGAGCCTCATGAAGATGAGATTGGATTCATACTAGATGCTATCTCTGATTATCTTAATATTAAGGTTAGTGAATTTTATGAGCATGATTCGTAGTATTCCTAAGCAAATTATAGCTTTTATCTTCTCGTGTTTCATAGTTTCATTTCGGCAATTTTAAGCATCTTTGATTTATTGTCTGTCGGGTCCAGAGCAGTTATCAGGTTGGCTGGTGAATTCAAGGAGCTGCTTCATGTATAAGAGAACTAATAACCTATGAGTTCAACGAACTGTTTTTTTTTTTAATAATATAATTTGGATCAAATTTAACCAAGTATCAATAATTAAATGTTTTTTGATATATTAACCAGTTGATTGCTAAGCGAAAGTTGGGATTGCGTGGGTGATGTATATGTAGCTTAAACCAATGATATACTTCTTTACTAATTATTTAGCCCAGTGTTTGCGAAGCTTTTGCCTCCCTTTGGGTGAAATTCTCGGTTAAAAAGACCATTTCTATGTGGTTAGAGTAGGAAGCACGTACAATCACCATTTTTCTTCTCGGGCATTGTTCTTGTTCAGTCATTCAATGCTTTCTCTTTGTGTTGATATCAATGTTTTAATGACCATCAGGTGCGACGCATGGACGTTTTGTCTGCATGGAGTGGCATTCGACCGTTGGCTATGGATCCTACAGCTAAAAGCACAGAGAGCATCTCCAGAGATCATGTTGTGTGTGAAGATTTTCCTGGTTTAGTAACAATTACTGGTGGAAAGTGGACTACCTATAGGAGGTAAAATTTATATAGTTAGAAATATTGACAAACTTTCTTTTATTTTCATTTGTTGTTGCTCAAAGGATTTTGTTCCACGTATTTCTTTTCTGTTGATGCCGTTTTATACTTAATAAAACCACTTTCAGTATGGCAGAGGATGCCGTTGACACGGCTATAAAATCTGGAAAGTTGAGCCCAGCGAACAAATGCATTACATACAACCTACAGCTTGTTGGTGCCGATGGATGGGATCCCGCGTCATTCACTAAACTAGCACAGCAATATGTGCGCATGAAGAGGTCACATGGTGGTAAGGTTGTACCTGGTGTAATGGACACAGTTGCAGCAAAGCATTTATCACATGCTTATGGTACTAACGCTGAAAAAGTGGCTGCCATTGCTCAGGTTGACTCTTAATCTATATTTTACTTCGTATCTGCTGCCTCCATTTTTTTGTATATAGTTTCTTCCTTGTGTTCATAAGCTTGATGACTGCAACTATACATTGACTCAAAGAGTTGCATCTTTTACGATGAAAACAGGGTATCATATAGTTGTAAACGAAAATCATCCACCAGCATTTTAGAAGTGAGCTATGTTTGAGATATTTTTCTCTGAATATCCAAATTTTGAACTTTCAGAATGAAAATTTGGGGAAGCGACTTGCTCATGGATACCCCATTTTGGAGGCCGAGGTTGCATACTGTGCTCGTCATGAGTATTGCGAATCCGCAGTGGATTTCATAGCCAGAAGGTCCCGCCTTGCTTTCCTTGACACTGATGCCGCAAGAAAGGCAGTGTCTCGTATCATTGAGATATTGGCTACCGAACATAAATGGGATAAGTCGAGGCAAAAGCAGGAACTGCAAAAGGCTAAAGAATTTCTAGAAACCTTCAAGTCATCAAAAAACGCCCAGTTTAGTGATGGCAAGCACAACTAATATAGTAATATATGTAAGCATCACATTAATCATTTGACGCATGTAATGTAATTGGATATCTGTTTGCTACTAACTCATATTCTCTCCTGCATTTCAGGTTCATCAAATTTATACAGAAAGAGTTTGTTTACGCTCCAACATTTTCTGGGAAAATATTTTTTTTCTCTGAAAAAGTTTATAGTTTTTCACCGGTCGAACTTTTTTGAAGAGTTCATCTGTATGTTGTTATACCGTTGGAGCATCTGTTTTGCTCCTTTACTGAACTTGTCTCCCAAAAATCGAATAATGCAACTTTCCTTGAAAAAATAGTTGAAAATTGCTAATCTTGTACAATGTTGCCTTCTCATATATTGTCACTTTCATCATCATTTCAAATTTAAATGGAGGTCGCTTGCATTATTTTTGTGTTATTTCAAATTTGGTAAAAGAATTCGTTATGTTGCAGCAATTCACCCTATATAATTCATGCCATTTTACCCCGCCCCAATACAACAAGGTGATTGTTAATTTGGTTGGATAAGTCTAGACAAATAATTCTTGACAACTTATATTTATTAGTTTACACACTGATAGTATTCTTATAAAATCTAATTTTCTCTCTTGCGTCAATCTTGAGTATAGTGTCACAATTTGTTATTGCCTAATAACAAATTATATAAACATAACGTGCAAAAAGTTCAAATGATCTTAAACTTGATCCACGAAAGGATTTTCTTCACTACAGACTTGCGTGCTGCAGTCAGTAATGTTTGTATTCAATTGTAATTTTTTTTTTTGGTAACAAATTCAATTGTAATTTGTTCTCCAACATTACTTGCAAATGAAATCAATCGTAAAGTTTAGGGCTCAGTTATCTTTAACATAATTTTTTTACCTACGACGTTACGACCGAAAATATTATAATTTTACTGTGAACGTGCAGATTGAAATTACTTGTTTAGGCCTTGGAGTATGAGACACCTTTCAAATCTTTCTAACACACACTAATTCTCCAATACAGATTATGGTGATGTTAAGAGCAACTAGTGCAGATTGAAATTACTTGTTTAGGCCTTGGAGTATGAGACACCTTTCAAATCTTTCTAACACACACTAATTCTCCAATACAGATTATGGTGATGTTAAGAGCAACTAATTCTAGCTTCGCAATAATTATATAATGTGATAAATTTTTTTATTTTTTATTTTTTGTACCCCTGTGGGGCGCCCGGTGTCCCCACCATTTGGTGAGACTAATCCGGACTCGGCCCGGACTCGGCCTGCGGAGTGCCTGAAGAGTCTGACTCTAACTCAGGGGTAGGACCTGACCCCTAGCTCTTTCATGACACCAACCACCCAAGGCTAAATTGGAGAGATTTGTCCACAATGGAATTCGAACTCTCGACCTTGGGGAGGCATTAGCAAGCCGCTACCACTTGCTCCAAGCTGAGGGGTTTCTATAATGTGATAATGATAACAAAGGTAGTGGGTATGGGCTTTGCACTAAATGCCCCAATGTATAAGGTGTGTTGTGTTTTACTCTTATTCTATAAAAATGTGGGACATACTCCTCAACCTATTGAATTTACCCTCTTATGTCTAACTTAACGGTACAGAAAAGTGTCTCAAAAAACTGAGAGACAACATCGTGGAAAAATCTATAAATTAAAATGCATCCTGCACATTTTCCAAGATTTCATGAGTTGGGGGTTTGGTGCAAGTGCAACAATAAATGCAATACAATACAAGTATTACCGTATCAAAAAGAAATAATTAAAAACAGCAACACAAATCATGTTTATATTATAATTATTTAATCGAATCTTATAATAACAAATTCTGGATAAGAAAAAAACTTGAATTCAGCCATATCTCACACACACTGTCACTCAAATCACCACCATCAATGGCGGCGGCCATAGCCTCTCTCACCACCCTCCACAGCCTCTCAAAACCCTCCGTCACCTTCCTCCTCCCCCGCCGCCGCAATAATCTCCGGTCCCTAATCACCTCCGCCGCCACAGAATTCAACATCACATTCGCACCTCCAAACCCTAAACCTAAGCCCCAATCCCCAAAATCACCATTCGAACTCAACGGCGATCAGCAGCTCTACATACCATGGATCGTCAGAGACGAGAAGGGCAATCTCACCCTCCAATCGACGCCGCCGGAGCGCTTCTTGAAGGAGATGGCGCACGAGAAGACGATGCCGAAGAAGAAGAAGACGGTGGTGAAGAAGAAAGAGAGTGGCGGTGGTGGTGTTAAAGGTGTTAAAGGTGTTAGTAGCCCTAATTTGGTGAAACCGGCGGCTGAACAGAAGTATTCGAAGGCGGCGAGGAGGTTTTACAATGAGAGGTTCCGCGAGCCGCCGCAGCGGTTGGCTAAGGTTCTTGCTGCCTCGGGAGGTACATTTTTGAATTTCCACCTGTTGTATGCATAGTGCTGTTTTGATTGGATGCTACTCTGCCTAAAATTTTGTTTTAGTAGTACTATAGTAGATGTTTATAAGAATGAGGGCGACATTTAGAATTGTTCTAATAGTTCGTGGAATAGAACTTATGTGTCATACTATCAATATTTAGAATGGTTCTAACTGTTCGTGGAATAGGACTTATGTGTCGTACTATGGAGCGGTGGGAAAAGGTAATCGAGCACAAGTTATGACAAAATTGTTGCCATGTCGGATAATCAGTTTTGGTTGACACTAGGGTGATTGACCGCAAAGGCCATTCGTTTGTTTGGCCGACTCGCTGAAGGTTTTGGACAGTATGGTAGAGATTTTCTTATGGTTTTTTGTAAAATTGGACAACAGCCTGTGAGAAGTAGCAGAGCAGGATAAGTAGTGTGGTGAATGTTCGAAGAACAGTATCCGTCCCTATTAAGGATATCGATATGATCAATGATTTGGTAGAAAGTGTTTGAGCTTATGGTGTTATGGCAAATGTTTTCCCAACCACAATTGGCTGAAAACAGTGGTTTATTTTGAGTACATTTTTGTTTGTCCAATTGCGCCAGGATTATTCACCAAGTATTAGTATATGTTATTTTGAGACATTATTGTCTTAATTGATGAGAAGATAACACTTGTTAATTACAAATTAGAGCTATGTTGGTACACTTTAGAGTCAAAACTTTTCGATTACCATAATGGTTACAGATGTTTAGGATGATCAAATAACTGACAGGAATAACACTTGTAGATCTTAAAATACCTGAACATTCTCCGACTAATTGAACTTGATTAAAATTAGAAGACTTTGAGAAAGCAACCTTTTAGAATAATGACTCACATATTTCTGGTCAATGTGCTAACTAGTCTATGCACTGAAGTCGAATGCATTCATTAGCATTTTTCCCAAGTACTGCAGGTTCTTGGTTTGAGTTCTATTGAGAACAGAAACATGATTAGTAATTGTGGGGCATCTCTCTCTCTCTCTCTCTCTCTCTCTCTCTCCATGCTTGATTATTAACATGGTTTCCATTTCAGTGGCCTCTAGGAGAAGTAGCGAAGAACTTATTTTGCAAGGGAAGGTTACCGTCAATGGTTCTGTCTGCAACACACCTCAGGTCAATTTTTAAGTCATTATATTTTAATACTTTTTGTAAGTGTTGTATTTGCTTGATCAAGTTTTCTTGAAACTTATCGTATGCGATTAGTATCAGGATTTTAATTGTTTAGACGATAAGTTGGTTATGTAAGTTGTGAGAATAGATTTATCCAGTTATTGTATCTATTTCGTAGTTGGGGGTATTACTTGCATTTGAGGTGTCTAGTCCTAATATGCGAAAAAAACTTTTCATCCCCGTTCATTACTGCCAGATAGTTAAATGTTTCGAATCGTTTCTGTTGATCTGGGCAGACTAGAGTTGATCCAGGCCAAGATATAATATATGTCAATGGGAGTCGCCTGCCCAAGAAACTTCCTCCAAAGGTTTATCTTGCACTGAACAAGCCGAAAGGGTTTGTCATCTCTAATCTTTTTCAACTTCCGACCTGAATCTTTCACTTTCTATGTACTGGTGAGGTTGATGCAGATTGTTTTTTTTTGCAGTTACATATGCTCAGCAGGAGAAAAAGAGACAAAGTCTGTGTTGTCTCTGTTTGATGATTTTATGAAGAGTTGGGTATGTGTGACCTTATTATTGAAATTTCTAAGACTTCTAGCAAAATGTGCAACTATAAGTTTTTTGGGATCCTGTTTACTGGCTTAATATTTCTGATGCAATTTTCCCAGAATAAAAGAAACCCTGGAGTGCCTAAGCCGCGTCTTTTCACAGTTGGTCGTCTTGACGTTGCCACTACTGGGTTGATTATTGTGACAAATGATGGTATAAAATCTGACATGAATTATGGCTGTCTATAGATGTTATTACTTCTATTGGGATGAATCAAATCTCTTTGTTATTTATGTTTTTGTTTTCTTCAGGCGAGTTTACTCAAAAGGTTTCACACCCATCCTCTAATTTAACCAAGGAGTAAGGTTTCACTCTCCTATTTCCCCTTTCTTTATGCTGGATTTTCTCGTCATGTAAAATTGCACTGTTTTTTGTATTTGCCCATGCATGTGATCTTATTCTGAATTCAAGCTGTAACCTATTATCCCATTTTCAGTTGATGAACTGAGCAAGCAAACTATCTAAGCGATCTTCACATTCGTTTAAGATAAATTACAAAAATAAGAATGACTTTTTTTATGGGTTGGGCGTGGTTAGCTAATGTATTCTCGTACATAAGCTGATGACAAGTACCGCTGACATCATGGATGGCAGGTATATTGCAACTATTAATGGAGAGGTTAATAAGCGGCACCTGTTGGCCATCAGTGAGGGAACTGTTGTAGAAGGTGTTCATTGCAGTCCTGATGCAGTGGAGCTGCTACCACAACAGCCAGATATTTCAAGACCTCGACTTCGCATCGTGGTACTGTTCTATGCTCCACCACTTCGTTTTATTCTAATCTTTTCTTCATTTTTTCTCTTTTTGAGTGTCTAGGCATTGCTGTCTCTCTCCCTCTCCCTCTCTCTCTATCTCTTTCTCTAGGATTTATCAAAAGTTACATTGTGGTTCCTTAATGCTGCAGGTTCATGAGGGAAGAAACCACGAAGTGCGAGAACTTGTAAAAAATGCTGGACTTCAGGTAAAATTGGATTTGTTTGTGCCGTAATCATATGGTTTTGGTTTAAAACTACTTCTAGAATGATGGCTTCTACATATCAAAAATCAGTAGATTACGTTCTTTCCCACAGTTTGATTTGAAAATTTTCTCTAATGTGAAAGGCCATTCTGAGATCCGTTTTACTGCTTTTTGTTTCATCAAGTTTAACATTGGTTGCAACGCTGATGGTTTAACGGTTATAGTTCCAATGTCTATCTCCAAATTTATGACTGGCTTCTGTGCAGTTTCTCAATTTGATTTAGAGATTCAATTTTTGCCTTATTTCTTTAGCAACATGTTGAGATAGTTATGTCATTAACGTTTTTCCTTTCAGATTCATGCACTTAAGCGTGTACGTATTGGTGGTTTCAGGCTTCCTCCCGACCTTGGGTAAGTTCTAAATATTCAATTCTAATCTTCCCACTTTGCTTTAGTTGTCAATGACTTTCCATGTTTTTCTACATGGAAGCTTTTGTTTTAAATTTTCAAGTGCACTTTCCTTATTGACATCTTTTATCCTTCTTTATCAAGTGTATATCTGGCAGCAAAAGGTAAAATCAACAAAGTCTGATTGCAGAACTGCATTACATGCCCAAATAACTAAATAATCAAGAACATTTGTATTTAGAGAACTTATTGCCATATTAGCAGTGTGCATTGTTTTCTTGAGGCACACAATGATACATTCTTCATTCGGTGATTTGTTGTCTTATCTTGGCAGGCTGGGGAAACATCTGGAACTAAGTCCAGCTAATATGAGAGCATTGGGTTGGAAGAGTTAAAGTTGCTGATGAAATATACAGGTTCCCACACGACTCCAAGACATGCTTGAGTTTGCCGAAAAATTTTGATCTGTGAGAATTACGCCTTTGTTCACCAAGTATATATTCGGGGGCATCGGGTCTTAAATGAGGCAATTTGAATCTTTAAGAGGAAATGTCCTCTTATTGATGTAGAATCTTGGCCTGAATGTCTATGTATGTCAAAGGAAAAGAAAGTGTAAATAACGTGTAATCTCTTATACTTACTAGACATCCATTGTATTCCTCAATTGCAGAGCAATTGTATTGTACCATCTCTTAGATATTCAAAAACATGTTTAGCACGTTAGTGATGTTGCCTATCAGATTTGTTCATGTACAATTTGAAGTGGAATTGTCATCCCATTTTCCTTTATTCCTTAGTGACATAGATGTGCAGTTCTTAAATTATCTTCTCTTGAAAGTTTGATATAATAATGCTCAAACTTTTGTAGCCAGGTAATGTTGCCGAGACGTCAAGACAAACACAACTAATGTAAATGCACAGCTTGAATGAGATTATGGGGCGATTGTTGCATTATAATCTTGGTTGAACTGCGTTATCATGCAACGTTATAATTTTTTCAAATGGAGTAATGCAAGTAATACTTAAGTAATCTTCAGACGAGGAAAGGAATTGATTAAGAATTTCCCATTCACATACATGTCTTAATGGATGACAATAATGGTAGACATGTATCTCAAAAACAATTAGCTGTGTATCTATGTATGGGATGTTTACAGGCTGTTGTGGGCCGGCAACCCATGTTGAACGTCACATGTTTACCACATATTCTCAGGGTGATGTGTTGTGCTGTATATTTGTATACAACAAAACAAAACAAAATTGGTATTTATCCTTTTTGATTTAATTGTTTATTCATACTGTACAGCCCTACCCATTTAGGATATTAATAGAGGTCACATCTTAATGAAGTAGTATGTGAGGAACAGGATCCACGTCGTCGTATGTAAATAGAAATAAGAAATTATGAACCTACGAGTTTCATTCATAAAGCAAAATCTTTTTGTGGGCATTTGGCAACAACTGATATCTCCTCATTAATATGTGGGAGATTTTCTTTCTCCTGTTTTTATTGAACGACCGACAAGTTGTACTACTGCTCAATACAATTATTATCAATATTTTCTTCATAATATTGCCGTAAATGCACACAATCAAATGGTCCATAATTTGGCCACAAGGGGATTTTAAGTATCCAAGTAGGTCCATTTAATTCTGGATTCATTAAGATCTCCTAATGAATAAAACAACACTAAGTTTTTTTTTTTAAATTAACTAGCAGTAATTTATATATCTGAAAGTTGAAAGTTTCAAGTTAGTTAATTAATGATTAGTAATGAAAGAAAAGTGCAAAAGACAACATCTGAAAGGACAAAATCTCTCTCTCTCTCTCTCTCTCTCTCTCTGTGTCTCATTTTATTACATTATTAAAAAAATGAAAAGACAGTTAAGGACTAGAAACGCGGGAACTATTTTTCTATTGAACATTTGTTCTTCTTTCAATCGTGCCGGCCACAATCTTCCTCGTATTACCTCATGAATTCAGACACACATTACACACACACTCTGTCACAAAATCTATCAACTTCTTCTTGTTGTTGTTGTTCTAAGTTCTAACAGAAGCATTAATCAAGAAACAGTTGATTAAAAATGGCGTCTTCGGGTTACGGAGCAAGAGCTCAACACAAATCCGACAGGCCCAGTTCATTGAATTCTTCCATTAATAATCCTCCAAGAAACACTAATAACAATAATAATAATGGCGGTGGTGGTGCTCATTTTGGCCGCTCCAAAACGCCGCCGTCTTCGAACGTCAGGCGTCCTGTGACTCCGCCGCCGACTTCAAGAACTCGCTCTATGTCTCGTGATCATGACCCAGGTTAATCTCTCTCTCTCTCTCACAGACACAATCACGAACACATTGTGGTAGTAGACATTGGTTCGTTTTTATCAGTCTAGTTCAAAGATTGAATTTTTAGATTGTCAAGTTATATATTTGTGGGGGGGGGGGGGGGGGGGTTGTGAAAATGTGATAGATATTGGTTTTAGTGATTGTGGGGATGCCAAGATGAGGACAATGGGGTTCTTGTTAATGTGTAGTTGCGAGAATTTAGGAATCTGAAACGGTGTAATTTATCTTAAGTTGAGATGGAGGTGGGGGAAAGAAGAAATGGCCTAGTTTTACGTCGAAAAAAAAAAAAACATCAAACCCTCTATTCTATAGGTTTATTTGCAAACCGCCCACAAAGCTTTAAAAGAGAAAGTTTTCGGCGTAAAGATTCCGATGGATTGTTGGCCATGGGGCACTTTGCAACCATTTCAAAAGGTGAGGGAGCAGATTTCTCTTTTTTTGAGTTGTGGGCGCAGTTTGCGAATGGCCCTATAGGATAGGGGTTTGACGCTTTTACCCTTTTAAGTCCATAGCATGTATATGTATGGTGCATGGTGCTGCTAACCTGTAGTTTTGGGCTCTAGTCGACTTATTCAGAATCAATGCTCAATAATTTGACTGTCCTAATCACATTAGATATTACATGAACAAAATTTAAATTTTGAAAGCCAAACATAGTTCTAAGATTCTACTGGTACTGTAGGTTATCTGTTCACATTGTTTGCCTATTGGTTTTATCTTTGCCACTCTAGCTTAGCCTATCTTCATACTACGACGTTGTTGCTTATTTACAACACGAAAGATGAACCACATCAATGCACCAGATTCAAGAAATCTTTGAACTGTACAAATTTTGATAAATGTGACAGAAGATAAAGCTCGACAATATGTAAAGTAAATGATGTTAACAATACAAGACTACTAGCTATCAATTAGTGGAAGTCCTTACTGCATTAGTATATTCTGATAATAGACAGGTTGGTTTTGAGTCATTAGATTTGATATACTCTTTTGCCTTTGACATAGATTCTGAAAGAGTGAGAGTTGCTCTTAGACTTCGCCCACGAAATTCTGAGGAACTCTCTGATCCTGATTATGCTGAATGTGTGGAACTTCAGCCAGAGGTGTGGATGTAATTTACGAGTTCACATATATATTTTTATATTAGTGAATCTGAGATATGTTTATTTTCAAGACTGCAGTGAGTCTCTTTGTCTGTAAGCTCTCTGGATCATTCCCTTGAGGTCTTGCATGCTTGTTTTAGATTCTAATTTAACATTATTAGAACAATGTGTATTATGCAGCTCAAAAGATTAAAGTTGAGAAAAAACAATTGGAATTCTGATTCTTACATGTTTGATGAAGTATTGACCGAAAGCGCTTCCCAGAAGCGTGTTTATGAGGTGGTAGCAAAGCCTGTTGTTGAAGTGAGTAGGGAGTTCTTACTTTATGTACTCTGGTTTTCAGTTTTCTATTTTGATGACATGTTGATGATCTTGAAAAACAAAATGTGATGATACTTGTTGTAGAGTGTGCTTGACGGGTATAATGGCACAATAATGGCGTATGGTCAAACGGGCACTGGCAAGACTTACACAGTAGGAAGGCTGGGTAAAGGTGATGCATCAGAACGTGGAATAATGGTTAGAGCTTTGGAGGACATATTAGTGGGTACATCTCCATCTGATAGCGTCGAAATCTCCTTTCTGCAGGTACTCATATTATTATTTTCTGATTTGTTCGTCTAGTAGCTGTAAAAATACAAGTAAAGAGAGAGAAAGCTAATGCCACGGGAAGTAGCAGTCTTTTGTGATGTGCATTATCTTCTCTGTTTAATCCTACCACTAGCTGTTAATGAAGGAAAGGTTCAAAAAGTAATGGGTCAATATATTATTCGGTACTGTTGAAATGTTTAGTCGACTTTTCATCTTCGGATGTTAAATTGGATAGCACAGACTATTTGCTAATAGAAGTTCACATTTCATAAGTTTTTTTTTTTTTTTTTTTTTTTTTTTTTTTTTTCCGTATTGGATGTGTCAGTTGCTCTACTTGCAGCTAGAACTTACCTAAGATTTTATTGCTCAAGGAAGGGTATGTTCAATATTACATGACATATACGAGTTGTCAAAGCAAAATAATTTGAATAACCCTTGGAAAATAAGCATTTATGGATCTGCCTGTAGAGGTTACATTTGTAGAAAAAGGGAGAATATAGTATTGGGCGTCAATAGTATGGAATGTCTGTGAAACTCATTTACTGAAAATGAACTCGGAACAGATTGTCAGCTGCTTGAAACATATTGTGTACTTTAATGCCCAAAACCTATATATTTAGGTACTGTTTGCATTTTTAAAAAGTTCATATTTGAATATTTGCATATAATATCTGAGTAGTAATATTTAGATATTCTGTGATTGATTTGCATATTCTACAAAATGTGGATGATTACCAACTTCCAACACTCTAAAAACAGATATAAACATAACTTGAGACCTGTTTGCTTCTGATATGCCCTTAGCTTTTAATTTGTGTTTGATGAAAGGCATCATGTATTATTGAACAGTTATATATGGAATCAATTCAAGATTTGCTTGCTCCAGAAAAGGTCAACATGCCGATTGTGGATGATGCCAAGACAGGAGAAGTGTCAGTACCTGGTGTTGAGAGAGTCAAAATTCGAAATCTTGATCACTTCTTACAAATTTTGCAGCTTGGAGAAGTTAACCGCCATGCAGCTAACACAAAGATGAATACAGAATCTTCACGTAGTCATGCAATTCTTATGGTACTCATAGCATTCCACTGCATTGAGATTTGATCCCGACTTCATAAGTTTACACATTAAAGTTTTGCGAAATTGCCTCCTTCTGTCAATTTACCCTTCTTGTAGGTTTTTATTCGTAGGTCAGTGCTAGAGAAAGAAGAGACAGATACCCATGTACATAAGGTTAATCCATCAGACAGAAACGGACATCATTTGTCAACTGTCAGAAAAAGCAAGCTACTAATTGTGGATCTTGCAGGATCGGAGCGAGTGAACAAATCTGGTAAGTCTTTTAACATGTCAGAGCTAAACCAAATCTCATACTTTTTCCCTTATATCTGTAACTTTTCACTTTTCAGCAGCCCTTAGTATAACAGTGGTTCACCATAAATGCCACCCATATTTTGGATCTAAATTCACTGCATTATTCTTTTTGCTTTTATACCAATCTTCTCTTTTTGCCTATGGGTTTCTATGTATCATTTAGTTTATTTTATCTTTTCTTGTTCCAGGGAGCGAAGGCCACTTGCTTGATGAGGCCAAATTCATCAATCTTTCTCTTACTTCTTTAGGAAAGTGCATAAATGCATTGGCTGAAAACAGTCCTCATATACCAGTCAGAGATTCAAAACTGACTAGATTGCTTCGTGATTCTTTTGGAGGTTATCTCTTTTCCTTTACATTCTCTGCTGCATCTTATTGCATGGATACCCTGCAAGCTAAAGGTGTTGCATGGACTTATGCAAGTTTAATGTAACAGGTTCTGCAAGAACTTCACTTATAGTCACGATTGGGCCGTCATCTCGTCACCATGTTGAAACTGCAAGCACTATAATGTTTGGACAACGGGTGCGTTTATTGTTTATTTTTTTCTCCTTACAAGTTTTTCTATGTGTTTACCATGGTATGCATCTGAGAGAACTCACTAGATGTGAATATTAAACCACCGGACGAGATAGCCATTTGTGGATCCAGATTGCATTTCAAAGTGTTGAAATTTTCATAGATTCATTTAGTTTTGTACTTATAGTTTCTTTAAAGTTTTTTTCCTGTTTCTGGATTTGTACTTGTATCTTAATATTTGATAGTCAATAATGCACGAACAGTAACTTTGTGAAAATTAGTCTTATTGTTAGACAGTTCCATTGATGTAATAACTATTTTTGATGCATTCCTGCACCATAATGGTACAAGACTTCAATGTGTTAAGGCCTACGCTGCATCACCCTGATGCCTTTTCCTGTTAACACTATCCTGACATTCTCGATTCTTTTAGGAGAATTATATAGAAACAATATGGCTCGAGAGATAGGATTAAGACCTTTGCAATTCTTGAAAGTAAGAAGCTCATCCCTCCCTGAACACTGGCCTCCTTCACCCCTATTCCTTGGTTTGAACTTTTATTACTTGGGGATCTGTGCAAAACTAACTCAAATTTTGTACCAGCTTGACTCTGTATGAACTGCTGCATCTCTCCCTTTTTTGAGTTATTTCTCTGAAACTTTATTGACACTGGTGATAATGTTTGTTCATGTTATTTGTACAATCAATGTTGGTGGTAGGGTAAAGTATGATGTCACTTTTGTAGTTCGGTCAAATGCAATAAAAACACTGCTCTTTTTGAAAATTATTAAAACTCCCATGAACAGAGGTTGCAGAACTGATGGGAATTATGACATCTAAATTTGGACGTTACTTATTCAGGTTTAAAGCTTTTATGAATTGATATTGGAAATTCTGACATCGGGCGTCTTTTTTCCTCATAGTCAATACTTCACTAACTGATTGCAACATTATCCTCGTCATAGAAAAGTAATGGGAATGATATGTTGTTGTTTGCTTGTGCAATTAATCAACAAGTGATGTATGTTTTCAAACCTGAAGGGCGTTGTCATCTTAATTCATCCTTCGTATTAATAAGAGATGTAGATCAGTTATGTTCTCTTCTTATTTAGCTACTAAGAGTCTACTTGAAAATTTGGATCCACGTGTTTTCACGTATTAAAATAAGTTTGTCTTCTATTTCTGCAGGCCATGAAAGTAATAAACACTGTAAAGCTGAAAGAAGAGTTTGATTATGAAAGCTTATGCAGGAAGCTGGAGATTCAAGTTGATGATCTTACTGCAGAAATTGATAGACAACAAAAGTTGAGGGATAATGACAGAAATGCAATGATGAAGAAGCTTGAAGAGTTTCAAAATTCTTCTGCTGAAGCAGAACAGCATTTTGTTTCTAGGTCCGAGGTATTTGCCTTGTATTGCTTTTATACCGAGCTTGTTATGTTTTCAATGAAGTTACAGACAAAAGTATCATGAGAGTTCTTCATTTTTGTACATTGCATGTTGTGAAAACCATACTGTATCTATTGCAGTTATTGCAGAAGGAGAATGATCAATTAATCTCAAACATGAAAGACCTACTACAGGAATTGGATATTCAGAAACAGCAAAATAAATCACTTCTTAATGATATTGCAAGCTTGGAAATGAGTCTGAAGAACACCAAGGTGCTGGAAAGTGACCATGCTTATCATTTATTCCCATTCCTGCATTATTTTTGCCTTATGACATCTAATAGTATTTCTGTAATTACAGTTTTTGAAGGAGGAAAACACACGTCTGCAATCGGAGTTGAATGATGTTATGAAAGACTTAAACTGCCACAAAGATGAAAACAATGTTATGCATAATGAGATTATGCGTCTAAAGATGAATCTAAAGCAGAGTAAGGTACGGAAAAAGTATCAACTACTTCAGTCACTATTTTCAGAATCCTAGTTATGGTAGAGTATAAACTAGCAAGGTATGCATCTTGTGAACTTCGTGTGTGAAAAAGTAAGTTTTCAGTTAGAAAGTTATTTAATGATACAAAAGGCAACAAAAATTAAAACTTTAACTGGCGATCAGCACAAGTGAGACAGCTGTTAATTGCAATAACTTAGGATTATTAACTTAATATTATTAATAAACAATTTTATTTTAGAACTATTATTATGAGAATTCATGTCTATCTTACTCATCCTTTTTTTTTATTTTATTATTTGAAATTGCCAATATTCATAGTCATTTGTGGAGTTTTTTTGGAAGAATTTCACCACACTTTCATCACAATATTCAGTCATCACGTTTTTCAGTCTCTTGTTTACTTCTGCTGTTGTCTATGCTGTTTTGTAATTATATTAGCTAATGCAGCCACTTTCCCAGTGAATATTTCTACCGTTTCCATCAAGGGCTATAAAGTCATTACATCATCGTGTTATCGCACTTAGTATTTTCTCCCATTTTGACTTTGAGTTCATATGATTTAGCATCTGCCAAATACATAATAATGCTATTGCTTTCTTTGTTAGTAGCAACAACAGCTAGAGAATTCAAGTTACCAGAAAGTACTTGCAGAGACGACCCAAATGTACGAGGCAAAAATAGCTGGTCTCATCAAGAAAATAGAAGATGCAAATGTGCGATCCAGTTGCGCTGAAGAAGAAATGGAGAGAATGAAGAAGAAAATCACTGATATCCAAATGTCAGTGCAGGTAAACTAACACATAATATGCACTGAGAGTTTCACATTATAGCAGCTACTACTACCAAGAAACATGCAAGTTTTCTTGTCCTAGTTTTAGCAGATAGCATGAAATCTTATGTTGCCTTCACCATAATAGCAAAATCAGGGGGAAAAACGCAAAGCACTTGCAGACACCACTAAGATGTACGAAGAGATGTTACAGGCTTTGAATCATCAGCTTGAAGAAGAACATTCTCGTGCTGGAGGAATTGAAGAAGAATTGAGTTCTACAAAGAAACTTCTGAGAGAGTATCAAAATTCAGTCCAGGTGAATCTGAGTTAAGCTAATATTACCTGGAAGTCTTATATAACAAGATGGAGTTCATTTTCAGATCTGAATAATGTTAGAATAAAGAAATATTTACTATGACATGCTTGATGCCTTTCAGTTTCAATTTATTTTCCCTCAGAAATCAGTTTCTTCTATACCTGTTGTAGAATAATTCAGTGGAAGAGATTGAGGAGCTTCAAACGAGACTGCAAGAAATGCATCAGCTGCAGGACACAACTGCCAAGAAACTTGCAGTATTAAGCACAGACTATAAGAATCTAGAATTGGAAAAGGTATTTATTATACGCTCTAATTTGAGGCTGTGCCATTTGCTATGTTTTTTCGACTGTGTGTCAATTGTCTTATTTAGTCGTAAGTGGAATACGCCACATTCCTCTTAGTTTTGTCACAGTCAGAAGAAAATGACAAGTATTTCAATTTCATACTGAGTTGATGGTAGTGATTTGCTTGTGTCGCTAATGCCTGCTCCAACAAAATACACAGGAAACACTTAACAGTGAACTTTATGCTGCAAGACAAACACTTCAAGCTAGGGAAAGGCAAATAAAGGAAGCTGAAACTGAGCTACTTAACATGACAAAGGTTGCTCCTGAAAGCGAAGATGGCTTCGAGGTAAATGTCACCTCCACTTCATATAATTTATAAACAATGAACCTTGTTTTAATAATTTACGCCTTAAATTTTTGTAGGAAAAGAAATCATATATGCATGAAACTGTAACCAACGGAATTTCAGCATTGCGCAACCCACAAAGTTCTCATAGGTCGAGCAGGTCAAGAGAAACTATCCTTAGCCAGAGAAATACGATCACAAAAATATGTGAGGAAGGCAAGTTTCTTGACTTCTGGATCTCTGTTTTTGCTATTATCTGAAAAATCAGATGGTGAAAATTTTGATTGGAGGCATTTGCATTGCGGATTTGAATTTGCAGGAGAAACATCATATTCACTTGTTCATATAATCTCTTTTCTAGTAATAAACACAATGTATTTTGTTCACTGTATTCACTAATTTTATTGCTTCTTGCACACAGTTGGGCTAGAAAAGATATTATCGTTGTTAGAATCTGAGGACATTGACATTCAAATGCATGCCGTGAAAGTTGTGGCGAACCTTGCTGCAGAAGGTAGAGATTGATGGAGTTACGTTTATTTATTGATCTACATTTTGATTAACATCTCTGATTTCAGATAGCAATCAGGAGAAAATTGTGCACGAAGGTGGTCTAGATGCACTTCTCATGATGGTGGAATCATCACAGAACACAACAATACTCAGGGTTGCTGCTGGCGCAATTGCTAATCTGGCAATGAATGGTAACCAAAAATCAAGTCTTGATTCAGTTTTCCTTTTTTGTTTGGCATCTATCTACAGTTTTGCAAAATATAAAAGTCATCTTGCAAGTTTAAAAGCAGTTAAAATTTCTCATTGGCATTCATGATATCATAAATTTATTGTCCTCAGAAAAGAATCAAGGTTTGATAACAAGCAAAGGAGGAGCCAAACTTCTGGCAAATGTGACTTCCAGAACAGATGATGCTCAAACTCTTCGTATGGTTGCTGGTGCAATTGCAAATTTATGCGGAAACGGTAAGTTTGAGATGGCTTCTTATGATTTTTCCTTTTCCAGGTGTTTCGTTGAGCCCCCGCCCTTTATGTTTTTTATAAGACTCTTTGTCCTATGTTTACTTTAATTTGGTTTTTTGAGTTTTGTTTGAAATTTAGCATACAAGGAAAAAATTAAAATAAACAATGGTAACATATCTGAAATAATTTTTTTGGCGTATACTGAAAAGCCATTACTCATTTACACTGATATTACTATGACAGAAAAACTACATGTGGTTCTGAAAGAAGATGGAGCCATCAAAGCATTCTTTGGAATGACTAGATCTGGGAACACGGATGTGATTGCTCAGGTTGCCAGGGGGTTGGCGAACTTCGCCAAGTGCGAGTCAAGGAGAATTATGCAAGGTCGCTTTAATATTAGTCAATAGAAATCGACCTCTTTATTGGTCTTTTTTTTTTTTTTTTGAAACATGCATCTAAGATTAATCTTTCATCAGGACATTGGAAAGGTCGGTCACGTCTAATGGAGTATGGCGCTCTTTCATGGTTGATCACAAACTTGAACTCTACATCAACTTCAATCAGGCGACATATCGAACTTGCTATATGCCATTTAGCTCAGAATGGTAATAATTTCCTTCTTTCATTTAATTAAAATTCATAGTTTTAGGAAGGGCATTTAAGGAAATTATTGCTGAATGCTGATCCTGGCCTTCTCCTGGTGGTTTTCATAGTTGATGGTCCCCAACTAAAGTAACTGGTTTCTACTAAACAGACAATGAATATTGTGTCTTTTAATGAATAAAATGTGAAGATATAACATAAAGCACAGGACTGCGTCTTCCTTATACTTGGCATATTTATCAACAAATGGACATGTTTTTTATGCTAATTTATTCTTCCTCATATGGGACATATTCACTTATCTGTTTTTAGTCTCTTGGTATGCCCGTTTTCTATCTTTTTCTTTTCATGCCTTTAGAAGACTGTCCACTAGGTTAAATAGGTGTCCCATAGATGCTTGATGTCAGATAGTGAAACTTATACAACATGTTTTGGATTACAGAGGAAAATGCCCGGGATTTCATATCTACTGGAGCCTTGAAAGAGCTCGTTGAAATATCAGATGAGTCCTCTAGAGAAGATATCCGTAATTTGGCGAAGAAGACACTAAGGTCGAATTCATTATTTCGCAGGGAGTTGCTTGCAGAATAATTTTGTGTGGAAGCTACTATGTCCAGTATTTGAGATGCGTGCTGGTTCATATATCGTACAAGTCTTATATTTTCAACTGGTGAGTAAATGTACATAAAAGATCAAATAAGTGTAGTAAAGGAAATAGCAAAGCCGTGCACTATTGTAATGTAAAGATAGAATTATAAACAACTCAGGCATATTTGACTCTTTGTACATGAGCAATGGAAACAGTTTTTCAACATTGCTTTCTCCATTGTTTGCTTGCTTCTTTTTCTTACTTCAACGTTTTGGAGAACTTATCTTTTTACTGTTTTTTTTTATTTTCTCCTTGTTTTTAAGAAAATTGATTGTAAATGCTTTGTCATTAAAGATTACAAAAAATTTCAAGGTAAGGATGGCAATTTATATGTATAACCAAGCTTGCAAATCTGGCAGAATCAGGAATTTGTATAGTAAAGTTGTTGGATGTGTCAATATGGATCAATCCTCAGGAGTTTTTTCTTTTGGCAGAGAATGGAAGTGTTTTATGCTTTTGTTTCCGATAAATTAGATCATTTACTTCGACATATTACACTTGTATTGTATCTGTCATATTGTATTACTGATCATGCTTCGATGATGAACATCCTTACGAAAAGAAAAGAACAATAGAAATAAGAAATGATAAATTGGATTCTTATTTATTCATATTCTTTTCAAAAATATCATTAAGTTTCTCTAGAACCATAAAAGAATAAATTTCTAAAAGGTAGAGGTTAGGAAAGGTATGGGTTGACAATGCTATTGCACCTTAAATGAGAATCGGGTAAGTCTCAGATATAATTCTAGGGTCAATTGTGTTTTGTCTTAACGTTTGTGGTGTTTTGCAATGTGCCCTTTCACATTTCAAAAAGAGCACTTTACCCCCTAACGTCTGTAAAAATGTGCAATTTGCCCCTAATGCCAAATCTAATGGATGACAAGATAGCCACGTGACAAAAAATGAACGGTAAATTAAGAACTCGGGGGAGCATTTACAAACATTAGAGGGCAAAGTGCTCTTTTTGAAACGTTAGAGGGCACTTCGCAAAACACCCCAAACGATAGGGAGTGATCGTTGTTGACCCATAATTCATGGTGAAGTTTTAGGAAACTTAAATTCATTTTCTTGGAAGTACATATATATATATAGCTCAGTTTATTTCATGTTTTTTATATTACGACTTTATGATGAGTGGCACAATCGTAACCATGTGGTCTATAGACTAAATGTTGCAAAAATACTCTATTTACTTAAATTAATTGTACAACAACCAGATCCACTGAGCAAATACAGATTTGATACCAAACAAAAGCCAAGGCATACAAAATTGGAAGTTTACAAGAGGAAGAAAAATGAATAAAGAACAAATTCAAATGGTCAAATTAAAGAGAAATACTCACAAATTATACCCAGACTTGGCATTATGTACTGAAACTTCAGGAGATGCGGATTCACAAATTTGTTTCAAACTTCGTTTTCATGTAGTATTTGGTGCACGCCCGAGCCATGGACAAAAAATAGCAAACCATGATCTTAAATCTGCAGGAACAACCACGCCCAGTACTTTGCTGAAGCAAACATGCAACAAAATTTCTTTGAACTTTTAATGGGGTTAAATCTCAGCCACACGATACTGAGCATCACTTGGTATTTCTCTCCCTGGAACTTGAACTTTCAAAAGATTTTCGTACCTGCCAACAAAAATATTCTGTTAAAGATCACAAAGAAAATCTATTTATAGAAAGCTTAAGGTTGTCAGGGTAACTCACTCTGCAACCGTGAAAAGCTGATTGTGCTCTGAAACAAACGCAAGCAATGCCTGGAAAATCCAATATTATTATTTGTCAATAAAATTAAATTCTTACAGAAAGAAAATGTAAAACCTGTCGCAGGGGGTGGGGGGTGGGGGCTGGTTGTAGAAGTGTTAGCAGCCTGTAGTTTCAGATGATTTACCTCAAAGGGCATGTTTAATAATTCGTAATATGTCCGAACACGGTCTAATCTCAGCTGTACAGCTTCATTATCAATTGAAGAGATTGCCGCCAAAGCCTAAAAAGCTCAGAACAATAAATAAACTTTTCCAGTTGAACCTAACCACAAGTGAAGCATCACAAGAATGAAATAAAGGTATAACTTCATCACTCACAAGTTAACTACAAAAACAGAGCCAGCGCACCAAGCTTGAATTACATGGAATCACATATCAAAATGTTTTAACTTTTTCTCCATATTTTAAGTTTTCAAGGCATTCATGATCACATAAAGCTTTAGTTTTCAAGGTGAATACCCAAGCTGGCAGCGAGTTTATTTTCTTTGTGTGGCAGCAGGTACCAAGTAATAAAATGATTGGAGAATGAAAATATCTTTGGCTCTCTTATTATACTACATGAATAATGAAAGTTTAATGCTGGCATAATTAAAATGCCAGTGCGTGTTCGTGCACGTTTAGGAGTTGTGATACCAGTACTAGTACTAAATCATATACTAACTAGAATAGATACTAACGCATGAACATTTGAAACTCATTTCACTTTTACCATTTCAATATTCTGAATTTCGGCTGTCGTGAGAATTTGAGACATGGACAATGTCCAGAGTCAAACCACAAAATATATTACTTTGCCTCGTCGATGTGAAAGCAGATAAATGAAACAGGGGGAGGAAAGAGAAAGAAGGTATAAAGTAACTACAAAACCTGTTCCAGTGCAATTGAATTACGACATATCTGCTGAACACCGAAGAGGTTGATTGATTTCATATCAGCCAAAGCCTAACAGGAATAATGGTTGTAGTATTAGAGATAATCAAAAGGAACGTGCTTTTTGTCTCGGTTTCTACATAGCTAGCAGAAACTGGGATACAAGTGTGGGCTGACATCAAAACCTTTATGGAAGCATTCGCTGCAACACTGCAGATTCCCCCGAATATGTAATTTCGTTTTGTATCCGCAACAAATGGTGCTATTTCCTCATCTCGTCGTGTTACCTATGTTACACAAAAGAAACTCCAACACATCAGTGCTCCAGTCTTTTATAGCAAAAGGCCATATCACAAAGGTTACAAACAAATCCAAACTTTATTGTTACTTTTCACGGAGGGTAAAATTTATAAGAACCCTTCAATACAAATATTATTGCTCATAGACACTAAAGATAAGACTAGAGAAACATGTCAAAATACATATAATGAGTCACCAAGAAGCTCTGTATCAGTAAGCACAACAACCTTAGCATTAGACAACCTAGATCTTCTCTAACCCTCCATGAATATAGTACTTACCATTTCCTTTTTCTGCTGGTGCGTTTTGCTTACTATCATAATGGAGGTAGACTAAATGATTTTCATTGCTGCCTAAATTGTTTTAGTAATTGGACCTCAGTTGGGCCTTCCTTTTACTCCCCTGGACCTGATATCTTTGGTTTTGAGGCATCAAAGGATATTGACCATCTCTCTGGTCTGATTGCTCGCAAAGCAGACCACAAATACTGGCCTCTCACAAAAGAACAGTCTAATTTTTTCGTATTATTGGAATTGGAATGCAGCAATTTTACTCTCATAGTATTACACCGATGGTTAAAACAACATTGAACATGCTCTTCTGCTACCAAGGTACTTTATTTTTGTGATGAGTAATTTCAACCACTTTTGAGCTTTTATGATTGTCATGTCATCCTTTCTACCTTCACCTCAAATATGTTCCCTTTCTGCCTTTTTTCAGTTGAGCAATCTTAACACACCTGTTCTTGCTCCTAGACATTAACTTTGATTTGCCGAGAATCTACCTCTTCTGCTGCAAAAGATATATCTCTTGTTTCGAATTTATCACACTTTAAAAAGTGACACACACACACACTGGGCTTCTTAGAACTGGGATCTGGGACTATCAACTGATTCCAGAAGCTAAAATTTACTTCTTGGGTTCCATCATCCTCCTTTGCTGGGACTTAACAAAAAAACAAATGTCAACACATAACAATATTTTGTCTGGTTCCACGGGCCCTTGAAAGGGCTTCATGAGAATTTTTGGATTTTTGCAGTGCATCCCTCACCTCTGCTGCACTACTTGCTTTTACTTTTATTCTTAACACTCATGGCACTCAGTCTCCCTATCAACATTTTTGTCTCACAAGTATTTGGGGAAATCAGAAGTGACCTTGCATGCTCCATTACTGTATTAGATCCTCTTATTGGGGTTATTTCTAAATTATCATCATCCTTTGCTCGGGCTCTCTTTTAACCTATGAAGCATCACCTTATGCTAGGGCTCTTTTCTGACTATCGTGACTCCTCTCTTTACTGGACTTTCTTCTTTACTTTCTCTTATTTCTTACTTTACTCTGGATGGATATCCTCTGCTTCGTTTCCTGTCTTGCTTTACTAAGGATGAACAGGTCCCTCCTTCCATTTTGTAGGAGTACTTCATACGTACTACACTTTTCTTTCAGACACCTCTCAAATTACCCTCAGACTCTAACACCGACTAGACCTACCAGTTGAGTCAATACTCAAGTACTAGACCCTGCAGTCATTGGAGTGATAACACTTTGATGAACTGTGTGGTCTGGCACACCAATCCACCATTTGTGCTCTTTGCAGAGATGAAAGGGGTGTTAGCAGTTGCTCAGAATTCACGTGACCTTCCATAAACATTCTGCTCTTCTCTTTGCAATATGGATTTTGGCAAGCATGTCTGAGGAATGACATTATGTAATGATAGTAACTGGGTTCGCAATTAACATCAACACCCAGGAGAAATTAGATTCACCTATTGTCTACAGCATTTAATTCAAAGGAGCACAGCAAGAAAATACGTTCTGCATAATCGCTTCATCGAGGGATTGCTGAAAGTTTATAACCACAAATTAATAAATTATATGAACTCACCAGGGAAGTTAATGAAATAACAAAATCATCAGGCTCCTCTGCATCTTGGTCATCCAAATACTCCCTCTTAGTCATTTCCTAAAAAGTTACAAATTTTGGCAGCATGAATTATTTCTTTACGGAAAACTATCTCCAGCAAGATAATGTATAAATGGCCTGTTCTTATAAGTACAGAAAGTACAGATGTCACAAACCTGCATATGAAAAATTGTCTCCAACTGCATTTCTATACGTAGCACCTTGAGGCAATCAACTGCCAATTTTCTGTATTCTTCAGCAAATGACGCCAGATCCTTAGAAGGTGCACTGCTAGATCTAGCATGATGCAAGGGTTTCTTCAATCCGTTTTGTTCTACATGACCATAAGCTTTAGAAGATGATTTTCCAAGCCTAATGTTACATAGGAAGTTAAACTTAGGCCATGAAAAGTTGAAACAAATATGAAATATCAAGAATGTCCAGGAAGGAAAACCAATTCAGAGTATGATAACATAATATAGCAGTTGAATCCTTGTGTTTATATATTAGTACGTTTTCCAGAAATAGCAGATCAACTCCATCTACTACATATGTTTCACGTTATGCACATACTGATTGCCCAATCTCTTGATAACTGGAGCAAGCCTATATCATGAAAAGTTTTACCTTCAGAAAGCCAAAACCATAAGTGATTGCTATGTTGGGACGAGATTGCCCAAAACTTTTGACAAAAGAAAATTACACAGCCAGATCACATTGTTGTCAAGAACTCATAAAATAAAAAGAACAACACTATATTTACAGGAAGAGAATGTAAAGAATCTCTAAAACTGCAAAACAAAAAGAATACAATCCTACTGTAATTACAAGGGTACAATTAAAGCTCAAAGAAGTGATTGCTTGTTGATGATCTGATTGACAGTTATCATAGAACGCAGCATATTGTTTATGAATGTTAAAAAAAAAAATTATTGGCCTGACACAATAATTGAAAGCTTAAACAAACATGGGTTCAAAAATCATATATTATTAAAACCGACAGAAAAGTCCTCTTTGTTGAAACAACTATCTGCCGTCGTGCTGAACACAAATGTAAATGTCAATAATTGAAAGCTTAAACAAACATGGGTTCAAAAATCATATATTATTAAAACCGATAGAAAAGTCCTCTTTGTTGAAACAACTATCTGCCGTCGTGCTGAACACAAATGTGAATACAGGAATTCAGAACAGAGTCCTGCTCATGTCCACTCGTCACCTCAAGATGTCATGATTTAGTATCAATTACTTAACGCCAAAATCAAATACCCAAAACACATGACATCACTGACCTACATTCCATATTACAAGCAGCGGTAAGCAGAGAGAGACAACAGATAAATGCATACTCATCCAAGGATAGCCACATACTTCCCCATAGAAATGCATAAAATCCACAACATTTACCAAATCTGGTGAGAAGACAAGCTTATGGAAGATACGAGAGAAGAACTAACTTGCCTTTCAATCGAGTCTGCAACGTACTCCAATGAATCACTTAATGATGCCAATAAAATAAGTTTGTTATCATCACGAATCAGGTTTTCCTGTAGAAATTAGCCGAAGGATAAATATTAATGCAAAAACTACAATCATCATGAGATCTCATTGTAAAATACATATCTTGTTAAGATACATATTCAAGTAAGAAAAGATAATAGCCGAAAGAACACCTGCTTGATAGGCCTCAAATTCAGCAGTAAATCACTTAATTCCGTTTCAATTCCAATGAAGTCGAGATCAGAAGAATTGGTTTCTCTAATTCCTTGATCTGTTGAACTTGGTAAACATGCACTGGTTGGATCAATACTCAATAGATTATCAATATCATGTCTCCCGATGAGCATATAACTTTGCTTCTCAAGAACCGCCTGATATTTCAACCAAAAGAATGTTAATAAATAAAATAATATGCAAAACCATTCGTGCTTGAAGATTACCTCAAAAAATTTGCAACAGAAGAGGGCTAAACTAACCTTCTATAATGAATGTGCAACAATAATATCTTTACGTTTTTGGTCATAGACCTAATAGCAGAAAACTCGAAAATTGTATCCTTTTGTATAAGAATGGTTAACATAACATCTTTCTTATCGTACAACACTTTCTCTTCATCTAGTTACCAATTCCAAGAAAACCAAAAATTCCTAATGTTCCAGCGGCCTCACTAAGCATGCATTTTAGTGAGATAAAGTTGCACAGAGCCACAGACATCACTGAAAAGTGGGGTGGGGGGGACAAGCCAGGAAAAAGACTAATATGCTTTTTAGGGACAATACATATCTTAAATAAACTTCTAAAGGGCGGGGGGGGGGGGGGGAATGGAACTAAAGTAATGCACATGCCTCCATATATGATGTCCGACATCTTTCATATGTTCTTTCCAAGAAAGTTTGCACATAGTTGACGAGATCACCGGCAAATTTGGGCATTGCTTCAGCCCACCCAAGTACCTATTCAAAAGGTATAGAAGAGAATAAATTTAAAAACCCACTCATCTCTTCTATCAATGACAAAAACACAAAAATATATTGCTGTCATATCAAGGATACCTCTTTTGCCAAGAAAACAATGGCCATTAATCCTTGTAAAACAGGCCGCCCCTTTTCAACATTTGGCGTATAAGCAACCGCATGTGCTCGTGGACGAAATGCAGCTGGGCCTGTTTACAGGAGGAACAATAGAATCAGCAGAAGGTGTATCTATCAAATTGTCACAAATCTTTCTATGACAGCAATCTTTAAAGATGCTGCAGAATCGAAACCTCTCAGCCAAAGAACAAAATTCAACATTCAACTTTGCGTGTCCAGTCCAATAACTTCAGTCAAGGGGCACTATAACACATTCATACGTTACATTACGGCGATGTAATTAAATTTTAAATGTTCAATGCAATTAACTATATCCCAAGATTCTCGCGCATAGAGCCAAATAAAAATCCTTCTATGGAAAAGAAAAGAACATATCCAGGTACTCCAGCATGTATCAAAATACATACGTAATGGAGAGAACAAGAAACACATTGATAACGTGCAATGAACAAGGCACCTCACTTTTTCTTAACTTTAACTTTCATAACACGAAGAATTTAAATTTGTGGGTTGGGGCTCAGCCAATACCACAAGAACATGCCCCAAAGGCAAAATTTACTGACCTAAAACAGAAGACGGAATATGGTGGGTTTTGCATATCACTTTGCAACAGGAAGTCAAAAACATCCATGAGAAGACACAGACACTTCATGGGATGACCTAATAAAATGAAGCTGGGATTTTTTATCAGAAACAATTCCCCTTAATCTTATAATGAAATGAAGAGTGATTTTCTATCATAAATTCAAATGATACAGTTCACATATTATGAACTTTTGTAGGCTTGTGAATGAACTCAAACTAAAAGTGTTTCTAAGTTGTAAATAGCAAACTTGGGCGAAAGGAAACAAACATGCTAAGCTGATCAGCAGTAAAATTATCAGATGATTGATTTTTCGGTTTTAGTAGAAAGGGCTAGCGCAGGTTCCCTCCAGCCAAATGCAATCATCAAATTTCCTTCAAGAGGCCCATTCTTATATTGATGTTATTAACTTTTGCTCTTACTTGGGCCTTAACGGAAGCTCCCATGCTTTTTATAACAAGGAACATTGCATTGATTCTCCAACTTACTGTTTAAACAAATTCTAAATAAGTTTGTTCAAGGCTACACCAGAAAGTACCACATGCATACTGTCATTACCATATAAACAATGAAATCATAAACGCCACCAGGAAGACAAGAGTTGAATAATATAACCATGCATAGCTAATAATGAAACTACAAACAAACAAATCCAAATCCAAATATATCAATAAAACAAAAGGGTAATAAAACAAATAGAAGTTTCCAGATACAATCATCAACAAAAGACTAGTTCAGAGGACTTGCTTGATATAGCTTGTTGTACGCCTTTCCGATAATCTACAAACATTGTTGGTAGAAAGTGATCCTTCACAAAGTTCTCCACAAATGCAAGCAAACCATCATTGCTGCAAAAAAGTTCAGAGGCGAAAATGATTAGCAGAAAGCTGCAATGCAGATTCATAGAGCACAAACCAGACAAAGTCAATGGCAATAAGGAGCATGTTTTAATTCAGAAACGGTAGGAAGTGAAAACACTTCATTTGCACACTAGGCAATCCAAATCAACTACGTGAGACTGTAATTGTCTTGCATACATTCCATGGAAGACTTTGTTTTATGGAAGCACATGCTCACATAATTCAGCTCACCTAAAACTTTCACCAGCAGATTTTATTTGTCCCAACAATCTATATCTCCGTGATACATGCCCTTTTCCTCACGTTAAAGACTTTTTCAGTCTACAAGCAATATACTGCCATGCATTTATTGCCATGCCAGTGTGCCACGGAATTGCCATACTAACTCTTAAACAGGAAAGAGAAAAGACCTTACCGAGTGCATCCCCATCATTGGTGGAAAGATAACAGTCACTTGCTATTTCATTTAAGTTCCCATTATGCAGCGACCCATTAGTTTCTCCCATCATCTTACGCTTATATAAAATAATATGAGTTGAGAGCAAAAGCTCTAGCCAATGATGAGCATTTAGTCTTAAGGTCTTCTGCAGTTAGCAGACAGGAGATCCATCTCCAAAGCTACCACTTAAATATAGCATTAATATCTCCTACTGAACTTTCCCTTCAGTTTGTCCCACTTCCTTTGTCAAAACATATATCCTTTCTATGTCATTCACAATGCATGCCCAACTGTTGGCATCTGTTACTATAGAAGTTTATATTACAGAAGTCTTTTAATCAGAAAGCAAATTCATCTACGGCATTTACTGTTTGGTGGATGGCCAAATCCAACATGCTTCTTGAGTTTTTCCCAAACATACAATGTCCCCCAGAGACTAGTTCTATATTCACAAAACGCCCTTTGAGGTTTTTCATTGTCTTAAAATTTTGAACTAATTTTACATACGCCAGTACATTACGAAATGCTGAACTCTGAAATGCGATGTACTGTAGAAATGATCAAGAAACTTGAGAAATATATATAACTTGGGTTTATAGCAGGTAAAAGACATTGCTATGTTGATGCAACTGCAAGGAATAATGCATAAATGGAAACTGATGTCCTCACCCAAGTTGGGAAAAGTTTTGAGGAAGCATAGAGGCAACTTTATCTGTAAACTGCACATTAAAAGTCCAGGAGAATTCATGCTTGCTTGTTAGTTACAATGACCAAGAGAATAGGCTAGCACGAGCTTCCTTTTTTCGTCCATTCTAATCATACCTGAAGTACTGGTCTGTACACTGATGCTGCTAAATATATCCCTTGCTCAGGTAGCACGGCTCCAGTTCCATAACCTTCTTGGAGTACATTCGGGCCCCTTCTGCTCCAGCCTTGCCGGATAAGGTCAACCCCTGGGTAAAATTGAATTGTAGATTAAGTTATCTCTGGAGTAAATTTGGTGCATGCAAAATAGAGGAAGCGCAAATACAAATGAAGAAGTTGAGATGGCATCTCAAGCAAAGTATTTAGCTAATAATAGAGTGCAACAAAGTGTACACCTCCGTTTAATTTTCATTTTTGAAATCATGTCTGTGTGAGATATATGACATGAAGACCTAGGTTACTTATCTAATAGCAACTAGCCAGCTTAGGCCACGTCCACATTCACTTATAGGCCAGAGCCAATCGATCATTTCAAAACCAGAGGGATAGCACCATGAGAACAATTCTCAACTTACGAGGTTTATCAAACTCCTCAAAAAGGCAAACTAATATAAAATGCATAACACCGCTGATATGCAGATGTAAATTAAATCCTAATAATCTAACTATACTTCTCACCAAGAATTGATATGGGAAATGGCATTACAAATTATAGTAGTAGAAACTCTCGTTGGGATCGCAAACGTTCAATGGATCATGTTCCACAACAGAAAAATCCCATTAGAAGTTCCTTGACATGATATGATTAGCTTGCTATTAACTTTCATCTGGAACGACGGTGCAGCAAGCTGCAGCACAAACTGATACCAATAATCCAGTAAGCTGTTTCCAAAGTTGTATAGCGAATCAATGCTAGATCTACTTCTTCACCTCTGACGTATGTCAGTGGAAACAAACCATCAAAGCATCAACGTCACCAGCAGGCTTTTGCTATTCATTATTTTCCCAGAAGACATTCAAGCTGCTTTTGCATCTCATATCTCATATTTTAATTGGCATACTGACGGTTCATACAAATATTATGATCAGCTATACAGACTCCAAATTATATTGTATTCATCTGAACAAAAATTTCAAACATAGGTCACTTTCAGCATCTTCGTTAACTGTTTTTCTTTCTTTTCTATTAAGAACTATCTTTTTTATATCCACTGGTAGGAAAATACAATAGGGGGGGCTTGTCTGACCTCAATATACCAGAAAGCCCCAAAGGCCAAAACAGCAAGAATACCAACACCTAAGCAAAAATATAGGGAACGTAGGTAGATCTAAAAATGAACCAAACATGTATCTTAAATAATGTACATATACATATTAAATTACACAGAATGTATAAATCTGACATAGGTTCTTTTAGTACACATGCTTCATATTCCGCAACAGCATTATCTCGATTTAACAAAATGATCATCTTTATAAAACAGAAGCTAAAAATGTTCAGATACTTGTATATATTGAGTAAAACCAACACATTAGCGATGCCCCTAAGTTTGTCATGCAATTCACAAGACAATTGTTCCAGTTGGCTAACCGCAAAGGTGACAGGTAGAAGAACAATTAGAACAGTGAATGAAAGAATGGTTTCATTACATTGTTCTTACCTTGGTTAGGAACGGAAACAGTAGCATCCGTGAATCGAAATGCAAAGGTGAAACCGTCTTCTGATCCATTCCTGTTAGCCACATTGATCATTATAGAATCATTATACAGTAGATACGTAGAGATTGACTAACCAATTTGCACTCCTTCAAACAGAATAAACAGTTATAAACATGCATCTCTACAGGTCTACAGGCAGCTCTACACAACAAAAATTACCAACCAAGGCAGCTCTACAGGTCAGGTAAAATAATTTATACACAGACATAATCTTTCTGGTAATAGTTACTAAGTCCAACATCAGGTAATATATTCTCCAACAATCACCTTCTTAACACAACCAATGTCAATGTTGACTGACCAATTGCCTAGAATTACTATATTAATAGCATAATTGCAATATATCAGGCCCATTTATTTGTAAGTATCTGACCGGAAATATGCTGCCATAACAGCAAAAATGCATCTTTTGAGTCAGGTCAGAGACGTACCAATTAATGGGACCAATATATTGCATTTCCTCTGTTAATGTAGTGATTCGAGGCAATTGGTCATGCGGTATTGACAGCAATTGGTATTAAGAAGGTGATTATATATATATAATTATATATATATATATATATATATATATATATATATTAACCGCTTATATAAAAAGGGAGATGAGCAAGGGATTGAATTAATCATTGAAATGCAGAACATACAAATTTAAATGCTAAGAAAATGAAATACCAATGGGAATAGAAAAAACTTCAGGAAAAGTCAGATGTGACTGTGTACATGCCTTTTATCTTTAGCGGGGACCTTGCTAGCTAGTCTAGCCGTTTGTGCAGCAGTATCTGCAGATGCAGCTTCAGGAGTAGCTCTTAGGATCTCACATATAAGCTGCTGGCACTCGCTCTACCATCATGCATAAAGAATTCAGAATTAAAGTAAACAATTGTGTTTCCCTATCTTTTAAATAGGATGATGTTGAAACACAAGAGGCTAGTTACGAGCTAAAGAAAAATACCTGTAAAACAGTATAGGAAAAACCAATGTTATAACCTCCGGTATCATGGGAGGCATCAGAATCATGATTCCAATTGACATTTGCATCTATTGCTTTTGGAGTGTTCAAGTCAACTTGTTGTGAGGATTTTGATTCGAGGAGCTCCCCAACAATTACATGGTTTTCTAATAACATTCAAGCAACACAAACAAACAAAAATAAACTAGGTTAGAATAATCCAACGTCAGAGTAAGAATACTGATTATATAATCTCCAGAAACATAAAAATCTTACCAAATATCCTAACAACAGCATCAAGTATAGAATCAAGTAGTTCCTTTGCTGCAGTTTGAGCTGTCCCGACGGGAGACATTACATGTGAGACAGGGCTTACTGCTAACAAAGTTCCTGTGAGTGAAATCCCATTCTGACGTTTTTGCTTAGTTAGTTGGTGACTTTCCATTCGCCCTTTAAGATAGTGTAGACCTGTCACTGTAGGCAAGGCAGCGCATCCGAGACCAGGCCTTGACCCACTAACATGTTTTGACTGAGCTTTGATTTTGGTAGTAATGGTCTCATGGATTGTAGGGCGTAATCTTTGACTGTGAAGAGCCAAAAACTCAACAAAGTTAGAATGGCATCAGAAATTATGAAATAAAATTAATCAACAAAACATACCACTCAAATTAATTACTAGAATGGTTCAATACTTCCAAGTGCAAGCAGCTTGGGCCACAAATGAGAAATTCTTCATGCTAAAATATTAAAAGAAAAAGTATTCATATGATAATCCAATGTCCTGCACATTGATATCAAAAACTTCTTTTCAGCAAGCATAAGCGCATGCTTGAGTTCACAAATTAGGAAGCAATTCATCGAATGACTATACCTAAATTATATGACATCAATACCTAAAGTTCCTGATATTCGGATATTAAAAGATGTTGTGCAAGAGTTATCATGAAGTAAGGCCTCATTTTTTTCGCACTGCATTACAACACAGCAATAACAGTAAAGTAAACCAACAACACTATAATTCTGTCATTATGACCATGACGAAAGTAAAAAAACGATAGTCAAATGTTGTGAGTTTGTACTATCAAGAAACGAGAATTCACTCCCAGAAATAAGAAAGCAGCTTCGGAATTCTAATTTATTATTTTTTTAGCCTATGAAGTTTTATTTTTTATTTTTTAAAAAAAAAAAAAAAAGAGTGAGACAAACAACTCCCACATATTGCCTCCGCGCCATCTTGATGAGATCACGCTCAACTATAACAACATGGATGTAAAGACGACAATGTATTCTAATTTCAATAATACAGTTGACTCTCCCTCAAGCTTAATAGTAGGAAAATAAGAAAATAGTTGATAGATGTTATACAGACCATTTAAATATGAAGTTAATGAATTGGCTTAGAAATCCTCTTACAACCACCAAATATATGGATGGCAAAGTGGTGCCGAAGGCAATTGTCAAATAACACATATGTCATACCTATACATGAGATTTGCTGCATATAAGAAAACAAGAAATACAACCCAAAGCTGTATTTGAGAAAAATTTATTTCAAGTGTTAGTTTTCAAATAGGAAATGAAGAAAAAAGCAGGAATATCCATTACTCAAGTATCGACCTTGACAACTCACCATATTATAGCACCAGCTGCAGCAACTTTTCCAAGCATACAGAGGCACTCAACCATAGTCTGTAAATATTTTACATGCAGCGGAGCATCAACTTTTCTCATGGCTTCCTGCATTATATTTGGCAGGCAAAAGTTCAGCCCATCAGAGAAGTAACGACCCTTTAAGTTCAATTGGACAGTAAATGCGCATGGCAGCTTACAACAAATTCATCAGGGGTGGACTCTGACAGCCACATGGGAATTTGACGAGAGAGAATCTTGGCACTCCTTGCACCACTATCACCACCATTGCCTCTCATTGAAGGAGTATATCCATCAGATGTTGCATTATCGTGCATTTCCAATGCACCTTCCTCATTGTGGTCATCATATGATGAACTGAGCAGAATTACAAACACAAAAGGGCTCAGATGAAGGTTCTGATTCCCACAGAAATGAAATCCATGTTATTGTTACAAAAATAACTCATACTGGAGTTGGCACATTAAGAAATAATTTATACATGACATATTTTGTCCATATCCAACAATAAATCTAGGCAAATATGGGAAACCTCCAAGGGGGAGCGAATGACTGTTGAAACAATTAATGAAATGCCAAAGCAGGTCTGTGTTGCCTTGACCAAAAACAAAAGCCTAATTTACCGTAAACGTTCTGAGATATTTTTGGCTCTACTAATTGTGCCTTTTTGGTTGAAATGAGAAGGAGGTTCAGAGCAGTCTGGAACAAATAGAGTATCATAGAATACCTCAAATTTGCCAATTTAAAGGCTGCAATTAGCTGAATATTTTCAAAATAATTAAAAACAGAAGGAAAAGTAAACATCCAAAAATATTTTTGCATAGTTGTCTCTTTTTATTTGTAAAACCTTATAAAAGATTAAATCAGTCATTAATATCAACTGCACCAAAAACAAACTGTGAACTCGTGATTGCAGCCCGCAACAGACCTCCATTTTCGTAAAACAAAACTTGAATATAGACAGAAATATGATATTGTGGCAGCATCAAGTTGTCAACCTCGCGGAGGAGGCATGTTCATACCATTAGTTAAGTAACTAATGTAGGATGACTTGTAATTCATAACAAAGACAGAAAGTTTCTGAAAAACAGTCATGATAACACACACCAGGATGAAATTAAAAAATAAACAAATCTCACCCTCCATCAACTGAACTCGGTCTGAAGAATCCTTCTCCAGCACCATTTGTTCCAAAAGTATTGTCTCCTTTCAACGACCTGGTTCTTCGAGAGAGAGAGGGGGAATAACTCATAGAAATAGTAGTGGCAGTGGGAATTGCATCGTCGCTTTCATTTGTACATGAGACCACAGAGCTGCACGGCAAGATAGAGGAAAAAGCAGTAAAAGCAATCAGCTCAACTAGGTACCAAAAGAGAAAAAACATAACAAACTCAGAAAAAAAAAAAAAAAGAAGTGGGTCTTCGTCCATACAAAAGCAAAATCATCAGCAGAGAATCGACAAATGAAATTTACAACTCTCCCTGAGCACATGAATAACAAATTTATACTTCTTGCGTAGAATTGAATGAGGTTAAGCCTGATAATATGCTTATGAAGCTTTGTCAAAGGTTATGCAGAGAGATAAACCTTCAAATGAAACTTCATAAAGATGAGAGAGATTTATTCAGATGAAAGGCCCTACTTTGGCTCTTACCAGCACACTGATATTTTTGTTATGATGCAGTCAGAGGTTACTGGGGACTGGAAATAGAATAGATACCTATATTCACCCTTATTATAGAGGTGTGCATGCAAATCCTCCAAAACCTTATAGAAGAGTACTCCTCGCAACTTTGTTAATTCAGATCGGACGTCTTGCAGAGCACCTACCTGAGCCAAATAAAACGCCATTATTCATTGAGGTCTGATTTTCCAGCTATAGTTCCTTCAAGTAGAACTAGGAAATGTAAAATCAAAATTACAAAATAATGATCTACTCACAAAAAAGAAATTTTCTTCACAAATGTGGTTTCTTATTTTCATGCTCAATGAGCTATGATCACATTTACAATAAAGACCATTTTTGTTCCCAAAAGATGAGATTGCAACTTTCAACGAGGTGATGAATTCTATGAATAGCAGGTAGAATCCCTCTCTTCGAGGAAATGCGGGCAGCGCTAAATTAAGTGGTGAAGGCCTATTTTTAAGCAGCTACCTCATGGGTTTGGATACTGATTTTTAAGGCAAAACTATAACAAGCTTCAAATGCCTTGATATAAACCTTTGACTCAGATATCAGGTGACCTTCGAAACATACATATATGCTATAAGTCTTGCACCACCCAACAAAAAGGCTTGTCTAGGGGTAACTAGTTGGGTTGCAAAGGTGTATGTATTTCAATTCGATAAATCAGATCTACCATGCAAAGAAAAACAAGAAACAACTAACCGTTTGGAGGCCCTCTCTCTCAAGCATTAAAGCTGACTGAACATGTAGTTGTACTGCAGCATAAAATTGCTTTTCAGCAATGAGTTTTTCGATACGAGCTGGTACCTATCAACATGCAAAAGTATAAGCCAAAAAGAATTAATTATGTGAAAAGATATAAGTTACCACATGCAGCCATGCTTTTACATAGATCTGACTATTTGGCATTTCAATAAGACTGCTCTCACAAGTGGCGAGGTATATAAGTATCAATCAATTCAAAGGAAGGGTGACTAAGAGCAACTTCAAATCAGTGCCTTTCCACAACCAACACCAATTTTCCACAAGTAACATTCACCAATTGATATCTAACGGGGACAGGACAGGTGAACAAACCTATAATGAAGAACCAGTGATCTCGTTCATTGGAACATGTTCCATTTAGTGAACAAGATCAAGGTACAAATACAAGACAGATAAGGAAAAAATAAAAAGAAAACACATAGCCAGCCTATTTCAGTTGAAAGCTTTTATATTGATTGCAAAAAGTGTAAGAAACAGAGTCCCTTGGCAAGTCTTTCTGAATTATTAACTCCAGTGTCTACCCGTAAACAAAGTATTAAAGTATGTCAAACAGCAGCACTGGATGATATATCATGAGTTAATGAACCAGTTTTTATCTCTGATTTTCTTATGCATACATTATAAAACAAACGAGGTCTTGCATCTCCTACTTTGAATTCTTAGCTCCACACTTTACCCTCACCCATAAAATATTAAAAAGAAAATGCCAAACCACAGAAGTGGATAAAGTATGACTTTACAAGAAATTGTATGGCATTTGCAATATGCACCAGCCACCAGCTCTTAAGAAAGATCACCAAATATACACACAACAAAGCACATCAAAGAGCATAAACTGCTACAAGAAACACTTTAAGGTTTACAGTCTATAGGCTATACTCGACTGGCTATACATAGATAAATGTAACCGTGATGTCGAGTCAGGTGACCAGTGAAGCCTCCTAACTGTTGCAAGCTCATTGAAGAACAGACAAATATATAAGTATGTGAATGAAATAAATTCAGTTTGAGGAGAAGACTGACCTTAGCTATGCCTTCAATTTGGTCTAACAAAGAGATGATATGCCGCAATGTAACAGACCGATACCACAACTGATGCAACTGTTTATCATGAGAACCAAGAAGCTGCTTTGCCTCGGCTAAATCAACTTTTAAGACCCCAATGCTTTGAGCAGATTCACTAAATAACCGCAATATCTGCAGGATTACAATACATAACCATGATCCCAACACAGAGATGTTATTCAATAATATATAAACAAATATGTTTGTCGATGCAGAATGAGCTGGTTATTAAGAAGGGTTAGTATGTGAACTCATTGAAAACTGTTGACTGAGACCCACATATTCTAATGCTTATAAAAGGAAGTAACATCACAAGTGAAAGTGAAGAACTATCCAAATCTGAAGAATAAAAAAACAAAAAGCACCAATTGCAATATGAAGTTGCGTAAATGTGGGCTATATTGCAGAAATTTACGCAAAACTTTAAAATATCATAGAGCCACTATATAACGAAAGCGGCCACAAATATAACAGATGAATGAGAAAACTTAAAATTGAACAGGTAAGTTCGTTAAATAAGCTTAAAAACTCATATGCTAATACATTTTGCGACTACTGCAATATTGATTTTAAAATTTCACAGTATGGCAACTCTATTACAGCTTTACTGGCCTCCTTATTATTCTTTAGATTGTTAACTGTTATTATTCAAGCCAAATGTTTACAATATGGACCATATAAAGTTTAAAGGTTCCCACACTGCCCGCTTACTCATTAATGAGATTGCATACTTCTAAACGAGAATTGACAAAGTTAAATTATGTATCCAAAGTAGCAAATAGTCCCAAGATTGCAAGGTATATAAGTTCATCAATTTTCAGGGAATTACTATCACTACTCCATTAGAAATACCCAACAAGCAAGCGAATTATTAAGTAAACTCAAAATGCACAACCAACCAAGGTATTAAAAGGAACAGTATGGTGATCTAATTTTAAAGTGTTTCTTAACCAAATGATATATAAGTCTTTTGAAAATCTAGCTTCACTTGTGGAAAGAGTTCCACAAATGGAAAAAAGATGAACAATGTTATAAATTCTCCATGTTGTACCTCATCAAAATTTCACAAAAGATGAAAGTGTAAAGGCAGTAAATGATAGTAATTCAGGAAATTACATTGAGCCATCATCTTTGAAATTAAAAACGCAAAAACTCATACAAACTCCTTCATCTGTTGAAGGCTCTAGCAGTCAGATTATTTTACATGACAAAAGTGAAAATCTTGACCAGCTATTTCTCACCATAATTAAATGTCTATTTGATAGATGAACAGTCAACTAGACCATTTTTTTATGAACTCAATATAAAACAAGTTAACTAATTTGTTTGCAACTGTTTTAGTTCTATTAAACATCAAATAGTTTCTACAAAATGCAAATGGTGTGATATTAAAAAACAAAACAAAAAAATCTAACAAATTAATCAACAGAAGAGATAATATGCCTACGTAAACAATCTAGGCATTTAAATGTGACAGAAGCCAGTGCATAACAGGTTTGATTGGGCTTGTAGCTCACCAGAACAGAGATTTGTTTTACTACAACATGGTGAAGCATTTAGGCTCAAAGCTTAATTTATTTATAAAAACCTCTTTATGATACTAACCAACAGAATAAAATCAATGAATGGAAATTGTTCTATTATATGTAAAACGTGATAGAAAAATTATTAATAGATTACACAATTTGAAGTCAAAGAACATTAAAAGTTCAAATATGACCATGGAGGGTTATAAGACAAGAGGTTGATTCAAGTTGAGATTCGCATCAATAGCATTTTGTTATACTACTTGTAGTTCTTAAAAACACTCTGTATGCTTCAAAAATGAAAGGGATTTATGTTATAAGAAAAGCAGAGATTTAGAATACCAGAAGTCACTATAGCAAAAGAACATTATTAGTCAGGCCAGTGCAGACAAGTCAATTACCCCCTTATGATCTTTATTTAGGCAATTTGAAGATATGTAATCTTTTGTAGTATGGGATTGTGCCAGGCTATTCTGTACATGTAATTGTTGCATGTGGCTTCTTCGTATGTTCTTTTAGATCTTTCCTATGCATGGATGTGCTGATGCCAAAAAGGATGCAGTAGACAGGACTTTGCAATATGTTCTCTCTTTATTTTTTACCTGAATTTCTCATAATTTATTAACTAGCTATCTTTCTTACAATAATATTCTCTCCATATATCAGGTCCAGAACGTCTATATGCCAAAAAAGACATTAAGGGATAGCCTTTGCGTCCTGGATTCTGGAACACTGTAGCATAGTAAAACTTGTAAGATCTCCAACTTGTTAATAAACCTCTTCAGTTTTTGTTCTAGGTCTACCCAAATAATTTTGTCAATTCCACATAAAAATACAAATTTACACGTTGGAAGTGCAACATGCAAGTAAAAGATCTCAAGAAAAATAAAAGGATAGAGAAATAAGAAAAAGCATCTTAAACAAATTACATTCTTATCAGGCATGTGGATAATGTGAAGCAGCACCAGAGAGATGCCATATAGTATCGAAGGGAAAGATAACCGTGTGAATTATTGAGAAACCTGAGAATAATTTTGAATTGCTTTGTTAAAGCCACCATGATAGGCATGAACAACTTCATCAACAACTTCTTCAATGATATCACTCTGCTCCTTCAAGACCTGCACTTCTGCTTCTCGGTCTTTTGATGTCAAAATATGCACAACATGAGGTAACGAATCAAAACGCGCTGCAGCCCAAGTTTCATCTATTTTGGAAAGTTCGTCATGTAAATACTGCAAATACCATGAAATCCATTACAACATTAACCATTCAGCCTAACAAGCACATATGGTTCAACTCCCAATCAAAAAAGTTAGTATCAGCATGAGAACCTTCCATATTTTCCAAGTCTCTCGCCCTAATTTTATCCATACCTTTCCGCACCTAAAACTCGGACGAGAAAAAGAAAAGAAAAAAAAGGGTACAACAAAATGGAGATTTAACACTCTAACACCAAGCCAGTGAGCAACAGACTTTCCCAACTATTGCCGCAACAGTAATTTAACAACATACTTCTCATACTGTACTTAAGCTTGGTTTCATCAAACTCCTTTGACCTGCTAATCAAACTCAATCAACACTAAACATCTCATGAGTCACAGGGGGTTACAACTTACACCAACACATGATTAAGTCACCATAAAATTAACAACTACTAAACCTTCCAGTTCTCAACAAAATTTGTCTCACTATCTTGATAACAAACATATAAAATTCAACTAGAACCAAATACATCACTAGTATAATCTACTCACCGCTTTTTCTCGTGAAATCGGAAGCCCCTCGAAGTTCGACATCTCGAACCAGTCCGCTTAACACCCGGTCCTGCACCAAATAGTCATCACACGCAAATTGTGGATAATCAAAACCCTAGTTATCGAAATTACAACAAAAACATCAATAACAACTACAATTACTACTAAATATCAGTGCAATTCAGTGATAACTTGCATAAATGCACGTAAAAAAGACATAAAAACACTCACCGGATCTGTACGAGTTGCAGAGAATTGATCGGATAATTTAATCGGCAGAACAAATGTCTTAATTCTGTTTTATGAGTTAATTAATGTGATTTTGAGACTGAGAAATTTTTGTTGTTGTTTGACCTGGCAATGACGAATCGATCGGTTTTATGACTGAAGTAGCGTTGAAAGGACGATTTTTGACCGACTTATGCATCGGAGTTTTGTACGTTGTGCAGCGTGAGTGTTTTGTTCTGGTGGTCAACTTTATATCTGTAGTAAAACTGTAAAACAGTGTGTGGTACGTTAATTATGTAATTACGCATTTTTCCTTTGAACTTTCTTATTTTTGCGGGTTGCTTTTTCTTCAAGTGTCAATTGTAATTTTAATAAACAAAAAGGAGGAAAAGAGTAGGAAAATTATAAACCAAGTTTTTAGATTGACTTCGAGTTTCTAGAATTGCAATAAAGTCAATAAAGTGTCAAAATACTCAAAATAATTGTTAAATACAGACTTTAACTTTGATCCTTGAACCCTGTTAATGTGAGACTTAATTTGTACTTATTATATAAAGGAAGCGGTATTGAACTTTATGTTTAGCAAACTCGTGATGTTTAGCTTTAATCCCTAATATTTATAGTTTTTATGTTTAGTAACTTTTAAATAATATTGTGCAAGTAAGGGATTCATATAGTCGTGTATATTATATGAACATAATATACAACGGAGCAAATGATGGGACCAAACTATAAATGTTAAAGAAGTTGTAAAAAATGAGTTAATAGTTTGGATTGGTTGAAATTTTGTAATCTTCTTATGTCCAGTTTTTTTTATATTGGCACATTATGTCTTTGTTATGCTCATATATTTGAATTATATTTGACTTCTCGTCTTCATTAACCCGTAGGAATATTCAAGTCTTTATTTATTGCATCATCTCGTTCTAAATTTATGTAATCATAAATTGATGTCTTATACATTTTATATAAAGTGTACACTTACATTATCAAAGGGTTTGGTATTATAAATGCGTATTAGTTATGCAAGAATAGTAACATTATCGTTATAAGGATTATGGACAATATTTTTTTAAGTCGTCAACCATATGTACAAGTTTAGAATAAATATATATACATCGATGAATAGGAAACATATTAGATCCATTTCTAATTATTATAACATATAGTACAACAATAGATTACTACTTTTACAATATAAATTCAGTAGTTAGCATAACAGATGTGTTATTTAAATGTCATTAAACAATAAATATAATAATTCTTAATAATTAAACAATTATTTGCCACTCATTTATCTGTATTGATTTGACACCTATATACCTATTTTTCTTCCTATTATCCCAACACTCAAACTGCATCCAAAACATTTAGAAATTACATCCAAACTATATTCCAAATGCTTTACACATTGTTCAAAAAAATGTTCAAAATACTCGAACAAGATTGAAACAAGCCAAGCATATAAAAATACATCCAAACATAGTCTTAATATTTGTTTGTTTCCCCTTTTCTTTTTGGAACCTATTAGCGCCCATATGGGTGACATTATTTATACTTTGGAGTTGTATTATACTCGATATCTATGTTTAAAATTTCAAGCATTTGTGACGTATACCTTGTGGTGAATTCTGTATTGTTTTATACTTCTGTAGCTTTTTGTGTGAATTTTTAGATGATTATTAATGCTATTGGTGTAGGTTGAATGAGTTAGTGAATTGTTGAATGTTGCATGACCTTTACTGAATTATCAATTATCATATACTTAACATGATTCTAAGCTTTAAATACGTTTATTTTGATATATGGCACGGGAGTTTGGGCTAGTAAACCCAAGCCCCAACCCCGTCGTCATTGAGTACCGTCAAATTCAGTCTATAAACGAGATAAAAAAAAAAAACCACATTACATTCACTATCCGGGGTGTGTTTTTCAACAATTTAAAAAGCTAGGGGTCAAACGCAAATATTACAATATTGACATGGCAAAAAGGTAAATTATTCGCAAAATCCCAATAAACACCACAAGTAAAAGCCCTAGTTCCCAATTTATTTTTTGAATCACGCCCTAATTCCCAATTTCCAATTCCCAATTAGAGAAATTTTAGGTTATTATTATGAAACGTCCTCATGGATTCATCAATTAAAAACCCTAATTCGCAATTGAACGATCACATAAACCCTACTACTTCACCAAACCCCCTTCCAATTGAAGAACCCAATTCGAATTTCAGCGTCAGCCAAAACCCTAGTTCCGGTGCCGATTTAGGCGGAAATCACTTCCTCTCAGCGCCAATCCCCAAAGGAAAAAGGCGCGGCAGGCCCAAGAACTCGGCGTTGTCGTCGAATCAGGTGAAAAATGTGCCCTCCATGTCTTATAGTAGTAATTTAGGTTATGTTGGTTCGTCGGGTGTTGGGGTTTCGAGTGGCGGGCATGTAACTGAAGCCCGAATGGGAAAATCGAGAAATATATATTCGAGGAAACAACGGTCTAGTAGGTCGAACGATGTCAATTTGGCTAAAAGAAGTGTTAGTGACTTGTCTGATGAGATAATTGTGATTAATAAGGAGGCCACGGCCGAAGCGTTGATTGCGTTGACGTTGGGTTTCCCTGCGGATTCGCTTACCGAGGAGGAGATTGACTACGGAGTGGTTTCTGTTGTGGGTGGAATTGAGCAGGTTAACTATATTTTGATCAGGAACCATATCATTGCGAGGTGGCGTGAGAATGTGTCGAGATGGGTGACGAAAGAGATGTTTAGGAATGTTGTCCCTGAGCACTGTGTGAAGTTACTGGACTCTTCTTATGGTTACTTGGTTGCTCATGGGTATATTAACTTTGGGGTGGCGCCCGCGATAAAGGAGAAAATGCTGGTGGCGCCGAGTAAGCCAAATGTGATTATTGTTGGGGCCGGTCTCGCGGGATTGGCTGCTGCGAGGCAGTTGATGGCTTTTGGGTTTAAGGTGTTGGTTCTGGAAGGGAGGAAGCGTGCGGGAGGGAGGGTGTATACTATTAAGTTGGAGGAGAGTGGTGGAGACAAGATGGGATTTGCGGATTTGGGAGGAAGTGTTTTGACAGGCACATTAGGAAATCCACTTGGGATTTTAGCCAGGCAGCTGTCATATACGCTTCATAAGGTGAGGGATAAGTGCCCACTTTACAGGGTGGATGGGACACCCGTAGACCCTGATTTGGATCACAAAGTAGAGGAGGATTTTAATAAACTTTTGGATAAGGTAAGTCAAAAGAGGAGTGAGATTGGAGACATTTCACAGGATGTGTCGTTAGGGGCTGCACTGGAAACTTATCGGAAGCCCTGTACTGAAGAGGAGCTGAATTTGTTTAACTGGCATTTTGCAAATTTGGAGTATGCTAATGCAGGTTTACTTTCCAGGCTTTCACTTGCCTTTTGGGACCAAGATGATCCTTTTGACATGGGAGGGGACCACTGCTTTCTGCCTGGTGGTAATGGGAGGCTGGTTGAGGCTTTGGTGGAAAATGTCCCTATTCTTTATGAGAAGACCGTGCATGCCATTCGTTACGGCAAAGATGGCGTGCAGGTAGCTGCAGGGGGGCAGGTTTATGAGGGTGATATGGTACTTTGCACAGTTCCTCTTGGGGTTCTGAAAACTGGTTCTATAAAGTTTATCCCGGAGTTGCCTCAGAGGAAGCTTGATGGAATAAGGAGGTTGGGATTTGGCTTGTTAAATAAGATTGCGATGCTCTTTCCTTATGCATTTTGGGGAACAGATCTTGACACATTTGGGCATCTCTCTGATGATCCTAGTTGCCGTGGCGAGTTTTTTCTCTTCTACAGCTATGCTACTGTAGCTGGTGGTCCAATTTTGATTGGTTTAGTGGCAGGTGAAGCTGCTCACAAGTTTGAGGTGATGAAACCTGGTCCTGCTGTGGCTAAGGTCCTTCGGATTCTTAAAGGTTCATATGTACTGACTATCTCTACTTTAAGTAAAATCCCTGTGTATTTCTGGGAAATAATCAAGTTTCAGTTACTTGCATGGTTTCTATGTGAACGTGCTTAGTTGCATTTTGATTTGCCATTTCTACATATCTACACTAAAGAAGGAATTTTGTTATGATCATGTTTTAGTTGCTTCAGGCCAAAGATCGAAGAGAAGAACTAAAATTATTTTTTAATTGTTGGGATTTGCTGTATGAACTAACATGAGAATCACGCAGACATGATCACATTTTATTTGCTCCATATGCCTTGGAAATTATTTCAGCCATGCATTCAGTCTTCTGTGTCTGCCCCTTTCCACCAGGATCTAGTTCAGATCCATTCAAGGGCCTCAATTGCTGTAACATTAGGTTGTGATTGTGACATTTTGTGAGATATGATATCTTTGGGTTTCTGAAACTAATTAAGTTTGACTGCATTATGTGGTTTCATATTTCCTTAAACCTTCTCTTCCAATATATGCATTTCTCACAGTAAGTCTTGTTAAAAACAAAAAACTGAATATTCCATCTGAGCTTGTCAAAAAGACATTCCTTCAGGACGTCTGAGAATAACACGAATTTAAGATAGTAAGAACATGATTGCTAATCTTCGCAAAATAATTTTAGTAGTAAATTCCAGAGTTTACAATGCTTCAGGGTCATATTCGCATGAAGTTGTCTAGTATAACTCTTATACCTTTCTGAGCATCTTTACCATGATATCTAGTCACCTTTGTGCAGATATATATGAACCACAAGGCATTGAAGTACCAGATCCTATCCAAACTGTTTGTACAAGATGGTCGGGCGATACCTTCAGCTGCGGTTCTTACTCTCATGTTGCAGTTGGGGCTTCAGGATATGATTATGATATATTAGCAGAAAGCGTGGGTGATGGGAGACTTTTCTTCGCTGGTGAGGCCACCAATAGGCGCTATCCAGCAACTATGCATGGCGCTTTGCTTAGTGGCTTTAGAGAAGCCGCCAACATGGCTTATTATGCTAGAGCTAGAGCCTCAGGGTTAAAAATTGAGAAGAGTCCATCACAAAATGCACATAATTGTGCTTCTATTCTTGCAGATCTATTCAGAGCTCCTGATGTGGAATTTGGTAGCTTTGCTGTGATTTATGGTAGAAAGAACTCTGATTCAATGGCAGTTTTGAGGGTGACATTTGATGGACAACGAAAAAAGCAGGAACAACAATATTCTAACAAGTTACTCTTTGAGCAGCTTCAGTCTCATTTTAATCAGCAGCTGGAGCTTCATGTTTATGCCTTATTGTCCAAGCAACAAGCCAATGAGCTGAGAGAGTTGAGAGGGGGTGATGAGGCTAGGATGAAGTATCTAGTTGAGAAGCTTGGAATCAAGCTGATTGGGAGAAAGGGTTTGGGTCCAGCTGCAGATTCTGTGATAGATTCAATTAAAGCTGAGAGGATTCAAGGGCGCCGAAACCGCAAGCCTTCTTTATCTGGTGGGTGCTCTATCTTTAAGAGTAAAAAGGTACATCAGCCTAACCGTGAGCCTGTGTGTCACTCTGGTTAGGCTGATCTGTGCTTAAGTTGTTTATTTAGCTGATTTGGAATAGGTAATGGTATAAATACAATGCACTATTTATCATTTACTGGATTAGAAAGGTAGATATACTGTGCTTTATATCTTCTTAAGCATGGACTCAGTATCAATAGAAGATAAAGAACTCGAAGGTGCAGTAATAGTGAGAGCATTCATAATCTTTTTAGGAGAGAACAATACGGTGAGGATGTAAGTGAACATAGTTGATAAGAACTATTTTATATGTCGGGTCAAGTGAACCTAGCTGTATAAGCATAAAAAGGAAGAATCAAGTAGGCAATAATGGTGTTTGATGATGCTGAAATATGACCAAGTTGATAGGATTGGTTTGTGAAACTAAAATTTTAAAGTTGGAAAACAGAAAGTAAGAGGTGTTGGATGTGTGATCCCCGCCCAAAGCGCTTGATGCTTCAGTTAGAATTGATGTAAGTTGTAACTCAAGGAATATGAAATGGTATCTGATGCGCAGTGAGAGGTTCTTAGCGGTTCTAGCATGATATCAAAGAAGAGGCCTTGTTTGTTTATGTTGTTGTATACCATTTTTGTATGAGAATGAAAGCATATTTGTTTTTTGCCTTTTTTATTGAAAAATACTCTGCAAATAACTTCCTTTCAAGCATCATCTGTTACTCTACTTTTAAACAATTTATCTACCATGCTTTCTTGTTTTCAACTTAAAATCCAATGGCATTTCCATTTTCACGATCTCCTAGATTCCAATTCAAATATGTTTCTGAAATATAAAATTGGAAACAGAAACAAGGAAACAGAAAGAAATAAAGGTAAATATTTTGGGCTGGGCTACCTCTGTATCCTGCACCAATTGAGGTTTATTTAGCTTACTACTTGTGTAAGACTGTAGTTTTAACAAAAAGCACGTGGAACATACGCCTAAATTAGAAATCTCAGAAATGGGAATTTTTCTCTTTTGTTGTTGGTGTCGCCTTAAATGCAAATGCAATAGTTTTATTGTTTGTTTCGAGCTAATTTGGTTATGGAAAAAGACCTGTTCATGCTTTTGTCATTTTATATTTTGCATCAAATTTTGCTACATGTTGATTGCCAATTCTGTACCAACTTGATGATTGTTCTTTGGAGCAATAGTTATTCTGCTAGCCTGACTGTCTGTCAAATCTGTTTACCAATCATATAAGCTAAATGCTTTAATATGTGTTATATGGAAAGATCTCAGCTTATATCTAACTAATGCATAATGTAGCTACGTTTTCTTTTGGTAGTCAAATTAAAAAATAAATAATAGTTGATCCCTCTTTGTTTTCGAAATGCATGCCTATTGGAAGGGTTTTCCAAGGTGCATTATGTTTTAAAAGAAGAAATTTATCTGAATTTCTGATATGTTGTAGTGACATAAACCTACAATCATGTACCGAACTTCACTAATCATCATATTGATTAACTCGGAATTTATTAATTTAAACTCCAAAATACCTTTTTAATTATTTGTACTCTATTTCGACTGTTTCACACAAATAAGGATAGATGTCAACCTGCCAACGGAGGAGATAACACTTTTCTTTGTTACCATTTGGAGAACTTTGGCCTTGCATTGTATTGCTTCATTATGTTTCTTTCCCATCGCATATAGTGTGCGGGCCAAGGTCTTCTAATCGTAAATAATCGAGTCTTTAGATATGGTTGCTGTTAAAGTAATCCAGGTATTACATTAAACGCAATTAAACATTTTCCTTTCCCAAAAGCATGTCTTGTCTGTTGATGGCACTGCTTAGAGACTAGGCGTGGTTAAATTCTGTTAAGAAGTGTCCCACATCGCTTGGGAAAGATCCTGGATTTGTGTTTATAAAGAGAAGTTCCATCTCCACTTAATAATGCCTTTTAAGGGAGAAACAAATGGGCTTCAAATTCTATTATGGTATCAGAGCCTACCCAAGATGTATGATGGGCTTGCGACCTACCCACGTGATGGGACCAAGTTCATACCGGCCCACACGTGAGGGGGCTTGTTAAGAAGTGTCCCACATCGCTTGGGAAAGAGCCTGGATTTGTGTATATGATGACAGAAGGAGCAAAATAAGAAATCAATACATGGTTTACTAGATTTTGTACTATATGTATGTATATATGTTGCCATGTGTGTATTTTCATAGTATGGAAAGCCAATTTAATAGGTTATGCATTCTTTGTAAAATTCTAAAACTTGTACCGTTTAACTTTGGAGATATTTCTGTGATAATTTTAAGTGATACAATATAAAAGATGAATTAACGTTTGTTGCTAAAGACAAATGCTTGGGAAAGCAAGAACTGATCCACCTGCTTGACTGCGTGCACTTTGAAGTCAGGGTCAGCATTGGAGTTCCCGTAGTATGACATGTATTTTATTTTTTCTCAGGTGAGAGGTGATGCAAATAATACTTCGAACTAACACCTTTTGTTTTTTCTTTGAAGGTAAATCAATCTCAAAAGCAGCATCTGCTAGAAGAGGCTTAATTAGGTATGGCCAAGATTCTTTATGTAACCTAAGTCTTAAAGCTTAAATTTTCTTCCGTCTCATCTGACGTTGCTAACTTTTTAATCAGGCAAGCTAAAATAGTGGGGAACAGCACTAGATCTTCCATTCAAAGTCCACTGGATGTTAGTGGCGCGGTGTCTAGATCACTTGGTGACAGTGATGGCTCGACTCTTCCAAATTTGAGTGTTGTGGCAAGAGCAACTAGTAGTGGCTGTGATGGGGCTCCTTTGGATTCACATAGCGGTGCGTCCATGGCTGATACCAATGGTTCTGTTCCTAAGAACACGGTCCAAGATAATTCTACTGCAACTCCGTTTGGTTCAAATACTGGGTCAACGACATCATTAAGCAGGGAGAACAGGCTGGCTCTTCCAAATCCAAATGTCGGTTTGGTTTTAGTGGGAGACATTAGTTCCATTCCTCAGAATGTTGCCCTTGGCAGCAGCGACTTGATTACTGCTAGTTCAAATAGTGAGATAAGAACATTGGGCATTGACAAAAGCCTTTCACAACCAAGCTTAAGCGATAGCATTGAATTAGCGGGTGATGTTACAAAAGATAGAAATAACAAATTGGATGAGAGTAATGGCTTGGTTACTCCTCAAAGTTCAGAAGTTGCACCGAGAGCATTTAGCAATGATCAAATTCTGGCTCCTCCAGATTTGCACATTAGTAGCTTCGGCTCTCAAGAGTATGCAGGGAATATTTCAGATGGCATGGCCAGTGTATCTGTTCAAGATAATATCTTTGAAGATATTATGAATGAACTGCTTCCCCCTTCCGGCACAAGTGCTGGTTCTTGGCAATTCACAGGAAAATTATAGGAGCTAAAACTGAGAATATCAAGGTCGCTTCTTCATGGTAATTTTTGTAGTACAAATTTGACGCGGAATTTTTCTTGCTGATTATGGCCATAATATACTTTAAATTAGACTTTTCTCACCTCTTAGCTGTTTAGATATATTGTCTTTCTTGGTAAACTGTTCCTTCATTGATTTTTTGTGTGCCTTGTAACTAGACTAACAAATCGTCGTTATTGTACTATTTTGTCTGATCTAGGTTTTTTTCCGGTCATGTACAGTTTACTTACTGAATGGCAAAGATATAATCATTTGACATCGTGATGCGTATTTAAATATTGTTAGAGTCAAACTTCGTAATTAGCATTTATCGATGACACTTAGGTGGAGAATCAAGTAAACTAAGTGCATTTAACATGTCCTTCACATTTAGAGGATCTGATTGTTTTGCTGTTCAATCAAATGATAATTAGGAACAACGACAACTCGTCCTCCACATTTTTGACTACTTCATGAATATTCAAGTATTTCTAGGGAGTTTCATTTACTCATCTTTGCTTAAAGGTTTGCCCTTACTACCTTTATTTTAAATAGTAATTACAACTTTGTTGGACTTCATGTAATTTATCATTTATGATATACTCCGACTTTCCATATATTGTGTTTTTATCCTCACGGGATGCTTTTATATCTTAGTTAGGACTATTGATGGACTTTTTCCTTTAGAGCTGGCTGGATCGAGGATTCCAGAGAGCTACTCATGCGAAGCTAAATATCCAGTAAGAACCTTTCTAATCAGTTTATCATATTATGCATGGATCAATGAGCTCCTATTGATCTTCATCCCCTCCGATCCTCGGTTCAATAGTGGATTGCAATGAACACCAACCCATCCCTCTAGCCCAATTAATTGGGGTAAGCTATTGAACCAAAAGAAAACCATTGAGTCGAACACGTGAATTCTCTTTTCTCCAAGCATTTCAGTTGAGTAGAATAGAGCATTGCTAGAGTCAGTAAAATATGAATCGTGGTTAATCTATTTCGCATTTCTTCAATTGTCCTTTTGTGAGTCTGTGCAGTGGACTTATTCAATTGGCTTTCATGCGTGTCATTATACCACGGAAATTTCTTGCAGTTCAACTCGTTTTGCCTGTGCAGGACGACATATTCTTAGTAATATGGCTAGAATTATCATTACAACCCTGAAGGGGCTTTCTCATATGTTAACTGTCTTTCTTTCTTTCTTTCTTTTTTTTCCTCTCTCTAGGGTCGTTCAAATTGGCATGTAGAGAATGATTTCACGGGTCTGGTGATGGGAGTGGTTGTCAACATTTGTGAAGCACTCGCAGCAATGTGGCAAGCTGAATCTGTTTGTGTACATAGATAGCTAATGTATCGAGATGAATCCATTTGTGTACATAAACAGCTATTGTGTTACGCAGTGAGAACACAGACTTCTTGCAATCTTCTGAATCAGTTTAAAGATGAAGCCAGCGGTACATAATAGTTTATGTGTGTTGTTTTGTAATGAACACAGTGTTCAGTCAACAAATTTAGCTTCGGTATAATTTTTTTGCTTATGCGCCCTTGTCTTGCTTTAGTCTTCATTATAGTAGCCAAATGCACACTACTAGGATCAGGTAAAAAATGCTAGTGAAATAATATTTTTTGGATCCATAATTGGAACGAACAGTCGTGTGTGGCGAAATGTTCTTTTGCTGGAAGGCCTGTAAACTGCACTTCAAGAATCGGCCGTTCATAGAGTCTGTCGTATCAAACCATCACTAATCACTTGCACTTCAAATACTAATTTTCATTAATATCTTTTCTGTTCAACGGTAACAAAGTGGTGAACCACTTCAATGAATTACTGGGATTACAAAAGAGGATAACTTAATAGACATATTTTGAAGGGTAAAACACTTTAAACCCCCAACCTATGGGGAGTATCACAATGTGCTCCCTGAATTTCAAAAAATAGCGTATAATCCCCCAACCTATTGAAAAATGTGCAAAATACCCCCTGAGTCGTTGTCCACCGTTTATTTGGACATGTGTCTACATTTTTATCCATTAGCTTTGGTCTCAGGGGTCATGTCGCACATTTTTCAATAAGTTGGGGGGCTATTTGCTCTTTTTTATAGTTTAGGAAGCACATTGTGAAACACCCTATAGGTTGGGGGTTTAAAGTGTTTTACCCTATTTTAAAACCTGCCCTTCTAAAGATTTTCAATGAATTGCTGTATTGTTCTCAATGAAACCATGATTGCAAGGCAAAATTATTTAAATCTAAAGAGTAATCAACACAATGACAATCACTATTTCCTGGCTACAGAAGGCGATGCTTATTGTTCTTTTTGGGGATGAACGTCGATGCTTGTGGTTGGCCGTCTTGGTTTCACCATGTACTTCCTTTTATGGTTGCGAGTCTTCGACAGTAGGGAGGATGGAGAATAGACAAGTAAAAGCTTGAATTAAGGCCACAAACCAGCAAAACATTTTTTCAGACAAATTGCCAAATCGATAATCTTGTATGAACATTTTTTTAATATATACACCACATATTTTTCATCTCTTCATCTTTTATTATGCTATAAAGGCTCACAATCCACCAAAGAATCAACGACGCCTTTTCAGAAAAAAATACAATAAAATAAAATTTTGTGCTAAGGCCCCTCAGCATGCATTTTCCTCTCACGCTCCATCCCGTCGAGCCATTCACTAAAGTTTGCTTCTTTATCAGCCTTGAACTCGTCATAGTTATCGTACAAAGACACCAACTCCTGATTCGATGAACTTTTACCAAGTTGTGATGCTTGTTTGAGCTCATCATCAGTTTGACTAGACAATGGCAAGCCTTCAGCCTCAGCCTCCATTGCAGTTGCAGATGGGGTACTCTCACCTTGGGATCCATTTACTTCTTTTTGTTCAATTTGAGACCACTTGAAATTTTCCGCTCTTTGCTTTGCGGACTTCAGAACACTAGATAGATAACCACTGTTCTTCTCAACATCCACAGGTGAATCAACTGCATTACGACCCCATGTGGATGGAGACCAAGAAGCAGTTCTTCCAAGAAAACTAGAGCTTGAACCATGTAATAATCCTCTTTTTGGTTGTTTAGTTGTCACGATGGCAAGCGATTTTTTGATTTCTCGGATCATATCATTGGCAATGGGGAAGCCACATTCTTTCATCGACCCAATCATGGTAATAGAATCCTCTAGATCTTCGGTGTGTAAAGCTGTCTCGTGAGATTTGTCGACCACATTTTTCTTGAGAGTAATAAGGTTGGGAACTGCTTTCTGTGTGTGCTGTTGAACATAGAAAAGCCCCACAGAGGGTTCATTAGCCACAAACTTTATCATGTCTGCTAAATTTTCACTTATTTCCACAAAACCATCAGCAGTGGAAAAATCGTGCATTCTTTTGAAGGCAATTGAGTCCTCATCCCTGAATAAATAAAGATCAATATATTTTGTGTAAATTACAAGGAAGCTGAAACAAAAACAATACTTCTTCAAAAAAAAAAATAAAAATAGGGAGACTCCGACATCCATTTACATGTGAGTTACCATGGAAGTCAGTTTATAAAGAAAATACAAAGAAATGGAAGAGCACACAATTTTATTTATTTGTAATGTATATGTTTCAACTTTAATCTTTTCATCTTTCAACCAACTAATTTAACCCGCGAACCCGTGTCTATGAAATATTAAAATTTTGTTGACAAAAAATGAAGAAAGAAAATTCACACAAGTGGTTTCGGAAAAGAATGTTACGCGAAAGACAGTACATAAAAAGACAAGGCTAACATAGGGCTAGGATCTAATGGAATACATATTTTCTTGAAATTATCTTGGTTGTAAACCTACTGATTCTTTGAAAACAGTTGGCAGAATTACAGGAAAGTAGTGGAGGTTCCACTGAGGACGTGAATACTTAGCATAAATTATACGAGATGTTTGACAAGATTGATTGAGCAAAACACAGAGAGACATGAAACTGTCCCGGTAACAAAAAAGCACTATCTAAAATGTATTGATGAATCAAACATAGTATCTGGGCTCCGTGTACAGCCAGATAAGAGATGTGCATGAGAGGGGGGGGGGGGGGGGGGGCGTGAAGAAGCAATGGAGATGCAGTTAAGATTGACGGATGAAGCACTGAAAAACTATACAGAATTCTTCACTAGGTCTTGTAGCGTTATTATTTCCAGAAGCATGCTATACAAACTACGGTCTCTGGCTCAGTCACGCATTGAAGAAAGTCTCACATCCTAATGAAAACTGACCAGGGAATATGCTACGTTTCTATCCTAAAGCATCATTCTACTCCGCTCTAGAAACTCCAGCTGATATAGTGGCACTATCATAAGATGGAAAATACATGACACATAAGAAACTTACTACCACTTTAGAGCAGTGCTCCTCTTATTGCTAACAGAAGGATAAACTTAATGTCAGTGTCATCCGCAAAACCAGAACATACTCTTTTATCGGTAGTCTCACGGAATAAGCTTGTTAATTTCTTACAATAACCACTAGTTCGAATTAACTTACTTGAACATAGATCATGCATCCAGTAATGAGCTTATTTTGCAGAATTATTCGCAACCGAAAGGAAAAGACCTGCAAAGACAAAGAAACATAAGCATTCTCACACACAATTATTCAAATGAGTGATCAAAAAATTGAACTTCAATAGGATTTAACTTCAAATTCTTTTGGAAAATCACGATTGTTGGCCTAAGATTTGGAATAATTATATTTAGAAAAACTGACTTCCAATTCTAAAAGTCAAATACCCAAATTCCAGCAAGTCCGATAACATATAGTAAATTGATAATAACTCCAATCAGATTCATTAGAAAAAATAAAAAAATCCCAACAAAGAAAAAATCAAGTCTTGAATATCCTAAGAATTGATTCTACAACTAATATAACCGAACCCATACCTCAAAATGCAATCTTTAGCTCATTAGCAGTCAAAATTGACACCAAACTCGGATATAAATTGAATTTAATTCAATAAAAAATTGACCCACAACAAAAAAAATGAAAGGGGAACAAGAAAATTAAATGATTGTGTACTTACAAGAATATTATTCAGATTAACTGAGCCTTTGATTCCAGTTCATTTGCATAGATTGGTGTTATATAGTGATTATTTCACATTTTAATTAGGATATAGATGACAGTGTGATGTCAATATTCTGCAGCTAATTTTGTGATTATCTTCAGAGTTGGTCATAGTTTACTTTTATATCCAGTATTCCAGAACAGCGATTGCTATTGCCAGATTAGTTTTTCCGTAATAAGACCGATATGTCCTTATTTAGTTTATTCGCGTCACAATTAACTTTTGTACTCTCTACTTTTTCATTAGATAGTCTTTATTCATTAAGTTGATTTTTTAAGGTCTACTAACATTCATAAACTTTAGTTGAAAATTTTTTTAATGATTTTATTCAGAAATATATTTTGTATAAGCTCTTGTAGGCACTTTTAATTGGTGACGTCCATTAGCAATGTACTACTAGTGTATTATTAGTGACATAATATGAAAACATTGAACAACCAAAAAAAAGTTTTGGAAATAATTCAAAAGGTCAGTTTTTTGTAAGAAACTTTATGAATGTGTAGCTTTATAATTTTGAAATGAAATTTTAGTAAAATCTTTGTAGGCGATGTCAAACTTTTTGTTCAACGCTTCTTGCTACAAAAACTGTTGATGAGTATTTAGACGTGAGAATGTAATGACTAATGACCACAAAATCACATTTTTAGTGTTTGAAATACTGATTTTTGCTTCTACTTGTCTAAAAAAAAGTCAAAAAACACAAGCCACAAAAGCATGCACAGGGGTGCTTCCCCAACTGCTTTTGGAATTATGTTATATTTAAAAGTTCTTTACAAGGAAAAGTTACTTCTCATTTATTTTTGCAAACACCTAATTAATGATTTAAGTAACTTTTTAAACAGATTTCCAAACACTCCCGACTTTTTATTAAAAGTCACTTAAAGTGACTTTAAGCAAAAGTAGTGAGCAAGCTCCTTTTATAAGCATTTGCAAACACCACCTTACTCTTTGGGAAGAAAATTGTTTAATCTTTATGTGATGTGGTACTTCTAAAATTTATTTTTAAAGAGAAGCTTGAAAAGAAGGATAAATTGGTAATACTCAAAAATCTGCTCTGTTGAAAGTATTTTTTTATCTCAGGATTTGGGCCTTGCTTATAACAGGTAGAGACAAAATGTTTGTTTTTGGGTGTCGAAAACTCGTGCTTTGTTTTTAGTTTTTACTTTATGTTAATGTAATATTATTTCTAATTATGACCAAGATTTCTTGATATTTTTAATATTTTATTTTCTGTAATTTCAAATTTAGTAAGAGTATAGTTTTAAAGTTCTTTAGTGAGTCTAAAAACAAAATCAAAACATATAAAATCAAAATTTATTTTTGTTTTGTGTTTTTTCATAGTTTAAATCATAAAAACAAAAGAATATACTTATTCTTTAAGAAAATCAATAATAGAAATATTAAGAGGTGTATATTGAAGACCGATTCTTTTTGGTTCTGTATGTATTCTTCATAGGGGTTTAAGACCTGGTCGAGCCGTCAAAATCCAATTCGGCAAATTCACACCCTCCATAGTTTATTTTATAACTTTACCCGCTCGGTTTAGTTTTTAACGCAACCCGGTCGGGTTGATAAATTGGTAATCCGAAAATTTGATATGGTGATATTTTCAACGACAATCAGTCCTAAACCCGTTTACAAATACCCCTAATTCTTCACTTCTAACTATCCTCTTAAACAAAACGTAGAAAAACGCTATGACTTTAAAGAATCAAATTTTAAATAAAGTCAAATAAATTACATGCTATTTACTCTTTATTTTTTAACAAATTGAATACTTACTTGGATGTATGCTAAATTATTAATCGATTAAAAGCCTCCTGGTGTTGCCTAAACGAGCTCAAGAACGACACTATTAATTTATGTAAATTTGATACTTAATACCATCCAACAGACTTTTATACACACGCTTTACAATAACGCGTTTTTATATTACAGCCGTTGCGAAGGTTAAATGGTGTCTTATATAAATAATAATAATAAGTAATAACCAGAGTGAATAGAATTATTTTGTTCGCATATTTGATATCACTCGTATATAATTCTTTTAATTTGTACACTACAGGGACAGTTCAAGATTCATCATTTTCGTCTGTATTTGAAGTTCGTTCAATCAAAAGAAGAAACAGTGTAAGAGTTTTACTCAGAAATATTTGGTTTTAATTTTTGAGTGTTCTTGAAATAGGATTGAAGAAAAAAAAACCCTTTTTGGTTAAAGTTGGACTAAATTCTTAAAACCCTTTAGTTTTCTTGATTTTGTTTTGCGCATATGATGTATTCTGAGTATATGATGTTCATACACTGCATATTACTGTACTGAAAATAACCAAGATCTGATTTTTAAAATTTTTGACATGCTTTTGAGTGTTCTTGAAATAGACTTGAAGAGTACACTATAAAAATAAAACTCATTCTTGGTTAAGGTTCGACTAAATTCTCAAAACCCTTAGTTTTCTTGATTTGCTTTTGCGCATATGACTTGATTCTGAGTATGTGATGTTCATACACTGCATATTACTGTTCTGAAAATAACCAAGATCTGATTTTTTTAATTTTTGACCTGCTTTTGAGTGTTCTTGAAATAGAATTGAAGAGTACACTAACAATCAAAACCCCTTCTTGGTTAAGGTTCGACTAAATTCTCGAAACCCTTTAGTTTTCTTGATTTGGTTTTGCGCATATGATTTGATTCTGAGTATATGATGTTCATACACTGCATATTACTACTGAAAATAGCCAAGATCTGATTTTTTTTTCTTGTTTATTGTATTTGTGACCCTAAATAATTCTCGAAAAGTTTCTTCTTGGATTCTTTATGATTCAACCCTGTTAGGCTGTTATGATATACTTATTTAACGCTTTGATTGACAATATTTGGTTTACATGTTAGAGGTTATAGACAACCCTACCATGTACAAATTGCTAATTCCACCCTTTATAGAATAAACAAGCAAACTACGGATGGTCTCAGGTTATTATCTGATTTTCCATGTTTTCCTTTCACTCTTTCAGTGTCTAGTAAAATGGGACGAAATCTGAGGCCGATACTGCGGTGGGAGTTGCAGAATCTTGACAACGATGCTGATATCAGAAAATCATCTACGAAAGCACTGAAATCAAATGAAAGATTTGGGATTCCAAGGTAATACCCCTCTTTCTTGCTCAGCTTCTCAGTCCAAACAAACTGGCATAGCATCTGGTAGGCATTTGAATTTGTAATTTCAGGCCTTTCTGGTTCTTTTTTGCTATATGGGGGTTAAATGGTATCGATGGTAAAGGATATATTTATTGATTTCGAGTGACATGGGCAGGTATATTTTAATATTTAGAAATTTGGCTACTTTTTTTGCTATATTTGTCTTTTGGACTTATGTAGCAAAAAACTGAGTACGTCTTCTATTGAAGCCTTCAACAGACCAGGAAGCAAGGAGTTTGCGTTTTTACTGTCAACCCGAGCTGGAGGTCTTGGTATCAACCTCGCTACGGCTGATGTAGTCATTCTTTATGACAGTGATTGGTGAGTCTTTGCGTTTTCCCTTATCTGGTAATGACCCACATGTTACAATTTAACATTACGTTTCTCGATCTGGTGTTTTACAGGAAACTGCAGGTCGATTTGCAGGTGCAGGACCGTGCTCACATAATTGGACAGAAGAAGGAAGTGTAATTCTTCTGGTTCTGCATGGAGGTATGTCATGGTTATATACTAATATCATGAGAGTGACCCTTCATGGAGTAGTTATGTGCTCACTGTTTTCCAAAATATTTTTTTCCAGTACACCATTGAGGAAAAAGTGATTGAAAGGGCTTACAGAAAGCTTGCTCTTGATGTGCTGGTTATTAAACACGGGCGTCTAGCAGAGGTAAAGAGTGAGTGTATCTCATCCCCATCATTATTTCTTCGTCATTGACTCTATCACAACTATGCCATTGCTAGAAACTTTTAACATTTTTTCTTATATAGCTGTCAATAAGGATATGAGCTGGTACAGATGGTGAGGTTTGGTGCTGAAATGGTTTTCAGCTCTAAGGATAGCACTATCACAGATGAAGATATTGATAGAATCATTGCCAAACGAGAAGAGGCAACTGCCAAACTTGATGCGAAAATGAAATAAATTACAAAAGATGCCATCATGGATGACAGTATGCTAAACAGTCATCATGCTATTTTTGATGCTTTTGTGTGATTCATTCTTCTGGAACCTTTATCCTTTGACGTGGCTAATATAAGCTGTTACTTTTGACAGCTGCTGATTTCGATGATGAACAGGTAAAGTTACTTTGTTTATTACTAAAATTTGTGATTTCGTGTTGTTCTGTATACGTGTATACCGTATGCATTTATTTTAAATTAATTGGTCTTTTGATTTCTGCATAATAACATTGTTGATTTCTTTTTTTAGGCATGATTTCCAGTTCTTCAACCCACAGTGAGCTGTATGAAAAGGAAGTGCGTTAGCTCATGGTAGGTGTCTGTGCTGGCTTTTTATTTTCTTGTACATATTACATACGTGTATACACGTATGCGTATCTATCCGCATACATGTAATTGCATTTTTATGTGATATTTCAATCGCTTTTGCCCCCTTCTCTAGAAATACTTTTCACGAAATACTTTTCAATGAGTTGGTTTTTGTTCTCTTATAAAATTATCTTTCAATCTACTCTTCTTCAATCTTCTTGTCCTCTTCTAAACATTCTATTTATTAAAAATTCATTCTTCAATGTTTTCCTCAAAAATTGTTTTTAAGAAAGTTCATCTTAGTTCTATTTAATCCACTCAAAAACTATTTTTCACAAATATTCATCTTTAATGCACTTTGTCCTCTCTTCAAAAACTATTTTCCAAAAATAATCATTTTCAATCTTCTTTATCCTCTCCTTAATATCTATTTTTCAAAATAACGTACAATCTTCTTGGTCCTTTCCTCAAAAACTATTTTTACAAAAAAATATTTGTCAATCTACTTTGTCTTCTTTTGAAAACTTATTTTTTATAAAACTCTTCCTCAATCGTATTTTTCCTCTCGTCAAATTTTTGTTTTTTCGAAAAACTCGTGAATGTATTTTGTCTGCACCTCGAAAACTTTTTCTCAAAACTTTTTTTGTCAATCAACTTTTTTCACTTCTCAAAAACTAGTGTCTAAATATTTCTTATTCGTTCCATTTTGTCCTTTCTTTAAAAACTATTTTTTTTCTAAAATCTTCCCAAGTTCTTCTCAAAAACTATTTTCACAATATTCATCTTTAACGTACGTTGTCCTCTCTTTTAAACTACATTTCACAAAGTTATTCTTCTACTTCTTTTTCCTCTACCCTTCTTTGTGACTTCCTCAAAAATTATTTCTTAAAAACTTCATCAATGCACTTTGTCTTCTCCTCAAAAACTTTTTTTCAAAAGGTCTTTTCAATCAACTTTGTTCTATTTTCAAAAACTTTTCAATCAACTTTATTTTCTTCTCAAAAACTAGTTTTTTAAAAAGTTCTTATCCAAAATGTTATTTGAAACTATAGTTTTTTTCTAAATACTTCCCAAGCATTCTTTGTGATTTCCTCAAAAATTATTTTTTAAAAACTTCGTCAATGTACTTTGTCTTCTCCTCAAAAACTATTTTTCAAAAGGTCCTTTCAATCAACTTTTTCTTTTCTCAAAAACTAGTTTTTTAAAATTTCTAATTCAAAATGTTATTTGAAACTATAGTTTTTCTAAATATTTCCCAAGCCTTCTTTGTGACTTCCTCAAAAATTATTTTTTAAAAACTTCGTCAATGCACTTTGTCTTCTCCTCGAAACTTTTTTTCAAAAGGTCCTTTCAATCAATTTTGTTCTCTTCTCAAAAACTTTTCAATCAACTTTGTTCTCTTCCCAAAAACTAGTTTTTAAAAAGTTCTTATTCAAAATGTTATTTGAGACTATAGTTTTTCTAAATACTTCCCAAGCCTTCTTTGTGATTTCCTCAATAATTATTTTTTAAAAACTTCGTAAATGTGCTTTGTCTTCTCCTTAAAAACTTTTTTTCAAAAGGTCCTTTGAATCAACTTTGTTCTCTTCTCAAAAACTAGTTTTTAAAAAGTTCTTATCCAAAATGTTATTTGAAACTATAGTTTTTCTAAATACTTCCCAAGCCTTCTTTGTGACTTCCTCAAAAATTATTTTTTAAAAACTTCGTCAATACACTTTGTCTTCTGCCCAAAAACTTTTTTTCAAAAGGTCCTTTCAATCAATTTTGTTCTTTTCTCAAAAACTAGTTTTTAAAAAGTTCTTATACAAAATGTTATTTGAAACAATAGTTTTTCTAAATACTTCCCAAGCCTTCTTTGTGACTTCCTCAAAAATTATTTGTAAAAACTTCATCAATGCACTTTGTCTTCTCCTCAAAAACTTTTTTTCAAAAGGTCTTTTTAATCAACTTTGTTCTCTTCTCAAAAACTTTTCAATCAACTTTGTTCTCTTCTCAAAAACTCTTCAATCAACTTTGTTCTCTTCTCAAAAACTAGTTTTTTAAAAAGTTCTTATCCAAAATGTTATTTGAAACTATAGTTTTTTCTAAATACTTCCCAAGAATTCTTTGTGATTTCCTCAAAAATTATTTTTAAAAACTTCGTCAATGTACTTTGTCTTCTCCTCAAAAACTATTTTTCAAAAGGTCCTTTCAATCAACTTTTTCTTTTCTCAAAAACTAGATTTTAAAAATTTCTAATTCAAAATGTTATTTGAAACTATAGTTTTTCTAAATACTTCCCAAGCCTTCTTTGTGACTTCCTCAAAAATTATTTTTTAAAAACTTCGTCAATGCACTTTGTCTTCTCCTCGAAACTTTTTTTCAAAAGGTCCTTTCAATCAATTTTGTTCTCTTCTCAAAAACTTTTCAATCAACTTTGTTCTCTTCTCAAAAACTAGTTTTTAAAAAGTTCTTATCCAAAATGTTATTTGAGACTATAGTTTTTCTAAATACTTCCCAAGCCTTCTTTGTGATTTCCTCAATAATTATTTTTTAAACACTTCGTAAATGCGCTTTGTCTTCTCCTTAAATTTTTTTTTTCAAAAGGTCCTTTGAATCAACTTTGTTCTCTTCTCAAAAACTAGTTTTTAAAAAGTTCTTATCCAAAATGTTATTTGAAACTATAGTTTTTCTAAATACTTCCCAAGCCTTCTTTGTGACTTCCTCAAAAATTATTTTTTAAAAACTTCGTCAATGCACTTTGTCTTCTGCCCAAAAACTTTTTTTCAAAAGGTCCTTTCAATCAATTTTGTTCTTTTCTCAAAAACTAGTTTTTAAAAAGTTCTTATACAAAATGTTATTTGAAACAATAGTTTTTCTAAATACTTCCCAAGCCTTCTTTGTGACTTCCTCAAAAATTATTTGTTAAAAACTTCATCAATGCACTTTGTCTTCTCCTCAAAAACTTTTTTTCAAAAGGTCTTTTTAATCAACTTTGTTCTCTTCTCAAAAACTTTTCAATCAACTTTGTTCTCTTCTCAAAAACTTTTCAATCAACTTTGTTCTCTTCTCAAAAACTAGTTTTTTAAAAAGTTCTTATCCAAAATGTTATTTGAAACTATAGTTTTTTCTAAATACTTCCCAAGAATTCTTTGTGATTTCCTCAAAAATTATTTTTTAAAAACTTCGTCAATGTACTTTGTCTTCTCCTCAAAAACTATTTTTCAAAAGGTCTTTTCAATCAACTTTTTCTTTTCTCAAAAACTAGATTTTAAAAATTTCTAATTCAAAATGTTATTTGAAAATATAGTTTTTCTAAATACTTCCCAAGCCTTCTTTGTGACTTCCTCAAAAATTATTTTTTAAAAACTTCGTCAATGCACTTTGTCTTCTCCTCGAAACTTTTTTTCAAAAGGTCCTTTCAATCAATTTTGTTCTCTTCTCAAAAACTTTTCAATCAACTTTGTTCTCTTCTCAAAAACTAGTTTTTAAAAAGTTCTTATCCAAAATGTTATTTGAGACTATAGTTTTTCTAAATACTTCCCAAGCCTTCTTTGTGATTTCCTCAATAATTATTTTTTAAAAACTTCGTAAATGCGCTTTGTCTTCTCCTTAAATTTTTTTTTTTCAAAAGGTCCTTTGAATCAACTTTGTTCTCTTCTCAAAAACTAGTTTTTAAAAAGTTCTTATCCGAAATGTTATTTGAAACTATAGTTTTTCTAAATACTTCCCAAGCCTTCTTTGTGACTTCCTCAAAAATTATTTTTTAAAAACTTCGTCAATGCACTTTGTCTTCTCCTCAAAAACTTTTTTTTAAAAGGTCTTTTCAATCAACTTTGTTCTCTTCTCAAAAACTTTTCAATTAACTTTGTTCTCTTCTCAAAAACTAGTTTTTAACAAGTTATTATCCAAAATGTTATTTGAAACTATAGTTTTTCTAAATACTTCCCAAGCCTTCTTTGTGATTTCCTCAATAATTAATTTTTAAAAAATTCATCAATGTACTTTGTCTTCTCCTTAAAAACTTTTTTTCAAAAGGTCCTTTGAATCAACTTTGTTCTCTTCTCAAAAACTAGTTTTTAAAAAGTTCTTATCCAAAATGTTATTTGAAACTATAGTTTTTCTAAATACTTCCCAAGCCTTCTTTGTGACTTCCTGAAAAATTATTTTTTAAAAACTTCGTCAATGCACTTTGTCTCTCCTCAAAAACTTTTTTCCAAAAGGTCCTTTCAATCAATTTTGTTCTTTTCTCAAAAACCAGTTTTTAAAAAGTTCTTATACAAAATGTTATTTGAAACTATAGTTTTTCTAAATACTTCCCAAGCCTTCTTTGTGACTTCCTCAAAAATTATTTGTTAAAAACTTCATCAATGCACTTTGTCTTCTCCTCAAAAACTTTTTTTCAAAAGGTCTTTTTAATCAACTTTGTTCTCTTCTCAAAAACTTTTCAATCAACTTTGTTCTCTTCTCAAAAACTTTTCAATCAACTTTGTTCTCTTCTCAAAAACTAGTTTTTAATAAGTTCTTATCAAAAATGTTATTTGAAACTATAGTTTTTTCTAAATACTTCCCAAGCCTTCTTTGTTATTTCCTCAAAAATTATTTTTTAAAAACTTCGTCAATGTACTTTGTCTTCTCCTCAAAAACTATTTTTCAAAAGGTCCTTTCAATCAACTTTTTCTCTTCTCTAAAACTAGTTTTTAAAAATTTCTTATCCAAAATGTTATTTGAAACTATAGTTTTTCTAAATACTTCCCAAGTCTTCTCTCTGACTTCTTCAAAAATTATTTCTTAAAAACTTCATCAATGCACTTTGTCTTCTCCTCAATTTTTTTTTAAAAGGTCTTTTCAATCAACTTTGTTCTCTTCTCAATAACTAGTTTTTAAAAAGTTCTTATCCAAAATGTTATTTGAAACTATAATTTTTTCTAAATACTTCGCAAGCCTTCTTTGTGATTTCCTCAAATATTATTTTTAAAAAATTCATCAATGTACTTTGTCTTCTCCTCAAAAACTATTTTTCAAAAGGTCTTTCCACTCAACTTTTTCTCTTCTTAAAAACTAGTTTTTAAAAATTTCTTATCCACAATGTTATTTGAAACTATAATTTTTTCTAAATACTTCGCAAGCCTTCTTTGTGATTTCCTCAAAAATTATTTTTAAAAAAAATTCATCAATGTACTTTGTCTTCTCCTCAAAAACTATTTTTCAAAAGGTCCTTTCAATCAACTTTTTCTCTTCTCAAAAACTAGTTTTTAAAAATTTCTTATCCACAATGTTATTTGAAACTATAGTTTTTCTAAATACTTCCCAAGCCTTCTTTGTGGCTTCCTCAAAAATTATTTTTTAAAAACTTTGTAAATGCACTTTGTCTTCTACTCAAATTTTTTTCTTCAAAAGGTCCTTTCAATCAATTTTGTTCTTTTCTCAAAAACTAGTTTTTAAAAAGTTCTTATACAAAATATTATTTGAAACTATAGTTTTTCTAAATACTTCCCAAGCCTTCTTTGTGACTTCCTTAAAAATTATTTGTTAAAAACTTCATCAATGCACTTTGTCTTCTCCTCAAAATCTTTTTTTCAAAAGGTCTTTTCAATAAACTTTGTTCTCTTCTCAAAAACTTTTCAATCAACTTTGTTCTCTTCTCAAAAACTTGTTTTTAAAAAGTTCTTATCCAAAATGTTATTTGAAACTAAAGTTTTTTTCTAAATACTTCCCAAGCCTTCTTTGTTATTTCCTCAATATTTATTTTTAAAAACTTCGTCAATGTACTTTGTCTTCTCCTCAAAAACTATTTTTCGAAAGGTCTTTTCAATCAACTTTTTCTCTTCTAAAAAACTAGTTTTTAAAAATTTCTTATCCAAAATGTTATTTGAAACTATAGTTTTTCTAAATACTTCCCAAGCCTTCTTTCTGACTTCCTCAAAAATTATTTCTTAAAAACTTCATCAATGCACTTTGTCTTCTCCTCAATTTTTTTTTAAAAGGTCTTTTCAATCAACTTTGTTCTCTTCTCAAAAACTAGTTTTTAAAAAGTTCTTATCCAAAATGTTATTTGAAACTATAATTTTTTCTAAATACTTCGCAAGCCTTCTTTGTGATTTCCTCAAATATTATTTTTAAAAAATTCATCAATGTACTTTGTATTCTCCTCAAAAACTATTTTTCAAAAGGTCCTTTCATTCAACTTTTTCTCTTCTCAAAACTAGTTTTTAAAAATTTGTTATCCACAATGTTATTTGAAACTATAATTTTTTCTAAATACTTCGCAAGCCTTCTTTGTGATTTCCTCAAAAATTATTTTTAAAAAAAATTCATCAATGTACTTCGTCTTCTCCTCAAAAACTATTTATCAAAAGGTCCTTTCAATCAACTTTTTCTCTTCTCAAAAACTAGTTTTTAAAAATTTCTTATCCACAATGTTATTTGAAACTATAGTTTTTCTAAATACTTCCCAAGCCTTCTTTGTGGCTTCCTCAAAAATTATTTTTTAAAAACTTTGTAAATGCACTTTGTCTTCTACTCAATTTTTCTTCTTCAAAAGGTCCTTTCAATCAATTTTGTTCTTTTCTCAAAAACTAGTTTTTAAAAAGTTCTTATACAAAATGTTATTTGAAACTATAGTTTTTCTAAATACGTCCCAAGCCTTCTTTGTGACTTCCTTAAAAATTATTTGTTAAAAACTTCATCAATGCACTTTGTCTTCTCCTCAAAAACTTTTTTTCAAAAGGTCTTTTTAATAAACTTTGTTCTCTTCTCAAAAACTTTTCAATCAACTTTGTTCTCTTCTCAACAACTAGTTTTTAAAAAGTTCTTATCCAAAATGTTATTTGAAACTAAAGTTTTTTTCTAAATACTTCCCAAGCCTTCTTTGTTATTTCCTCAATAATTATTTTTTAAAAACTTCGTCAATGTACTTTGTCTTCTCCTCAAAAACTATTTTTCGAAAGGTCCTTTCAATCAACTTTTTCTCTTCTCAAAAACTAGTTTTTAAAAATTTCTTATCCAAAATGTTATTTGAAACTATAGTTTTTCTAAATACTTCCCAAGCCTTCTTTCTGACTTCCTCAAAAATTATTTCTTAAAAACTTCATCAATGCACTTTGTCTTCTCCTCAATTTTTTTTTAAAGGTCTTTTCAATCAACTTTGTTCTCTTCTCAAAAACTAGTTTTTAAAAAGTTCGTATCCAAAATGTTATTTGAAACTATAATTTTTTCTAAATACTTTGCAAGCCTTCTTTGTGATTTCCTCAAAAATTATTTTTAAAAAAAATTCATCAATGTACTCTGTCTTCTCCTCAAAAACTATTTTTCAAAAGGTCCTTTCAATCAACTTTTTCTCTTCTCAAAAACTAGTTTTTAAAAATTTCTTATCCACAATGTTATTTGAAACTATAATTTTTTCTAAATACTTCGCAAGCCTTCTTTGTGATTTCCTCAAAAATTATTTTTAAAAATTCATCAATGTACTCTGTCTTCTCCTCAAAAACTATTTTTCAAAAGGTCCTTTCAATCAACTTTTTCTCTTCTCAAAAACTAGTTTTTAAAAATTTCTTATCCACAATGTTATTTGAAACTATAATTTTTTCTAAATACTTCGCAAGCCTTCTTTGTGATTTCCTCAAAAATTATTTTTAAAAAATTCATCAATGTACTCTATCTTCTCCTCAAAAACTATTTTTCAAAAGGTCCTTTCAATCAACTTTTTCTCTTCTCAAAAACTAGTTTTTAAAAATTTCTTATCCACAATGTTATTTGAAACTATAGTTTTTCTAAATACTTCCCAAGCCTTCTTTGTGGCTTCCTCAAAAATTATTTTTTAAAAACTTTGTAAATGCACTTTGTCTTCACTCAATTTTTTTTCTTCAAAAGGTCCTTTCAATCAATTTTGTTCTTTTCTCAAAAACTAGTTTTTAAAAAGTTCTTATACAAAATGTTATTTGAAACTATAGTTCTTCTAAATACTTCCCAAGCCTTCCTTGTGACTTCCTCAAAAATTATTTGTTAAAAACTTCATCAATGCACTTTGTCTTCTCCTCAAAAACTTTTTTTTCAAAAGGTCTTTTCAATAAACTTTGTTCTCTTCTCATAAACTTTTCAATCAACTTTGTTCTCTTCTCAAAAACTAGTTTTTAAAAAGTTATTATCCAAAATGTTATTTGAAACTAAAGTTTTTTTCTAAATACTTCCCAAGCCTTCTTTGTTATTTCCTCAATAATTATTTTTTAAAAACTTCGTCAATGTACTTTGTCTTCTCCTCAAAAACCATTTTTCGAAAAGTCCTTTCAATCAACTTTTTCTCTTCTCAAAAACTAATTTTTAAAAATTTCTTATCCAAAATGTTATTTGAAACTATAGTTTTTCTAAATACTTCCCAAGCCTTCTTTCTGACTTCCTCAAAAATTATTTCTTAAAAACTTCATCAATGCACTTTGTCTTCTTCTCAAAAAAATTTCAATCAACTTTGTTCTCTTCTCAAAAACTAGTTTTTAAAAAGTTCTTATCCAAAATGTTATTTGAAACTATAGTTTTTTCTAAATACTTCGCAAGCCTTCTTTGTGATTTCCTCAAAAATTATTTTTAAAAAATTCATCAATGTACTTTGTCTTCTCCTCAAAAACTATTTTTCAAAAGGTCCTTTCAATCAATTTTTTCTCTTCTCAAAAACTAGTTTTTAAAAATTTCCTATCCAAAATGTTTTTTGAAACTATAGTTTTTCTAAATACTTCCTAAGCCTTCTTTGTGACTTCCTCAAAAATTATTTTTTAAAAACTTCGTAAATGCACTTTGTCTTCTACTCAATTTTTTTTTTTTCAAAAGGTCCTTTCAATCAAGTTTGTTCTCTTCTCAAAAACTAGTTTTAAAAAAGTTCTTATCCAAAATGTGATTTGAAACTATAGTTTTTCTAAATACTTCCCAAGCCTTCTTTGTGACTTCCTCAAAAATTATTTTTTAAAAACTTCATCAATGCACTTTGTCTTCTCCTCAAAAACTATTTTTCAAAAGGTCTTTTCAATCAACTTTGTTCTCTTCTCAAAATCTAGTTTTTAAAAAGTTCTTATCCAAAATGTTATTTGAAACTATAGTTTTTTCTAAATACTTCCTAAGCCTTCTTTTTGATTTCCTCAAAAATTATTTTTTAAAAATTTCGTCAATGTATTTTCTCTTGTCATCAAAAACTTTTTTTCAAAAGGTCTTTTCAATCAACTTTGTTCTCTTCTGAAAAACTATTTTTTAAAATGTTCTTATCCAAAATGTCATTTGAAACTATAGTTTTTCTAAATACTTCCCAAGCCTTCTTTGTGAGTTCCTCCAAAATTATTTTTTACAAACTTCATCAATGCACTTTGTCTTCTCCTCAAAAACTATTTTCCAAAAGGTCTTTTCAAAAACTCAATCAACTTTGTTCTCTTCTCAAAAACTAGTTTTTAAAACGTTCTTATCCAAAATGTTATTTGAAACTATAGTTTTTCTAAATACTTCCCAAGCCTTCTTTGTGACTTCCTCAAAAATTATTTCTTAAAAACTTCATCAATGCACTTTGTCTTCTCCTCAAAAACTTTTTCCAAAAGGTCTTTTCAATCAACTTTGTTCTCTTCTCAAAAACTAGTTTTTAAAAAGTTCTTATCCAAAATGTTATTTGAAACTTTAGTTTTTTCTAAATACTTCCCAAGACTTCTTTGTTATTTCCTCAAAAATTATTTTTTAAAAACTTTGTCAATGTACTTTGTCTTCTCCTGAAAACTTCGTCCATCAAACTTGTCCTCTCTTGAAAACTTATTTTTTATAAACTCTTCGTCAATTGTCTTTTTCCTCGTGTCAAAAATTATAGTCGAAAATGTCGTCAATGTACTTTGCCTTGAACTCAAAAACTTGTTTTCTAAAGTTAATTTTTTCAATCAACTTTGTTTTCTTCTCAAAGACTAGTTTTTAAAAACTTCTTATTCAATACAATTTGTCCTTTCTTTAAAAACTATATTTTTTCTAAATTCTTCCAAAATCTTCTTTTTCATCTCCTTAAGAACTATTTTTCAAAAAGTATTTTAATCTCAAAAATTATTTTTAAGAGAGTTCATCTTTGTTCTAATTTCTCCCCTCGAAAAGTATTTTCACAAAAAGGTCATCTTTAATGTACGTTGACATGTATTTCAAAACTACTTCTCTCAAAGTTAATCTTCATACTCTAATGTCCTCTCTTCAAAAACTATCCTACTAGGTAATCATCTTCAATCTTTTCTATCATTTCCTCAATATCTATTGTTCAAAATAACATCCCATCTGCATTGTCCATTCCTCAAAAACTATTTGTCCTCTCTTGAAAACATTCAATCTTCTTTGTCCTCTCTTGCAAACTTACTTTCTATAAAAGTCTTCTTCAATCGTCTATGTTCTCTTGTCAAAAATTGATTTTCAAAAACTTCATCAATGTACTTTGTCTTCTCCTCAAAACCTTTTTTTCAAAAGGTCTTTGCAATCAACTTTGTTTTCTTCTCAAAAACTAGTTTTTAAAAAGTTATTATCTAAACTGTCCTTTGAAAACTATAGTTTTTCTAAATTCTACCCAAGCCTCGTTTGTCCTTTCCTTGAGAACTATTTTTCAAAAAGTTCATACATCTCGTTTCTTCTCCTAAAAAATTGTTTATTGGAAAATTTCATATTCAATCGCTTTTGCCCCCTTCTCTAGAAATACTTTTCAATGAGTTCGTTTTTGTCCTCCTATAAAATTATCTTTCAATTTACTCTTCTTCAATCTTCTTATCCTCTTCTAAACATTCTATTTTTTACAAAGTTATTCTTTAATGTTTCCCTTAAAATTTGTTTTTAAGAAAGTTCATCTTAGCTCTATATTTTGTCCACTCAAAACTATTTCTATAAATATTCATCTTTAATGCTCTCTGTCCTCTCTTTTAAAATTACTTTTCACTAAGTTATTTTTCATACTTCTTTGTCCTATCTTCAAAAATCATTTTCCAAAAATAATCATTTTCAATCTTCTTTATCCTCTCCTTAATATCTATTTTTCAAAATAATGCACAATCTTCTTTGTCCTTTCCTCAAAAACTGTTTTTACAAAATACTATTGGTCAATCTACTTTATATTCTCTAGAAAACTTATTTTTTATAAAACACTTCTTCAATCGTATGTTTCCTCTTGTCAAATATTTGTTTTCGAAAATCTCATCAATGTATTTTGGCGGCTCTTTGAAAACTTTTTTCAAAACTTTTTTTGTCAATCAACTTTGTTGACTTCTCAAAAGCTAGTATCTAAAAACTTCTTATTCTTTCCATTTGTCATTTCTTTAAAAACTTTATTTTTTCAAAAATCTTCCCAAGTTCTTCTCAAAAACTATTTTCACAATATTCATATTTAACGTACTTTGTCCTCTCTTTTAAACTACATTTCACAAAGTTTCTTCTACTTTTTTTCCTCTCTTCAAAAACTATTTTTCAAAATAATCATTTTCAATCTTCTTTATCGTGTGCTTAGTATATATTTTTCAAACCAACATTCAATCTTCTTTGTCCTTTCCTCAAAAAGTAAAATTTTCTATGGAACTTGTTCTGTCTTGAAAACTTATTTTGTGTAGAACTCTTCTTCAAACGTCTTTTTCCTCTTGTCAAAAATTATTTTCGAAAATGTCGTCAATGTACTTTGCCTTCAACTCAAAAACTTTTTTTCTAATGTTATTTTTTCAATCAACTTTGTTCTCTTCTCAAAAACTAGTTTTTAAAAAGTTCTTATTCAATTTCTTTAAAACTATATTTTTTCTAAATTATTCCAAAACCTTCTTTGTCTTAAGAACAATTTTTCAGAAAGTATATCAATCTTTCCCTCAAATATTATTTTTAAGAAAGTTTATCTTAGTTCTATTTTCTCCCCTCGAAAAGTATTTTCACAAAAAAATCACCTTTAATGTACTATGACATGTATTTCTTAACTACTTTTATCAAAGTTAATCTTGATACTTCTTTGTTCTCTCTTCAAAAACTATTCTACTAGGTAATCATCTTCAATCTTTTCTATCATTTCCTCAATATCTATTGTTCATAATAACATTCCATCTTCATTGTCCATTCCTCAAAAACTATTTGTCCTCTCTTGAAAACATTCAATCTTCTTTGTCCTCTCTTGCAAACTTACTTTCTATAAAAGTCTTCTTCAATCGTCTATGTTCTCTTGTCAAAAATTGATTTTCAAAAACTTCGTCAATGTACTTTGTCTTCTCCTAAAAAAATGTTTATTTGAAAATTTCATATTCAATCGCTTTTGCCCCCTTCTCTAGAAATACTTTTCAATTAGTTTGTTTTTGGCCTCCTATAAAATTATCTTTCAATTTACTCTTCTTCAATCTTCTTATCATCTTCTAAAAATTCTATTTCTTACAAAGTTATTCTTCAATGTTTCCCTCAAAAATTGTTTTTAAGAAAGTTCATCTTAGTTCTATTTTGTCCACTCAAAAACTATTTTCGCAAATATTCATCTTTAATGCACTTTGTCCTCTCTTTTAAAACTATTTTTCACAAAGTTATTCTTCATACTTCTTTGTCCTCTCCTCAAAAATTATTTTCCAAAAACAATCATTTTCAATCTTCTTTATCCTCTCCTTAATATCTATTTTTCAAAATAACGTACAATCTTCTTTGTATTTTCCTTAAAAACTATTTTTACAAAAAATTATTTGTCAATCTACTTTGTCTTCTTTTGAAAACTTACTTTTTATTAAACTCTTCTTCAACCGTATTTTTCCTCTCGTCAAATTTTTTATTTTTCGAGAAACTCGGGAATGTATTTTGTCTGCTCCTCGAAAACTTTTTTTGTCAATCAAATTTTTTCACTTCTCAAGAACTAGTACCTAAAAACTTCTTATTCTTTCCATTTTGTCCGTTCTTTGAAAACTATATTTTTTCTATAATCTTCCCAAGTTCTTCTCAAAAACTATTTTCACAATATTCATCTTTAACGTACTTTGTTTGTCTTATTTGTGGCTTCACTAAACACGTCAGAGGAATCAAGTAAAAGGACACAATAGAGGTGGATGAGCCTGAAGGTATGTTCTTTTAAAGGACCCCTTTTCTGTTCTATCTTATGCAATTGGGCTTTCTCTTGATACATTTTTCTCCACCCAGAAATTGGAGACTTATTGACTGCTGAAGAACAGGAGGAAAAGGAACGATGGCTGGATGAAGTAAGCTTCCATTAATCTTTACTTTTAACTGAACTGATGTTTGGACCCAAAAAGTATATGTCAGAACTGGAGTTGGTAATAAAGGAAAAGCCTGAGATTCTAATGGAAGCATTAAGTCACTGCTCAATGTACATTCACCATAAGTTCACATATGGTTATAACCAGCCTTTCTTCTGTCCTTGACTGATCCTTTTTTTTCATCTTCATGCTGCTTAAGGTTTACTTAATTGTTTGAAATTGGTCAGAACTGTAACTTTCAATTGCTTCCCACATGCATATTTAATGACCTCAATTAGTTCCATCTACATATAGGCTTAATCCATCAGTTTCTTGGTTAAAAGATTATCTGCATTAATTTAACTTCAGAAAATTGCATTTCAAACTGTGGTTCCTGCAGGGCACATCACTGGAGGCTTTCCCGTATCTCCAAAGTCTGTAGTACTGATCACCGGCACAGCAGAATACAAAGAAGTTTCTCTGAACAGCACACTGAAGCCATACCTTTGGGAGATGGGGTCTCCATTTCTACCCTGCAAGACACGGGCTGAGCTCCTTGTTGCAAAAGACCCATCGCTAAGGCTGTTGTTAAAGGATTCTCCATTTTGCTTGGACCTTGTGTTGAAAAATATCTCTACCCTCCCCAAGACTAATTCAATGCAGCTTATGGAAGGATGCTATATCAGACGGGGCCTTGTTTCTGCTTTCAACGACATAAGAGAGATGCTTGGGCATGTTACTCCAAGGAAGTTTGCACTGCTTGCTTTGCTGTCAGATGAGAAGAGAGAGAAACCATTCGGGCTGATATAGAAGTTGATCAAATTGGAGAACGATGGGGTTTTAAAAGGAATACGTTCACCAGGACTCCTGTATAGCAGGAGTGACAATTTCATGCAACTGTTGCGGAATGACGAGGTTTAGCCAACTCATTTTTTTGTGAATACACGGTTGTGACTGGAGTGTGGAGAATTTAGTGCCTTTTGTGTAGGAAATACTGCATTTTAATAGTCTGATGCACCAAGTCCTCGTGGAGCAGTTGACGAGTTATCTTTTTCAATTTTCGTGGAGTCTTGGACTACACTTCCTAACTGAATTTGTGAAGATCATCTTGTCCACCACTGTTTCCCGTCACCGATCTGGTTTATGGCTTTGCGACAGATTACTGTCTGACACATTACTCATTCTCTTCCTTGCCGCCAGTTTATGGCTTGCGAGGCCTGATTGTGCAGTGTTAGAGAGTTTGTGGACGAGGCTTGTGCGGGTTGCAGGCATCTTTTCCAGAGATGCAATCACGTTAGGCTGCTGACTTCCTTAATTTTGGGATTTTATTTTTGTAGTGGGTGTGGGTTTTGGGGCTTTTCTTTGATATTTTTGCTTGGGGTCTTTGGTCGGTTTAAAAAATGAAAAAAAGAAAGAAAGAAAAAGATGTGGCAGATTTCAGTTCAATGGTCAGTTTGGTCAGAATATTGGATTCTCGGAAGTTCGTTTGGTATGCATTCGGGTTTTGGTATTTCGTTCTTTTGGTATTGTGCTCTTTGGTTGGCTATGTGACTGGAGTCACGTTCTTTCGAGTTCATTCTGATAAGTTAAGATCTGTGCACCATTTTGACAATTATTCTGACACAATCTACTACCTAGAATATGAAGTACTTATTTGAATTACTAAGTTTTACCATTTTATTCCATGATCTCCTCTTCACAGATTGTTCTCAGGTTACACATTTGCATCAAATTTATACAATGGTTCATCTTAGCAACAGTTCATCATGCCATTTGTTGCCTAATGATAATGATTTATCACATAATGTGATTAAGCTTTTCTACAGCTTGAGTTGCATTGACAGTTAAAATTTCCATCTTTGTTTTGCTTCATTCTGAATACAAAGCTTCAGAGTCGGATCCCGTGATGATCTTGGTAGAATGACTCCCTCTTCAGCAGTGCACTTAGTGAATTGTAATATAAAATGCTTGAACTGTTTATTTATTTATTTATGTTGCTAAATCAGGTATTGTTCTTTGAGGTTATGATGCAGCTGCACCTACTGTTGTGAATTCAGTTTAGCTGATTCAGGTTGATCAAGTAGTTTTGAGGTACTTACACTCTTAAATCCATGAATGAGTGAACCAATAGAAACAAACTGACTGTTTAGGCGAAAAACAACAACATGCATGTCACAATTTATTTATTTTCATCCCTTTAAATTCAAATTGAAATTGTCCATTTGGCATAACTTTTGTCCTTGCATAAATTGAATATATATAACTCAATTTCAGTCGTCATCTTGAAATATAGCTGATTTTTATAACTTCTTGAGCAGTACGGCCTTTTATATAACAAGGAACGTGTATGAACAATCATAAATATACTGTAGGAGAGTACATAAATAAATACATTTTTATTTATTTTAACACTTCTTGCTACCCAAACATTGGTTCAGACTTAGACGTGACAAAACATACACTCCCACTATAAGAGTAGATTGCTTATATAAATTAAATTTGTCACGAGTCACCATCTCTTTACTCTTTAGGATAAACAACAGGGAATTTAGAGTATTAAAAGCTAAAGTTTAAGAAAAACTAATGCCGAATAGTTCTCTTAGTGGATAAATTGCCTCCACTTCTCCAATTAGTCAAAAATACATAGAAATTGAACATTTTATAATTATTGTCTAATCGTATATCTAAAGTTGTAGTCACAATTGTCTAAAATATTAAACTAAATTCACAATATTATCATGGTTATCGTCTATTAGTTTTGACACAAAAATAATTTAAAGTATTCAATTCAATTGGAGTAAGACTTTTGTTTTTCTTTTCATGTATTTATTTAATTATTTTCATTTACTCGCGTTACCATATAAAACTCCGAGTTACAATTATCTGCACAAAAGGAGACACTAAGGTCTGGTGGCTATGGCTTCTTCTCCACTAATTTTCAGCCAAAATCTTATTTTCGAAAGTCCCACTAAAATTCTTCACATTCCATCTTCTGTAACTAGTCAAGTTCCAATCTTTTCTTCACCACACAAAACCCCTTCAAATTTGAAGCTTAATCACCAAATTTCAAGAGTATCATCTGAAGGTTTTTCTTTTATTTCTATATTTTTGTAACATATAGTTAGCTTATTTACTGTTCTTGATTTAAAAACTTGGGTTTTCTTCATGTTACCTTTTTTTTTTTTTGATGTGATCTTGTTTGATTGCTCATATGCTTTTCATATGTTAAAAAAATCCATAAAGTATCAATCTTTACTTCATATGTGGCATTGGGTCCATGTTTGTTTACATATAAATCTCCCATGACAAGAAACTCAGAGAGTAGCTAATGGGGTTTGGATTATTTTGACAGCTGTTTGCTTCTCAATTCTGTACATTGATTTTGCTTAGTACAACAATCAGTTTGTTCAAGGCCTTGATTTTTGTAATAGTTTTATAGTTCGGTTTGGAATAGGGACTTGTGATATCGTATATCCGAGAACATGTCTTTTAAATTTTCTTTTTTGTAGTTGTTGATATACATTATACTGTGGATTAACTTATATATAGGTTAATGATTATGTATGTATAAATGCAAAGAAATGCCTGGATATATGTTTTAGTATAATGGCAGTACATCAGATGTTAGAAGGATCTTATTTTGTTGTTGTTTTACTTCAAATGATTCCGGTTCCATGCATATTTTTCGTGTTACATTACAGATCAACCTACCGAGTTGACTGAGGATTCCAAGTTTGTTCCTTTGGACTCTGAGGAGCCAAGTTATGGTCCACCTGTAAGTTCTGGTCAGTTCTATGACATTTGTTCTTTGTATTGCTGTTTTTCTTTTGCTTTCCTTCTTCTAACTTCTTACGTTCTTCCGGTCAAAGTACGGGAAAATATGTAAATTCAGACAGATACATTTGATTACTGGTTCTGGCCTGGCCTCTTATATAAACTCATAGAAGCTAAGAATCATATAATTATAGTTCGTTGGGCGTCTTTCTTCTTTTGGTTATGGAAGTAATAGAAGTGGTTAATTCAGTAATTGAAATTCGGCCTTTAAATATCTAGAAAACTTTCAAATTATTTTCATCATCAAGTTTTCGGAATATGGCTCAGAGGATTCATGATTTCTGCAAGTTCAGCCATTATTTATACCAACACCCAATAAAGGAATACAAAACTTTGGGTAATAACTTGTTACTAAGACACTTCAAATAAAATGCATAGAAAAATGAATATGTTCAAATCCCTTCTTGAATTTTGCACTGCCTCCAGATCCCAATAGAAAAGAGAATATATACATGATTGTGGATAATAGAAGAGTTCTCATGTTTGGTATTTTGCAGGTTTTATTGTTACTGGGTTTTCAGATAGAAGAGGCAGCTAAGGTAATGACTCTGTCACATATATTTCATTTCTTTCGACATACAAATTTGAGGCTATGGCTTTCAGTCTCTTGTTCTTCTGATTAGAAGTCCTTGTGTTATTTCCACCTGTCTGTTGTCTGTCTGACGCAATTTCTCTCACGTTTCTATTGTATGATAACGTGGCGACATGGGGGCGAAAAAAGGAAAGAGAATTAGAGTCCCGTTTCTCTTATATTCACAGTTCTCCTAAAAACTCGGTACCGGTTTGTTTATAATCGGTTGCAGGCAGCATTCAAGGTCGATAATATGAATACCTGCATATTCTAGTATAGTAGGGTACCTTTACTCAGGACTAAGCACAACTGGTATTCAGAAAGAACTTGATAAAATAATTTGAAGTTTTATGTGTATCAGCAAACATTCTTAATCCCCTGTGTTGGTAACTGGAAATTTGTTGTTTGTGGTTTAAGTGTTTCAAGGGACAAAGGCCTGAGCATCTTGTTTTTGATCAATAATATATGATCGGCTATTAATTTGATACATCCATGTACTATGCTTTTGTCCCACCTCTTTTCTTTTTTGGTAATTTTGTCCCACCTCTTGAATGCCAACTTCTATTGCTAAATTTTCTAAATCCAATATGTACATTGTCCAGGTTAAGTGAATCTGGTAATCACCATAACTAATCTTCAATATTTTATCTTTCCCAGGTACAACAGCTTCTGAAAGAGTTGGAAGGTGAATTTATGGAGGTATTGATGTCAGGTTACTTGTATTACAAATGAGTAAATTAAAAAGATTTGACAATTTTAACTGGCTATTAGAAAATTGTTACGCTTTGACGTATTGCAACTTTTGATTCATCCCTAACCATTTCTTTTTTGTTTGCTTTGTACCAAACTCAACATAACAGTATGCAAGTAAACAAACTAAATGTCAAGAAATTTTGATTCTACAAGAAAAACATGGTATATCTTGGAAGAAGTAAGCATGTTAAATTTTCATCGATCCTTTGGCATCTAATCTCTCTCAACTGTCTTATTTTTTTCACTTCTCCAGATGAGAGGGGACCTACTTTGTTATTAACATGGAATTGCACAGTTCGTTAGATCTTCCTGTTTTAAGAAAGAAGTTTTCAACTGCTAAATGTTTTCATGCAGATTGTTCTTTGTACCGAAGACATGGTTAACCGATCACTCTGGGAGGCAGTGAATACCAAACAGTCAAATTTAGAAGCTTCTAAGGTTTGATATTCTTATATTGTCCAGTGCTATATTCTTTTATCATCGCTTAGCTCATGAAAAAAAGAAGGGGTAAATTGGATGACACCCCCTCACACCATTCGGTTAAGTTTGTAACTTGCAAGTGCATTTCTCAAATCTCAAAAAGAAAAAGCCCACCATGAATTAGTAGCATTGATGAAAAATAAAACATTGTCCACATCATGTTATCCTGTCAAAGCTGACAAGGATATTTTTGCAAAGAGAAGATAGCAAAATGAATAAAGACTTATCTAAAATATAAATGTGAGTCATGAAATAATTCATTTAACTGTATTTTGTTGTTAATTAGTGTCTCAATTCATAAAAACTTATAGTACCATATAATGATCAGACCTGGTATGTCCTTTGCAGGTTGCAACATCACTGCCTCGGATTTGCTTCTTATCTGGACTTACCGGCGAGGAGATGATGATGTTCATTGATGCCTTTCCAGAAAGTGGTAAGAAATATTTTTTTAGCGAGACCAAAAACAACTTTAAACTTGAAGTCAAATACAAGCAAGTTCCTTAAGAAAGGAAAATAAGACCAAAATAGTGATGTTTCATTGAAGCTCTGTAATTATGTGACTGTATGCCTTGGGACGAAGCTCTTCTCTTGCTTGATCAGCCTGAATTTCCGCGTGTCCTAGATTCTGCATTGATTTTGACAAAAAGTACTGCCTCTGCACAGGTTTGGAACCTCCAGTTTTTGCAGCCCTTGTTCCATATAGTGCTGACAAACCTTTAGCAGAGTTGATTGAAGAGATCATGGGGGATCATGAAATGCTAGTAAGTTCCCATCTAATCGTTTAACACGCCCCCCACCAGCGCTCAAACACGCACACACGGAAAAATTCAGATACAGCTGCCCTTGTCTGAGGTTATAAATTGCTATTGCTTCATTACCTTTTGTAGGCTGGAAAACAAACTAGTTAGAGGGATAACCACAAGATTCTAAAGTTTGATTGAGGTAGCGTATAAATACTACTCTGAAGCAGGAAATTGGTGTTCACTCATGCTGAGATGATGGTATGTCCAGCCATATTCACGGAGTTCTTTTCGATTTTGAGTGGGAATGTTACTAGAGCATGATTACGTGTTTTTAGTTTTGTTTTGTTTATAAGCTCATTTGCCATTACTTACTCGGTGTGTCATTTGTTTTGTTTTTCAAAGGTTGTTCCTCCACCAGTCCCTCTGTAAATTGTGGCAGAAGTTAACATATCTTTCTATCTTCATAGTCGTTGTAACGATACCCGAATATTCTGCATATTGGACCCAATAATATCAAGATACTAATAAGATTGCTCTTCAAGATTTGCTTTTTTATTCCCCCCCCCAAACCACACAGTTATCTCTGGGTTTTCGTATTACTGGTGCAGAAGTAACTAAAACTGAATTTCATTTGTAGTGGTTGAATCTTTAGCTGAATGTTAATAAGTAAATAAGAGAAAAGGGATACTATCATCAGATTTATCAAATATTAGCCCAGTATTAGACCTGAATTTGTAAACTTGCTTGCTTTCTGTTAAGAAATTTAACTTTTCTGTGCAGCGGAGAAGTTTTCAAGGAGCATTCTTCTGTAGGATCAGGGGCGAGCAGTGTTTTGAATGCAAAAGTTGAAATTATGTCCAAAGTTATTCATATTTTATGAGTTGTTATTTACATGCAAGAGTTATGCATCATGAAAATATTGTAACTATTTATATTAACATTATTTAAGAAATAAATGCAAATGTGATAAAAGTAACTCCAACGTACGTCTTCAAATACAACCATTGCCATAATTAAGATTTAGTTGTGTAACTGAATTTTATAAAATAAATCTTCTCAAATCAAATAATAGATGCTTCAAAAAGTACTAATAAAATAAGAGTCTTCAAATAGTATGATTGAATTTTCAACATTCATCATAAAACTATATATTATTTTTAAGTTAAACTAAAAGCACGAATCACCTTAATTAATATATTCAGTTATATTTAGGTTGCTTTATTTGCTAATATGAGTAATCTGATACTTATCCTCATTTATCTTAATTTTTGCTTCGACGATATTTTAGCCGTTTGCAATCAAACCAAAAGCTATAGCTTAATTAATTCGTTTTTGCAATATGTATTATGGAAGTGTTAGATGAAATAAACTTTTATTTTATAGTACAACTAGCGGCTAACACGAGCAGATTGAGCGGGTTTCTTATTAGCACCCGATTTAGCAAATTTGATCGGGTCTTTGACACTTGCGAGTTGTCAAAAACTTAAACTACGCATCATTATTGTTTTTTGTCAGAATTAAGACCGTATAGTTCAGTCGATAGAGTAGCAGACGATTTGACCGGTCAAAACATCAATAGTTAAAAATCAACAGATCGAGTTTATTTAAGTTGGGCAATTAATAAAAAACTTAAAACACTAAAGTGGATACGATCAAGGTTGAGTTTTGAAGCATGGTGTTGTAAGCAGTTCAGAAAAAAATTATCTGTCCCTAATATCAATAGCTGTATATATGTAATCGTGATTTGACTCGTAAAAAATAGTGACAAATTTCTAGCTTGACTGTAATTCAAATGTAGTCTTACTCTTACTGATTAATTAGGTAACCAAATTCTATTGGTCTTTATAGTTGTTTGTGTCATAAAGAGGAAAAATAATCACTAATGCGGTCCACGAGTTATATCTGTGCATGTATGACATATCATAATTATTACAACTAAGTGCCATGTTTCAGATATTCAAGAACAAATTACTGTCATCACATTATTTTGTTTGATATAATGTAGTAAGGAGAAATATAACATTCCAAACATGATACAAAGATGGTTTATGTAATCTCAAACATTGAAATTGGAGAAGGACAAATGCGCTTTTATAAAAAGCCTATTTTCCTATTGTTTTCTTATTCTTGTCTAAACATATCCAGTTATAGTTAATCATGATAATATAATTTCTATTACTTCTACAACTTACTAAGATAACTGCCGACAGAAAAGACAAGAGGCGGACGAAAAAGATTATTTTGTAAACCGTTACGTGTGTTTGATAAGATGGCACGTAACTTAGCCAAAAAAATAAAAGATAAGTTAGCGTAACATGTAGACTTAACACGTAAATTGGCTTAGTATTATCGTTAATTAAAAAATCACGAAGAGTCGTGGAGCACCAACTCAAAGCTTAATATCATATTTGGCTTTTTGTCATGATTCCGGATTTTGCCAACTTGAGGACAACTGAATTACAATATATATATATATATATATATATATATATATATATATATATATAGTCGAACCTGTAATAATGTCAATTAAATATCAGTACACAACAAATTAGGGTACACGACAAAAATCACGATTCTTTTATTTTTAATTGACAAATGTTCAATTTCACTTTATTAATTAACATTTTCTCTTTCTTCGCTGGTATTTTTCAGATTTTTTTGAAAGCCTTTTAAATAATTCAATATCAATATGAAAATAACGGTGCAAGTATCTTTTGTTCTCAGAGGGAGAATATATTGATTTCCACAATTTTGTGATGAAAATTTATAAGAACTTAATTTGTTACAATATTACCCCATGATACTCAAGGGTTTTCACAATGAATCACCAAAAATATATTGAAGCCAAGTTCCATGTAATAGTTAAAACGAGTGAGTTATGTCTTTCTTTGTTATTTTATTCATGTGGTCCTAAGTCATATTTATATCCTTAATATATTTATATCGTGTACAATTGTTTATCTTTTTGTTTTAACTATATAGATACAAGATATATCCTGTCACCTAATGTTGTTTTTATATTGGTGTAAACTAATTATTTTGATTCTAATCAATTACATTTGAAATGGATATCCTATTTCCATACTTTCGGTGCTTTATGTAATATATTAATATTTGTTTTAACTCGAGGAGATAAATCTAAGAATAGTCCCTAGACTTCTAGTATATAGAGCCAGCGTAAGATAAAAAGTTAAAATAATGCGGATCGCATTTTGTGGACCTGTAAAAGTTATACTCGCGTCTTTAAATAAGTTCATAAGAAGACAAAAAAATACTTACTATAATATAATATCCATAATAGGTGTTTTATGGTGGCTTTTGCTCGTGATTTATTCAAATATTATCAAATAAGTTGCAAAGTTTGTAAATATAAATACAAGCCATTATAATACCTTTTACAGAATAATTACTAATCGCATCCTTAGACTACGCTTGCGGAGGACTCCATAATAATAACATTGGAACATAATAAAATTATTTATGAACTACAGCATCTTTATTTTTTTTCGTTTTATTTCAGATAGAGACTTGCGTCAAAAATAATATACATTTGAATTTTGAAAACTCATGCGACAAAGTACGCCCGTTGAGCCCAATTTTTTTTCCTATGTTTTTTATGGCATAAAATCAATTAAATAATATTTTGGTCCACTAAATCCACAATCGAGAGCTCTCAGACTAAGAAATATGAAGGTCCCCACAAATTTTGTTGTGTAAGATTACATTAACTATTTTGTGTAGAATTGCAATTTAAGTATATTATTCCAATAGTTAACAAGCAAACAAATTAAACTTGTTTGTCTTCTTTTTGGACACGTAAAACAAGGATTTAAATAAACTCATATATGGTCTGGCTCTCGTGGCCAGAAGAAAATCTCAAAAAAGCTGCTCATGGCTTGGCTGTGACCAATCATAACACAACATTAAGCTCCTAGCTTTGTGGTTTTAGATAATCTTAAACTAATTAAGATTCCATTCTCTATTGTATACATAGATAATGGCGAACAATCGAGCCCAATATATAGGATCCTCATATAAGACAACTGTTTCAACGGGAATTAATAGTTTTAGTACCATACCTTATATTTTTTGGTATTTATAGTCCATGTTCGTTTGGAGTTGACAATTGCATGCGTACAGCATGTATGTATTTAATTTATGAAATCTAGATGTTGAGTTATTCATGAAGAATTAATATATATGCAACCGATCCAATAAATTAATTAATTATTAGCACACGGAATGTCTTTGAAATTATTTTCGGCCAATTCTGTTTTTTGATATTGTTAGTTGGATTGGTAATGAATTGAGTTAACGGTGAAGTTGGACGTAGAACTATGTCAATTGTGATTTCTAAAACCGTGGGATAAACGCAATACTTTTATGGATGTAAGGAGGAAAATCCCACAGATTTTGGTAGTTAATTTTTTTTAGAATATACATTTATATATGATAAAGAATAGAAATAAGTTGTAAAAAACAAAATAATTAGTTAAGATCTTCTAAAAAAGAATTAGTCGGGCCAATATAAAATCAATAAAAGAACAAAAATTTATTCGCATCTTTACTTTACGTTTACATAAGCTGCATAAAGATTATGCCAGGCCTCGATATATTCTACATACTGTAAAATTAGTTATTAGTTATTATAATGGTAATCAAAACACAAAACAGTAAATTTTAAAACTAATTGTAAATTTAATTTTTATAATTAAATCATATAAAAACAAACGAGTTTCAAAATATAGAAAAATCTAGTAAAAATATCTTAAAATCCCACCCTCTACATACTTTGCAAGACCTAACAATAGTAGGGTTATTTCTATATATGGTTTGATTTGATAAAGAACAGATGTTGAGAAAATTTGCATGATCATCACTAAAAATAAACAGACAAAAAACTAGTGGCCATTGGATACCACATTTATTTTATGTAGTGCATTTATAGGAAGAAAGAAAGATATGTTTGAAGATATGGTTAATCATTCACTACACACATGTGGTCACAAAACTACAAAATTGCCTCATGCACTACAAACCTTATTCCTTCACACACCATTCTTTGTCTCTATCAAATACTTTAAGAAACTGTACTATAATTATTTTTCCTCCTAATATTTGCACATCCACTACATCATATATATGATCAATATCCAATAATAAATTATGAGACTTGTTGATGATCTTGATGTTGTTGTTTTTGCTGCAATAACCAGTTTGAGAAATTGGGCATGGTGTTCATGTCAGCTCTGTAATGTTTCTGAGTGAACTCAAGGAGATTTGACCAAGTGAAGTCTGGATACATTCTGTGGTTATTGGAATCCACCAATTCTGTTGGTGGGCGCACCACCTTATCCTTTTTCGGACAAAGAAAGAATGCAAGAGATTTCCTAGGACACCTATTGTTCACCACTGCCCTGTGTAAACAACTCTTGTACCTCCCATTTGATAGTGCCTATATAATCAAACAAAAGATAAGAAAAGTGCCCTTGATTTATTTAATTTTTGATAAAAAAAAATGTGACACATAAATATAGAGAAATGATTATTAATAAACTTACCGCAAAAGTGTCACCGATGTTTACTACGAAAGCGTTAACATTTGGACTAATCTTTTGCCATTGATTATCGACGAATACTTCGAGTCCACCAATGTTGTCTTGGTGAAGGATGGTTAGTGATGTTGGATCACAATGAGGTCCCGTGCCTAATGTTTGTTCTGGTTCTTGGCATGGTGGGTAGTAGTTCAATCTCATTATCGATTCGTTTTCTTCGAAAAATTCTTTGAAATGACTCCGGTTAACGCCTAGGCTCATGCCAAGGAGTTCCATGATCCCTAAAGAGAGTTTGCTCATAGCATTGCAATATTCTTGATAAACTTTCCTGCACATGAAAAAATTTCATTTCAAAATTAATAACGGTGAAAAAGTACTCATGCATAGTATAGTGCAATTGATCTTCATGTTATGAAGAAGTAGGAGTGACGTTTTTTTTAACTAGTGCAACTATTAACTTTTTCTTAGTGTGGTGTTGTACAATATTAAAAAGTAATAATAAGCAATGAAATTAATATTAACATGTAACATACCCTAAGCGTGCAAAATCTTCACCCAATGTCCTGTCAAAGTAGTCTTCAACTGCATGTGATAAATCCTCTTGTGCATGGTACTCAAACGAAAGTGTCTCCTTCCATGGTAGCTTCGATGAGAATCTTCCGGTGAAGCTACTAGCATAACCGCAATGTTCTCCTAGCTTCCTTTGAGCCCTTTGCTTCTCTTGAAGCGGTTGCTCGAAGAAATGGTTCATGTAACTATGAGCATCGGATATGAGATTAGCATCGACACCGTGATTCACTACTAGAAAGAAACCGTGCTTTAGGCACGCCTCCCCCACGAGCTCGGTTGCTTTAGTAGAGGCGATAGGGTCACCGGCCAAGAAACCGCCTAGGTCGATGAGCGGAACTTGAAGCTCCGGAGGGTCGACACACGGTCTCTCGTGGTCGGGCCATACGAATTCCGGAGGTATACTAGATTGATGACGAATAATCGATCCATCGAAAACTAGTGGTTCTCTTTTAGCATGATGAGGCATGGAGGACTCTTTCATGATCATACAATTGATAGTCATTGCATGAAGATTTTGCAATTTATAAGGAAATCAAATATGTAAGGAGAAGGAACAAGAAAAAGTATTGGTTTGATATAATATATGTGTGATAAAAGAATAGCAAAGGGCTTATTATATAGAGGATGAAAATGAGGGACTAAGATGGGAATCTTTATAGTCTCCTCTTAGTGCCCTTAAAGCAAACAACAAAAAAGGAGGAGATTATTGAAATGGGGAGTTGGATTACTGTCACTAAAAGACAAACCATTCATGTGCGAGGACCAATTGGTAGGAACAAAATCTTTGGCGCACAAAAATCCACTAATTCGGCTCATGGCTTTGCTGTGACAATCTAGAGAACAGCCTGAGAGCTCTGATCCTAGCTATATTATGGCTAAATGTCAAAATACTTATAGATTCGAAATAATCATGTGAAATTATTGCATATATAGTATAGAGCTTACAAGTAATTTGCTTTATTTATTATAGACTGATACAAACAAGAAATATAATTAACCTCCTAGTTGCCTTAATTTTTGTCAAAAATTCTATTTTTCGGTCACTCATAATAGCACAATTGGCTATTTTGGTCTCAAAGAATTTGAACACCAAACCACTCCCATCGTTTTGATCCCGGTCGCTAAGTTACCAAGTTAAGTTGTACCGTTTATATAGAATTAATTGTGGACTAAGCTTAGATATGATAATTATATAATATTTTTTCTAAAGTTTAGACAAACACAATAGATAGATATAATATTATTACCGTTTGAAAATGGATGGCGGTTGTTGATTTCACCCAAATTATAAGTGAATTTCTGCCATGATTTGGTTTTTCTGATTAATTAGCCTTTTTTTTTTGAAATATCTAAAAGAGAAATAAGTTTACGTAATACTCTCCATGTAATTCTTTTGATGAAATCAATTATGCGCCTGATTATTTTCGATCATGACTTTGATTTAAACTCTCCATGAAATTACTTTATGCAAGAAGGATGTCTCTATATATTACTAAAGCTATACATACTTTTACTTAATTATTCATATCTGAAACTGTATCTAAAATCTATTTTAGAGAACAATATGTTAAGTTTGTTATTTATATTATATATAAATAATTATACAAGAGGGGATTATTTTTACTTCATTTTGAAACTATTTCAAAATTTTATTTTTCTTTTCGAAAAAAAAAACTTCTTTATTCTATTAGAACTTATTTTTGTTTGGGTCAATTGCGATCACCCCTCTATCGTTTGGGGTGTTTTGCAAAGTGCCCCCTATTTTTTAAAAAGAGCACTTTGCCCCCTAACGTTTGTAATTTACCATCTATTAGATTTGGCATCAGGGGACAAATCGCACATTTTTACAAACGTTAAGGGACAAAGCACTTTTTTAAAACGTTAGAGAGCACTTCACAAAATATCCCAAATATTAAGGGACAAAACGCAATTGACCCTTTTTATTTTCAATTCTCTTATTTTCAAAGATCATCAAATCTGTGGGATCAAATGCACCTTGCTGCAACTATATTGGCTATCAAGGCATAACCAGATGTTGCTAGTTGTGCCATCACCTGGGGCCATGATGGGGCAACCACGCTTGGGTGGATGATGAGGCGCATTGCCACTTGGGACGGCCACATGGCGACAAGTGGCATTTGGGTGGTGACTAGATATGCGGTAAAAAGAGTTGGGATTTCTTCTTCTTTTATTTTTTTTGTTTTTGTTTGGTTAAAGTTTTTTATTTAACAAAAGTTTTTGAATGATAATTCGAAAGAAGACCAAATTAATGGTCGAAAATTACTTCTTTTCAACAGATTGTGCATTGATTTTTCTTTTAATTTCATCAAATTTAGGCAGTAAAAAGATCACCAAAAGCGCAGTGATTTTTACCTGGAAAAAAGTACAGGTGGAATCCCTGACAGAATCCCATTAAGAAGTGTCTTTACTCGTGCATGCTATAATATATGTGTTCGAGAAAAATATACAGTGTAAGTTTGCCCTGTAATCACGCAAACACACAGAGCCTATGGTCCATTGCAAACAACAAAAGAGTGCCTCGTAAAGCGTGGATTTTGGTCCTATTGGCATCATATATCTTTAGATTTCCACATTTAATTATCACGTTTTTACCCAAGTTATACTAACAAATACAAATTGTTATCACAAAATTCTTACTCTTTCATATGACTTAGTTATGATTTTAATATTTTATTTTTGGAGTGAATAAATTTTATCATAAAGTCTTTTATTGTAATAAGTAATAGGTAAATTTTATCAAATAAAATGGAAATCTCACTCAAATTCTGCAAGGCCATGCATTGCTTAAATAATGACAAGAATAGCGACAGCAGTGATGAGGTTTTAGCTTACGTTAGGACATAAATTCTCACCACTTTTAAAACATTTTCTCTGTAGTATTTTTGCAGTTTATAATATCGTGGGAAGAATGTTACAGCAGATGAGGACAAATACAAGGACAATGTCGTATGCGTTCTTTGGCAGTTTTTGTACTGGTCACAAAATTCCAAAAATCCATATAACGTTACAACTGCACATATCATGCCAAAATATATTTTAAAAAATCAACCACCTGCACAAAAATCCATTGCGTTTCAATCATCAAAAATATTTAGCTCATAAGTTTTTATTTTTTATTTTTTGGATTATCAAGATTTATTTGAAGGGTCTTGTCTTTTCTCTTGGATTTATTTTCCGTTTTTTGAGGCCCCTCGAGTTTAGGGTCTTTTCAGTTTGACCAATTACCGCATCGTTTTTATTCAGTAAACGAATGAGTTATATACTAGTATAATGTCTTAATTATATATTATCAGAAAAAAACATAACGTCTTGATTATACTATGCTCTACGGCATGGAATTATTTTTAATGCATGTGTTATACATCCAACTGATTGTTCCATGTCACGTTAATTTGTTATATGAAGCTTGTTAAAAAAGTATCTCGTGCTTCAAATGTTAGTAATATAGCACCATATATAATAAAGAAACAAAAAATCAATAATATTATTTGATGAAATTAAAGTAGTGAAAATTCACTCTCAACCGAAATTGCAGGAAGAAAAACTGAAAACATTGAGGTCTATGAATCTCAGTTTCCTTAAAACATATTCTACTAATCTCCTTCTCCGTCTTTGCACCAGCACTGCTTGAGCCTCCAATCGATCTTGTACTAAACAAGTATCATGATAACTATAAACTTATGTTTTGTAAGATGCGGAGTGATGAGATTATAAAAATAACAGTTAGTAGAATGATAGCAAATACACAATAAATTGATAAAAAAATAATGAGAACTACTAGATAATGTGTAAGACAAACTTAAGCCTAGCTTGTGCTCAAAATATATTACACAATATGCAAGTCAAAATACTACAAAGGTAGAAGTACAATTTTATTGTTCTTGGAAGTCCGTATAATATTGTTGGATTTACCTCTATTTATAGGCTTGCAAAATGAAACTAAAATATATATAAACACATTGAATTAGAAGGCATGAAAGACCGAACATCAATGGCCTTGTAAATATAGGGCTGCCCATAAGTCTGACCCAATTGATTAACAAAATGGACTACTACGTGAAATGAGAATGGACTTGCTCGGTGGACCTATTTTGAACATATTTCCAAAGCCCACAAATGCAAATAAATGGACTTCGTATAACTCCCACAAAAAGTATATTGATAGATCTTCAGTTTCAAAAAAACTCGCTTTCGTCGCCTCGAGGCAGCTCGTTAGGACTTTATTTCACGGAGCTTACGACCAATAATTTAGGACATATGTCCAAAGGCAAAATGCTCATATTTTTCGCCTCAAGGAGTTGGGCCTACGCCCTAAAAGAATGAGGATTACACTGTCTATTTAATTCTAAGTTCTATCCTTATTTTGTCCAAACAATAATGAATCACATAAATTACAAGTATATTGAGAAATATTTGATATTCCTAGCAGACATATATAAATTTAAAATTTATCTTCATCTTATGATATAGGTTTTAATCATAGAAATTAAGGTTATGATCTAAGTCACATAATCCTCCACCCGTGGTCAACGCACTGCGTATTGGTTGCTTTCTCGTGAATTAAGTGTTTGTGATTCGCTCTAAGACGCTTTAAGAAATCTTAGTTCTCACACTAACAATTCTTAGTTCTTGTACTAAGAATTCTTATTTGCACATTTTCAAATCTACATTTTGCTCCCCCTCTAACCTACTCCATGTGCCTAATGCCTTATCTTTTGACTAGATTGAAGAAATAATCGGACAAATAAAACTAGACAAAGAAATAATTGCAAAGTATTGAGGACCGAAGGAAGTGTAAACAAAACCAAATTGTAAAAAGATAAATTGTAGAAAATTACAGAAAAGTAATATAAACAAAAGATTGAACTGAAGAAGCAATTGAGCTCTCCTACATTAATGTTGGTAGTGACTTAATAAAAAAGATAAGAATAAAAGAAATTAAAGAACAAAAAAATACATAAATTAAAGAATTGAAAGAAAAAACATAATATAAAAGGGGGGTATGTTATTACTTATTAGGCATTGACTAGTAATACTAAAGATAGAAAAAAAAAAAAAAAAAAAAAACAACAGAAATCTCTCTCCTGGAGAAGTTTGAAGAAGTCACTTTCTTTCATCTCAGTCATGAGAAGAAGGCTGCAGATGCTTTGCCCACTTTAGTCTCAATGACTAAGATAGACTGTGGGGTTGACTTGCAACCGCTGCAGCTTGGTTCTTGACTTTGCCATTTCAAAAGTACTATTCAAGTGAATTACAAGATCCATGACTCGACCGCTTAGCCTCTGTAGGGGGGAGATCATACTGGAAAGAAATTATGCCTTTAAAGAAAGCCCTCTGACTAGGAAGTCAGTCCCTTGCTCTCCGGTCGCTCTTAAAAAACAAACTCACTTATACATCTGAATAGTTAAGTAGACATTAATAGATTACACATGTGAGATGTAATCATTTTAATTATTTATTAACGACTTTTATAATTTATATATATATATATATATATATATATATATATATATATATATATATATATATTTAATAGACACGCTTATATTTATGAAATTTTAAATTTGACGCACACGCTCATACTCTCGCTCGCGCATCCGTACTATGTGACTTAAGTTATGATTATTTCCTGCACCGACGCCCTCTACAAATTAGTACCCTTCAAAAAAATCTAAAGACAGTCAATATTAGTATTTAAACTGGAAATGAAATTACATGATTTTCTAAAAGAGTTAATTGTTACTAAATTAAGATTAGCTCAAACATAGAGGACCAGGAGTAATTTAAGAAAAGAAGTAGTTGGGACTAAACTAAAATGACCTCAAAGATAGAGGACCATTAAGAAATATCTCATAACAACGTATATATCGAGAATTCGGAAGAAATATCTGGAAGAAACCAGAAGAGAAAGAAAAAAGAGAAAAGCCCTGAATATTCTAGATATCTCAACTCCATACTTATAAAACCACGCCCTTCGCAAAATTCTTCTGCTGATAATCAGAAGCAAGTTTTCGATTAATTTTTCTGAGTCAATTGTTGCTGTTCATTTTGAGTTTTGAAAAATGGCGGGAAAAGGCGAAGGACCTGCGATTGGAATCGATTTGGGGACGACGTACTCGTGTGTTGGTGTGTGGCAGCACGATCGTGTGGAGATCATCGCGAATGACCAGGGCAACCGTACCACGCCGTCGTACGTCGCGTTCACCGATACGGAGCGGTTGATCGGCGACGCGGCGAAGAATCAGGTCGCTATGAACCCTACCAACACCGTCTTCGGTAAGTCAATTTACGTCGATTACACAATAACTGTTATAGGTTTTAAGTTATTGAGTATTTGATTGATTTGTTGGGGTGTAATTGACTGTTTGATTGATTATCTTTAAGCTTGATTTAGTTTATAGAAAATAAGTTGTATAATTGGTGAAATCGTTTCGACGTATAAGCGTTGGTAGATCATATTCGGAGGAGATTTCGTTTACAATCCGATGGTATTAAATCGCAATGGTCTCTGTTATTTGGTTATTGTTTGGTGAAATGTTTATTAATTGTTGCTGAATTTGGTGATCTTCGTTTTGTGTGTTTGTATTTTGTTGCTAAATAGATTTTGCGAAATGCAGATGCGAAGCGGTTGATTGGTCGAAGATTCAGCGATCCCTCTGTTCAAAGCGACATGAAGCTCTGGCCATTCAGGGTTATCCCTGGTCCAGCTGATAAACCTATGATTGTGGTTTCCTACAAAGGAGAAGATAAGCAATTCTCAGCTGAGGAAATATCATCCATGGTCCTCATCAAGATGAAGGAGATTGCGGAGGCGTACCTTGGAACGACGACCAAAAATGCTGTTGTGACGGTTCCAGCCTACTTCAATGACTCGCAGAGACAGGCGACAAAGGATGCCGGGGTGATCGCTGGCCTTAATGTCATGCGAATCATCAATGAACCAACTGCTGCCGCCATAGCTTACGGCTTGGACAAGAAAGCCAGTAGTGCCGGGGAGAAGAATGTGCTGATATTTGATCTCGGGGGAGGTACTTTTGATGTGTCACTCTTGACAATTGAAGAGGGTATCTTTGAAGTGAAGGCGACTGCTGGTGATACCCATCTTGGTGGAGAGGATTTTGACAACAGGATGGTGAATCATTTTGTTCAGGAGTTCAAGAGGAAGAACAAGAAGGATATTAGTGGAAACCCCAGGGCCTTGAGGAGGTTGAGGACTGCGTGTGAGAGGGCGAAGAGGACTCTCTCTTCAACAGCTCAAACAACAATTGAAATTGATTCTTTGTACGAAGGAATAGATTTCTACTCCACGATAACTCGTGCGAGGTTTGAAGAGTTGAACATGGATCTGTTTAGAAAATGTATGGAGCCTGTTGAGAAGTGTTTAAGGGATGCAAAGATGGACAAGAATAGTGTTCATGACATTGTTCTTGTTGGTGGCTCGACTAGGATTCCAAAAGTTCAGCAATTGTTGCAGGATTTCTTTAACGGGAAGGAGCTCTGCAAGAGCATTAATCCTGATGAGGCTGTGGCTTATGGGGCTGCTGTTCAAGCTGCAATCTTGAGTGGTGAAGGCAATGAGAAAGTGCAGGACTTACTTCTTCTGGATGTTACTCCATTGTCTCTTGGGTTGGAGACTGCAGGAGGTGTGATGACTGTGCTGATTCCGAGGAACACTACCATCCCAACAAAGAAAGAGCAAGTCTTTTCGACTTATTCAGACAACCAGCCTGGTGTCTTGATCCAGGTTTATGAAGGTGAAAGAACCAGAACCCGAGACAACAATCTTCTTGGAAAGTTTGAGCTCACAGGAATCCCGCCAGCCCCTAGAGGCGTTCCACAGATCACTGTTTGTTTCGACATTGATGCAAACGGTATCTTGAATGTCTCAGCCGAGGACAAAACCACAGGACAGAAGAACAAGATTACCATCACCAATGACAAAGGTAGACTGTCCAAAGAAGAAATTGAGAAAATGGTTCAGGAGGCTGAGAAATACAAGGCCGAGGATGAGGAGCTCAAGAAAAAGGTGGAGGCCAAGAATGCTTTGGAGAATTATGCTTACAACATGAGGAATACCATTAAGGATGACAAGATTGCTTCGAAGCTTCCGGCAGGTGACAAGAAGAAAATCGAGGACGCCATTGAGTCTGCAATTCAGTGGTTGGATGCGAATCAGTTGGCTGAGGTTGATGAATTCGAGGATAAGATGAAGGAGCTAGAGGGTATCTGCAATCCTATTATCGCCAAGATGTATCAGGGTGCAGGTGGTCCAGACATGGGCGGAGGTATGGAGGAAGATGGTCCTACCGGTGGCGCTAGCAATGGTGCAGGCCCCAAGATTGAGGAAGTTGATTAAGTACTAAAGTGTTGAATTTGGTTGTGTATTTTGCATATTGCTTTGGTTCCTGAGTGCCCCTGTTGTTGTGTAGAGTCTTTGCATATTTTGTTAAGCGTACGATGTTTAGCAGTTTAGGGGCTTCTGAATGTATCTTGTCTTGGATTTTGTTGTAGTAATGGGAATTATAGTAGCATGTGCTACTTTTTCATATGATTGTGCTCTTATATTTGTCGAAGTTTGAATGAATCAAATATTGGGAGAGACTATATACTTCCATATTTTTTCACCTATGGAAAATCTACCCGGGAAACGCAACGGTATAGTGATCATTTTAAATATGCATTTCGAACACAATATTTGAGGTGAACAAAAGTTTGAGTAAGTTTTATAATCAGACTTTTTCTTTTCATCAATTTTTTTGAGAACAAAAAAAAGTAGAATCATATTGTTTACAAAAAAATGGAATACAATTATGAATTAACAAATGCGAATCCTAGTAGATGTTTTTCAAACACCAATATAAACTGTCAAGTTCTCAACAAAAGTAAAGCTTATAAGATGTCTATATGCTTATCATAGACTAGAGTTTTGTTTTCCTTTTCCTCAGAAAGAGCTGAAGTGTTAACATTTTCGAGTCTATAAGAACGGAAAATACGATATTTTGTATCGGCAACTCTAATTTTACGAATTTTTCAAAATATATCGAAAAGATCTCGAAATAATGGAAAAAATCTTCTAATATTTGAAACTCCTAAACATATAATGAAATGGAACTCTGATCCATGCATATGAAAATTACAATTCAAAATTATTCAACCGACATTTACAAGTTTCACGACTTTTATGAATAAGCTAATTTTGAATCATAGTGCATGAAAAAAATAATCATTTGTTATCATTAGCTCATTAAAGAAACAAAAAGTGAGGGTTAAGAGCAAATCAAAACAGAATTTGTAACTTACAACAATTCTAGTTTTTCTCTTATACTAGAATGGATAGATATTCTTTTTTATTTGTAGTGGCGCCACTCTATTCTGAACAAGGCACATCACAAACTACTTTCAAGCATTTGGGTCGTTCCTTTTTTCTTTTTCTTTTTTTTTTTGGGTGTGTGTATATTATTCCTCTGATATGGCTTTATTTAAGTTCTAATCCTTTATTGTGCAATTATCTAAATTTGATCCTTCAAGTCCATAATTTCGTGACATTTTTCATGCAACGAAAAATTGCAATTATCGTCGGAAGTCGGAACTCTCGAGGAATTTTCTAATTTTTCTTTCAAAATCATTTAAATAATAACACTTACATCCCTAACGTTTCAGAAAACTATAACTTCTCATTCAATATCTTTTCGATACTTCAAAATTAAATTTCAAAACTTGAAATTATACATAAACAAATATTTTTATAAACATTCACATACTATTAATCACATCAATTTAAACGAAAACCAATTTTAATCAATAAATTTAAAAACCTTTAATTCTTTTTTGAAATAAAACCAATTTCACTATCAATCTATGATAAATAATTCGTTATATTTTTTTTTTTGAAAAGGAAAAGTGAAGTTTTCCGTTTGAGTTACCGTGCACAAAACACCCAAAATTAAAAAAAAAAATATGAAACCCACTGATTTTTCTTTCATTGACCAAATAATACAAGGGGTTTTTGGTCATTTGAACCAATTAGAAATAAGCGAGGGATGTTTTTGCTAATACCAAAAAGATCACGAAATCTCTGGAACAACCCAGAAGTATAAATACTTAACGCGTCCTCAAAAACAAACACCAGAAAACCCATAGAACATTCCAGATTAATCAATTCCACTCCTATTTAGCCAACGCCCTCGCCAAATTTGTAATCATCATCACATCTCTGAAATTTGACTAATCGCAAAACGAACAAGGAGTTTTTTTTCGATTTTTGATTTGTAGATTTTTATATTTGAGTTTTGAAAAATGGCGGGAAAAGGTGAAGGACCTGCAATTGGAATCGATTTGGGGACGACGTACTCGTGTGTTGGTGTGTGGCAGCACGATCGTGTGGAGATCATCGCCAATGATCAGGGCAACCGTACCACGCCGTCGTACGTGGCGTTCACCGATACGGAGCGGTTGATCGGCGACGCGGCGAAGAATCAGGTCGCTATGAACCCTACCAACACCGTCTTTGGTAAGTCGATTGTGATTATCTTCGTGTTCTGTTTAGTGTTTGTTGTTAAATCTAGTGATCTCTGTTTTGTGCTTGTCGTATGAACTGCGTTGCTCTTCGTATTATGTTTGATGTTAGCTGTTAGATCTAGTATTGCTGTTTTTGTGTTTTCAAGTTAAATTGTGATAAACTCTGTTTTTGGTTAGGGTTTTTAACCTAAATCTAAGTAATTTCTGTTTTGTGTTCGCTTTATGTTAAGTGTTTTTGCCGGTGGATCTAGTTGAATTATAAACAAGCCGGATGATGATTGGCGTTCGATACTAGGTCTAGCGATATCGGTTTTGTATTTATTACTATTAATTGGTTAGATCATGACGACTTCGTGTTGTGTTTATTGATTTTTGGTGCTCAATTTGGAAGGCTCTGTCTTATGTATATTAATTGAGAATGCTTAATGCTTGTTACTGTATCTAGTTATGGTTGTGAACTTGTTATATGTCTATTTATGAGGCTAAATGGTGATGTGTGTACTGCAGATGCAAAGCGGTTGATTGGTCGGAGATTCAGCGACCCCTCTGTCCAAAGCGACATGAAACTCTGGCCATTCAGGGTTATCCCAGGACCGGCGGATAAACCTATGATTGTGGTTTCCTATAAAGGAGAAGACAAGCAGTTCTCTGCTGAGGAAATTTCGTCAATGGTCTTAATCAAGATGAGAGAGATAGCAGAGGCGTATCTTGGATCAACGATAAAGAATGCTGTTGTAACTGTGCCTGCTTACTTCAATGACTCTCAGCGACAGGCAACAAAGGATGCTGGAGTCATTGCTGGCCTTAATGTCATGCGCATCATCAACGAGCCCACTGCTGCGGCTATTGCTTATGGTTTGGACAAAAAAGCCAGCAGTGCTGGAGAGAAGAATGTGCTTATATTTGATCTTGGTGGAGGTACTTTTGATGTGTCCCTTCTCACGATTGAGGAGGGTATTTTTGAAGTGAAGGCTACAGCTGGTGATACACATCTTGGTGGAGAGGACTTTGACAACAGAATGGTGAATCATTTCGTTCAGGAGTTCAAGAGAAAAAACAAGAAGGATATTAGTGGAAATCCCAGAGCATTGAGAAGGTTGAGGACTGCTTGTGAGAGGGCGAAGAGAACATTGTCCTCGACTGCTCAGACGACGATTGAAATTGATTCTTTGTATGAAGGGATTGATTTCTACTCCACGATTACCCGTGCGAGATTTGAAGAGCTGAACATGGATTTGTTCAGAAAGTGTATGGAGCCGGTTGAGAAGTGCCTGAGGGATGCCAAGATGGATAAGAACAGTGTGCATGACATTGTTCTTGTTGGTGGGTCAACTCGAATTCCAAAAGTGCAGCAACTGTTGCAGGATTTCTTCAATGGGAAGGAGCTATGTAAGAGCATCAATCCTGATGAAGCTGTTGCTTATGGTGCGGCAGTTCAGGCTGCAATCTTGAGTGGTGAAGGAAACGAGAAAGTGCAAGATCTACTTCTCTTGGATGTTACTCCATTGTCGCTTGGTCTTGAAACTGCTGGAGGTGTAATGACTGTGTTGATTCCAAGAAACACCACCATTCCGACGAAGAAAGAGCAAGTTTTCTCGACATATTCGGACAATCAGCCTGGTGTCTTGATCCAGGTTTACGAAGGTGAAAGAACAAGAACCAAAGACAACAATCTGCTTGGGAAATTTGAGCTCACAGGAATCCCTCCTGCGCCCAGAGGTGTTCCTCAAATCACTGTGTGTTTCGACATTGACGCCAATGGTATCTTGAATGTCTCGGCTGAGGACAAAACGACAGGACAGAAGAACAAAATAACAATCACCAATGACAAAGGTCGATTGTCCAAAGAAGAGATTGAGAAAATGGTGCAAGAAGCTGAGAAATACAAGGCTGAGGACGAGGAGCTCAAGAAGAAGGTGGAGGCCAAGAATGCCCTAGAGAATTATGCATACAACATGAGGAATACCATTAAAGATGAAAAGATTGCCTCGAAGCTTCCGGCGAGTGACAAGAAGAAAATTGAGGATGCGATTGAGTCGGCAATCCAATGGTTGGATGCCAATCAGTTGGCGGAGGTTGATGAGTTTGAGGATAAAATGAAGGAGCTGGAGGGTATCTGCAACCCTATCATTGCCAAGATGTATCAGGGTGCGGGTGGTGCCGACATGGGTGGAGCTATGGAGGAAGATGGTCCTTCTGGTGGCTCGACTGGTGGTGCAGGGCCCAAGATCGAGGAAGTCGACTAAGTATTAGAGTGAGGGTGCCTCGAATTTGGTTGTGTATTTTGTATTTTGCTTGTGGGGCTGTTGTTGTGGGCATTTAGATCTCGTTAAGCGTATGATACTAGTAGTTGAGGCACTTGTGAATGTATCTTGTCTTGGATTTAGCTTAATAAAGTAATGGAGTTTATGTTCAATTAGCGACAGGGTACTTTTTTTTTCAGATAAGCGCCTACTTTTGCGCTTGCCGGGATCTCAACTATGTGTTTTGCGAGCAGCTAATTTAGTTGTATTCTTTAGTACTGGACGTTGAAGCTTGTAATAAGAAAACTAAGTTATTTGGTTAACAGTGTATATAAAACATAAATATCCTTACCAAATGTGCATAAACTGAAGAAAATTATAATATAATGGGAAAAAAATTGAAACTACAGAATAAATATACTAAAGTTATCCCAATTCCCCAAAATAAATTGCCATAATAAATTCATAAAGGATTGAAATTCCAAATTACTGTATAACAAAAAGTTAAATATCTTTTCATAATCAAGGAATGCCTTGAGATATTTCTTTTCTAGACTAGTTAATTATAATTTCGAACAAAATAGTAGAAGAAAAAGTAAAATTTTGAGTAAATTATATGTTTGATAATAATGATTGAGGAGATAATTTACTTAAAAATGTTCCCTCTTTATCATAACTTCACAAACATTTTATCATCAATCAAAATTCTTGGAATTTTTTTCATGACTTTTTGAAGGACAAACAAAAGTAGAAACTCATGTTTCAAGTATCAAGATAAGAAAAACCCGTGAGATGTTTCTCAGATATTATTAAAGTACTTTTAACTAAAGAAAATGATTTGGAACAGTACTACTCTTTAGACAAAACACACATGTACGATTATATCCATCATCGTACTGAAACATATTTGATTTTATACACAAATCATGATATTCCATACATTTGCCCATGTATCACGTACATGATACATGCAGCCAATATAAGTATGCTTGATACATAGTTTGCCTCATCACCAAGTTAGCTCTTCTCTTTTATTCTCCTAATTTATTTTCCATCAAACATTGAAGTTCGTAAGATTATGATTTTTTGTTCGTTGGGTTCATGATGGAACCACAACGGACTCAGTAAAATCAGTCATCCAATCCCGTTAGTACAAAATCTTGAAGAAGAACCAGTTTGGCTCGTCCACCATACTCTTCGGGTAAGGCTTCCTCACCGATAGACCTAACGAATTCCTCTCTTCCCTCGTCATTGGTCACAATGACTAACTGTATCATTTGTCAAGACTAAGGTTATTACCATGGGAAATATCAAAACAAAAAATCACTGAGAGGGTTGAGGCATTTAAAAAGAGAAGAGAACGGTACTGTCAAAATATATTATGCATATCAAATGTACCTTTTCGAGAGTAGGTTTGTCGAGGAAGCGTGAAACAAATTTCCAAACACTCACGAAAAACCAAGGCATGTGTAGCATGTAACACTTGGCTAAGCGCTCAGGGTAATATGTCTATTAACAAAGAAAATTTATCAATAGTAGTTAGCGTTACGATATCATAATACATACTTACAAGCACCCACCAGCACAAACATCGATCCCAAAAAAACGACAACTTCAATGGAAATGGCATACATTTATGAGCAAGCCATCGATATAATTTTCCTCAAGTCAGAAAATATATTTGTAAAAAGTGGCTAATTTTCTTGAGAAAATTAATGTTTTAAACCCCGTTTATTACCGAGGGACTCTGTTTTTCATCGTAGATGAAAAAACATCATACAAGAATGATACGACATTATTATTAGGAACGAAAGTTAAATTCACTGCAACAGCCTGAGAATCGCAGTCAACTTTAACTACTGCATCCACACGAATAGAAGTGTTGGTTTATGACATACTAGATAAATAGCCACACAACATAGTCTTCTGACAATACACTCTAGTTTTGTTTCAACATATATCAAACGATACAGAGGTCTGGTTCCAGGAAAACTATAGAACAATCACTTACTTGTAAGAACTGAAAACCAGTTATAAGACCGCGAGCATCAACGTTCTTGTAGGAAATATTTTGCAGGTCGATAACTCCAATCAATTTTTCATTCCCTATTTCTTTGCCTCTGAAAGAACTGAAATTGGCAGATACAACTCCAAGTTAGAACCAAATCACATTTTACGATTTAAGTTAATTAGGAATGAGAACAAGGATAATTTAAACAAACTACCTCTCTAGATGGCAAATTAAATATAAGCATCCCTCTTTTTTCAGAAATTACAAAAACCATGCGTACATCACATTTTCTTTTTCTTTTGGTAATTCCACGCGTACATCACATTCGAAAATATAATTTCCATCTTAGAATGTTCATCTCAAAGGAAAACAGTAACATTGGCAATAACTAAACTGAGTTCCGAAATAAGTAATGTTAGCCAAAAAAGAAAAGAAAAGTTAAGTTTCTAGTACCTTTGGTCAAATTAGTACCATAAACATTTTTTCACAATATAACCCCCCTGTGCCTAAGAGTTAATAGCAATTACACCACCACAAGAAACAAGAAACTGAATAACACTATTTGGAGTATGTTGCAGCACACAGTTATGGGGTTGCTTATATAAAATGTTTGATCCATCTCAAAAGAAATTTTCATAAATTCAAGGAAGACAAGTTAAAGATAAAACGAAATGTTTAATATCAAATACACGTGACTTAAATTTTTAGTTGCAGCAACTCACATCTAAAGGCTAATTTGCTTACCTTACCCCCAAGATTATTAATAATCATATCAAACAACAACCACCTTTGTGCACCATAGATGGTATTGCTTGAATATTAAGCTTTGGACGACGGCAAGATTTCATGCATGATCGCATTTGGACTCCTGAAGTTTCTTCCACAAATAGGAATTATTCTCTCTCACAAAGTTGTGTATGTATTAGTTAGACTTATTAGTATCCCACACACGAACGATGCTTTCTCAGTTTTGATATGCTGAATTGTTAACTTTGAAGAAAAACTATCCAATCCTCCACATTGCACTTTATAAACACTAATGATCACACAGTAACCTTCCCTTGATTTAAACGAAACCAGATTTTGGCTTACATATTAAGAATTCATCATTATATCTGCAGGCTGCAGCTCATTATCTAGAGTTAACAAGTGAACTCACCTTGCAACGGTCTTGTCCAGCATATGAACCACAAATCCTGCATCAATACGAAAAACTGATCAAAACATTGCTTTTGGGGTTATAACCATTCACGAAAGGGCGGTGGGGATGCTATAACACATCCACTTAAAACACCTTCACAGTCTTAGTCCCCTTACGTAAAACCAAAGTATATTAGAGAGCATTGTTTAATGCATTTAAACTAAAAGGAACAAACAATTCAGTTTCATTCACCGCACTTCTTGTCTGTCGATATGGATAAGTAGAGTAAAAAATACTAAATAAGAACTTAAGTGTCTTGATTCCAAACTCATAACAAAATGAAACATAGTTTGAAACATTATAGTCATCTACTGCTCAAACCTAACCTAACTTATAGTCATGAAGGCCTCATAGTTAGTTGATAGACATTCAATCCACGCGGCCATTTACGTAAAAAGTAGGTGACTAATGTCCAAAAGAACTGGTCCACAAACATAAATAATCTCCACATTGTCAAAACAGAAAGCTTAACAAGAAGTAACCATCATACAAGTCTGGTTTTGGATTTTCGCGAACTAAAACGCCAACTTACGCTTGAATTGAAGTTGATCCTTGGATGGGAAATGGTTACTAGCCTTGATTATCAAGACAGGGTTCCCCGTTTCAGAGGGACCCTGCAAATAAGCCTTTTTTGCACTTAGTTCATCTCGAATTTCGGATTCAGGGATGTAGCTCAGTGGCACAAATGAATCCCTCCATTTTTTCCACTGAACGAACATTTTCGCCGCCTTCTCTACGTCCATTGATCTAGCGATCAAGAATCTAAGCAGAGTAGGGTCTTCATACATCTACAGAAAACAAGAACGACAGACTATACATGATTCTTATTTGTATGAATCTTATTTGGGATTATAGGCTGGTCGTTGTTGTTGTTGTCGTAAAGTTTCAAACTTTCAATCATGTATTAAGATTTAGAACATGTGTCGTCTTAACAAGTATATAACAAACACAATGACGCTTAGTCTTTTAGGACACAAGTATATAAAAAGCTACTAGACCGATCATCCATGTATTAAGATTCAGAACACGTGTCGTCCGTCGTTATAAGTGTATAACAAATTAAGTGTTATACCTCAGTGGAAGTTCCAAGCCTTTGAAGTGTGTTCCTCATCTGAGTTAGTGCCAAACTTTGGTTAGTGTCCATTTTGTCCAAAGCTGCCAAAATGGGGGTGATGATGAAGATTGAGAGACAGAGAAAAAAAGAGAAGTACAGCTAAAGTATATATTGAGAATCGACAAGTCCCAATGAATATTTTTACCCGAAAAAAGACAATTATGTCCTTTTGTATTAATTGATATAGATAGATAGGTACTCTGTGTTGTTGCCCACTTGTTGGGACATTTTTGTGTGGCTGGTGTTAAGACTGGTTTTCAATTCCTTTAAAACTCCCTAACTGCCCAGTGCCCACTTAAGGAATTTGTTTTTGCCGATTTTGCCCTTTTTCCACTGTCCTCGAAGAAATTATAACTATATAAAATATTTCGTTTTCCTTTTTTGTATTAATTATGAACTTCATATGATTCTTTATATAATTTTTCCTTTTCAATAGAAAAGAATAGCCAAACCAACCCAGCTGCTCGATAAGCCACTGTCTATGCCTTCGGGTCTTGATGGCCTTTGAAGCTCTTTTCTAAAATAGGGAGTTTCATAGCCTATCTTTTCTAGGAGAAAGAAAAGGGGAGAGAGAAAAATAAAAAAAATACATCTCCAGTATCGTCCACCAGTTTTGAATTCGCCGCTGGGGAATTCACATGAAAGGGAACGAGGAATTCTCAACGAAAAAAGTGGTCCAAGCCAAGCGTGAAAGAATGAACTGCTTTGAGAGAAGGGTCTTAGGAAGGATAGGGTGGACAAAGAGGAAAGTGACGCACTACTTATTTCTAGCTACTCAGATGTTTCAGTTCGCTAAGTTTGAAAAGTCCAAAGAGCGCAGACTAGCCACGGATCCAAACTCAGAAGTGGGTGGGAATCTTGTTCAATTCACGCCGCCCGCCCTGAACAAATAGGAGGCGTGGGCCATAGCTTTCTCTCAGTTCACTTCGGCTAAGGCAGTAGCTTCGGGCAAGTAGACTGACTGATATGAGATATGTCCCACACCCCTTGCGTCTGGCTCAAAGCTCTATGCATACGGTGGTGCTTCTCATTCTCCATCAGGCCTAAAATGGGTGTGCCGGAACCCCTCAGTTGTATCTGTCACTTCTATTGGCTAGAGTGATCAAATTGTTCTAACATAGAGTAGAATCGAAGATTGAAGAGATTAATTGACAACAGTAAAAAGATGGGAGCTTATTAGGCCTTTCTCGCCTGAATGAAGATCCGATTAGTCCATATTGGTGGGGCCTGAAGCTTGGTTGAGACTCTCGAACCCGTCCAGATAATTTAACCGGGCCATATCGATAGGCTCTATTTGCCAAGGAGAAGTTGAGCTGAATTGGCATCCGCCTGAGATGGGTTCTTTTAAGATTCATGTTGATGCGGTTCTCTAACCAGGTTATCACAAAGAAAACATTGGAGTGGTGGGTCTAAGTCCCGAGTCAAAAAGGTGGGTGCCACTTGTCTTTCTTTCAATAGTAAGTGGAGATGGCACTAGTCTTTCTATATTGATTGCATGATCAGGTCGCTTTGATTCAGAACGGTTACAGCAACATCCTCTGGATTCCAGCAAACCCAGATTCTTCCATTCGGAGACGAGTCATAATTGGAGGGGCACAGCCCAACAGTCTCTGAAAGTCATCCACGATCTCCTTCTTAACTCGCGGCATCTCAGTTAGCTTCAACTACCATAGGAAAGTGGTCGGGAATCCCAGCAGGCAAGAAGTGAGCCACAGACCCAGGGAAGAGGTTTTACCACTCAAGATTCACTATAGCTCTGTCGAATTTCAAATGGAGGAAATCCAAAGGGCCATCAAAATCGTTCTGCTCTAATTCTCCTCCCTACCGTCAGCCACATAGCCGCCCGCCCGTGATATGCAGCGCTCAGGCTGGTCGACTCGGAGGACATAAGACTTCTTGGTCAAGCCAAAAAGAAAGATTGCCGACTGGATGCTCCTACCCCACCATGCCGGGGAATGTTGGGGCGAACCAGAAAAGTTTGGGAAGGCTTTTTCCTTTATTTATCTACCCGTCGTTGGCGACCGAGCGAGGGGTGTAGTGGAAATGCCAGTCGCGAAGATCTGATCCTATATAAGTCTTGGTGTGATGCCCATGGCAAGGGAGACCCAGCAAGCACAGCCACCGGTTCGTCAACACCTATAATAGGTGGAACAATCATCCTATCCCAAACGGAAAGCCCGAAAACCTATCGGGATAGCAGGTCGCCGGGTATGAGTCGGATCGCCCTCCCCAAAAAGTCATATCTTGTCTCTAGAGAACAGTACATTGCACTATTGATACGTGAGTCGCAGTCCAGTCTACTTTCTGTGTACGCATCTATCCATAACACCGGAGGGCCACTAAGTCTCTCTTTTTTTTTAGTGGAGCTGAAAGTGGGAGTTGTCCGGAATCCCAAATTGTATTGTGTTCTTCCTTAGTTTAAGAGGTATCATCTATTGCTGGGTCTTCTCGAAGAAGAGCCGGGTAAGAAGTTCGTTTCATCTTGCTTGAGTCGATGGTTCACCCTTGGTTTCAGCTACTGTGATCTTTTCCGCTGACGATGGACGAGACTCTGGAAGAGTGGCTTTCCTTTCTGCTGAGGTTGCTTCTGACGGGCTTGTGACCAACTCGGTAAAAACCCCTAGTGAAAACTATGTCTGTATTTTCCATTTATTTTATGCAACCTTTGTATTGTTTAAGTGGTGCAACCAATTGTTAAAATCGTTATATTTTTTAAAAATATAATCATTAACCACCCCACAATCATATATCTACACCAATAGCCGACTTGTTGTGCCACCTCATTGTGCACGAAATAATTTCTCAAATGAGCGAGAAACCGATTTCAATTTTGGAATTAGGGTTTGATGGCGAACCCTAATTTCGAATTAATTTCTGATTTGGGGGTGAGAGTTTGAACTTTAAATTGCTTTGTGTCTCTCCTCGATTCTTTTTTTTTTTTCTTTCTTTTGATTTTGGTTTACTCTTTATTGCTGAGCGAATTTCAGTTACACTTAGCAATTGAAAAGACAAGCAAAACAACGAGCAAATTAGTTACACTTAGCAATTGAGAAGAAAAACAAACAAAGAATTAATTTTAGTTAAACTTAGTACCATTATGTTGCTCTTTTTTTTTTTGGATAGGTATGTTGCTCTTTGTTTTGCACGTTTAAAAGTATACGTCTCATTCGATTACCGAATTTTAAGAGTAAGAAAGATAATTATATTACCATGTAACTTGTATTAGTATGTTTAAGATAATTTTTGAATGGAAAGGTTAATCATTGTCAAAAAGAAATAAAATAAAAAAATGGGAAAGACTTAATCAGTTCGTGAGCACGAGATGATTATTTAAGATTTTGAAAGATCTAAACTACAATTAAAAAGAATTCTTTGTTACTTCTATTTTACTTCTAATGTTCATAGCTAGGATCAGACGCTTTTTTTGAATAGACGAAAATAGTTATGGTCCGATGGACCTATCCTACTGGCTTGAATCAAGCCCATTGATGACGCATTTAATGAAACTGAACCCGTTTGCACAACCTCGGATCCAGTACCAAAGCTCTAACGCCCACGGCCCAATAACAAAGCCCTAACGCCCACGGCCCAATACAAAACCCTCATGAATTGTTGAAGTATTATAATTGTATATATCAAATAATCAAAACGTCGTTTTTCATTCATCCAAAAAAAGGAAATGTCGTTTTCCTCTAAATATTAAAATAATAATACTTTTGTTTTTGTACGTTTGACTTTTGGGATACTAAGTGCAGCTTTCTTCCTGTGGTGTAGGAATGCCGGTGCTCCCTCGTGGCGCACTTTAGATATGCTTTTTCTTTTTATGGAGATTATTATGAATTTGATGTGAATTTTATAATCTTTACTTTATCTTGCGTTACAACTTACAATTTGTGGTTGAAGTTGTAGTCTTCACTGAATATTACATATTTTTAAGTAACATGATATTATAATTATTTACTTAAATATGTAAGATCAAAACAAATATCAAAAGGGTCGAACTTTAGAGAAAATTGCATGGTAACCTAGCTCAACCATTAATACGACGATGTTTTATAGTGTGACACTAGCCACCTTATAAATTTATTATTAAAGTGGAGTTACACTAGTAATCAAATTATATATGTACACTGCGCCATTATTCAAGAACAATACGATTTTTAGACGAGTCAAAATTACAAAAACACATAAACTGAATTATTTATATTTGGGACGAATTCTAATTATAGTTTTAGGTACAATACAAATGATTCATATAAATCACAACTGAACCGTCACTGTCACAGCTATTTCCCTTTTAACACCTCTGTACGAAGTGACCAAAACACCCTCAAATGTACAAATCTCTGAAGCACAACCCAGGGGCATATCTGGAAATTCTCATCACGTGAAACATGAAAAAATATTTACAATCCAAAAGCCACGTCAGCTGGATAAGAGAAGAGAATCATCATAAAAAAGAAATGCCACCAAACAACGAAAAGGACATTGTATTTGTATATTCTTGAATAGAAAGTGAACCCACAGTTTTTGTTGTTTCTCTCTCTAAATCTGCCTATATATATACGCCCTCTCACACCTCCAAAATTTCTTTTCTTCTTCTCATTTTTCTTGGCTCGGAGTCCTATTCAAGAAAACCCCCATTCTAAAGGTACAATCTTTTTTCTCTTTCTTTTTTTTTTTTTGTTTTTGTATTCTTTTTTTGTTATTTATTTGTATTTTGTTTAATTATAAATGCCCCTGTTAAAGGGGTTTTTTTTTTTTGGGTTTATTGGGTCTGGAATCTTTTAATGCTGTTGACTTGTTAAGGGGCTTGATGAATCTTTTTTTGCCTTGGAGTAATTAAATGGAGCTAAAGATTGTAATTTGTGGGAAAAGATTCATGGGTTTTTGTTTTCTTGGTTTTTTTTTTTTTTTTTTTTTTTTTTTTTTTTTTTAAAGCTGTTCTTGAATATTGTCATGTTATTTTTGCTGAATGCAATGGCTGTATGTGTTAGGACTATAAGATTTTAGGGAAAAAGTGATTAGTGTTGGTATTATATCATGGAGAGCTTTTTGTGTCGGTGCATTTCCAATTTAAAGGGGTATTAGTTGAATTCATGGAGAAGTTGTAAAGTGTGTGATGTTGTCATTAAACTGTAGACTGTTATTAGATTATAAGATCAGTTGTGTTAAGGAATTGCCGTATTCGGTTGTGTGGGGAGTGGACTTGCATAATCCACAGGTGTGCTAGAAAGAAAATCTTGTGCACGGCGTTGAAACTATTTAGCCCGAACATGTGAATGTGGTGATTTTTGTGGAAAATCTTTACTTTCTACTAGCAAAAAGGAACTTTGATCATATGGAAATAACTTAGTTTGTAGGAACTAATACATTTACACCACCTGAGGTGGTTGGTATATTTATCGAAGCATCACTGTTCCTTGACTTGTTACATTAGCAATCCTTGAAATTTGAGAAAATAGTAGTGGTGTAGGTTCTCTTGGAATTTGAATAACTACAGACATCCATTGATGTTCAAAAAACATTACAGATAGGCCCCCTGTTTTTACATTCAGGGGCCATCTTTGTGATTATTCAAACAGTAAGAGATGTTTCTGTAACTAGACCAAGCATAGGGGAGTTTAAATGTAATTATCCAAGTTTCTATTAGTAGTAAGAGCTGCCATCAAGTTCATATCTTTTTTCTGTTTCTGATTCGATAACATTGAGTTAGCATGTTCATCCTATAATTGGTTCCTGGCATAATATAATATCTGCCCTTCTTGGAACGTTAAACCAAAAAGAGTGAGGTTTCTAGTTTGATTGACTATCATATCCCTTTGCTTTTACAGAGTTTTGGTTGCTCCAATTGCCAAGGGGGCTTTGGGGCTTCTTAAGATTATAGGACTCTTGAGTCTTCTAAAGCCAAGAAATACGAGGTTAGTTCATTACTCAGTCAAATATTATTTTTATATGATCCTTTGGTTTGCCCCTCCAAAAGAGCTTAATTTGTATGTTTACTTAATTGAATTGGAAGAAAGTTTTTGCAGTAATCCTGTAAATATGTAATGTCGATTGCTTTTCCAGCCATTTCAATATGGTAGATTTTAAAAAAAGTTTAACATGCTTTTTCATGGAAGTGGAAGATAAGATTTTTAATCTCAGGCTTTTTTGGAACAATGAAGCAGGCATTCATACTCTCTAGCTTCTATGATTTTATTGACTGCAATTGGTTATAGCAACTCTTGGTCCAAGCTGAAAATTCTGAACTAATTATACTGATATTACCTGCACTCTATATGAAGGTTGACCCTATACTTGTCTGGCTCGAATTTCAGCTATAACCTTTTTGTTTTACCACAAGTTTAGTTCTAGTGAAAGCGTCCAGCTTGCTGGAAAATAATATTCTCTTTTATGCTGATTAGTCTTTGTTTATACCTGGCTTATTGTCATCCATTTCTTATTTTTAACAAACCCTTGAAATGACAGTTGAGGATATAATTTGTAAAAGATTACCGTGGGGGAATGATTGTTCTTTCAAGACATGATGGAAGTTAGTGTCAGGACTTCCCATTCAAATGAGAAGAAATTTCTGGGAAGTTCGACAACTCCTAACGACAAGAAAAAAACTGTAGATGATAGCACGGCCACCTCTGTATTCGTCAATCATGGTAAGTATTGCTTTTAATCTTTCCTCTTTTTGGACAGTACAAAAAGAAATGTTTCTAAAGATTAATGGCTAAATTAAGGTTCAGAAGATTATAAATCCTTTTGTTGATTATCACTGGCTGGCTTCATTGGATTGCTACTTCAACTTCACTGTATGGTTTTGAAAACTGGGCTCTTAAGCAACATCAAGTCCAAGTCGAAAGAAAATGAATGTAACTGAGATACGCATGATGTATTGGATATGTGAAATACGAAAAAAGAAGATGTAGAATGAAGAGATTTGTACATAATATTTGTGTACCCCTATAGGATAAAAGATGCAAGAAAATACTTCCGATGGTTTTTTAACTAGTGAATAAGTTGATCAATAGTACACTGCATTGAAAATCTCTATTTAGGTCAAACAAAGGGACAAGAGAAGAAAGTCTCGGTTGGAGATGATACAAAAAGGTGTGATTGCCTCTGGACTAAATGAAATTAATGTGTTCAGTTAGAATGAGTGGAGATAAATAATTCATGTACTCAACTGCACAAGTGATTTTCATTTTGTTCATATAGCTTCTCATAATTTACTGGAGTTAAATGCTTAAATTTTGTTTCATTGTTGTATTGGTACTTGCTCCATCGTGGAAACGGCTCAAAATTTGAATCTTGTATCAGTGCGTCATCCCAATATCTCTCACATGCATTTTCACTTTATAGTTCTAGGTAACAGAAAATACTTGATTATCTGAAGTTACCTGATCCTGTTTATTCATGTGACAACTTGACGTGTCAGTCTTTTGAAATTGTTTAGTATCTTCAATTGATGCAATGGTTTACTTATATTGTTACATTCATCTTTTTAAGTTCTTTTGCAGAAATCTTGAAAAAGAAATTAGAAATTAGGAATCTAAATGCTTGCTAGATATATAATGTGTCTAGTTATGATTTGCAGCTGCAATTGCATGGAATGAGAGCAGAAGAAAATGGATTGGAGATACATCTAAAAGGTCAGAAAGAGTGCCAAAGGATCAGATGATAAGGTACTGTGACCAATCTCACTATCTCCCTTGCTCAATGAAAATCCTACGTGTAGTTTTTTTTAACCTTCTAAGTCATTAACATTTAATTGTTAACATACTTGCTAATGAATCTTTACTATGTAAATAAACGCAATGTATGTACATTTATTTTAGTTTCAAAATATATCCTTGGCATATGGACCTTTTCCTCCCACCACAAACTCACCGTTCTTCTGACCTAAGACAGTCTCCAAACTGTGATAAATAAAGTGAAAAAAAGAAAAGGATAAAGTCGAAAGCGTTCTATAATTGTGATCCTTGGAAGTAACTATGAGGTTAAAAGCGATCACTTATCGAGTATGACTGATCTAGGATAGGCAAATACAAGTCCTAGTCCTTTATTTCCTATATTTATTCTCCATCCTCTTCTAGATGAGTTATACAGTAGTTCAGATTTATCTGCATTGACAGTTCTGTTTGAATATCTTTTAATACTTGTGTGACAGAACTGCCGTTTGATTTAGCTTCAAACTGTGGAATATAAGCATTTGTCTAATGGATTGCCAATAAAGATTATCTTCATATATCTGTTAATTTGCAGCAGCATGAAACTTTCATATGGTCAGGCTTATTTCTTCTGTAAATTTTTCGTAACGATTCTTGCAATATTTAACAGCTTGAAGGAGCCTTGTACTTATTTTTGATTTGAGTAATAGTAGCGCTTCTGAAATAGCCTTGTTGAACTATATGGCAACCACTTTATCTTGACTTGTATTTATGCTTCGTTATTTACTTTTGCAGCTGGTCCATGACCTACGAGGACCTGCTCTCGACTAACGACCCTTTCTCCGATCCAATTCCTTTACCCGTAAGTTCAATTTTGATCCATAAATAAGTATGACTTCCACAGTGCACAAAATTGAATATCACAATCACCCTCAAGATTAACTTGTTTGGAATATCGAATACAAGTAGCATAATTCGTTCCATTTTTCTTGGGAAATGATTTGAACGCGGCTCTTTTTGCAGGAAATGGTTGATTTTTTGGTTGATATCTGGCATGATGAGGGGCTCTTTGATTAGTTAAAACTTATTGAACTAAGCCCTGCTTCTGCAGAAATATTTCATATTCTCCATGGTGATAAATGTTATTTGCAGTCGATTAGAATCACTAAGTGAACAATAACTCAGAGAAAGACACTGGAGTCAAAAAGTTAGCAAGGTGTGAGGAACTGTATTCATAGTTGTTGTAACATTGTATGAATTAATGATACTATGTAGTTGTATACTTTGTAGAATTTAGAAGAGCTGAAACTGAGACTTTTTTAATATACTGTGTTTTAAAAACTTAATATCCTTATCAGTTGGTTATATTGGTAACTCCACAATTCATAGATTGGATGAGGGATTTGATTCTTAATAAAATTGCCTTCTAACTTGGTTAATATCTATCAGAGTTTTAACTTTTCTGCAATTTAACATACAAGAATAAGTTAAAAACTTTTCTTGAAAGTTTCAAATATCTCTCGAACCCTATGCTGCTTTTGTCTTTTAACTCTCATATTTAAATTTAATTGCTTCATCCCAATTCATTTATTAAGGAATTCCTATGAATGTATTTTCGTGTAACATAAGTATTTATTTCTAATATAATGGTTATTCACTTTGTTTTTTCTATCAGGACGACAGTGTTTTTTCTTTTTTCATTTAACAGAATTCCATACACTCATTCTCATCCCTTGATGAATGATTAATTTACTAGATAAATAAGTGAAAATATGTATTTAAAAAATGTATCTATAATTATGAGCTATAAAAATGTATTTCTGGTACAGTATTATTTTTATTTTCCTGGCTATGAATTTGATAAACATAACTGACATTATTTTTTTCCCATAAAAGCAAAGTTTTTTTTTTTTTCTTTTTGCACATCAAATGCCTCCCCCACCCCCACGCAGGTAACAAAAATGTTGTTAAAATCCTTGTATCGTAATATTTTCCTAATATAGATGCCTTCTATTGAAAAAGACAACGAAATACTAACTATAACTAATACTTAAATAATGAATATACTTTGGTAAAATTACTAAAAATGTAAAGATACTTGGGTAAAAAGTAATGATTAATAGTTATTTGTCGTAGAGTATATAATAGCAAGATCAAAAGACAGAATAATCCCCAGATATTATTATCTCCAATTAACCACGTTATGACGCCACGTATCCTCATTCCTCCAGACCGTTAATGCGTCTCTTTTGTGTTTGTGTGATATTTTGTTGCTTTCGTCTTGCACATTTCATTTTCACACAGAACAGGGAGAAGAGAGAGTGAGCACAATTTCAACCTAAAAATGAACTTTCTCTCGCTAAATTTGCGCTCAGTTTCTCTTCTGCTCATCGTCCTGCTGTGCTCGCTCTCCCCCGCCGTCGCTTTGCTCCGATCCGCCGAGAATCTCATCCGCGGCCTCAATTTGTTCCCGAACAAGCAGATAAACGTTGTCAGCGACGATAATCTTCCTCTTGATGCGCCGCAGATCGTCGAGAGGCGGTTCAAATTTCCGAATCTGATCGACGATCCGAGTGGAGTTTCGGCTGAGGAATTAGGGCATCATGCTGGTTACTATCAGATTCAGCATTCTCGTGCTGCGAGGTTCGATTTTAGTTAAGCCTTACGCCTGATTTTACTTTCTTTGTTGTTTCCTCGTTTATTGTAGATTAATTTGTCGTTTCGATCAGTATCTGATTGCAAAGAGTATAACAAAATTTTAGTTTCTGGTAGTTTGAGATGGATATGAAGTGGCAATTTATGCTTAGAGCGTTTCGTGGAGAAGCTCATGTTTATAGAGGAGGCGAGGTTTGGCCGTTCAGATATAGCGACACGTGTCTAACTTAAATAAGTTTCTCTCGTGTGATCTTAGCTGATCAAGACACAATATATGATAAACGCGATTAATAATATAACTATTTAATGCAGCAACTAAGGAACTAGTGAATGCATTACGATTGAAGTCTAGTTTCAAAAGTGCGTTATTCTCTTTATAGTGTATGATACTGTAAGTCACCAAACAGCCAGTCTCAGGACCAAGTTAAAAGCTTACTCTATTTCATATTAGCTACTGACTGTTTAATGTTGATGATGTTATATTTGTGCTTATGATGCAGGATGTTTTACTTCTTTTTTGAATCACGCAATAGCACAAAAGACCCTGTTGTAATCTGGTTGACTGGTGGACCAGGTTGTAGTAGTGAACTGGCTCTTTTCTATGAAAACGGCCCTTTCAAAATTGCCAATAATTTATCCCTTGTCTGGAATGAGTATGGCTGGGACAAGGTAAATTCTATAGTTGTAGTGCCAAGCTGCTTAGGTAAATGTAAGAAACCGAGCGTCCAAACTTTTTGTATTCATATATCTAATCTTGTTTGTGGGAAAAAAATTTGGGAAGACGTGTGTAATGTCATTGTTATGAGAAGTTTAGAATCACGGGGTTGCTACAGATTATCTTTCATTACTTTTTGATGAACTAAGTAATTTCAACAATGTTATCTGCAGGTTTCTAATATGTTGTTTGTAGACCAACCTACTGGCACGGGCTTTAGCTACAGTACTGACAGACATGACATTCGTCATAATGAGAAAGGTGTCAGTGATGACTTGTATGATTTTTTACAGGTCAGCTTTCATATTATTCTTGAAATTTTGTCTGCAGACCAGCCTATTAGTACAGGCTTTAGCTGGCCTGTCTCGTAATTCTGTGATATTGACGTGTTGAAACCTAAGCACAAAGTTTTTTCTAGGCTTTCTTTAAAGAGCATCCTGAACTTGCAAAAAATGATTTTTTCATTACTGGAGAGTCATATGCTGGGCACTATATTCCTGCTTTTGCTGCTCGTGTCCATCAAGGAAACAAAGCAAAAGAAGGGATTCACATAAACTTGAAGGTATTTCCCGATGCACTCGGTGCGTTTTCTTGTCTATGTTACTTTTTCTAAAATGAAGTAAATATACAGGGATTTGCCATGGGAAATGGGCTTACTGATCCAGCAAATCAGTATGGTGCATATGCTGATTACGCATTGGATATGGGCGTAATTAAGCAATCTGAGCATGATCGTATCAATAAGGTGCTCCCGCTCTGTGAATCAGCAATAAAGCTTTGTGGTAATTTTTTATTTTGCTATACAAGTTCTTTTCAGCGAACACTGTTTACGTATTCGAATATTGCCTCCTTCCAGTGAATCTATCTCATAAAGGAACTTCTATGCATTTGTCCGTATACTTTGTTTGTCTTTAGCAATAATGCTAATTATAAGTTTGCATTCTTTTACATGTTTTTCCACTGCTGCATTACTTTGTTACTAAGCTGTGAGTCTTAATTGTTTCAGGCACTGATGGGACGGTATCTTGCATAGCAGCATATTTTGTTTGCAACATAATCTTCAATTCTATTATCGCGCATGCCGGCGGCATTAATGTGAGAAACTCGCGTAACTATCTGTTTATTTACGACTTACATGTGATAAACTTATTTGAAAGTATATAAACATGTTTTGGGTGTGGCAGCTGGATCTCAGAAAACATTGCGAGCTGTTGCTTGTGACCCAATTCTAAATAGCACAATATTTAATCCCTGAGCACTGGTGTAATTTGAAAGCACATTAACGAGGAAACATCGTCAGTCTTCACTTCCTGGTATAGAAAAGAGCTAAAAGATCTCAAAGTTGGATTTATATTGCCTTGTTTTGCAGTATTATGATATCAGAAAGAAGTGTGAAGGCAGCCTTTGCTATGACTTCTCAAACTTGGAGAAATTCTTCGACCAGAAGTCAGTGAGGAATGCAATTGGAGTTGGAGATATGGAATTCGTCTCGTGTAGCACTACCGTTTACGAAGCTATGCTTGTGGATTGGATGAGAAATCTTGAAGTTGGTATTCCTGCTCTTCTTGATGACGGGATAAAGCTGCTGGTTTATGCTGGAGAATACGATCTTATCTGCAACTGGCTTGGTGAGAGGTTTATCCTTGCATTGAAGTTCATTTCATCCCATAGTTTTAAATTTCTGATATTTGTCAATGTGCGTCTGATTTGTATCATTTAATTGGGCAGGTAACTCAAGGTGGGTTCATGCGATGGAGTGGAGTGGTCGGAAAGAGTTCGTAGCGGCTCCTGAAGTTCCATTTGAAGTAGATGGTTCTGAAGCTGGATTGCTGACGAACCATGGACCCCTCAGTTTCTTAAAGGTCTCCCCCCCACCCCCCCACCCCTCTCTCCCTCCCTCCCTCCTCAACGCTCTGTAGCAAAAACTTGATTAACTCTATGACTCATACAGGTACGTGATGCTGGACATATGGTTCCAATGGATCAGCCTAAAGCTTCATTGGAGATGCTGGAGAGGTGGATGAAGGGCTCACTCTCGGGACAGATTGCCGAGCCAGAAGTCTTGGTTTCTTCAATGTGATCGGCCATGTCTGGTTTTCTTGCACCGACAAATGTTTGTAAATAAGGGATGATTAATGGACACATTGTATTCACTTTGCATCTTTGATAGTTATGACAGGGGTAGGTGGTCATTAGCGAACTGTTTAAAGGCAATATTAGAAATGTCGATGCAGTGCATGTCCCATATACTGTACTTGATATCAAGGATTTGATAAAGCAAATTGTAAGCATAAAATTGAAATTACTACTGTTATTTGCCTTGTTAGATTTGTTTTATATCTGTAATCCCAAATTTCCACTAGTAGCAGAGGGTAATTATGATGCATATATATAATCAACTTAGGCTTTGCAACTGTGGCATCTATATCAGATTTTTCAAACATCACACACTTTTTTCAAAAAGTTTCAAGCATTATTCTCACACCAAAAAGAATTAAAACCAGAAAAATTTTCAGACTAGAAAGAATGAACTGTCGAAAACTAAAGCGACTTAGTTTATTAAACGCGTTATCAGATGAAAAAAGCGTTGATAGCACGCGACTCTAATTATAGGCACCAATAGAAAGCGTTTTGTTTACTCCAAATGTGACAATTATAAAAAAATGTCACGAAAGAGAAACACCACCGCCAACGATGACGACGACGAAGACGACACTTTCTACTACCGTTACTCCTCCGCCGCCGCCGCACCACCACCGCCACAATCCTCCAAACCCTCGCGCAGCGGCGGATTAGCTCCGTCAAAATCGACGGTCTACATCAGCAACATCGACTACAACCTCACGAACTCCGATCTCCACACGATCTTCTCCACATTCGGCAAAGTCGCAAAAGTCACCGTCCTCAAGGACCGGATCACGCGCCAAAGCAAGGGCGTGGCGTTCGTCCTCTTCGTCAATCGCGACGACGCCGTTAAGGCGGCGAAAGGCATGGATAAAAAAATCCTCAACGGCAGAACCCTAAGCGCCTCGATCGCCGCGGATAACGGACGCGCGGCGGAGTTTATTAGGAAAAAGGAGTATAAGGATAAGAGCAGGTGCTATGAGTGTGGTGAGGAGGGGCATTTGTCGTATGAGTGTCCGAGGAATTTTTTGGGGCCGAGGGAGAGGCCGGTTGCGAAGAGAGGACGGAGGAGTTTTGGTGGTGGTGGTGGAGGGAGGGGTGTAGGGAGGAATTTGAATGAGAATGAGGAGGAGGAGGAGGAAGGGGAGTTTGAGACGGAGAATTGGGCGTCGGTGGTGGACGAGGAAGGGGCGGCGGAGGAGAGGTTGTTGAAGGCGGAGAGGGAGAGGGCGGAGGAGAAGAAGAGAGAGAAGAGGAGAGGGTATTTTAGTGATGAGAGTGATGAGGAGGATTGATACATTGTTTAGTGGAATCAGTTTCGGTTTCAAGGTATGTTTCGGTAAGCTGAGTACTAGAGAGTTTTCGTAAGTTTTGCGAGATGTTTGGAGAAAATCAGGAAAATAGTTGTTGTAGTGAACTTAAAATATATTTTGTGTTTCTGTTTCTGTTTCTATTGACTCGAAAACATTTTGGCATTTTGTTTTCGTTTTTGATTAGGAATTTGAGATACTTGATGATGTGCTGTATTTTTCTGGTACACATTGCACGGCATATTGTATCTGAAAATTGAAATCGAGCATGATTAGAGGTTATTTATGTAACCATATATCTATTGCCTGTGTGTTTACTTCTTCAAATTCCTTTTTAATACTGTAGTCATCCATCTGATCCACAACAAATAAATTGAAAGCTATTAAACAATTTAAGTTTAGTTTCTGATGATGATTTACTATCGCTTGACAATGGTTTGTCTTACTTTTGGTCAAGTTATCAGCAAGACCAACAAAGTACACGAGTTTTTTTGTCAAATGCTGCGACAAAAGGTTTGTTTGTTGCGGCGCAATAAATTTTGTTGACAGTGGTCAGTAGTGTTGTTCATCGGGTTGTGCGTTTTGTCTTTTGGCAATTGAGTCTGTGAATCTGGTGATTTGGCATATTAACATGTTGGAATGTTTTGAAGAACTTGATTTTGATATTAGTGTTTGTTACGTTAGAATTCACTTGGGTGATGTCTAAAGTTGAGAAGGAAGCATAGTTTCATAATTTAGGATCACACGCCTTTTTTTCTGCTGAACTTGCTACATTAGTAGTATTTAAGTTTTTATTGAAGTCTCTAGTTGGGAGCTAAAAGCTTAATACCCTCCATTTCTCGTAGTCTGTGTTTAGCTATATTAAACATGTCAATGGAAAATGAGGAATTCCTGGTACAGATTATCATATATTTTTGGACTTGTTTAGGACAGAACTGCTACAAAGACATAGGCCCTTGTTACATACATGCGATGTTCGTTCAAATGGACCTCTTTATTTATTTGTTGAAAGGGATAGTGCTTCGAACTTTGTGTGGTGAATGTCCAACTGAAAGTTTCAATAGTCTGTGACGGTGGTTGGCGTTATTAAACTTTCTGCTGTTGTCGATTTAGGTATCTTTATGCTTTACATTTTTTTTTTCTTTTTTTGAACTGTGTGTGTGACTTGTCCAGGTTTTATCTCAATGCGGGGAAGAAGTTGCCGCTGCTTTGACTAATTAACAGTAGCCTTTATGTTCTCCTGAAGATATGGGAATTGGTTTTAGTCTTGAAGATGCTGCAAACTTATCAACCTAAGAATCACTTGTATTTCTGTTGATATGTTGCAGAACTTGATGAAACGCAGAGAAAGTGAGTGAAGTATGTTGTGACTGGAAGTTGTAATTGTAGTCTATGTAGTCTGAATCTCATTGCACTCAACTAGGATTCCATGATGAAAAGTTACTTATTGTTGAACTATTAAACAAAGAAAAAAGTTATTGTTGCACTGGCAAAAATAGGAATTAATATTTTAAATCGAAGAAAGGGTATTAGTTTTTTATATTCTATTCGTTTAGATGTTAATTATATGTCAATTTTTGGCAATTTCAAAGATATATTGTTATATCGCAACACTTGTCCAATCTTAACTTTTTAATTCTATTGATTTTCCCAAATTTACTTCGGTTATTCCGAAAGGAGCCATATTTAATATGTAAAATATTTCAAATAATTTCAAAATGCCAATAGCACCTATGACCCACCTTATTATAATCAAACATGTCCATAGTTCGTCTATATTTTATGAAATCGTATGCCGGCTGCGTGCATTATTTGTAATCTTGCATGAACTTATTCCTCTTTAGCGAAGTAAATAGTTTGAAATTATTTCCATGCATGGTGAAGATTACCATTAATATGTTCTCAAAATCAAAAATATATCATAGAATCTTATAATTGATATCTCTTGAAATTTCCTAATAAAGTCATTGAATCTCTTCCTTTCTTTTCCTACCTTTTGAATGGAACGCATATCCAAATTCTTTTATAGCAAATTACTAATTTGGAATCTTGCCCATAATATGACAATCTTACTATCGAAAGAGGTAAACTTTTGAATTCAAGACAGTGAAATTAAACCTTCCCGTGACCAAAATCAAAAAGATCAACACTTTCAATAACCTGAAGATTCACTACCCTTTTAAATATTTGTAAAATACACACTTTTTGCTCTGTTTCTTGCTTTGCTTTGCTTCAAAAGAACTCATGTAAGTAGTATAGTTGAAAAAGCAAAAGGCAGAACAGAGTATATTTTGTTATACTCTGTTAAAATACACACGGAGTAAGAGGAAGAGATATGTAATGGGGACTATATACGAAGATGCGGTGTTGATCAAAGAAGCGGAGAAAGAAGGTGAACACACAGTGATCACCGTGAATTGTCCAGATAAAACAGGTCTAGGATGTGACTTGTGTAGAATTATCTTACTATTTGGACTCAGCATTATCAAAGGAGGTATGTATGTCTTGTTGCTTTTCTCTTATTTTCTTTTTTTGTAATATTTTCATCATGGATATTATCTTTTTTCTTCTTTTTGTTATATTGAAGATCTTTTTTTTTTTTTTTAATTGTGTGCATGGCTTTGTTGAATGTCTAGTGACTTTTTTGTTCCATCTTATTTTTGCTTTATCAATTTTGTTAGACATGTTTGTTATATGAATCTTAGTTCTGGTCTCTAAAGATTGTTCTTTTGCTTTTGTAATTTTGCTCGTTGTTGATTTTGTGTCTCAGACTGAGAAACTTGACAATTTCTCAGTGGAGAACTGCAAAAGGTTGTAGTTGTAGATAATGGGCAATGTCTTGAATAATTATCAGCTTTGCTTTTGTCATCCTTGGATCTGTAGCACTTGAAATCTTAAGACTGATACTAATAATTTTATTATCTAATCAAACCCTTTTTGTCGGAACAGATGTTTCAACAGATGGTACATGGTGTTACTTAGTTTTCTGGGTTGTTGGAAAGCCAAATACGCGGTGGAGCTTGTTGAAGACGAGGCTTCTTGAGGCATGTCCAACATGTGTGCCATCAGCATCAGGAATTTACTACTTTATACCTGAGTTTCAGCCTCAGAAGCCACCACAAGTTTTCCTGCTCAAATTTTGGTGTGAATATGACCGTAAAGGCCTTCTACATGGTACATTTTTCCATTTGTCAAAAAATTGGGGCCATTGTTTAATTCTTACCACTCACACAGACGCACTCTGAGTAGCGCAGTTGTTGGTAAGACAGCTATAACCGAGAGGTCACGGGTCTATAAGGTCTTGCGTAATGACAAAAAAAAAATCCTCCCTGTTTGAATTGACCTTTTTGAAACTAGTATGAAGAAAAAACATAGTCGACATCAAATATTACTAATAATCATGTGCCTCTTTATTAAATGTATTTTTTTTCCTGATGTTTATATGTTCAATACTGTTTCTTCTATGCAACTTCAAATTTTCTGATTATTGCACAGATGTAACTGAGGTTCTTTATGAGCTAGAGTTGACAATAAGAAGAGTGAAAATCTACACAGCACCTGACGGAAGAGTGATGGACCTCTTTTTTATTACTGATACAAGGTTTGTCTTCCCTTCTGGTTTCTCTGGGACTGATTATAGCGCAGTAAATTTGTAAACTTTTATCTTTTAACCATAAACTGAATAGGTGTAGTTGTATGATATTCTCATTTTTCCTTGTACCACATGTAACTAATGTAGGGAACTTCTGAAGACGAGTGAAAGGCGGGAGGAAACAGTTAATCGTCTAAAAGTTGTATTAGGAGATGGGTTGGTAAGCTGTGATATTGAGCCAGCTGTTGCTGAAGTTGCTTCATGCTTAGGTTCGTTTCTCCCATCATCGGTTCTGGAACGCTGTTTCAATTTGCAGATGTGCGGAGAACAGTCAATTAGTGGAGTACTTTCCTCTGATTGTCTGAGTATTGTGTTTGACAACTCCCTCAGCCCTTCTCACACACTACTTCAGATCGTCTGCAAAGATCATAAGGGCCTCATTTATGATATCATGAGAACGCTAAAAGATTTCAATATCCAGGTACGTACTTGGATTAAAATATGTCTCCAATATGTTGTACTACCTGCTAAATATTCAAATCCCGTTTCTTAACATTTTTAATAACTTTTCAAAAGTATTTTAAAAGCATATTGTATGTAGGTGGTGTACATTACGTTTCTGATGAAAACATATAGAAAATTTAAACTTCACATATAACAAGTCAGTTCATCTAACAAAATAAACTGGTAAACTATCTCTTGTTATCATTTCTTGTACTTCATTTAACAAGCCTGTTTATAACTTAGACTTGTGAATCCTGTCAGGTTTGTTACGGCCGGTTTGCTGCAAAATCTTCAAATGGAAGTTGTGAGATTGACTTATTTATAATGCAAGCTGATGGGAAAAAGATAACTGACACAAACAAGAGAAACGCTCTGCGCTCTCGATTAAGAATGGAACTCATTCATCCTCTTAGATTAGACATCATAAGTCGAGGCCCCGACACAGAGCTGCTGCTAGTTAACCCTGTTGAGTTGTCGGGCAGGGGCCGGCCCCTTGTGTTCTACGACATTACTCTTGCTCTCAAGATTTTAAACATAAACATCTTTTTGGTAAATATCCTCGGTTCTTAGCATTCGTTAATTCTCTAGTAATTAAATAATTTTGTACAAAAATGTTTTGCTACATTGCTCAGGTGGAGATAAGCAGACATAGAGTTCATGGTCGAGAATGGGAAGTTTATCGCGTCTTATTAGAGGAACGGGATTCTTTGTCCACGACGAGAAATGAGATTAAGGAGTGTGTAAGAAAGAAGCTGATGGGGTGGGATTGATTTCAGACACGAAGTTTAGTCGTTTAATCAAGAGGGTAGGTCCTTTTTGTTCAGGCCCTCGTGTTAGGCATAGACTATCCATTGTGAAAGGGGTAGGTTATGGCGTCTTTTTGTAAATTTTTCGCCCTGGACTACGCCTTTTTTTTTTGATGAAGTGAGTATATGTATTGCTTCATTAATCAATTACTACTTGGTTGTTATTTTCTGAAAATGCTACGTTTAATTTCAAGTGCATAGTTAGGAATTGAAGTGTACATTGGTTCATGCATTTCAAAGATATAGGATACACTTCACTCGCATCAGACATAAAACACTAAACAAATCTCTCTAATTGCAAATTACTATAAAATTTTGGCAAATTTCATGTATCATGAGATACTATACCAACTAAATGAGCTAAAATCCACTTGTTAACTGCCGATAAACATCTCCTAAAGTGATTATTGCTTCCACCCATTAGTCAAAGTTTCGGTGTCAATGTATATCATTATCTGCGAGGTATTAAAAAAACTCCGGCAATTTTCCAAGAGTTCTTTGTCACGTTTGAAAATTTTCAAAATAGTTATTTCAATGAAATTGAAAATTGCCTTTTTGTTTCTTTCATCGCAAATTCAAAAAACGAAAATGTTTTTTGTTTAAAATTTATTTACAAACAAACTTTAATCATGCCAAAAAAAAAAAACTAATGGAATATCCGGCGCAGATACTAGATAATTAACATACAAGCAATAATTGAAGATATTTGATTGATAATAAAAATAGAATACAGATTTTTTTCCAGTTTGTTGCCTATACTATTCAAGAAAAAACTGACAGACCAAATCGCCAACGCAACCCAATGTGTGGCTTGAAACATCCCGCCACGTGCTGCCTATTCATGTGGAGAAGAAACTTCTTAGTTCGTTTTAACACTTCTTTGCTTTTCTTACACTTCTATCATTCTTTTGTTTTGTACAATAATTTCAATTTGCAAAAATTCTTCTCCTCCAATGGCATTTTAGATACCAAAGAATCTTCCCTCTTCATATCAACAAAATCTCACTCTTCTCCTCACAAACTGTACAGCATCACAATCTAATAAACTCTATTTTATTAGTTCTTTTAAAATATATTTTATGTGTGTGTGAGCAAGAGTGAGAGGCAAAATGAGATCTTTGAATTCCCATTTCTTGTTGATTGATCTCCACAGTTCATGGCACTCGGCTCAGCAGATTCCCAATTCTACATTTGCTTACCTGCAAAAAACCAGGTTGTCAGCTCCTTTCTCTGAGGCATTTCGACGAACATGTGGCAGGAGAGGGAAGATCTCGTCGTCTGCTTTGCCGGCACCGGAGATTCGCCGTCCGAGGGAGTGGTCCGCGTTGGGAAATGGGTTGTTGTCGGTTTCCTCTAACGCGGCCTCCACGTCGAGTTGTGATGGGGTGGTCTCGGACATGGATTTGTTTCTTGAGATAGTGCCCTTGAGGATGAGGCAGGAGCTTTTTAAGCATGGGGAGATTGGGGAGCTGATTGAGGTGGTGATGGACTTGGGGAGGAAGCCGCTTGCTCGCTTTCCGTCGGGTGATTGGGTGATCTCTGAGCAGGCTGTGAAGATTGAGGATCTGCACCTTGCTATCTCAAAGGTAGTATTTTTGTGAATCGCGATAGCGTGATCAGTAGCATGCTATGATACTACTCAGCTTAACGATTGAGGAAATGAATAAAACGGCCATTAAAATTCTTTGATCATTACATTTATCAGCATACACTTGTTGCGGTTGTTGTTAAGTTCTTATAATGGAGTTTTGCAGTGACATTAATGGTTTTGAATATGTGATGCATATTCTTACACTCCGTAAATATCCTACTAATGGTCAAGGATGAAGTGTGAAACACAAAGCCATATTGAAAGTTGAATTTGATGTATGTATATTATATGTTGCATAATTCTTTTTGGATTTGGCAATCTTTTGAAAAATATGTGTGATTTTTATGGATGATCTCTAGGTTGGTGATTTTGCGGATGACAACCGTTCGGGGATTGATCACTCTCTGCATCGTATTAGTGCAATTAGAAACCGTAAAATGCAAATTATTGGCCTTACTTGTCGTGTTGGTCGAGCTGTATCTGGAAGTGCTGAAATCATACGCGACTTAGTTGAAGGTGGAGGCTCCATATTGGTCATAGGGCCTCCTGGAGTTGGTAAAACAACCGTAATCAGGTATAAATTATATTGATCCTCTAAAAACTCCTCACAGATATTTGGCAACAATGATCATGATAATTTCGATCTATCATTTTTTGGTAAAAAATAACTATGTAGCACATGGGTTTATTGATGCCTTTATGATTTTGTCATGTGATGATGTGACACTGGTTATGCAGAGAAATAGCCAGAATTCTGGCCGATGACCAGAGGAAACGTGTAGTTATTGTTGATACGTCAAATGAAATTGGTGGTGATGGAGACGTGCCTCATTCTGGTATAGGTCGTGCTAGAAGGATGCAAGTCCCAAATGTTCATTTGCAGCATGATGTAAGGCAGTCGTCCTACTTCTCTTTCTCATAGTTTGTCGAAGTTTCTATTTTAGTTTCCGAATGTCGACTCTGTTTCCAATCTGAGCAGGTAATGATTGAAGCAGTTGAAAATCACATGCCTGAAACTATTATAATTGACGAAATTGGAACTGAGCTTGAAGCATTAGCCGCTAGTACGATTGCCCAAAGAGGAGTCCAGCTTGTTGCAACAGCACATGGAATTACTATAGAAAGCATCATCAAAAATCCCTCTTTGCAGATTCTTGTTGGTGGAATAGAGGTGATATTTGACTGCCTTTCTGATATAAACTATTAACTAGTCGTGTTTATTTATAACACATGTAGTCGTATGTTGCTGTAATTTACTAGCTCTACTTACTCTAACATTCATCTGGTTATTTGATAATAGTTCTTAATCAAAACTTTGAGTTACTCAATTTTTGATCAATCTCTGAGAAACAGAGTGTTACTCTGGGTGATGAGGAAGCACGGAAGAGGAAAGTGCAGAAAACCATTCTCGAGAGGAAAGGACCTCCTACATTTACATGTGCGGTTGAGATGATATCAAAAACCGAATGTCGAGTTCATCATAGACTAGATGCAACTGTAGATTCTATACTGGCAGGTACAAAAGTTAGTCTCCAAAAAATGTTATAAAGTTATGGTTAATTCCTATTAGCAGAACTGACTTCAAGTGTCCTGTAAACCAGGAAAATCTCCTCTGTTTGAAGTGCGTCGAATGGATGCTGAAGCTAATAACTCCTCTAAATCTACTCAACCTACCGAAGAAGACCATATTAGGGACGCTGAGGTGACATTGTCTGAAGTACCCAGAATATTTGCTAAAGCTAGTAATTCAGTGAAGTTGACTAGACCTACTGACAAAGATATTGCTGGAGATGCTAAGGTGACTAATGATAAAATTGGAGAGAGTGAAATGGAGTCTGAGAAGGAAATTGAGAACTATTATTCTAAGTCCAAGAAAGTGGGCTTTGATGGATCTGCTAGCAAAAAGAACTCTCCTGTTTATGTTTATACTTACAAGGTACATATCTAGTGTTTCCCTCTTCTCTGTCGGTTTTGGGATAAAATTGTGGTGAAAGAGACATTTTTTATTGTATAAGCATTCTCGTGGCTCCGAAATCCCGTACTGTACTAATAGAAACAACATAGTGCTCCTGCAAACAGTTTTACATTTAAGATACTTAGTTGATTATCCAGGGCTGGGATATAAATTTAATCTAATGTTGTGCTTCATTTAGATCCAAGAGGCTGAGCTGTTACAAGTAGCAGCTGTAATGGGGCTGGAAGATAAAATAGATGTAACTGATGATATCGGTTCAGCAGATGCGATTCTAGCATCTACTTATGAAATGAAACAGAATCCTTGGATTCGTGGCGTGGCAAAATTTCATCAGTTGCCTGTATTTGTCATCAAGGTATTGTCATACTTGATCGTTTAGCCGATAGAAGCATTCTTTTCTAAGAATCTTAGAAGTCTAATTTCATCATTTTTTCTTATAAAAATATTCCAGTCCACTACAATGGCTCAAATGGTAAAGGCAATTCGCATGCTTCTCGGGATGGATTCATTTAGTCCTGTACAGAAGCCGTCGAACAAAACTTTGTTTGACATTGAGATTGAAGATGATGCCCCAGAAAGAAAACCATCATTGGAGGAGATTGATGCCTTGGAGGTGCGCACTTTTTTGCTCACTACTTTTTCTCTTTCTTGATATCGTACTGTATATTGACCATGATTCACAAATGTTGACTCTGTTCGAAATGATCAAAATAGATCATGGCAGCATTCATGTTAAAAACTATATCCCATCGACTGAGATTTCTGTTTTCCAACAATAGATCAGTGCTTATATTATACTTTATAGTATGTAATATTACTTTGCATTCAGCTGAAGGGTGTGTCGGTATAATCAGTGTGTGATATTAGCATGGTACCATACTGACTCGGCTTGCCTCATCTTCTCAACTCACTAGCATGTTGTAAAGAAAATCATAAATGGTTTACATCTCTGAAATAACGACAATTAATAACGCACTGGATGGGAAAACAAAAGTGAGAGAAGGTTGCTGGGGAATTTAAATGGCTTAAAATCTTTGTGGTCAATAAAAATACAAAACCTACCAAAAATAGAAGAAGAATGAGAAGGCTAGAGACAGAGAATCTGATATTGATTTTATTGGCTTTTTGTTTCCAGGAAGTTCGACTTGCTATTGAGTACATTGTGATACCTGGTGGTGAGCCGGTAGAACTTCTGCCAAGGCGCTCTGAAATTGTTGCTCGACAACTTGAGCTGGTCGAAAGTTATCAGTTAGTTGTTGAGAACTCGGGTACTGAATCAAACCCCAGACTTCAAATCCTTCCCCAGAAATTACATAAGAAATCTTCAAAGCCCGGTTCGAGTTTCATCAAGTATGCAAGCCCCAAGACGGCTGGCATTGTTCGACTACCATTTCTGCCGGAATAATTCAGGATCACATTTACAACTCCTCAGTTCAACCTGTGATTGATAAAAATCCAAGTCTTGTATAATTGTGTATATATTTAATTTGTTTAGTGTTGTTGTAAAAGTCATTGACTCAACATTCAACATGACTTGAGTGTTGTACACTGTACAGAAATGCAATTTAAATAAAAATCTTTGGCTTTAGAATTGCTGACATGCACTTACTTCTATGCCTTTTCATTATCCTTTTCTCATAACTAGACAGTAAATGTGATTGAAAATAATATTAATCTTAATTTTAGTTAATAAGTATTTCACGGTGCTCGTTGTATGATGATGTAGTCCAATAAATGATTAAAATTATAAATATCCTAAATTTTACAGGACAGTCCTCCCGTCACTCCAACTCAACCATGCATTTCACGATAATAATCGAATTGACTACACTACTTTATTGTGCAATCGCTGCACTACTTTATTGTGCAATCGCTGTACCTAATACTTTCTCGTATAATTTAATGTAGGACGAGATAGAGCCTAACCATTTTTTGTTACTCATACATATAAAATAATAAAATTACTTTTGCGAGTAACCCGAATAACTTTGTTTATTATACGACTGATTGAGATAAAATTCCATACAGAAAAAATAAAATTCATACTTATAAAATTCATCCATATGCGATCTTAATTGACAAATATGTCATAATTATTAATAACATTATATGTCTCGTGACAAAATGTATAGATTTTATAGTTTGTACGAAATAAATACTCATAAGAGAAGTGACAGCTGTCGTTCTAGGGTTTTGTTCGTATAAAAACCCTAGGTCCCAATTTTCGTCAGATACAAAATTCAATTTCTTCGCTCTCGCAAACGCAGCTCGAAAATGGCGGATAAGGATCAAGATCACCGTATATTTGTTGGAGGTCTAGGCTGGGACGTCACTGAGCGTCAGCTCGAAAGTGCCTTTGGCCGTTTTGGCAAAATTGTCGATTGTCAGGTTCGGATTTTTCTTTCGACTTATTCAATTGGAAACAACAACTAGGGTTTATACGATAAATTGTGTCTTCTGTCTGTATGTGACGAATATTTGTGTGAGCACTCAATTAGGTTTGTAGAGTTTTTGAATTTGTGTGAAATGTAACGACTGTTAGGTTTAATTTCTTCAGTTGTTCGAATCGCTTTACAGTATGAGAAGTTTAATGAGAAATCATCTGTCTCCGCTTGAATAGATTCAGACTGTCTTAATTCTTAAATTTGGCGTAACGATGGCCTAGATTTCTACATATTCGCGTATTCTGTATTGTTGTTAAATTTTCAAATGACACATGGATGTATTTATCTAAATGCAAAATACGAGGTTGCTTGAGTTACTGAATATTGAATCACGGTGTTCTCTATGGTTATATATAGATGTGCGGTTCATGTGACTCCCTCAAAGTTCTTGTGTCTTTGGCAGTTTTTAGCTTTGTGGTGGTTTCTTAGCCACTGGGTGCTGATCTAGATATATTTGTTTGGATTTATTCATTACTATGTTGAAGAAGAGTTCTCGTTTGTTATTTGTTTTTTGTATTATCTTTTCTGCTTACGGTCCATATTAATCTTATTTCTTCTTTGTATGGTTGATTGTTGCCTTTGTCTCTGAAATGCCTTGAGATGGGATTCGGAGGAGTAGTTGGTCTCGCTCTAGGGATACTCTCGACTGCTGAAGCATGGATTCTCTTGTTTTTCTGACATTGTCTGCAGTTGGTTGTTCTTTTAGAGTCCTTTATATGCTTGGATTTTGCAGCTTTCGTTGGATAGTCTGATTCTGTTTGCTTGGTAAGATGAGGCCGTTGTGGGAATCTGTTGTACAGCATAGGGGCCTTAAGCTTGTGAAGATTTAAGCACATCTATCTTGGGAACTAAGCTCCTTTATCACCATCTTGAGTGCAGTAATCAGTGGATATTGTTTAGATGAGGAACTTATTAGCTTGTTTGTTTTTGTTGCAATTCTTTGGTGATTACTTTCGTCGAATTGGATAATGGAGAATCATCGCGTTTGATCAACAGTGAACCCTGTGATGTAGGACAGCTCGATGAAGTATTTTTCTCATTTAGCGTTCATTCCAGATACTCTGCTTGAAACTAAAACGATAAAGTTCGACTGCAGATTGAATTTCTGCTATGTAATATTAGCTCTTGTAAGAAAAAAACTAGTGCCTATCGACTGGGACTCCATTCTTTCAGTATCCAGCAGTTAAATGAGACGAGTTTATATCTTTCGCGGTGAGCAACCTGTTTGACATCTTCCTCGAAGCTGTTCAATCTGGATGTACTGTCATCACGAAATTAAGCTGCAAAAGTTTCAGTGTGGCTATTTATCTTAGAAGGCCGAGGAATAAAAGCTGGGCAGTGCGTCTTGTTTAATTTGCAACACTTCTATTTCTGTTCTGGGTTTTGGTTTGTCACTTAATTGCCAGATCTGGTGTTGAACCTCTTATTTAAGGACATTACCAGTTTGGAGAAGCCTCTAGCAACTGTTCTATGATTCAGGTTCACGCCTCCATGCCCGCAAACACCGTCCATATTTAATAGCCATCGAGAAGTGAGTGCTGAAGCTGAGTGTCTGATTAAACTGGGATGGGATCCTATTCTCTTTTAGTCGTGTATTGAAGCTGCAGTTAAAAGATTTAAGAATGTAGATTATATGGTTTAGTTGGTAATCGCAGTGTTGTTTATTAAAATATCCCGACATTTTATCGCCGTGTAGGTTTCATGTTTTTATGAGGACTTGATGTGATAAGCATTTCAATCAGGTTCAGTAATGAAAATGGTGGAAGATTCATCCATCTGCTCTCTTTCGCTTGGTTGAGCTTCATGTTGAAAATCTTGTTTGAGTGTTGTGAAGATGTGCTACATTTATGCCCCAATACTGAATATTGTCGACTTTCACAAGGAATGCTTTGTATATATGTAACAAAAGAATTGAGTTGATTTTCCACCCACCTGCAGTTTTGTCTGTCACTTGAGGTCTAGAGTTCATTTACCTTTTCTGAAGCCTTCTAGATCACGGGAGAACGTATTCCGAGGCCCGAGGTTGAGGTGATGATGCCAAGAATGCTTCATGAAAGTTAACAATACAGTTAATGAGTCAGTTTTAACGAAGATTGTGTCAGTTTATTGTTTGATTATCCTCACGTTTAAGTAGCTATGACAATTAAGTTAATTACTATGACCTGTCTGAGAGAAAATTATTGGATAATGGTCCCTTTTGACGCTGAAATTTGGCATTTGTTGATCTAATATCATCAAATGCTGGATTTGATACCAGAACAAGATTTTTGGAGGGGTTTTTTGGCTCTAGCGAAGTAGTTGCTGCTGATGCTGTCGTTTTACTTCTGTATAGCAGGAGACTCTGAAGACTGAGTTTGTATCGAAAGGTTTTTGAACATGTAGATGCCTGACCAAGTTCTTTCTTGGCTGCATCTTTAACCCTTAGTAGCTGGTGTACTGCTTCCTGTTATATAGTTGTCTGAAATACAGTGGTTTACTGCGATGCATGAGATGAAATGAATAGACTGCAATCTACTTAAGTCCGAGCAGGTGGTCATCTTGTAGATTGCCTTTTGGGTTAGGATCTTTGGTTGCATAATTTTATGTTTCTGTTGTTGGTTCTGAAGAATCTGAGGACCGAGTAAAATTTATATCAGATGATGGAATCTGCAGTTGTGTGGATTCTTCTACTCTGGTAAGGCTCCTCTCTACAAGTGAGCTATGAGTCAATTAAAGTATTTTTACGATACATAAACATATAAAAGGCAAATTAAGTGAAAAATTCCATTATTTGGCCGCTTTCATGCTCTAGGTACTTGTTTGGTTATGTAAACTTTTAGATCCTTTTGCTTACACTACTTGCTTCACTTCGAACAGTAATTGTAGAAACTTTACGTGAGATGTATCAATATTATCATGTTGAAGATTTCAGTTAAGCTGATCATGTTATTGGTTGTCTGCAACGATTCTTCTGTAAGTTATATATGCTTTGCTCAAGTCTGTGATGTCCAGCCCCTAGGCGCACACTTCATATCTTGTGATATGATATGAGTAATATCTCAGACGACTTGTGTTTTTCCATAGTCTCAAGTGTATTCATGATGTAGGTTATGCTGGAAAGAGATACTGGTCGTCCTCGTGGATTTGGCTTTTTGACCTTTGCTGACCGCCGAGCAATGGAGGATGCTATCAGTGATATGCATGGTAGGGAGTTTGGCGACCGTGTCATCTCAGTCAACAAAGCGCAACCAAAAATGGCTGGTGAAGATTCAGGGCAAGGCTATGGTGGTTACTCATCAGGTGGTAGAGGCAGCTATGCTGGAGGTGACAGATCTGCTGGGCCAGATGAGTGCTTCAAATGCGGCCGCTCTGGTCATTGGGCCCGAGACTGCCCATCAGCAGGTGGTGGGCGAGGTGGTGGTCGTCCACTATCACCTCCTCCACGCTCTAGGTATGGTGGGGGTGCTGCTAGCCGTGGGGATCGTGACCGGTATGTGGACGATAGGTATGATAGAGGTCGTTATGGTGATAGAGATCGTTTTGAGAGCAGAGATGATCGCTATGGGAGCCGTGACCGATATGCAAATGACAGGTACTTGTACACCTCCTATTTTATTCTCTAACTATAGAAGCATCCCTTATTGGTCGAATAATTACACAAACACCCCGCAAACTTGAAAAACAAAACATTATAGATAGACTCCTTTGACCCATTTGAGGGGTTGGTTTATTACAGAGAAAACCAAACCTAACTTTACATATTGAAGTTTAAGGGGGTATTTCTGTAACTTTTCACTGTAATAATTTCATTAAACCTCAAGCGGTGCTGCTGTACTTTTCCCTAACATTTAGTATCTCCAAGGACAATATTTCAGTGTGCATGTTTCTGTTGGACATTTTTGACTGACTATTGTTTTAATTCCCTGATTACTAGGTATCCCCCAGCGGCAGACCGATTCCCAGTAGATCGGTATGGGCCCTCAGATCGTTACCCTCAGAATGGATATGGTAAAGACAGAGCCTATGATAGAGATGGAGGGGCTCCCAGAGGTAGCAGCGACAGATACGGCACTGGTAGAGGTGGGCCAGCTCGTTACGATGGAAGATCTTACAGGGAAAGACCTGGTCCCTATGACCGCCCCCCTAGGAGGGGAGGGCGCCCTCCTTCCCTTGATCGCTACTAGTAGGTCCTGTAATTTCTGAAATTTAACTGAACCATGCTTTGGATTGAACACTTGTTCTGGTGAAGCATTCTGCTATTTTGGTAACGTACTAGGATTTGTGTATGCAATATATTGACACCTATTTCTATTTGTGTTTTCAAATCCATTTTCCACTCCACTTCGCTTCATTAGCTTGTGAAATAGTGGATACTTAGGAACTCGTAAGACTTGGTTACTGTACTTCTGTTTTTCCGCTAAAACTTTGTGAATATATTTGGAATGATATACCCCGAAAAGATCGGACCTATCAAGCTTTTCTGTCGGTCCAAATCTAAACTTGCAATGCTTCTATGGGTTCTGATTTTTAGTTTTTAAAGGAGTCAGTTCCGTTTTTCTCTTTTTTGGGAGAAAAGTGATTATTATTTTGAAACTCACTACTCTGTCGTACCAAATATAGCCTTTCGTCAATAGTTATGCATGGAGCAGTTAGATGCCTTTTTTAGTTCTTATAAACCTAACAGTGAAATGGTAAAGAACAACCAAATTACTAAGTTTTCTACCCGTATATTCTGATTGTAAAATCTTACTTGGGCACTCTATTGATCTACCATGTATTCTGATTGTAAACTCGTACTTGGCAGTCTGTTGGTGTTAAAGGAAAACATAAAGTTGTTTTCAGTTTGCTTTTCTAGTAGTTGCAAATCAAAATTTCATATTTTGGAGGTGGATATATTACAGGGTTTTGATGGTTATATTGTTCTATTGACAGTCAGCTCCAGCACCTAGCTTATTCGTGACTAAATATACTAGTATTTTGAGCGTCCATGTGGAAGAAGTTTCTTTCGTATACTTCCTAAAGGTTATGCTGGTTTTTGATCAATCTCTTGTTTTATGCTTTTTTTTTTTTTTTTTTTTTGCTTCGTATAATTTTATTTATATATTTTTTATTTATTATAGTTATTATTGTTATTATTATTATTATTATTATTATTATTATTATTATTATTATTATTATTATTATTTTTATGCTTTGGTTGATAGCATGAAACTGTTGAGAATTTCATTACAAGTTGTTAGACCCTTTCATGGATTTGCGTGGGTGAAATGAAAATACGACCCCGCAATTGAAACCATGATCATTCTAGAAATTAATGTATCATTCTATATATATAAGCGTGATGTATGAGTTATAGTAATTTTCCTGCGATGATTTGAGCTCTCGGGAGCCATTTAGGTGTAAAACAAAATGATAAATATTGCATGTAAAGTCATTTTATAGGCAAGACTCGAATACACTACGCTATTGCATGTAAGTAAATCAATTGTTCTATATAAAATGAAGTATTTTGCCACGTTTGAAGGTACATATAAGTCTTTTGCCATAATGTTTTTCTTCCACGCACAAACAGCCACGCAAACTTTATTTGGCCTACATTAATAATTGCATTTAGTTTCAGAATTGATAAATTACGAGATGACTTAGCTCGACAAATTCAAATTCGAATTCTGCTGTTAGCACTTTATTGATAGGCGATCGGCGAGTATAACACAAAATCTCATTATTTGCAGCACCTTTTGACTTACACCACGGGGGTATGTTCAAATTTTAGAAATAATTACACTTAAACCTATGATGCTTATCTAATAAAGAACTTGTCTTTCTAATGTTTGGATAATTTACACAAACATCAACTGAAATTTAAAGAAACATTACAAATAAATTCACTTGACTTTGAATATCTATAAAGACGACTGTGAAAGTTTGAAAAATTACAAATAGATTCTTTTTTTTTTCTTGTTTTAAAAGTTTCAGGGGGGGGCTTTATAATTATTCAAATATTCAAATATAATTATTACCCAAATTAGCATACCAAAAACATATATATAATACCGAGTACCGACAATACACAACATACCAAAATACCTTTTAAGTTTAGAGAAATGCCAAAGCGCCTTTCGAAGTCTTAAAAGCTATTGTTACAATTTAATTTGCAATAGGACAAACGGAGTTTGAGCCACAAGCATAAATTTAAATGTTTAATTTGACTCGTAATCATAAACGACACTTAATACGTATCATTTAGTCTATAAATAATAATGATGAGAGCCCATGTGACTTGCTTGATTCAGTTTATTAATATAATGCAGTCCACGATGAGCGAATACCGTCAAAAAAATAAAAGGAACAAATATTAAAAAGTAGATTCTATTTGTTATCCGTCACATATAATAAGGTTAATTTGTATATATAAGAGGGGTTGCCTGCTCATAGATGACTAAACATGCTGACTCATTTGATCTTTAATATCTTTTGAGACGATTTGATGCAAGATATTTGTTGTTTGATAATTTGAGACTAGTTCAAGTTCAATGACATGGTGAGTTAGTTGGCGCTACTTCTTTTGTATACACTAAAGTATTAAAAGTGGATTTTCTCCATGAATTTTTTTTATTTCGATGATCATTTAATGTGTTAAACTAAAGTTGCATTATTGATTTTTATCCCACTATATCGTTCATTTCTATTAAAAACTACGGATTTGAATCTCACAGATAAAAATATATAGAAACTTCATGTACAATTCCACAATATTAAGCACGATATAACTAATATATGTGGTAATATTATGTAATATATATATATATATATATATATATATATATATAAGCATCAAATATCGTGGAATGTGGTAATTTAATGTTGCAACAAAACCAATAAAAACAATTTGGGGGAGTTTTATCTGCTATACGTAGCCCCTCTTATCATCTAATATATTATTTAAGGACATGGTCAGCATATTAGGTGAGAAAACCAAAACAAGATTTAGAGGAACTTTCGTGGAAAATTACTTATGTTATGTAATTTACATCAGGACTTCGAGGCTCATAATTTACTTCCACAGTCAAATCAGTCATAAACAATGTCTTATTATACGCAACTAACTCCCATATGTAAGTAATGCAATAATCTCACCCAAAAAAAAGGTTATGCAATAAAGTAATTACGATAATTAGGATTGACCAAATAGCATGGTGAAGACCGGCTAAATAAAAGAATGCTAAAATTTAAATTATAGTTTCGAATAATACTTTTGAAGTTTGAATGAGTATAAATACACACCTTGAGATTTGCAAAAAGATTACATACACATATGAACTTTGAATGAGTATAAAGACACAGCATGAGGTATGGATAAAGATCTACTCACATATAATTTAGTAAGTATTATGTAAGTTTCAATTCGCTTTCCTTGAGATTTAAATCTTCAGTAGACATATAAAATATCACTGATTTAAAGCTAGTTGCGTTATTTTTATTTTTATTTTTATTTTTTTGACAAGAGACTACTTCCTAATTTTTGAATGCTTACTGTAATAAGATTTGCTTTGCTGTTGATGATTTCTTTGATCAGCTGAACTTTTTGTATCTTATGGGGTTGGAGTACCCCTTGTACTCCTAATATATAAAAACAAATTGTCTGACCAAAAAAAACTGAATTCAAATAACTGAAAGGAAGAATAGGAGGTTTCAAATCAACTTCAAACTGATCTCAGTATGGAATAAAGAGTCAACCATTGAGCTGGCACGAATACCTCTGAATTATAAAAATATGTACGGCAGCTAATATTTTGCTTGTAAATTGGAAGGAAGAGCAATTTTATAGTTAATTAACTTCCTCTGTTTGTCTTTCTTTAATGGATTTGTGATGAAACTGGTCAAAGAAAATAATTGAAGACGAGAAACTATTCATAGTTTTTGTATTAAAGATGATCCTAACTAATTAATTTACAACTTAATTATATCGATATACGAGAACGTGCCTCAGTCCCACCGGACAAGACTGAGTAACATCTTGTAACTGATATTAAATCTACATAATAGTATTCTTTTCGAATAAATCATGTAAAAAGAACCCAAACATTAGGACAAAAATTTGGATGATAGTGCTGAAATAGAAAAGAAGATAAGTAACTTTGTTGTGAATAATTTATCCTTAAGAATGCTTAGAATGCCGAATAGTCCAGTGGATAAGATAATTTGACAACCCATTTTTTGTAAGCTCCATCTCCCAATATATTATATAATTACTTTGAAAATTCATCAAAATCACAATCACCATCGCCAAAATTTAAAACCAAACGTTCCCTTTCAATCTCGGTTTCCACGAACCATGCTTGCATATATGGATCTATAGTCAACCTCTTAGTCTTGCCCTTATCTTTCTCTAATTCCTACCCCATCACCCTCACCCCACAACCTACTTGCATGCACGCATTATTAAGGCACAACATTCTATAAGTTAACAATGCAAACCAACATAATAAACATATAACAAGTGGTCTAGCACTAGTACCAAAACAAAGCTTGAATACATAACTCTAAAGAAAGTGAGAAAAAAGAGTAAATACACCATTTTGGTACATAAGATTTAGACCGTTAACATGGCAGTTGCGGGCAATGTTGGTGGGGGAGCCGAGTGGCCGAACACTCGAGCCTTCGCCACGCAAGTCATAACGGGGCGTTGGTTCATGGTATTCGCCACCACTCTAATCATGTCCACGGCAGGCGCCACCTACATGTTCGGCCTTTACTCTAGCGAAATCAAAACCTCTCTAGGGTACGACCAAACAACCCTAAACCTCCTTAGCTTCTTCAAAGACCTCGGCTCCAACGTCGGGGTACTCTCCGGCCTAATCAACGAGGTCACACCCCCGTGGGTTGTCCTCTCAATAGGCGCGGTCCTCAACTTCTTCGGCTACTTAATGATATGGCTCGCCGTGTCCAAGAAAATCTCGAAACCCCAAGTATGGCACATGTGCCTCTATATATGCATCGGCGCAAATTCGCAGACGTTCGCCAACACCGGGGCCCTTGTAACCGCCGTTAAAAACTTCCCTGAAAGCCGAGGAGCCGTTCTAGGGCTGCTCAAAGGGTTCGTCGGCTTAAGTGGCGCCATCATAACGCAAATATATCACGCGGTGTATGAAAATGATCCTAAATCTCTCATCCTTCTCATTGGTTGGCTTCCGGCAGTTATTTCCTTCGCATTTTTGCGAACTATAAGGATTATGAAAGTTGTTCGTATGGCGAAGGAGCTCAAAGTGTTTTACAAGTTCTTGTACATATCACTTGGACTTGCTGGATTTTTAATGCTGGTGATTATACTACAAAAACAACTGGATTTTACTCGAACTGAGTTTAGCATTAGTGCTGCAACAGTTGGGGTTCTTCTTTTTTTGCCAGTTGCTATTGTAATAAAAGAAGAACTTGATTCGTGGAGGGGGAAAAAGCAAGAATTGGACAATATTTCTGAACTAAAGATTGTCTCCGATGAACCGGCACCACCATCTACTGCCGCTGCCTTACCGGAAAACCAAGAAATCGAAATCTCATGCTGGAACGCGAAAAGCATATTTCATCCACCGAATAGAGGTAATATTAATGAATTGTCCTCTCAAAGGAGAGAATTGACATTTTGTCAATTTATATACATATATAGTCTACGTAATTTTCTTAAAAATTTAATACCATATTGAATTGGCGTATCTCTAAATGATTAAGTTTTAGAAATGATTGACATTTATTAATGTATGCACGTAAATTTCTAACAGGTGAAGACTACACGATCCTTCAAGCACTTTTCAGTATCGACATGCTAATTCTATTCTTGGCAACCATTTGTGGCGTGGGAGGAACCCTAACGGCTATCGACAACCTTGGACAAATTGGAGCTTCATTGGGCTACCCTAAAAAGAGCATAAGCACATTTGTTTCACTAGTGAGCATATGGAATTATCTAGGGAGAGTGGTTGCTGGTTTTGTATCCGAACACTTCCTGAAAAAATACAAGTTCCCTAGGCCACTTATGCTAACCCTAATCCTAATAATTTCATGCATTGGTCACATATTGATAGCTTTTAATGTTCCAAACGGGCTTTATATAGCGTCGGTGATCATAGGGTTTTGTTTTGGGGCTCAATGGCCATTGCTTTTTGCTATAATATCCGAACTATTTGGGCTCAAGTATTACTCCACGTTGTACAATTTTGGGGGCGTGGCGAGTCCAGTCGGGCTTTATTTGTTGAATGTGAGAGTGACGGGTCATTTGTACGATAGGGAGGCGGAAAGGCAGTTGAGGGATTCGGGTCGGGTTAGAGGGGTTGGGGAGGAGTTGGATTGCAATGGGGCGGTTTGTTTTAGATTGGCATTTCTTATAATTACCGCGGCGACAGTGTTTGGGGCGATTGTTTCGGTTTTGTTGGTGGTGAGGACGAGGAAGTTCTATAAGAGTGATATTTATAAGAAGTTTCGGCAAGAGGAGGAAAAAGCGGCGGAGGCGGAGGCGGAGACAACGACCACCGGAAAAGGCAATGAGTTGCAAAAAATGTAGGATATATATGGTTTAAACTTAGTTTGGTCGATCGTGTGAGTGTGTGACCATTTGTAATGAATATTAGCTTTTTTAAATATATCAATTTTTTGTTAGCATTGCAGGAATTTAAGTTTTTTTGTCTTGTAATAATTTAGTGGTGTTTAATGAATGTATATATTGTGATAGTAATAATATGGTTTAGCAAATTAAGGTGTGCCTTTTTCCTCTACGTACGTTAGTTCATAAATATATTTCATGAATTGTTTGATAGTGCACATTTGTCTTTAATCGACAACTCCAAGCTTGCGCCGGCCGGATCTTATAATAATTAAACATCTAGACACAAAATTTTATTTAGTAATGCTTTGCTGAATATTTATATTATTATATATAAATAGTCACTATATATATAATTTTGCAAATCACGAGGAATTCGACATGTTTCGCCCGAAAATACACGTAGTTAGATAATAAATAAAGCCAAGTGTATTCCGTCTTGGCGGATGCGATTCGGATATATATATATATATATATATATATATATATATATATATATATATATATATATATATATATATATATATTCAGCTAATGGCTTCGATTTCAAATCAAATCGACTCTATCCGATTTTTGTTGCAATAATGGTTCCCCACAATTATGATTCGAACTGCATTAATATAATGTAATGTATCATCTACTTGTTTGACTAGCTCTTTCGGTTGATTGACTAGTTATTCAGAATCAAGTCAAACAATCTGACATTTTCTATGTCATTACTGGATTTACTCTCTATAATATGTCACATGATAAGTGATAATAATGGGAATAAGCTCCGGAAGTCGGAATAATTACAAGTTACAACAATAGAAGGTGGACGAATTATATGACTCAGGTTGCACAGATAAGGGTCAAATATAAATTTTTAACTATATTTAATTTATTCAGAATTGCTAAGGGCGTAGTTACTGTATCAAAAATATAATTACTTCTTTTTATATTATATTATATATATGTATATATATATATATATATGTGTGTGTGTGTGTGTGTGTGCGTGTGTGTGTGGGTGTGTGTGTAATGAAAGTTGTTCAAGTACTTGTGTAGTGAAAAATAGATAAAAAGTATCAAAACTATTTAGACATTCGTAGCTAATATTGTTATAGATATTCATATTGGGTATGACTTATGAGAATATAGATAAGAATATTGTTGCTCCCTCGGCCCACTCTTATTGGGCCACGAGCACTTGAACAGTTCAAATATGACAAATAGGACCCAATATGGCCTAAAAGACTTGTCTCCAAATACTACGTTCCTAGAACTTCAAAGAAGAATACATTGATGGTCTTTTTTATTTTTTCCTAGGAAGAAAGTGAGTCCAAGAGCATAAGTGAGACAAATATAATAAGATAAAAGAAGAAAGTCGAGAGAAAAGAAATTCCAGTGTTGCGGACTCTTAATCTAATCTTTTCTGGGCATTATTCAGAGATTTTAATCCATGGTCTATGATTTATTCCCACTAATAAACCACTCACTTTGCTCACATATTTACAGTGTGGGACAATTTCATACTTGATATTCTAACACTTAGTACTTCATTATTAATGGATTCCTTGCCCTAACTAGTCTGTATCTTTTATAGTTACCTCTAATAATCAAACTTGTTTTCTATAAGTCTGGTTAAAAGTTCGTAATCATGGGAAATGATTTCAAATTAAAGAGGACATTATATAATAAATTCTTATTATGATTGAATGGCGGTTCACTACTTAAGTTAGGATTAAAGGAGAATAGGAATTATTCGTGTCACGTTACGTTTTACGATGCAGAACTCAAGTACATAAATTTTTAGTCTAGATAATGCCAAATTCAAAGATTTACACCTTGATAACCATGTAAACTATTTAATTAGGAATGCTAGGTATATATTAGACTCTGTCTTGTAATAACACCAAAATAGAATCCATTCGTGGTAATTAACATTGTTTTTAAAATTGGACGGGACCGGTGGGTCAAACCGGTTGGACCGTGTCCCGGTCTCTTGCGCGAACATCGATCGAATCGGTTCAACCACCGACTCGACCAGTAAAACTAGCGAATCGATAATCTCACCGGTTCAATGTCCGGTCCGATTTTAAAAACACTGGTAATTAACGTGATCAAGATTTTTGGGCTTGTCCAAGGTCTGCCCAACCTTTCCCCTACTCTATATTAATGTTTTTGATATGAAGGCCACTTTGTAGTATTGTGATTATTATTATTATTTTTTAACTTGATCTTCTAATGTGTATTGAGTTCGTTTTTGTCCTTTATTGATATTTTTTTTTTTCAATTTTGTCTTTCTAATTGTCTCACAACTCATTTTTGATTTTTTTTGTCGGAATCGTCATTCTCAGTCGGAGAAAGTCACGTTCCGCGCATATGGTTGCCTGAAAGTTGTTTTTACGTTGGAAAGAAATTGAATCCTCGGGTGATTACGTGCACAACATGTAACTTTCTCCTATAAAAAATGATCAAGCATGGATTATAAAACAAACTAGGGGATCAAAATAAAAAAAAAAAAGAAATCCATAAAGGACCAAAAATAATTCTATACATATTAGGGACCAAAGTTGAAAAAATCCACAATTATTAAGTGACCGATTTGTTTACACACACCTTGGACAAACAGTGAAATTATTTTGTGCAACCGTTGCACGATTAGGTGGGACAACAAGTATAAAAACATGGTTGAGATCATATTGCTGGGTGGTTAATCCTTACATATAAAGAAAATATAATAATCTTGATCATTGGTTCAAGCATGTAAGCAATGCAACGGTTGTATGAAATAATTTTGCGGACGTGAGAGTACTTTAATATAAACTTCATGGACTGCCGTAAAGACATAATTACCCCCAATGTATCCAGCAATTTATTCTCCATATTTAGCACATCAGTCCTTTTCTCGTATTTCATTCTCACTCCACAGTCCATCTCTCTACTCTCTGTAAAAATGCGAAAACCTCGACAGTAACTCTCTAACAAATTTAAAAAATTGATAACAAAAAAAAAAGAATTGTGTGAAATTTTACCGAAATGGTGTCAGCAAAAGGCAAGGAGAAAGTTCCGGCCGGCGGTGATAAGGGTAAACGAAAATGGAGCGGTGGAGATGACAAAACGGGAGGGCAAAAGCGTAAAAATCGCGGTGTGCTTCAGTTCTTCGATGACGCTGCGTATCAGGTCGATGAGGATGAAGAATCTAGCGACGATTCTATGTTCGATGACGATGGTAATCAATTGACCAAAATACCCCCAACAAATTTGATGGGAAATGATTTCGATTTTTATGAATGTGTGTTGGTTGGTGCTGCATTTGCGTTAACTAGGGTTTTTGTTGAGTGAATTGTGAGTTAGGTTTTTTTTTTTGCGTTGTTTGTGTCTCTAATTTAGGGTTTTGTGTGTAATGTATGCTATTTATCTTGGTTTTATATGCTTACAGCGTGATCGGTTATGGAGGTGTAAATGGTGTTTGTTATTTTTGATCATAGATGTATTTGCATGTGGATTAGGCCTCTGTTTTGAATTATTTATTTTGCATATTTCTTAATAGAAATATTGGGTATTCTACACTTTATATTTTTGTTTCTGAATGCGATTTGTAGACTATTCCGGTAGTGTTTGCAAAGTCATTAGGCATAGTTCACTTCCCACCCCACACAGGTGTACTTTTGCTTGCGTTATTTGTTAAACAGATATCATATCTACTTTTCTATTATGTGAATGGTGTAAACTCGTTTACTGCAACTTGTAACAGATTCTTTTGAAGATGAGTTGGGCTCTGAGCTCAAATCCAATAAGGAACCTGGGAAAGTCCCTCAGTTTCCTTTTCTTCCCAAAGAGGAAGAGATGAGTGAGGAAGAATTTGAAAGACTGTTGGAAGAGCGATACAAACCAGGAGCTGGTTTGGTAACTTACGCCGAAGATGGTAATGAGCACTATACATCTAATGAGGGAGAAGTATATCTTCCCTCTGTAAAGGATCCAAAAATCTGGAAAGTCAAATGCACGGTAGATGTTATAAATCTTTGTGATTTCAGTATATATTCATTGTTGTTATGTCTATCTGTTTTGTTTGTCTTCTGTTTCATGCTCATTTTTTCTGACTTAGGTTGGACGTGAGAGGTATTCAGCTTTCTGTCTTATGCAAAAATATGTAGACTTGGGGCCCTTAGGAACTAAGTTGCAGATAGTATCTGCATTAGCACTTGATCATGTTAAGGGCTCCATCTTTATTGAAGCTGAGAAGCAGAATGATATCTATGAGGTGCTCCTCTAAACTCTTTCTCTGGAATATTTATTGGAACATGGTGAAATTTATGACACAGTTCCTTTTCTCATGCGTGCATGGGTTCAAAAAATGTAGGCTTCTAAAGGGCTTTCCACTATATATGCAAGTAAATCAGCACCGCTTCCCAATAATGAAATTTCTCGTCTGCTCTCCATCAGAAGCAAGTCCAGTGGAATTTCCGAGGGAATGTGGGCTCGTGTTAAAAATGGGAAGTACAAGGGTGATCTTGCACTGGTATAATACTATTCTTGTGTTCCTATTACATTTCTCTTGCAGTACTACTTTTGTGTGTATTCCTTGGACATTTCTTCATATGTTTGCCAATAACTTTTATTTGCGATTGTTTTTAAAATGTTCCATTAATACTCGCAGGTTATGGCAGTGAATAATGGTCGGAAAAAGGTCACGGTGAAACTGGTCCCGAGGATAGATTTAAAAGCAATGGCTGGAAAATTTGTAAGAATATTTCTTGCACTTGCTCTTTCATGTGCATGCAAATTCTTTTTCGTTCACATTTTATGATGAATATAGGTTTGTGTTTACCCTGGAGATGAAAAGTTTGATTAGTCCATGTTTGAAATAAATACAATCGCTTGGTTGTGTTGAGGGTGTCATGAAGAATCATTTGTAGTCTTCTGAATCTATATTTTTGTTGATCTTGCTCTGAGGGTCCTACTTCATTTCTTTTTTGTTCAACTTGTCCTAAATCTTTTTATCTCCTTTTCCCTCTTATGTTTTTATTTGATAGCAACTAACGGTGGGGTTTATAACAGAATATGCGTGAGTTCTTGTTGTAGTTGGGTCAAGGCTAAACCATCCTTTTGCAGCAAGCCTTGATTCCAATTGATTAGTAATTTTTACTTTAATTTTGAAATTTCGCTGATATGATTATGCAGTGTCTGAAGTGATATTTGAACTGTATCTTACTTTCTTTTCCCCTCAAGTTTGCTTTTGAGTATCTTTAATAATATGTTCCCTTTTTCCCATGTTAGGGACAGGGTTGCTTTTTGGGCTTTATTTGATGAACTTCTTGATTCATTTCCTCATTAACTTGTTTTTAGTGGAACAAGAGAATATTTGGTTATGAAAATCAGATTGGAGAAATTTCTGGGTCAATGTGAGTCGTGATAGAAAATGTAAGTTTTAACTGTTTGTTCTACATGTATAGGGTGGAGGAGTCACTACTAAGAGAACTGCTATCCCGCCACAGAGACTGATCAGCTCTAGCGAGCTAGAGTAATTTACTGTGTACCTTGTTTTCTTATGTTATTGATCTTTTGTCCCGGTTTATGGAATCTCATTATGTTCACATGTAGTGAGTTCCGTCCTCTCATCCATTGTCGGCGGGATCGTGATACTAACGAAATGGTTGAGGTCCTTGATGGAATGATGCTGAAGGATGGTTACTTGTACAAAAAAATATCTATTGATTCTTTGAGTTTTTGGGGTGTCATGCCTACTGAAGATGAGCTCTTGAAGTTTGAGCCTTCAAAGAAGAATGAGACTACTGATGATAAGTGGCTTTCACAACTTTTTGGTGAAAAAAAGAAAAAGCAAGCTGAAACCCTTAAGCAGGTTAAAGGAGGTGGAAAATCAGAGGGTTCCTCTAGTGCTAGCGCCGGAAACATTTTCGAAATGCACGAGCTCGTGTTTTTTGGGTAGGTTCCCTATTGTCTCCTGTCTTGTGATGAATTTGGCACTTCATTAACATGATTTACGGTTCTAATTGCTGTGGCAGTCGGAGAGATTTTGGTGTTGTACTTGGCACAGAGAAGGACGATACTGTCAAGGTAACACTTCATAATCATACAATTAAGGGAGCTTATTTCTCACGTTTGTCAAGTTGTTGTCAGTCTCTTGCTCTTTTCTGTTTTTGTTAAGGCACTTTTTCTTTTCCCTTTTCGTGTTCAGGTCATAAAAGAAGGTCCAGAAGGACAGTCGGTAGTGAATGTTAAGCAGAGTGAGCTAAAAAGTGCATCCTTTGATAAGAAATTATTCTCCGTTCTAGATCAGAACTCAAAGACCATATCAATCAATGATTGTGTCCGGGTTTTGGATGGTCCAATGAAGGTTTGCTATAGTCTCTTACTAGAAGTCTTTTAGTAGCTTTTTATTTGATTTGTGTGAAACTGAAATGTGTATATTTATTTAAACTGTACATTGCAGGATAGGCAAGGGATTGTTAAGAAAATCTATAAAGGTGTAGTATTTTTATATGATGAAAGTGAACAGGAGACTAATGGTTATATCTGCGTTAAGGCATGCTTATGTGAGAAAGTTAATCTTTCTGGTAAAACATCAAATGAAAAGGTTAGTATGTACCGTTATATGATTTGCCTTCTTCTATTAATATTTTTGACACCGTTTTACCAATATCCTTACAGTTGCTCTTTCACTTGTGTTCAGGGTAGTGAGCCAGGACCCTCAAGTTTTGAAGATTTACCGCCATCTCCAAAAACTCCTTTGTCTTCTGACAGATATTTGCCAGAGAGGGATAACAGGAACAACTGTGCGTGTCTGACTTCTACATGTTTCTTTAGGCTCACTTGAAAGTTGTTCCTTCCTTTACCTTGTTCAGTGTTCTCCTACCAATGCAGTTAAACGCGAGGATAATGGGATTTTCTCTGTCGGTCAGCCATTGAGGATCAAAGTGGGCCCTTTAAAGGGTTACCTTTGTCGAGTGTTGGCTGTTCGTCGTTCTGATGTTACAGTGAAGCTGGACTCTAAGCACAAGATTCTTACAGGTTTGACTATATAAAAATCTATATAAAACCTGGATTGTGTAGATTTTTAGTGAACATTTGATGTAAGACCTCCTGTTATGCATTTGATATAAGACCTCCTGTTATGCATTTGATATAAGACCTCTTGTTATGCATTTTCAGTGAAATCTGAGCATTTGTCTGAAGTTGGTGGAAGGAACCGTGCCATATCACAGGGGTACTTTTATAGATTGCGAGTACTAATAGTATTTCCTTCTATTGTCCATCTCTTTTAGTTCCTAACATTCTGTTCTTTTGGGTGGGGGGATTTTGGGGTGGTTACTACAGGGAGGAATCTGGGTCTGTAAAGCCATTTGATTTTCTTGGAACACAAGATGGTGCAAGAGGTAACCATTTGTTTGTCTTGAATTACACCTTACATCTCCTGTTGTTATAGCATTTTCATCTCCTGTCTTGTTTCCCTTCTCCCACCTTTTTTTCATTGTATTATTACCTATTGGATATGAAGACTGGATGGAAGGGACGGCACCGCCAACAGAGGGTAATAAATGGAACGCAGGAGGATCCACTGAGAGGTTGAACTCATAACTGCTGCTTTTTATATACTTTTAATCTGATAGTGATAATGCAGGTTCTTTTTGTCGTATCACGTCCTGTAATTTTTGTTTCTGATAGCTTATACTTTGCTGTGAGTTGAGTTTGGAGTTTGGTTATGTTGTGAAAGTATATCTGGCCCAGTTTATTTTATGTCTATAGGCTTTCACCAATAAAATATAAAAGATGGTTTGTAATAGTACGTTTTCATGTACAGTGGATTTATCTAATTGAAACTTAACTGTTCTTTATGCACCAAATCTTATGTTACCATTGTAATATTTAAAGTAGGTTTTGTCTACTTCTACCAAGATTGCCTTCTTAACCAATATTGGTTTTACGGAGGATGTACTTCTTTTGTAGATCTGGTACTCCGCTGTGCAAACGAGCTAACAATGGCAATATTTATTTTGCAGGAGTTCTTGGTCTGCTGCTTTGCCTTCATCAAGCTTCTCGGTTAGTTACAATGTCTTTACATTCTATTTTTATGTTAGCAGTACATCCATGTTTGTTCATTTGCATGAGTGTATTAATGTGTGGCTTTTACAGATTCCAAAGGACTCTAGTTCTGCTGATGATGATGCTAAGAAAGGTACTATGGTGTCCATTTTATATTTTCAATATAACAGTTAGTTTTTGGTCTAATGATTGTTAAGAATGCTACATAACTGGTTTTCAGTAGAAACACCTTATTTTCCTGCGTCATGATTAGCATGAAGATTCACTACTTAGTTTTTGCATGATGTTTAGTTGTTTCATTTCTGGATCCACTCCAGATTTTTAAGCTAAGCCATGCGACCAGTGACATCTGTTGCTGTTCCTGGTCTTTCTTTTTAGTATCCCATTGTCAAGTCTGTGAAATAAGCCTTTTTTTTGTCCGAACATGTTAGTTTTTATCCCAAATAAACTTAAATGATCAGTCTAGCTTGCCCAGGTAGTGGATCTCAAGTTTCGTACTAAAGTAGATGCACTAGTGTATTACATTTAGTTCCCATTTGATTTGTTGAATATGCTAGATTTCCCTCTCTGGAGTTCAGTTTGAGCTTAAAGCTGCTGTTTCAGTTTCATCCATGGTGAAATGCATAGTCATGCTACCGATACGTCCAGTTTAAGCATTTGGATGGTTGATTTATTCTCTCTCACTACTGTTATGTAGGTACAGAAGATTCTGGTTGGCAGGTAGGGTCATCTTCAAATCAGAATTCGTCTTGGGGTGCAGCTGCAGCTGATAAAAAAATGGCCTCCGGCACCGGGCCAGCTGATGGCTTTGGAACCAGTAATGGGTGGAATCAAGCTACTTCATCTGCAGCAGTTAACAGTGGGCCTGATAGCTGGGGCAAAGCTTCTGAGCCTCGCCAGGATACTTCTGTTGAGACAGACAAAACTGATTCTTGGGGTAAAGCTGCGGAAAAGTGGAGCACTGTAGGTGATCATTCCGGCAGCAAAGCCGCCTGGGGCCAGTCAGGAGCTTCATCAGAGAAACAGACTGGTGGTTGGGGTAATGCAGGTCTTGCTCAACCAGAAGCAAGTTCCTGGAAAAAAGATTCTGGTGTATCAGATCAATCAAGAGGAAACACTTGGCAAGGCACTGCTGTTGCTAGTGAAAGTGGCTGGAAAATTTCTGCTGATACACGTGATGATCAGACTAAAAACTGGGATGTTGCAGTGGCAAGTGAACATGCAACTGATAACAATCCAATTGAAGGCTGGAATAAGCCTAAGCCTGTTGGGGATGATTCCGGACCTTCATGGCATAATCAGGATGAAAAATCTACGTTGGGCCAACTCAAGGGCACATCTTCGTGGAGCAAGCAAGATGGTGGTTCCACCTGGACCACTGGCGGAACATCTTCATGGGGCAAGCAACCCGATGTAAATGGGACAGATGGGCTAAAAGGCGGGAAAGAACAGAATAACTATTCTGAGAACTCTAAAGACTCCGAGGGAGATGAGGGATTTGGAAGTTGGAAAAAAGATAACAGAGATGACACATTTGATGGGGGGCGTGGTTCAGGTGGCAGAAGAGGAAGAGGAGGGGGTCGAGGAGGAAGGGATCAATATGGTAGGGGCAGATCTTTTACCCGTGACCAATCAACTAACTGGAACAGGGAAGGCCAAAATGGTTCTAGTGATGCAGGGAATCATTCTAGCTGGGGTCGTGATCAAACAAGTGGTTGGGGCAAAGCTGTGTCCACTGATGGAATTAAGAAAACTGATGGAGAGTCAAATGTTTCTGTCGAGGGTGGTTGGCATACAAATAAAGATGGAGGTAAAGGAGGGGTTGATTGGGGTATTGGAAAATCTGATGAGATCAATACATCCGGTGGGTGGAACATGTCAAAAAGTGACACTAGTGAGTCATCTTGGGGTAGATTATCCAAAAAAAATGAAGAAGCAGGTGCTGCTGGTAAAGGGCATGATAGTTGGGGTAAAGGAAATAAGCCAAATGATGATAACAAGTCTTCTTGGAACACCCAAACTACTTCGGTTGATGGGAATCAGTCATCTGAGTGGAACACAAAAGGTGGGTGGGGCTCTCAGAAAGCTTCTGAGCAGAACGCAGATGGAGGGTCATCAGCTGGATGGGGTCAGAGCAATTGGTCAAAAACTGGAACAAGTGATTCGGCATGGAGCAGTAAAAGCAATTGGAGTTCAGGGAATGGTTTTCAGGCTGGTAATAATCAAGATGACGCTTCTGGCGATGGGGGAAGAGGTGGAAGTTGGAGAGGAGGGCGGGGTGGGAGAGGCGACCGTGGTGGCTTCCAAGGTAGAGGGAGATCAGATAGTGGTGGTTTTGGAGGCAGAGGTGGCTCTAGCTGGGGAGGTGGATCTGATAAAGGAGGCTTTGGTGGTAGAGGTGGTTCTGACGGGGAGGGGGGATTTCGTGGTAGGGGTGGTGGATTTAGAGGCCGAGGCCGAGGTGATTGGAATAACAGAGCAGGTGATTCAAATGTGGAGAAAACCAATAGCTGGAGTAAAGGTTCACAAGCTGAGGGGTGGAAGAGCAGTAGCAACGGAGGCAGTTGGAATCAGACAGGCACTGACAACAACCAGCGTCAGAATCAAAATTCAAGTTGGAATCAACCTTCCCAGGGGGGCAGTTGGAACCAGGGTGGCGGTGACAACAATCAGCGTCAGAGTTGGAACCAACCCAAAGTGGAGGCATCGAGTGCAGCCGGAGGATGGGGAAAGGAACTTGATTCGAACAAAGAGAGTGTTCAAACTGATACTGGTGTCAGTGGCTGGGGATCATCTAATGCTTCTGCCAAAGAAGGATCAGGTGGGTGGGGAAAACCACCTGCTAACAAAGAAGCAGTTGGTTGGGGGAAACCACCTGCTAACAAAGAAGCAGGTGATTGGAATTCTAAAGGAACGGCTACATCTGATCCTAAAGAGAGTGTTCAAGCTGATACTGGTGTCAGTGGCTGGGGATCATCTAATGCTTCTGCAAAGGAAGGATCAGGTGGGTGGGGAAAACCACCCGCTAACAAAGAAGCAGTTGGTTGGGGAAAACCACCTGCTAATAAAGAACCAGGTGATTGGAATTCTAAAGGAACGGCTACATCTGATCCTAAAGAGAGTGTTCAAACTGATACTGGTGTCAGTGGCTGGGGATCGTCTAATGCTTCTGCAAAGGAAGGATCAGGTGGGTGGGGAAAACCACCTGCTAACAAAGAAACAGGTGGTTGGAATTCTAAAGGAACGGCTACATCTGATCCTACGGAAAGAGAGCAAGTAGAAAAATCAACGACAGCTGAAGGATCAGATGGTACATGGGGTAAACCAGCGCCAAGCTCCTGGGGAGCTGCTTCTGGAAGTGGGAACTGGAAAAAACCAGAAACGACTACTTCTGATCCTATTGAAAAGGGGCAAGTAGAAAAGTCTAACAAAGCTGAAGGATCAGATGGTACATGGGGTAAAGGGCTGAGTAAGGACGGCGGACCATCTGATTCCTCTTGGGGCAGTGGAAGCAAGAAAGGAGGATGGTGATAATTTCTAGAGGTAATCATAAATATGAACTGCAGTATTATTTTTTATACATTTATGTATATTATTTGCTGTGGTTTCACCCTATCCTTCTGTGACTGTTGTGTTCCAGTATGAATCACTTAACTAGCGAGGATGGTGCTGTTTAGCCTTCCCTTTTACTAGTTTTTTAATATTATTTAAATTAATCAAATAGTAAAAAAAAAAAAAGAGAGAATAATCTTATTGATTTGGTGCCTATTATCCTCTCTGTGATGCTTTTCCGGAACCGGCATCCTCCCAGCCCTGTCTTAATTCCCATCCAAATAGTGTTAAAGGTCATACATAGGGATATACCATCTGAACTCCATGTATTTTTTGGTTTCTACTCCATGTATTTCTGGTTTAATTACTAATGATATTTACAGTATATATCTATGTTCCCCTCTCGAATTTTACCGCGGCTTTAGATTGGTCGGATCATATTGAGATAATGCCTTCGGTACACTATGCGTTTATCGACATTTTATATGCTGAAAGTCCGCGTATAGATTGAACTCCAAGCCAAACTTAATATGGGTGGATAATGTTGAATTTCTTTTCTATGTTGCTGCAGGTGGAGATGATGATGGTTTGAGAGCTGGAATGCCTTGTCGTGGAGTTGTGGACCTTAGTGCATTTTCTGCTCTATTCAATGTGTTGTGTATATAATTGGGTTCACAAACTCAGTTTATTTTAGCTTTGAAAAATTCAGACTTACCTATAATTCTCATGGAAACTATGCTAAACATGGGAAAGTTCAGCTTTTCTGTATTGTAGAAAGTTAAGATCTGTGCACATCTTTGGCATTTATCTATCTCTCTCTCTGTCAATGGATTTTAGTTGGTAACTAAATTTATATCATTGCCTCTGTTACTTAGCATACTAATAACAGAAACTTAATATGGGGGAATGGTGCTTATTGGTGTTGATTCTTGATGATTGTGCCTATATAGTGGATTTAGCTTTACCTAAATAATTCAAATGTTCAAATATCATTATGAGATCATAATCTTAAACCAAAAGGAAGAAGAATATGTCGAAATTGGTAACTTATGTTAATTAACTCTACATAAACATATGTGAATAGACAAGTCAAAGCCCCCAAACAAGAAAAAAGAAACTTTAATTTAATGCCATTTGGCTCATCTTTCCAAGTTATATGATATTGAATGCTTTATTATCTCATTTCAACCATGAATTACATAATTTTGAATCTATTACACAATTTCATAACACAATTGATTCATACCATAAAGAAAAATGCGTCAAACTCTCTAATTTATATTTAATCCTCAATGTGCATTATCCGAATGTGAGATTTACACCGTGTGTTTCAAAAAGAGTGTATTGTGCATCATGGATTCATGGTCAACATTCCGTTCAAAACTAACTTAATATTTCATTTTTGATTCATCATTCATTGCGCCGAAACATATTACTATTTATGGCATGTACACTTTAACATGTTGTTATTTATGCTATGTGCACTTTACATCTAAGGGGACATAAATACGATATTGGGCCAAATTTTCAGTCATTTTTGGGCGGAATGTTGACCATAGTGTAAAATGCATTCTTTTTTTAAGCACCGTGGTGTAAATCGCACATAGTTCACATTGAGAATTGTGGTATAAATTAAGGTGTTTGACACGTTAAACAAATCACCAAGATTAGAAACCCAAAAAGAATCATAACTCCTCCAATGAATATCTTTGGACCTTGGTAGTTGGTACATACTACATAATACAGTATAACTTGATTAAAGAAACGGAAAAATTTAATTATCGGGGTAAATACCAATTACTCAAAATTTAAATCCGCCCTTATAAAAACATTTTAATATATCTTATAAAAACAATCCTCTTTTTTAATTGGTAAACTAAAATGACAATTATTATTATTATTATTATTATTATTATTATTGTTCCCTCCCTTTTCGGATCTTTGTTTTCCCAAATCCAAACACGCAAAATTACTTCCCTACTCTCTCTCTCCTTCTCTCTCTCTCTCTCTCTCTCTCTCTTTCTCGCTCCTCATTCTCAATTCTCAAACACCATTAGTGCAGACTTTGATGCACCCTGTTCATGGCGTAATTGTATCTATGCGTACAACTTCTCGCGATTTTCTCTTTTCAGGTACTAAAATTGATTCACCTCTAATTTACAATTTTACAGAGTAGGAGCGATCAATGTTGTCTATTTGCTTTCGTATGGTAAAATTTGTGCATATCTACGTTGTAATCTGTGCATATGTATCATAATGTTCATGTTTTCACATTCCAGGGTTCAATTTCATACGCTTCACTGCTTTAATTGGAAGCTCTGTTGGATGGTTGTTAGAAGAATAATGAGCAAAATGTGGGTTTTTGAGGATAACTAGGGATAGACTAGAGCAGTAATCTGTGTTGGTTGTTTTGTTTAGAGTAACAATGTTCAACAAAATTATGAAAAGAGGGCAAAAAAAGCCCTCGAAATCTCAGGAGAAAATTGAGTCTCCAGTGCCCACTTCATCAGCCACCAATGTGACTGTCAATCCCGCGTCGAAGCCGCAGGCACCCGTCACTCTCGCCACCATCCCGCCAAACTATGGGGTAGTTGAGGTTTTCCCGATGATGAAGGACGTGGCGATGTCCGATCGACATCTAGTGTTCATTCGGAAACTTCAAGTGTGTTGCATGTTCTTTGACTTCGCGGACACGATGAAGTCCGCACGAGAGAAGGAGATCAAGAGGCAAACCCTTGCGGAGCTTGTTGATTTGGTGCAGCAGAATGGGTCGTTTAAAATGAACGAGGTAATGCAGGAGGAGTTGATCAAGATGGTGTCCCTAAATATTTTTAGGGCCTTGCCCCCTGCAGCTCACGAGAATACTGGCTCAGAGAGTGTGGATCCTGAGGAGGATGATGCTTATATGGACCCTTCGTGGCCTCACTTGCAACTTTTGTATGAGCTACTTCTAAGATATGTGGTATCATCTGAGACCGACACCAAGGTTGCCAAGAGATGTCTCGATCACACATTTGTTATGAAATTGATTGATTTATTTGATTCGGAGGACATGAGGGAGCGGGAGTATTTAAAGACTATTCTTCATCGGATATATGGAAGATTTATGGTTTATAGACCATTTATAAGGAATGAGATAAACAACATATTTTTTCGGTTTATATTTGAGACGGAGAGGTACAGTGGTATTGCTGAGCTTTTAGACATTCTTGCAAGTATAATTAATGGGTTTGCGTTGCCCATGAAAGAAGAGCACAAATTATTTCTTGTACGAGCTCTTATTCCGCTGCACAAGCCTACAAACATTACAACATACCACCAGCAGTTGTGCTACTGCGTAACACAATTTGTTGAGAAGGATTATAGATTGGCTGATATTGTCATTAGGGGGGTACTGAAGTACTGGCCAATCACTAACTGCAAGAAGGAGGTTCTCTTCCTTGGAGAGTTAGAGGAGATTTTGGAGGTTACACAGCCTGCAGAGTTTCAGCGCTGCGTGGTTCCTCTATTTAGACAAATTGCTCGGAGCCTTAACAGTCCACATTTCCAGGTTTACTAAAACTCCTTTTACATTTTGCCATATTTTATATGGTTTTCATTACATTGATTCTTGCGATGCCATTAGCATTGTAGTGTAGCTCTTTCTGTGTGTTCACCATTTACTTCTTAAGGCATGACAATATTTCCTAGAGCTTCCTCTGATTTATCGATGTGGTGCGTAACTAGCTTCTGGTAATTATTTATCGTAGAATCTAAAATCAAGGTTGGAGAGAAGATGTTTATCTTTTCTCTATAAAGAAAATGGCATCTTGTCGTTTATGTTCTTTCTGGATTTATTTGTAAATTTGAATGCTTTTCTGGAGATCGTGCTCTACGTAGCCTGAAACTGTAGTTGAGATAAAGTTTTCACATCCATATTACTTGTTACGATCATGGCTTAAGTTTTTTCTAGTTTAAGGTAAGAGAATGAGTTGTGATGTGCACTTTTGCCAAAATGAGCTTATAAGTTTCTGTGGGGGTCTTATCTTGACTCTCGTATTTCTCAAGTCAGGAGCTTTATATTAGCCTGAATCCCACCTTCCACCTTGTGCTATTCTGAGAGTGTCGATAAACTATTACTTTTGTATCAATGAATTCAAGTTATTTGCTTTTCCTGGAAATTTGTAAACGTTCACATGTATGAATGAATAGCTGTCAACCTTGCGGTTTTAATAGTGTTTTTTTTTTTTTTACTGCCACTATAGATGTAGCCTTTCTGTGTTTCCTAAATATTCATTACATGTACTTCCCAAATAGTTTAGTTAGAAAAGTTATTTTTCTCCATTTCTCATCACATTGTTTTGGTTGGCTGCTATAGAGTTCAGAAGATATGGAGAAGATTTCTGTTTTGTTTTCGATTGTTCTATCCATTCTGTTTCTTCTTTATCATTTTCTTAAGGCCGAGACCCAAATTTGTGCAACTCGTCTTTTAAAACCAAAAACTATAGCACGCATGCGTATAGGGTTGGAAATGTATCCCAAGCTTGGGGTTCATCCAAACTTGGTCAAGAGTGAGGCAAGTTGACAGTATTTCAAGAAATTATAGAATATCTGATCTCAGTTTGAGCTCACCTCTCCATTAATGAATTTTATATATGATTTATTACGATTGTTTAAATTCAATTTTTTGAGGTCGAACTGTATTTATTGAGTGATCAGCGTGACATTGATATATCAAAGCCTGCGAAAAGATTTTTGGGGAAAACAATAGACTTAGAATTACAAAAAAGATTTGTCTGGACTCCAGTAGAACCAGTATTTGCCAACTTTTTGGTCGAATATGTCAAACACTAATACAAGTAGGAAACACATGGGAAGAATACCCATATATAAAGAAAACAATGTCTGATCTTACACCAACTCGGAAGAACAACATAGAAGTGACCCTTGCTGGTGTTACGCTGGTTGCGCAACGAACAGTTTCTGATACTAAGGCAAGACTATACATAACTATGTAGTGACCACGAGAATGCCAAGCTAACAATCCCAATAACAGTGAGATCTGTTAGCTCTTCTCTCTGGGAGCTTATTAAAGATCTCAAATTGAATACTGTTACACTTATTACCATGTCAAATCCCAGCATGGTGAATTTATACCATTGTATTAAAGCTTGCCAAGCTACTGTAATCCTTATATTGTAATTGTATTTTTATTTTTTTTTGCGTCTTAGATACACATAAAGCTATTTAGCTTTTTCTTAGAATTTCACCCAAGACGATATATCTCTAATTAGGTAGATGCTTACAATTGGCTATTCTTTATCTTTATACTCTTTCGTACACATGCACTGGCAATGTGGACTGATCAAATACCAAATGTGGGCATGACACTGGTGCATGGCTTAGCTTACAATGTGGAGTAGGAGTTCCAAAAATGAGTATGTGTCACTTGTTTGTTAAAGCAGCTGTCTGCTGGAGTATTTAAGAAGTTATTAGAGTAGGGAATTTTCGGAAAACGTATCAGAGGTGGCAAATGAACGCAGTAGAATTTTTTTCTCAAGGTGTCTTGGTTTTGGTGATAAGTTTATAAAGGCTTAATTATCCCTTACTTCTACAGGGTCTTTGTTGCAGGTACAATAAGAATTAGAGATTCCTATGGAGATGCAGAAAAAGTTTATAATACTAAAATAGGGTGTTAACACGATAATGTGATTGAGCTTCGGGGGAAAGATAAATGCGAGACTTTCAGCTGAATTATTGTGTTGACACTAGGAATTGGATTAACGCTGCTCTTATACCGTATTTTTTCTTTTCAAATGCCATGATTATACATTTCTCACATTAAGACATTACTGATTCCAATGAACTTTAAGTTTTTGTGTTCTAACACTATAAAGTCGTTGGAGTATCTCCAAACCTTCTTATTTTTTCAAGACGAATGCTCTTCCGAATCCCCTATTATCTTAATTGTTTCTTGATTTTCGAGATCCTGCTATTTCTACAGGTGGCGGAACGGGCTCTTTTCTGGTGGAACAATGAGCATATAGTAGGCCTGATTGCAGAGAATCGACAGGTTATATTACCAATCATATTTGATGCATTGGAAAAGAATATACGAAGTCACTGGAACACTGCAATTAACGGATTAAGTGCCAATGTTCGAAGAATGTTCCTTGAAATGGACAATGAGTTGTTTGAAGAGTGTCAGAGGCAGAGTGAGGAAAGGGAAGGTAGGGCTGGAGAACTGGAAGAAAACCGTGAGTTGGCTTGGAAGAGACTGGAAGAAGTTGCCTCTCAAGTTACTGGAGACGTCATATTGCTTTAGCGATCTTAAAGGTACTTGTTGACTAGCAAATAACTAGAAGAAAGGAAAGAGTCTGGAGAAAATAGGTAATAGTACCATTAAATTTAATTTTGTTTTACTAATTGCCTTTCTTTTGTGGTTATATTTTCCCACTTTCATTATTTTTTCAAGCCCAATGAGTAATAATGATATGAGTATTTATAACCTAACAGCCTTTATGCGCAAATATTTTTAATTGTTCCCCTTCTCCAGAAACAAAAGAATAATGGGCAGGAATATCAAACATTGAGGGTACTTGTATCAGCAGTTGCTGTTGAATTTTGTAAATATTCATTCCACCTATTCCTGTTCTTATTTGACATAGAATTTTATGAAGAAGAATGCTTTCAATACTTGATGTTACTTTCGAATTCTTGGTTGTGAGATTGATAATGTTATGCCACTAACTCAGTAGCTCATCTGTAAACGATGCTACCGCGTTTTTTGTTGCGTGGGACCAAAATTGCTAAAACTCTCTTGTTAATGTACACTTGTAATCAAGATTTTTGTTTTTTGGCTTCGCTTTTGTATTCTGTATCAGGAAATTTATTTCCCGTCACAGAAAAATGGTTCTCTGTAATGTGAATATAGTTATATGATCTTGGAATCTGAACTCTGAAATCTATGCATATAGAGAAGATTGATTCTGTAAGCAGTACATAGTTTGGACGGTTTGGCCTTTTTCTCCTACTCTAAGGAGCTGTCAATTTCATGTTTCATTTCTATATGCCAGGATGTGACCAAAACCATTAACTACAACTCAATTTTTATATTTTTGCTTTTTCATTTCATCATATTAATTTCTCTATACCAACTTTTCCCCCAAATTTCTTTAACAACTATAATGAGGGCAATGATAGTAAACCATCATGGTTGGTAGTAATGTACAAAATTAAAATAATTAGAAAAGACAAAAACATAATGTGTGGAGTTGATTGTGCTGGTGCCGCCCCGCTCCTAAATATCATTCCGAAAAAGTCACCGTCACCATTACCACTACTGGACCCCTCACCATCGCCGTTGTTGCTTGTTCCGGCGGTAGCCCCTCCTGAGAATTGCATGCTCAAACCATTGTCCCTGCATCATAATAAACAAATAGTTCAGTAAAATTTGAAGTAAATATATTATACAAGGTTATAGGTCTAAAATCTTGTGTACCAAATGGTGATTTTTTATTTTTTTTATTTTTTTGGTGTGTGTATTGTCGCTGGTTTTACACTCAACACACATGAATTGGTACGCTATTTATCACGAGCGTAACAACATTTTTGAGTGAGATGCTTTAACCGATGGACCTAATTTTCAACCTTTAATGGTTGTTAAAGTCCATGCACAAAAAGGGTAGCTCCCATATGAATGAGACGTCGGAATAATTTTTGGAAGATATGGTTACCCGCGTGGGATCCACATCACGAGGAAATGATGGAAAATTAGTTATTGTTATTTTATGACATAACAGCTAAAAAACTTAAGTGAACAAGCATATATTGCATTAAACTCTTACATTACAATCGAGCAAACTAATCTCTAGACACATCTTACATTGAATTATCGTAATTTGCAAATCCATGCTCCCTAAGAGAAAGTGCAAACTTTTTGCTACTAGCTTCTGGTCATAGTTTTAAAATATTATTAAAAACATAAATACTATCTTAAATCTAGAATTTCTCGAGACTTCACCTATCACAGAAGAATCAATATAAACTTAACCAGTACAAGTGGAGTGGGCTTAAATTTATTTGTCGGGTAGATCCAAGAGAGTAAAAGTATCAAGGAACGTGTTTATGGGCCCCGCATTATGAAAGTCTAATAAATGGGCCCACATTAATGGGCTGGAAAGCATCAAAGCATGGAAAATAATAACCACTTCACATTCAATACGCCTAAGGTGACGAAGTATACCCTACAACGTGGGACCAACATTATCCTAAACTGAAATAAAGATATTTGAGGACGAGGAAAGATATGCTCGAAGAAGATCGTTTACTCTTTATTTCGACTTATATTTAATTGAGAATTGCTGAAATATTATATTTAGACTTTGTGTTTACAGGAGCCATGGGTGAAGAGTTTTAAGTATTTTAAAAAGTCTAAAAATGTTTTTGATTTCATCTCCATGGAAACAAACCATAAAATTATGTTCTACATTCATTTCAACAAAAATACTTAAAGAATTCTTCGGAACATGTAGAATAAATCTTGGAACATTGAAATTCTTTTTAATATTTAACATATTAAATAAACCCCATACCCAAAATATTATTCCCATAAAAAGAGTTTTGAGTTTCACACCAGAACCAAATCCGATAAAATGGTTTCCCACTACACATAAACCAAGCCGCCTCAATTTTCTCTTTTTGGGTAATTCACCTCATTTTTCTTAAAATGCTACTAAAAGACAACTCAAGTTTGTAAGGCTAGATTCTAAAGTATCGCATCATCACGTGGATCGGTCATTCACCTTAACCTTTGTGTTATTTTTTCTATAACATTTTTTTTGTATTATTAATTTGCATGTTCATATTAAACACAAAAATACAACTAGTTATTTTGAGAAACATTGAATTGCAAAATGCGTCGTATAAGACAACCTAGGAGACATCTTCAATCAAGTCTGAGGAAAATGTAGTACTTAAAAAAAAGAATAAAATAGCAAAAAATCTGCCTAATGGGACACCGGATTGTGATAGTTTTTGTGTATGGCTCCACCAGATGATGAGAAAAGGCAAAAACGCCCTTGACTAACGACAGTTACAAAGGAAGAGGGTTGTTTTCAGTTGTAAAGTTACCAAAAAATTATTTATCTAAAGAAGGATACTAAAGAAGCTGAAAGGGAACAATAGCATGCCCTAAAGTCAGAAAAAGGTGCAACTCTTACACCTTGATGAACGATATTCCTTCGACATAATTCAATGTTTCATTTTTTTAATATGATTTCTCAACAAATTCAAAAAATATTGACTTAGTGCTATTTACTTAAACTATCATTCCAATTTTTATTTTATTATTGAGCATTTGAAAAAATTAGGGTAAGTGTGTGTACCTTGGGCCGCCAAGAACTCCAGCATTCATAGTGAGTTGATCAATGAGGACTACGGACCTCGGCGCAAGACTAGAAGCCTTGGCGTACTGCATGCTCAGTCCTTCACCGGACGGCACAAAGTACGCACCGTTCACAAGTATATCGCCATCCGTCCTCCAATTCCAATCCGACCACTCCCTCTCGTCTGTGTCCACGCGCTTCGTCACCTATATTAAGACACATGCAATCAATCCACGTATAAAATCGAACAACAATTTTATGCATTAAGTCGTCGTAAAATAAGTTCAAAGACAATTAACTCATCTGTGAGGCAACTTTTTATGTGTTAAGAGAATAAATTGCTTTATATGCAGATGTACTATAGTCATGGCTACTTGAGATTGATACAAGTTTAATTGGATAAAGAAACGTTCTACCCTAAGGTTCTAAGAAACAATAACAAAGTTTCTATGGGGCAAAATAGTTATGAAGGAAATAGTGAGCTACATTTTTATTGCCCGAGGCCTTACCCAATACAATTCTCAACAAATAATGATTCTAATAATTGTAATCTTGAAAGTAATTAGCTAACAAATCAAGAAATAATGAGAGAGCATAACAGTCATTATCAATGCTTGTGATGTAAGTATCCCGAAGAAAATAAAAAATAGTACATAAGTCGTCAAATGTTCAATCATAATATTGCCGTCAATAAAAAATTATCAATCTTGCCCCCATACGGTTCAACACACACAAACAAATGGTATGCAAAATAGAATAATCTCTCTTCTTCTTCGTGTTTTTTTTTTTTTCTCTAAAAATCGTCGAGAAACTAATTACCTCTTTAGCATTAGGATCAACTGGTGCAGTATATCGATTCCCTTGACTATTAATAGTTGGTCTTGCACTTCCACCAATAGCATACATTTTCCATTGAGTAAAATCATTGTTCACCACATGTATGTAACCCCTCCTGCACCTAGGCATCCTCTGCACCAACTCCTCTCCAAAGTGATTAAAAGCTATTGTCACCTATTTCAATCAAAAACAAAATCTCATAACTAATAATAATACACCCTCAAAAACACGTTTTATCAACAATTTTTTTTAAAAAAAAAAGACATTTTTTTTGCAAAATATTTAACCTGCATTCCTGAGTCGAGCAAGTACTGATCCTCATGCCCCAACAACATAACCTCATCATGGTGAGAAAAATAGTTGTTTGAAATCGTAATAGCCGTCGACCCCATAATCGCATCGATCAATCCATCCGTACAATGCGACAACGCACAATGATCGATCCATATATTCCTCGACGTGAAAATGGATATCCCATCACCGTCCGATCGCCCCCTATGCCCGTAATGCGTAGGACTCGACCGTATATTAGTATTCCCCGAAGGCAAACAATTGTACACATGCACATTGTGAATGATCACATTACTAATGTATTGCAAAGTAATGCATCCATTCCCCGTGATATGCACGTTGGCCCCACGACCATCGACGGTCTTATAACTATTGAAAATCAGTTCATGCTTGAGCTTAATAACCATGTTAGTTTGGAATATGATCCATAGAGGCTCATCTTGGATAACGGCGTGGCGGAGGGTACCGGGTTTAGGGTTGACCGTGTCGAGGTCAGAGGAGTCAGTGACGACATAATAACGACCCCCCTTTCCGCCCAACGCGCCCTGGCCAAAGCCGATGGCGCAGTCTGCGAGGCGCTGACGGTTGGCAGCCCAATTGGGGTCACAACGCCAGCAGTCGTCGATGGGGTTTCCGGTTAGGCATTGGCCATCACCGTCGATTAATTTCCTTCTTGATATCGAAGCATTCACTTTACTACAGAAAAAATTCACTAGTTAATATTTCGAAAATAGTTACGTAGACCAATTCTATAGACTTCGTAATTTCGCCACATTAATCCACACATAATAACTTTAAATTTATGACATAATTGTAGCTACATGTTTTTAATACTTAAAATATCAAGGCCAGATGGCATTTGCCATATATTACACGAGGGTAAAGATGGAATCTTTTTCTTTTAAAATCTACTTTTCTTTAGTAAAATTGCAAGAAATTGGATTATAAAGCAGTGAAATTTAGAGAAAAAAATAAAAATAAGAACCCAATAGAGAAATAAATACAATTCCAAGTGGGGTCTTTGTTATATACAGTAAAAAGACAAATAAGTAACATGCCAAAACAGGGGAAAAAACAGGGCACATGTGGAAAATACTAAGAATGCATATACTATCTGTATGTATTATTACCTTTGAACATCTTGAACCACAGCTTCAGGGTCAGGATGTTGATGAGGAAGGGTGAGGTTTAAGAAGCTTTTGTTTGCAATAACAACAGAAGAGAGAGAGGCAAAGAAGATGAAGAACAAGAGAATCCAATTGTAAGAAAACATTCTTATTTGTTTGTCAGAAATAACAATGGAATAAGAGTGTGTGTTGATGTTTGTTGTTTCTGTAATGGAGACTCCAAAGCAAAGAAGATATGTCTTGATTCTTCTTTGGAGGGAAAATTAAATGTAATGATGATTGTTTGTTTATGTAATAATAACTGTGTGTTGATTCTAAATAATGGTGTTTGTTAGGGACTAAATTAAGGAATAAAGTAAACAAAAATCTGGTATGAAATCAAATGATGTTGCTTTGGTTTATTTCAGCTTGAAGAAAAGAAGAGATTTGATTTTGGGGGAGAGAGAGAGAGAGGAGAGAGAGAATAGTGTAACTCTGTTTCTTGCTACATTCTTTGTTTGCAGCCTCCTCAGGGACTTCACATTCCTATCTTGCTGGCTAAATATTCCCCTTTGCTATCTGAAAATAGTATTTGGATAACATATAAATATATTAAAATGAGTTGAAGAAAAAAGAGAAAAAGGATTTGGTGAAAGATTGATATTGTGGAAATAAATTATTTGGATTTTTGGCTGCTGATTAAATTGATAAAAGAATAAGAGATTCTTTTCTGAAGGAGGCGAGCGAGATTATGGTTCTGAAAATCTATTTGCTTTCATACTCTGAAGAGACTTTTTCTTAACTTTTCATGCAAATGGTGAAAAGGACTTTTAGGGGTTAGATATCATATATAGGCTAAATGTAAGTGTGCAATTAACTTTTTACCTCTTGAGGACCACTAATGACAATTAGGATCAAGGACTATTAACCTTTTCTTTCCTAGGTAAAAGGACCAATGACCTTTGAGTTGTGCCATAGTCTTACAAAGTTTTTTTCACTTGGTTAGGCAGAAAAGATACTAGTGAAAGGAGCAACTCTATATTTTGGATATCTATAGTGTATTCTATTCTGCAGTATCATGGCTCTCTTATGAATAGTTAGGATTTAGGAAAATGAAAAAGTGGACATATTTCCCCGAAAAGAACAAAAGAGCTTGGTACTTGTTTTTTGGAAAGGAAATGAGTTGATTGGACCAAAAGTAAAGCAACTCTATGCATGCATGCAGGCAATGTGTGTATATTTTTAAACTATGATAAATCTCTTCTAAGTAACTTTCCATATGATTTTATTGGTCTCTAAAAAATTGCCCCGAAACAATTTCAAGAGTATGTGATGTGGGGCCCATATTCTGTTTCGGTTTACCCTTAAACATCCTCCACGTTAGACTTGTGTTTCGTCAAACTAGTCGAATGACTCAAATTGTGTACTAATCTCTCTGAGATTTAGAACATGTGCATATTTGTTAGGTTGGTTAAAAAATTAAGTATTTAAATCTTTATTTTTATTTGACATAAAGATGACACAAAGATTTGTTAGTTATGTAGCACCACCAAATAAATAATTAATGAAACATACAAGAAATAATTTTGTTGACGAAATAAATGAATTGATATTACCAGAAGTATTGCAGTATTTGAATAAACCTTAACCAAAAATCGCAAAGTACGCGAAGAATGCAAGGCATGTGATTAGAAGTTTCTTTAAAACATATTCGCTCTCTACGTGGTGCTTGAGAAAACGTGAGCGTTTTTCTACCAATTTGTGTCTTTTCTCTATCCTAAAAGACTATAAGTTTTATGTGGAGAAAGAAAATTTGAATGTTATGTATTTTATTCATAAGAAAAAGTGGTTATGAAACTATTGTTTAAAACACTGAACATAGACACTTCTTAAATAAACTACGCAAGAGGAATATAAAAGGAAATAAATATTGATAAAAGTGGAAAGCATTTAGTGAAAATATGAAATAGTTTTAAAATTTCTAAGGTAATTAATTATTTATTACCTTAGTGATCCTTATTGCCATATTCTACCAATAACTTAAGGTCTATATTAAAATCCTTGATATATTTTTCCATGTCCATATACTTTCATGTGTAGAATTAACCTTTTCATATATGCTTCTAATATTTTACAATTTCCCAAAAAATTTCATTCACTAATTTCCAAAATTTACGTTATATTTCCACTCTTAAGCTTGAGGCTATTTGGGTCAATGAGAATATGAGATCGACGTTATGGATTGGGGCATTGGGCTTGAGCACGACTTTAAATTTACCGGTCACACTATGATATATAGCTTACTTTTAGCTGAGAATTATATTATAAATTGTATAATTCTTCATGAGATCTCTCTTTAAATACACGTGCGTGTTGAAAGGCACGCATTTTTTTTTTTTTTTTTTGGTTAAAATGAAAGGCACGCATTAGAATTAAAGGTTTAGTTGTTTTTGTGCTCTTATTGAATGACAATATTCTTATGCACGAAGAAGCCTGGAGATCATTTCACATGTATATATAAATGGTAATTACAAATCTTTTTGAAATTTTTGTCATAAGCACGTACTGCTAAAGATATAACACACACACACACACACACATATATATATTTGAAGTAAAAACTCAAACTCATATAATTTTAAGTATACTGTTGGTTGCGCAGGTTCAATGGCTTAGACCCAATGGTTTACACTAAGACAAAAAGTTCAATGGTATAATTAATAATACGTAAGATTTTGGACTTAAATGGTAGATTATGTAAATTCGTATATTATTATACCAATCATTGGTCAATCATATACATCACAGTAATCATTGCTACTGAATGCGTGACAATAATCATATATAAAACACATTAATTAATATAATAATTTCGTATCAACCAACATTTCTTGTTCGATTATATATAGCCAATAATCCAAAAATAAAATATATGATAATTGATGCATAACTGTGATTATGGATTAGTTTATATACTGAATGAGGAAGTTGGGGGATAAAGTGCTTAAAACTTATTAAGTCAATTGTCTTTTCCTCTGAAAATTATAAAATATGTCATTAGTTAGGCTATACATTCAGTTGAATTAACTTACGTACTCAACTTCCTTGGTACAGCTTTCACGTACGTACTCAAAAATCAAAATGAATCGTTGAATTAAATAATGATATATAGACTCCTGAATTGCACTTTTTATTTACAGAGGAGGTTACTGTTAGGCAAAATATTAACTATTAAACACATACTTTAAGTACATGCATTTCATTAAATTATTAAAATAATCACGATAGTTATACAAGACGTCACATATTATATAGGCTGATACAGATATTTCTATAGAGCCTCAATAAACTCCACATATATTGTAAAGACGAAACACTAAATAAATAATTAAGAAAACCCACAAACAATGTCATAAATTTAACTTCAATGACCAAAACCTCTATAAAAAAGAAGATGAATTTCAAACTATTAGATATATATCTATTAGGAATATGAAATGTCTCTTCATTTACTTGTTATTTATGTATATTACATTTTTTTAGAAAAATAAGGATGAACAACGAGAAATAAATAGACAAAATCATCCTTGATATTTGGGGCGTAAGCTTAACAATTTGTAATAGAATCAGGAAATGTACACCATAAATTATGGGGCATAGTCTTTTGAAAATTAAGCTCTAAAAAGCTGTCTGAAAACAAGACTAGTGTTTCCTAACAGTCCTTCTTATTAGAAGTAAATAAAAGTTAAGTATTTGTACGTTAATTACTACAATAGTTTCTAGCATTTTTGTAACTAGGGACATTAACACCTTTACGTCAAACTCAAGAACGAGACCATCATCAACTTAATTTATACGATCTACGTATACTAATAGCTAGGGGAGAAAGAAAAATGCGAAATTAGTAACTCACGCAGCCTGCAAGTTGGAATGAACAAAATTAATTATTCTCCTGCACAATCATGAGACTACCAGTTAGATGCTTAGCCCTGTTTCTAGCAAACATACATTTGAGTCAATTTTGCATCACTTAATTTTCCCCAATTTCTACCCACCGAGACCATGATCTTTCTCTCTCGTTTTTTTTGGGTAAGAATTCTAAAATGAAAAAGTCGTGTTGCTAAATTAATCATGAAAATAGTGATATATGAAGAAACTCACGTATAGTAGAAATGTATTTATTTAATTTATATATAGACTCTGATTGAGAAGGCCAAATTGAGAAACTTAAATTAAAGTACTCTAACAATATTTTTCTAGCTAGCTCAATTAAGTTGATTCTGTTAAATATAATATGCTAATAACATAAGAATTGCGTGTACATGGCATGGCTGCTGTAATATTGTACACAAATATGTGGCCCACGGATCCATAAAAGTCAAGGTTTGAATAGACATTTTTTTGATAATTATGTGGAATTAAAATTGATATTAATTGTAGTGTTTTTCAAGTGTGATAATATTACATAAACTGTGAACTACTACTACCTCAATTCGATCGTAATATTATTCACCAATCACCATTTCTCAACGTGCATAATTCATAACCAACTAGAAACACGAGCAGCCAGGTTCATCCCATCTAAAAAAGAAAAGGAAAAGTAAAAACAAAAATAAAGAGAAAGATTACTTGCGCATTGTATTATTTAATTTAATTTAATTTATTTAGCCTGACACAACAAAAACTTTTGATTGCCAATATTGACGAAAATGAAGATAAGAAAGGCCGTTAAAGGGGGAAATTTTGCATCCTTTGCAATAACTTTAGCAACTTGTATAGAGATATGATCACTTTTATCTTTTAATCCTCATAGAAGTCTGAAATTGATTCCTTGATAAGCCACGATCAACTACACAAAATCTTTATATATATATTTATTATCACAGTTTCACGCGAGAAACATGCTCAATACAATATGATGCGTCGAACTTAAAACTTTTCAAATTGATAATAAACATGTATTTGGGCTCTGTACGTGGAGAGAGAGTTCTTCGTTTAAATTTCATATTATTTTCCTTTTTCAATTGGTTACTTTAGATTTAATTAACTTTTTTTAGGATCCTGTTGTGAGAACTGAGAACTATCTTCATTTACGGATTCCTTAATTTCTAGCTATGTCGATGGTTTGTCTTTATTAAAGAAAATAAATAAGTTAATGAAGCGTGAGTAATCACTCAAAAACACCACTAAATTAAGTAATTAACCACAACTTAGAAGAAAGTGTTGACCAAATTCAATTGGCAAAGGGACTCAAAACGCGGCCTATTTTTGTAATCTTTAGGTGCTTATGCATAAATTAAGGAATTAGTTTTATATTCTGGTAGGATATTTAGGAGTAGCCACTAGACATTATTAGTGGTAAATCGACGTGTATATTTGTCTTAACTGGAAGTAATCCTTTTATGCATTGCCTCGAGACACAGAAAGATGAATAAAAAGCATCGTCACGTTGTGCAAAAAAACATGGAATATGCAAAAATCTAACTTTGTTCCCAAACCAAAGTATCAAATTTTATCCTCAGCAAATGGACAGATACCAGCCGCCAAAAACCTAATTTCAAACAAGGAAACGGCTTGACTAGGGAATAACATGAGCCGAAAGCAAAAATGCCTATATAATGTTATGATTAATCTAGAAAATGATTTCAATATTTAAAGTATAATAAGTTTGGAATTTATGCCAATATGTCTAAATAATAAGCTTGTAGATCTAGGAGTGCTTTTCGCTTTTTAGGGCCTAAGCCTTGTAAAAAGTTAACGCTCAAAGAACTACCTCGAGTCGTTCTGGTGCTAAATTAGCGACATTTCAAAACACTAGTAATAACAAATAAAGTCCAAAATAAGCATATTGCAATTTGTTTATGTTCCATGAACTATATATCATTTGTGACATAAAGTGGCTCATTTGTGACATAAAGTGGCGCCTTGCATGTGTTGGTATATCAATATGTATATCACAAAACGAGCAATGACAAAACTCTCAGATTAAATTCGATTTCCAATTATTTTTGTAACTACTCGTTAGTCGTTACAAGTAGTTGGACGTATAACATTCCATGTGGATCCAATTGCTATTAATTCATTGACCCGGTTTCAAAATAAATTGGATCATATATGTGTTGCGTGAATCTTTGTTTGCATGTGGGGGTAGAGAAGAATTGGAATTACAAACACTTGAAGCATATTTGGGCCAGTGCTGAATATAACAGAATGGACCGTCCGACATTTGATAATTATAGATTTCTTACATAAAAATGCTTAGGCTATAGAAAAAATATTTACCCCGTCTGAGGATGTTTTTATTTTCCAGCGAGCACTTATATCATTGGAGCTCTATTATTTCTACTAGACAGGGAGTGTTCGGTTTTGCTGATCACAATGGCCCAATTTTATGTAGAGTCTACTTGTAATTGGGTCATTTTTTCTTAATGGGTTAAGTTTGTAGATCAGGGACCATTATGGAATTGGATAGACCATAATTTGACGTTCGGATTCTTTTCTTTTGTGGCCCAATGATAACCAATCATCTAATAATTAACTTCTTCTAATGCTCTTAATGCTTACTAACATTTGATATATGGTTCCCTAAATCATATATTTGCAACTTCACTTTGCTCTCATGCACCATGATTCAAATAAACAAAATCCCTTGTTGCATTCATATCAATCATCACTTAATTTCTCTCTTCTCTTTTGCTGAAATTTGAGTCCACGAGAAAGACAAGACCGTCAAAATTTGATTATAACTAGAAGTTCTAGATATGGTCAGTATGGAAATTAAGGGAGTGCATATCCTTATGCCTGATGAGAGCCCTTCTAATTACTAATTAGTGGACCATTCGTCGAATAAAAAAAATTGTTTAATTTAAACATATCACTATAACCTAAATTGTTTATTTCAGTTCAATCCTTAGTAGGATGACATCTTAACTAATCATGTGCTTAGTTGATGCATGGGGTTGTCTTGCTAAAAAATTGTACAACCAATTAATCTTTAAAATATTTTTGTCTATCAGCTGTACTTAACGGCAATTTCATGTTAAACATGAATTCGAATAATATTTCATATTAATATCATCCTTGAAAGTAATCTTCTGTGAGCATCGAGTAAAAGTTGAAGCATGGGATCCACCATATATTTCATCTACTTTTCCATGTAGTAGGGCAAGTAATGTGACAAAATCGTGATATTCTAATCTTACGCCATCAATCGATATCTAAACAGCCCAAACCGTGTTGCTGCACGAACAATTAATTAAATAGAGTAGCAATATTAAAACCAAAATCTTTGTCCCCTAGTGTCCTACATTCTCGTATAAAAGACATAAGTCTTCTTCCCCAAGGAAAAAAAAGAAAGGCAAAAGAAGAAGATATAAAAGAAAAGGAAAATAACAAACAATATAGTCATAACAGCTGAACATCAATACAAATTGTTTATCGTATCACCAAATCTCGTGAGATACTTGGTGCAATAAGAACTTCGTAATAGTGATAGTGGACCCTATATGAAAAAAGGTCAGCCAGATTCCTAAGTCGTCTTGATTCTTGAATAATATATATATATATATATATATATATATATATATATATATCCTTACAATACGGAGAATCAACCTAAAATCCCTTGTGATTTCGAAAATGTGCACGAAACTTTTACGTGGTCGTTAATTGTTTAAAACTCCCTTGTGGCTTCATAAGTTCGGGACAAAACCTTTTTTTTAATTAAGCCACAAAGAAGTTTTATGCAAAACTTTTTGAAACCACAAGGGAATTTAGGGGATTTTATGCAAAGGTTATGAAACCACAAAGAGTTCTAAACAGTTATCAAATGAAAATGGGGTTTCTTGTAGATTTTTGAAACCACATAGGGGTTATGCATTTCCCACCTTAGGATATTGTATTCATTATCTTAATTTATCTTAAAATCATGTGATCGTCTTATAGTATTTTAGCCATTTATCTTATGCGTTTGTATGAGAATCATGTGAGCTTCTCGAAGTATCACGATCCTTTAGCTTGTGACTTTAATTGTAACGAATCATGATTTCAAAATGGTTTGCAGCTAGCTACCTTGCAATAGAAAAAAAAGGTAATTATTGGTTATCAACCAAGTTCTATTCATTAAATCAAATCCTACGTGTGGATACGTTGGGGATCTCCTCTTCTCTTTAATGCTAGCTATATGTATTTGGATTAACTAATAATAGGAATTTAAGAAGAGAAGAGCAAGGATTACTGGCTGGACGTACGTAGAATGACTTTTGTCAAAAACGCGGTTTTATTACGTCAAGGATAGTTACAATTAATTTGATGGAGGCAAATCCTAGGTACTCTGCAATAATTCGTTAGGCTATCCCTTTCCCACACGAAAAAGTGCTTCATCTTGAAAGGATATTTTCTCAATGCATCAATATTGGGACAAAGTAAGTCAAGTAATCCATGTGCTCATGATTTATCAGTATCTTTCTTCTATACTATTTTCTCGATTTGAGAAATAGTCGCCATTGTGCATGTTAGCTTATCGTATAACTATTTTCTTTTCTTTTTTTGTTAATCGTATACTATAATAGTTAATACTGTAAAATCGTATACTATAATAGTCATACACTAATTAGTTTAATTAACATATTACGCGACTTTTTCCAATTATATTGAGATTTTACAAAAATCAACTCTGACTGTAGGGATTTTTCTTCAGCATTATAAACACCCATTGCGAAACAGTACCATTTGTCAGCAGTTGAAAACGACTTTAAATAAAAACCACAATAATGAATAAACAACTCATCGAAGCGCCTGCAAATGCTTTAGTGCATGAACTTTCTTAGAGTACATGAACAATATTGGATAGTCCATAGCGTCAATAAGCACACTCCGATAATGTTGATTCCTTAATTATGCAATTGAAAGAATAAACATAATACCAATTTATTTCCTATCTTTACTTTTGTTCTATGCATCCAAAGTCAATTTCGTACATCATTTTTTCCCCCATTTACATTTGGTAATAGATGGAGTTGTTGCGAAAAGAGTATTGAATCGACTATTACTTACTAATTTTGTTCCCTTGTTTGGTAGGCTAAATGGATTGTAATAAAGCAACGTAGTTGCAAATTGATGAATTAGTAATCATTACAGTTCCCTTTTTGTTGCATGAACTCTCGAGCCAAAAACCCTTCCCACTGGTTAAACCTTAAAAAACATAGTGCTTGAAACCCGTTTGAAATTTTTCCAAAAAATATTTTCTAAATCATTTTTAAATATCTCTTTATTATGTCTAGTTAAAATTGTTGTGATAGACTGTATACAAAGAGAAGAAGACTATAAGTTTCCTACGCCTAAATTGAATATATGAGTTTGTCTCTTAAAACTAATTCGGAGACAAACAACAATCTAAAAACTGAAATTCATTGTACATTGTAACTAGTAGTCACTTGGTCATTATATGAGACGTAACTTTAAAGGGGTCATAATGGTAAGAATTGATCATAACCAATTACATACCATCGATTCAGTGACTCGATCGAACATATATGATCATATTAGCCATCCAATCCTAACCTTGCTCACTTATCCAACTTCACATAGAAAGGCATTGACCGGATTCTTAGGCTTGGATCGACCCAAAACAACTATGTAACATGTATTACACAATTACAAGAAGCCTTTCATTGTGATCATTCGTCTAATCATCTATATTCTATACATATGTTGTACTTTGTGTGGAAAAAAGAATTTTATAGACTGATTGTAGTAGACTATTGAAATTGATCGTACAATTGTTTTTAATTACAATTCGATCATGGTGACTTAGATATCATTGAATCCACTTCGAATGTATATAAAATCAAACTTAAGATAAATCAGAACTCTAACCAAGACGTAATTCAATATTATGACTAAGAATGCCCATCTCTCTGTATATCCACGCGTATAAGTGTACATATTTATTTATTTGTAGTAGATAACAAATAAAGTTCGTACTCTCACTCTATATGCTAGAATCTTTTTTTAATTTTTTTCCTTCGATCCAAAAGAAAATAGTATTGGGATATAGAATGATAGCATGTGGATGGACCCACACGTTAACGCGTGGTGGAGCAGTTTCCCCCATTTTTGGTCAAAATCCAACAAGCCGTTATTCTTTTTCTCCTTTCAACCTTCACTTTGCCCTCCAAAAGGTTTCCGTGCGACCCTACCATTAACATCCCAAATGTTTTTCTTTGTCCTTTTCCCTTCACCAATTATATAGTTAAACAAATAGATTTGATGCAAGAAAATGTTAGCAAACCTTTTTTTGGGATAAATCTGAACATTTATAATCATGGAAAGAACATTAAAAAAGGGTTTTCTGAACGAAAAATTATTATATACAACCTTTGTAGACGTGGTACTTTAAATTTTTGCAATTCTCTAAATTATAGGACATGCAATTTTCTAAATTATAGGACAATAAGTTTCTTACGTCCCATCCCACTAATAACTTTTACACTAATAACGAAATTAGCTACACTTAGTAATCTCTGCATCAGACTCAAAAGATGGAGGAAGGATAAAAACAGTTTTTTCTTCTTTTATTTTATGAATAGGATCAAGTATTCAAAAGGCCCAAAAAATTAATATATATGGACGAGCATTTTGGTAGGGACTAGGGAGTGAATTATAAAATTAATGTCTAAAGAATCTGAATCTAATACTGAAGCGATTTAGTCCAATATTATTAATCTCTAATATTGTGCGGCCGCACAGTCTTAGTCTAGTTTCAAATCGGAATTGTAGGCTATCATTTTCAAACTTGTCCCTGATCTTATCTGTGAGCCTACAACTTCAGTTATCTCTGATCTTAACGAAATCTGCTGCGCGTTCAAACTTCCCAATAATATAAACAATATTATGTATTATATATTTAATATAAGTTATAAATATACTGTGTCCAAATTTCGAAGAAAATCGACAATGGATTTATCTTAGGTGTGAACTTAGGACAAACCGTTGGAAAAAATACAAAAAAAACAAAATCAGGACATATATATGATTCATGTGCAAACTAGCAATTTTCAGAGCGTGGTAATTTTTTTTATAATAAAGGATCTACATGTGAACATGTGGTTGGTATATTATCGCTGATTCAAATAAAATACTAAATTACTCTAGCATTTTCTTTACATCTAGAAAATAAAAAAATAACAGTACTGTCCTTAGGCGCAGGTGCATTAACGTTTTTTTTTTTTTTTTTTTTTTCTTCTTTCTGGTATTCTAGTATCGTTTTAATACTTATAACTTTGTTCATGATCAAATTCTGGTTTAGTGTTATCTAAGTATTGTCGATTCTCAGAAAAAAAGTCTATGCACGATTTGTTGGGATTAGAGGCGGCATTTTCGGCCAAGGTAGGATATCGGGCAAGCACTCGTTGAAAGAGCGCACTCATATTTCCGCTTCCTAATTTGGAGATCCCTATTCTCAAACTCGAGGAATCTAGTGTACTCTTTTTGAGAGGTACTAAACTTTGACTAAACATGATATGTCAATGGAAAAAGTGTAATCTCAAATATGATGCGAGAGTATCTTATATAATTTCTCAAATATGAGGGATGTTTGTCTAAATTACTCATACTTAATTGGTAGTTTGTGTAGGTCACCCTAAACTCAAACAAAGGCAAAACTAACTTTCGTTTAATTTAACAATGTATTGATATTGACGATGTATTAATTGGCAAGAAATCTCACTAATGCTATTTTTTTCTATTATTTGTTAACATTTTCAATTAAATATCAGATTTGCCTTGCAATAATAAAAGGAGATTCTAGATTTTTTCTCAATGAATATAGTCCGACAATTGATTCACCAGGAAGGGATATTTTTGATATTTAATTTAGTGGGTATAAAGACATAGAAACTTGTATTCCATCTCAACAACGACAAGTTTACATCGCTTGTTGATGTAACTAAACAGAGAATGACTTTTATGTAAAGAATCAAAAAAAAAAAAAAACCACACGTTAAATTACAAAACATATCGATATTTTTGAAAGCTGCCTATATCATATGAAGCTATATAGCTTTTTGTCCAAATATTTCTGCAAACAAATAAAATTCCTTTCCATAAAAAAAAAATCAAAATTCCAAAAAGCAAAGAGAGATTCAGATAGGATAAAAGGTGCAAAATTGCAAAATGTAATCATACATAGCCTGATAGCCAATAACCTTAAAAAAAAATCCCTAGATTCACATTCCCGCCATATCTCACAGTAAATGTTCCTCGTGTACTAAGAATCTACTATTATAAATATAACCACCACTCGCACCTTTGTCTAACCATGCTTTTGGCCTTTTATGTCTAGCTCTCTCCGACCATATATCTTATGCCATTTAAAAAAAAAAAAAAGCAAAAGATAGAAAAAAGCAACCTACTTGAAAACCTTATAAGAAAGTGTAACTACCGCTCATTAACATTTTCCTTTATGTGCTCTCTCTTTTAGTAAAACACCACACACAACAAAGAAAATTAAAGCAAAATGGAAGAACAATGCAGCCCTCTTAGTTGGTCTTACTACTATCAAGAAGAGGTAATTCACACTAACTTCTTGCCCTTATTATTAACAACATAATTCAAGTTTTAGTACTCTTTAGTGTGCCTTATTTTTTCTCGATTTGTGCTTGTTATCCTTATGCAGAGCCACATTAGTCTTCTTAAATTGATGTGTATATTCTTGTTGTCTTTTGTTTGTAGGGGTTTGAGGAATTGAAGCACTCTTTGTTATACTCAACTTTAGAGCTAGAAGCAGCAGTCCTTTCAGCTCAAGAGGAACTATCAAGAAAAGATGAAGAGATTCTCCACCTCAAAGATTTACTAACTAACATCATCAAAGAAAGGGACGAGTTCAAGGCCAAATGCCACACACTTGTGTTGGAAAAACAGTTGCTTTACAAACAAGTGCAAGTTCACTCTGAGACATCCTCAAAATGGCCTAAAGAATGTGCACTCTCAAGTGGCACAACTAGCAATGAAGAAGAAAACATTGAACTTTCCCCCTCAGATTCTGACGAAAACATCGTCGCGCAATCTGATTCACTGCCACGGCCAACGCCACTTTCGGTCGCAGATTTAACGGACAAAATCTCGATCCAGAAGCCGTTACCGGAGAACGGGAAGTTCTTGCAAGCTGTAAAGGAAGCTGGTCCTCTGCTGCAAACTCTGCTTTTAGCAGGACCACTACCCCAGTGGCAGCACCCTCCGCCCCAGCTAAACACCGTCGACATTCCACCTGTCACGATTTCGTCGCCCAAACCAATAATCTTGCCTCCTCAAGATTCTTGCTTGTTTACACCTACTAGTACTGGTGGATTCAGTCACAAGAGGGCTATGCTTAAAGGGTCAGATCAATTTTCACCAAACTCCAAATATCAAAAAGTTGTGCACCAATCATCATTGATGCAGCATCTAGTGTCACCATAAAAACTATTAGCCATAGCATAAAAAAAAAATCCCTCCTTTTTTTAATTAGTGATGTTTCACCGCGAGTTGGATGACAATTATGTCACCAATTAATTAAAGTTTGTACATTAGTGGTTTGTCTTAGGAACTAAGGGATTTTACTAATTTTAGGGTGGGGTGTGGGGGATTGAAGCAGCACGGGTTACTTAAATCAAGCCCTTTAGCTTTTGGTTTGGATGGAGACTGAACCATTTTAATTTCTACATAGTCTAATTTATTGGGATTAGACAAGAATTTTCTGGTTTAATTTGTCCTTTAGAATATGAAAAGGGACATCAAATTCTCCGAATTGGTGGAGAATTTTTTTATATGATTGCATATCTCTGCTTTTACATGGGGATCATATTAGTGTATCTTGGTAGATTATGTTGTTGTAGACCAGCAGTCATCATTTTGTATTTTAATAGAATTAAAGTTGTCGTTTGCTCATTATATATACTTTTTTTCTTGCTTTGGTGTGACAGTTATATTAAAAGCATGATTTAGTTACTTTTTAATATATAATATGACTTTAACAAGTAATCAAAGATACCAACTAATCTTGCTTTTCATGAATTGGGTACCCACCATGCATGGCCTGTGTCTGCCATAAAAATAGTCTCTCATTAGACCATTTTAAAGTGTATATCTATCAATCCTGCAAAATTAAAGATGAATCAAATAGTCAATTCAAGGGATCTTAATCATGATAAAAAAAAAATATTTTGCTCTCTTTTAATTATGTATATAACAGATATATCTAGAACACGTAATTTTTGTAGGATTTGAAACCGCGAAGCCTGGTCCCAAGGGCCGTAACCATTATGTTAAAGCGATGATAGCTTGTGCCTGTGGGCCAAAATTGTACAAACCGATTATAAAAATCTTTCTAATTCTTTTTTCTTTCACAACTTAAAAAGAATACAATTCACGTCAGTTAAGTAAAGGACTGTACAAGGGAAAATTTAACCATTTAGGAACATCCTCGCAATATTTTTTTGCATTTAAATAAATAAGTAGCTCAATTCTTTGAGATAACGTAAAGATCGGTTCTTTATTTGTTTCAACAATAAAATTTGTATGAAAAATGGTGTACTATTGTGCTGACTTTTTTGCTTATAACGATGGGTATGGGTTTGGGCCAACCTTGATAGCTGACCCTTACGTACCCACATTAATTTTAAATGTCTCTCACTGCAGTTTCATTAATACGATTATTATCAGTTTAACAACGTCACGAACTCATTTAGGTGCAACTGAATCATATAATCAACGGAGATAGAAGATGTTGATATTTATGAGAGCTGAGGGTCTCTTATGTAAATAACCAATTAGTTTGTTAGAGTTAGCTGTCCAGAGGCGGAACTAGAATATTTTTTCCACCTCGGACTACTCTCTTAGCTTAGTTACGTTAAAAGAGAACTATTGGAAACAACAAACAATATCAAATGTCTATATTACAATGAAGAATACTAACCCCTAAGAAATATAATACTCTATGGAGACCTTAATCTAGTTCTCTATTAATAGTGGAGAGAGTCTAGAATTTTTTAAAGCTTACCACGGTTATAATTATGCAAGTGTATGGTTGTTTTATTCTTAGCATCAAGTTCTAAGATTTCTACAAGGCTACTACAACCACCCACCAACTGAGAGCACATAATAGTTTTGTTACATAAAATCCATCAAACATCTAAATATCAATCAAAATAATATTCAACAAACATGTCATGTTGCATAAAAAAAAAGTCTAAATTTCAAGCCCTCACGTTTAATACCCATTCAAAATATATATTGATAAATCGAATAATTATCAAAAGATAAGTAGGATTTGGATGCATAATAGCATCATTCATCTATTTGGTGGAACATAAAAAGTAAATAATAAAACTGAGTTAAACATACTACCTTGATAAAAATTTGAAAATGAGAGTTGAAGTTTTGAAAAAGAATAGGGCAGAAACGCAAAAAGCAGGCATGGGCATGAGATTTAGACTTTGTTGTAGTTGTTTGTTTCTTAGTTTTTACATTTTAATTATAACCTATACTTGTGTTAGAATAATAGAATTACTATTGGGCTGAAATTCTTTTATGTTGGTGAAGTAGTGGGTATTTTTTGGGCCAATAGATTTTTTGTTATGCTGGTAATTGGACATCTTTACAATACCATATTATTTTTGAATTGGACTAAACATGTAATCTATGTATAACTATTTGATTTGGGGTTAAAAAATGACCCCGGGCTGGAGCCCACCCTAGCCCATAGGGTGGGTCCACCCATGTGTGTAGGGTAGGTAAGGTAGGGGCATGGGCAGAGGCGGAGCCAGGAATATAGCTTAGGGGAGAGAAATAACATTGATGACTAATTTTCTTTTAAAATTATAAACATGAACAATTTTTCAGAATGATTATTTAATTTCTTAAATATAATCATTCATCATAAATCATAATAATTCAACATAAAAACCTATTTATCTTAAGAAAAGATATTTAGTAATAAAAATATATTAAAGTAACTATATTAGTAAAAGAGTCACAACTAAAATCTGTAAAAGAATGTTATAAACCTACATAAGTAAATAAATAATATATCGGATTAAAATAAGGATGGTTGCATGTACATTCCTCATAGTTTCTACAAATTATTTTCACTTAGACATCTTTAGTAGTATCGCATGATTTTGCTAAGAAATTAGATTATGATTAAATTAATATCAAAATTTTTGAGTAAGTTCTTGCTTAATGGGTATTATTCATAATAAGATATAGAAAAAATTATCTTTACGTTAATCTATAATTTGGTGTCTATTGATTTTCTTGTCTAGAAATACTCCAAATATTTTAATTAGAAAACACTAATCTATCCATAAAAAAACAAAAAAATAAGATTATGAAAACACTCCAATATTTCTTTTGATGATTATTGCTTTATTTCATCTAGTGTATGATACGATTATGAAACATAAATAAATTTTACAAAGTAATGGAAAACGTATGAATTAAATATATCGTAATTAAGTATTGAAAAGTCCAAAAGAAAGAGAACAATCTTTTTTGGGTGTAAAAATACATTAATAAAAAAATGTTTCTCAATATATACGTATTATATGGTACGTAGTTGTCTAATTAGTATTTCTATTTAATACTCTTTTTTTCTTTCTGAAAAGTTGCAACGTTGAAATCCGGTAACCCCTCCTCAACTATTTCTCTCTCTCTCTCTCTCCCTAGATTTTAGCGCCCCCATGACCAAAACCCTCTCTCTCCAACCTTCTCCGCCATGAATTTCCTTTAGCTTGAGTTTATGAGCTTCCTCCATCTTTTAAGGCACTGTCTTCCTCAGAAATAAATAGGGCGACCGTCCCCATATGCCCTTGGCTCGGCCACTGGGCATGGGGTCGGATGTTGGTGGACAAAGTAGGCTAGGGATGGGGTGTTTATTTTTTTTTTACGCGTAATATGCAATTTATGTGTATTGCATGTAGAGTTTTTTTTAGACGTGTGTTCTTTAGGTGATTTAACTGGTGGTGTGTGTTTTTAAGGTGATTTAGCTATGATTTGTGTCTTTTAGGTATTTTAGTTGTGCTATGTGTTTAGGTGTTGTTATGTGTACATGTGTTTTTTAGGTACAATATTTGTTTTTAGGTGATTTACGTATCGTGCTTTTAGGTTAGTTCTTTTAAGGTGAATTAGATGGGTGTATAACTTTTACGTGATTTATGCGTCATGTGTATTTTACGTAGGTGTCGTTTGTGTCTATTAGGTGTGATACGTGTCTTTTAATTTTTTATTTTTTTTTTATTAGCAAAAGGCAAAACTCATTGCAATGAAGAGTTTTTACAACAGGGGTATAAGAAATACACCCAACAATGTAACCAACAAAATGTAACGAGCATATAATTTCCAGAATCTGTTGAAGAAGCTCTTGTCGTCGTACGCCACTCCTTCATTTCTAAGCTGATCATAAGCCGGCTTGTTGAAAACATTCCATTACTCTCCCATTTCCAGAACCATCTGTCCTCGACATGGGGCAGCAACGAGCATCTTTTAATTTCGTCTAGTTCCATTTGTGTTTATAGGTGTAGTGTGTGTATTTTAAGGCAATTTAGATGTAATGTGTTATTTTTAACATAATTTTAGAATAGTTTTTCTTCCCAAATGATTTAAATATAGTGTGGTTATTTAAAACATACTTAAAGGGTCTAGATAAGTAATAGAGGGTTTCGTTTTGTTGGGTTTAGCACTGAGATTGTTATCTTTATTACAAATATCGGTAAAAACGTGCATCAATTAGAATTTGTGTGAAGACTGAAGACACTATATCGTATTTGTTAAATAATTACAACTATTTCCCCAACTACACATTTCAAAATTTTAAGGTTGAACCTACGGCAGGAATCGTCATACCTTTCAAAATTTTCTTTCATATTGACCAACTTATTTGATCAAACCAAAATAAATACTTATGCAAAAGAACAACATAATTGATTTAGAAATGCGAATGTAACATAAACAAAATTTATTCACGATTTAAGGCATTGTTTGAGATAAGAGAATACAGCTTTATATCAACCATGCCTATATAAGCTCATTTGCCTTGATTTACATCCCAATCAAAGGTTTTCTCATCCATTATGTAAAAACCATCGGCCCTTGCTTCCCATGCACAAATATTCTTGTAGCAGTCCGTTAATCTCCTCTGTTCCGTATAAACATCGAAACTGCTCTGCTTCGTACCCCACCAGAAATGGCAGAAGAACAAAGTATTTCCAAAATAGTTATTGCAGAATGTCCAACTAAATTCTTGATTTATATAAAGTGTATGAAATCCGAGATCATCATCCTTAGATTGACAATGAATTGTTAGCGGTGGAGAATTCACGGGTAGCTTATTAAGCACTTGGACAATGACTTTAGGAACTGCAAAACAACGTTTTTTCACTTGGGCAAATGCAAAGAAAATATTTGCCAATAAGATGACAGCGAGAAAATAGGCTCTTGTTTTCGTACATGCCATGGCTGAAAAAGAAAATGAGTTGTAATGATTCAATTGTTTTCAAGTTGGGGTTTCATTTTGTCAGTGAAGTTGCATTTATAGAGCTAGAAAAAGAAAACTACCAATATTGAGCAACATTTATATTGAAAGGTTATTGCAAAAAGAACCAGTTTGTTATTTCTAATTGGCAAACAACCCCCTTGTATTATTTATATTAGCAAATTAATCTCCCTGTAAAATTAGCAAAAAGTTAAATCCTATCAGTATATGTTTTAAGTTCACGGTTCCAAAAACTAATTACTTTTATCATTGAAGTTTTATATAAAACAATTCAAATAAATATTTATATGTTTTCTGTAGCTTATTAAGATTTTTTGGAAGTTAATTTAAAATAAATAAAAATTAATATCTTATCTTTTATTTCTACAGATTTAGAAAGTAATGTTCTTTTGAAAAATATAATAATTTATGTCATGTTCTTTAGAAAGTAAATTCTCCACACTTCAAGTAAATAGCATAAAGGTCAAATAATGTTATCAGTTTTAGTACGAGTAGATTAAATAAGTTTTTTTTTTAAAATCTTTTTGCTAATTTCTTAATATTACAAGGGGGGTTTTGCTAACAAGAACTATATACAGGGCTACCTGCCAACTGGAAATGACACATGCAGGGATAAGTTTTGCAATTACATCTTTGTTGTTGCCGCTAATTAATTCACCATTTTAAGTCAAAGGCCTTGAAAGGAAAACTTAAAATTCTCGATATATTACCTCATTTATCTTAATTTATTCCTCTTCAATTGGACTAAGTAAAATATAAAATAATTATGAATAATGCTGGTATTTCTTAATTTATTCTCAGTCACAACTTTTTGTAGGCAAGATAATATATCTCTTTGACTGCGCTCTATTGAATGAGACTGGTAAACAAACTTACAAAATTCAAGTCAAGTTATAGATTCATCTGTTGAAAGTTTGGTACGCAAAATCATACGGTTGTGGAATATACGTATTTATGCATTTTTCACTTTGATTTGCGGATATTGATGAACAACCCTCGATATGATCTTACTTATTTGAAGATATTTAACGTTTGATATATGGTAGTTAAGGTCCTATTGGTTTGTAATTATTTCTTCCCATTATTCTAATATTTCTTTTCCCAACATTTTACTAGGTCCATATTGTTAAACCCCCTAAACTACATTGTCTTTGACAAAATTCCTCAAAACTTTTATTAAAATGCTCAAATCGCCCCATAATATTGAAAATGTGCGAATTGTCCTCCAAAGACCTTCATCAACCGTTCATTTCAGACATGTGTCTGTATTTTTGCTTATTAGATTTGTCATCATGGCACATTTCACACACTACTGCATACATTAAGAGGCAAGTCGCACATTTTGATAGGTTTGGGAGCACATTGCAACGGAGAACATAGTTTGGGAGGTTTAACACAATTGAACCTTTTCAATTTGATCAAAATAAATTAGAATTTACAAAGAGAGTACAGGTTTCACACCCTTAATTACTACTAATCCGAATAAAGACAACGGATAAAAGGCATTGTTTGAGACAAAAGAGTACGGATCTGCGAGCAGTAGAATGAAATTTTACTCCTTTTCAATTAATAGTGTCATCTTATTCAAGGTATTGCTGGAATGAACAGTAATTACTAATTAGTCCATATATACACCTTGTTCCCAATCATAAATTTTCGTTGCGTCATGGTAAACACCATCAAGTCTTGCTTCCCATGAGCAAAGAATGCATTTGTCCTTCCCTGCACGATAAATATCGAAACTTTTCTGCCTACGAAACTCACTCCACGAGAAACGACACCAGAACAAAGTAGTTCCAATAATGTTGTCACAAAAACTCCAGCTAAACTCTTGATCTGGTTGAAGTTGATGAACTCCAAGATCGTCATCTTTGGATTGACAATGAATTGTTATTGGAGAATGCGAAGGTACCTGATTAATCACTTTGACAGTAGTTAAAGGGGTTAAAAAACAACTTTTTTTGTCTTGGGCAAATGCAAAGAGAATGTTTGCTGCTACAATGATAAATAAAAACTGGGTCCTTAATATTTTGGAACATGCCATTGCACAAAAGTTAGTGAAATAAATTTAAAATTGTGAGTTTTAATTTTGTCATTCAATTTGTTTATATAGAACTAAAATAGTTGGCTCGCGGTATTTACAGAGCAACATTTAATGTTGCCAGAGTAATTTTCTATAATTATCTAATTTTCCATTTTAAGTTGATTTTCTATAATTATCTAATTTTCCATTTTATGTCGAATGACCTGAAAAAGAAAACTTTTCACGATAACTCATTTTTCTTAATTAGCTTTTAGTTATAGTAACTCAAATATACAAGTTTTGATAAATTATTCTTTGGAGAGTGGTGTATTGTCGTATCTCATTATAGGAGACTTGCGAGGCATCCACTAAGTTGCGGGGTTGGAAAAAATTATTAATAATAATAGTAATAATAATAATAATTAATACATAAAATTAATGATTAAAATTTGGACTTTTATTTCTTAGTTTTTTCAGACTCACAACTTTTATTTGATAATTGGGAAGATATAAATGAATCTCTTTTGGGTAAAATTTTAAAATTAGCGAGAAATATCCTGACATTATATTTTATGTCCACTGCTCCAACAACAACATGATTTATCATCAAAATCTTATAGAAAACTTAGTTTATTTGATTAAATTTTATTTATATCTGTAGTTTTTTGAGACTTTTTTGGAAAAACATAGTACAAGTTAATCAGTACTGTATTTTTATTTCTCCAGATATAGAAAGTAATGTCTTTTTTTTATTGTAAATTCGAAATAACACATGGATAAATTTTCCAATTACAATTTTAAATTTTGCTATGAAAAAAAGAATATTATGTGATTATATAGCGTTGCAGTAAGTCATTTTATAATTAAGGTCACCATATCTAGTAGTAGAGTTCGCAAATATATGATCAATAATTTTTTTCCCATGGCCAATTCGCGCTGTTGGGGATACTTAAAAGATGGTAGATTTTGTCCAGCGTTATCAAACTACCGGTATACTATTACCAGGGTTTATGAATAACGCCTGAAAAAACCTATAAAACCGTTGGCATAAGTTTCTTTTAAGTGTGTAATATATTAATTAGATATGGTGTACATGTTTTTAAGTGATTTAGGGGTAGCGTGTGTTTTTTCTCTTAATTTAGGATTCTGGATGTAGCACGTGTGTTTTTTTGGTTCTAATTAATTTTTCCCTTAATTCCTAACACCAATTCTGACACTCCAATCAATTAGATTGCAGAGTTTTCAAAATTTTATCTGATATTACCCAATTTCTTGTTTGCACAAAATGAATCAATATTTGCAGAGAGCTTAGGGCTTTCTCTATATTTTTTTTTTCGCTTTTTTTAAAGAAGGAATTACTTTTATAAAGGCAAAATCACTTCAAAAGCGTCGTCTAGTGCAATGCACCAAAAACTGAAGCAATAAGAAAGCAGAAAGAAGCTTAATACACTCAATCACTACTAATTTGAATAAAGAGCAAGATACTTGATTTAGAAACGCACTGTAATTGCGATAATTATTTGCAAAATAATGAAACTTTTACTCCTTGTCAATTAATAGTATTGTCTTATTCAAGGTATGGCTTGAACCATAAGTAGCTCATATCATATACCTATATCAATCCCAATTAAAAAGTTTCTGTTCAAAAAGGTAAACACCATCATCCCTTGCTTCCCACAAGCAAACGTTGTCCTTGCAGTCCCAACTCCTCTTTCCCGTATAAGCATCGAAACTTTTCTGCTTCGTACCCCACCAGAAATGGCACCAGTACAAAGTACTGACAACGTTGTCGCAAAATTTCCAGCTAAACTGTTGAAATACGCCAAGCTCGTGAACTCCAAGATCATCATCCTTAGATTGACAATGAATTGTAAATGTCGGATTATTCGAAGGTAGCTTATTAAGCACTTGGACAGTCATTTTACCGCGGTTTAGAAAACAACCTTGCGCAAATGCAAAGAGAATGTTTGTTGCTACAATTACAAATAAAAACTGGGTTATCATTTTTGTACATGCCATTGCTCAAAAGAAAATACAATGATATGATTCAATTAGTTTAAAGTTCTGAGGTTCAATTTTGTCTCTGAAGTTGCTTAAATAGAGCTAAAAAAGTTGGCTAGCTAGCTGTATTATTCAGAGCAATGTTTGTTGTTGCCAGAATGATTTTCTATAATTATATAATTTACCATTTTAATTGGTCAAAGGCCTTAAAAAGGAAAAGTTTTAATATTATAACTAATAGCTATTTTTTCTTAATTAGCTACTCTTTTATTATGGTAACTCAAATATATAATGATATTTATAAATAAATAAACATAATGAATAACAGTTAGATTGTTATTTCTTAAAAGGTTCACTATCACATATTTTCTGGTAATTAATTCAGAAGATCTAAATATATCTCTTTGACTACGTCTCTGTCTTTTGTTCTTAGCGTCTGTACCATGGATTAAAGTTTCGGTTTCGAAATAAGTTTCGGTTAGTTAAATACTGGAAACGTTTCGAGAAATTTCGGAAACGCTTCGCATGCACTGTAAAAAATAGAAAAATCTCATGGTATAAGATACAATTAATCAAAAATAATTAAGCGAACACTTCATTTTTTTTTATCTCTTTAAAACAATATTTACTATAATTCTTATCTTGACCTACAAAATCGTTTTAAAATTTAATAAGACTTGAAAAAAGTATCATAAAATTCAAATGCTCAATGGTTAATGATAGTTCAAGACTTTCCTGACAGCTTATTATAGTTAAAAAAAAAAAACAAAAAACAAAAAACAACTTACATAAAAATCAAATAAATACCCAATAAAGGTCAGCAGACATTCCTAATGCAATAATTTTAGCACTTTTTACTTAGAAGCTTCCTCACTGGAAGATTATTACTATCAACTCACTTTGGGATTTGGATGAACTTTCATTATTTTTATTATCTTTGTCGGTAAATTTAGGCAAGAACCTTGTTTTTTTTTTTTTTTTCTTTGTATTGCTTTCATTTACTTCCCTGTTTTTTTCTTTCTATTTGCTATGTCTTTTAGCCTAAAATTCAAGCTTCGAGCATTTTTCAGAAGAAAAAAAAAAAGCTTGCTTCAAAGATTGGCAATCACCTCGACATTATGACAGTGCGGATTTTTTGCCAATCAAAATTACTGAAGTTTGGAATTTTCCTTATATTGCGGACGATTTTGCCGATCAAAATTACCGAAGTTTCGAATTTTCCTTATATTGCGGACGAAACAAAGGAAACATAGTTGATTTCGAGGAAATAATGTAATTCCGAAACTACTTGCTGCTTTCGTTTCCTTATCTTCAAACACCGAAATATTTCGGTCATTTCTGCCGAACCGTAGCGAATTTTTAATCCATGGTCTGTACTAAGAAAATTTTTAAATGAAATCTCGAAAAGTTTCCAGTATTTAACTAACCGAAACTTATTTCGAAATCGAAACTTTAATCCATGTATGTGACTTGCATGCTTCCATATCCATCCTCAATTGTAATTTGCAACTTTTCAATATATTCTAGAAGTGCTCGTTGAATACAAAATATATGAATAATTTTTGAATATAAATTATGACAATGTTCTCAAATCTCAATTTTTGATAATTAGTTTTTACTAGTCATAATATTTGCTCATAGAGTAAATTACTATCAATCTTTGAAATTATAATACAAAAAAAGGATTTTAAGTGAGATACATCTTAAAATCATCTGTCACTCGAGTAATTTCACAAATCCATCAAAAATACTAACCTGGATTGATTTTTGAGGAATTTGTGATCGTGATCCTTACATGCTTCTCATTCAATAAATTAAATTTTTTCATATAAATAGCAAAAACACAATCTTAATGAATATAAGAATTACCTTTGACCATCGTGAATGTAATTTGACGAAGTTGCTGAAGGAAAACCACCATCAATTGGCCCTAGTTTTTTTGTGATCTACGAACTTGAATTCAAGCAAACAAAAATCTTGAATTTCTTGAAATATGAAAGTGCACTTGTTGTCAGGGACAGAGCCAGAATTATGGGTTAGGGGGCGAAATGTGTGAATCTCTTTTTCCTTCAAAAGAACACGAATAATCTTTATAGCTTATTATTCTTAATTCGTTACAAATTAAGAGTTCACCATAAAAGTATAAGTCCCTAGACACATATATTTAGTATAACAAGAAATTGTTTAAGTAACTTTATAGTAACATAACATAACAGTAGCGAGAACTTATAGTAACATAACATAACAGTAGCTAGAACGTAAAAAGTTTAATATAACATTACGCAAATAAAGCTAATAATGCGTCAAAAAAATAAAGATATTACATAAATATATGGCTCTAGAGATTTTTAATTATTTGTTTTCACTTAGACGTGTATAATTGCGTAGCATGCTTCCTGAGTTTTATAAATTATAGTTAAAATTTATATCGATAATTTAAATAGTTTTTATCTTAATGCATATCACTAATACAATATTACAATAAAAATATCTTTAAGTTTTTAGTCCATACCTTTGCCTCAGCTAATTAATTTTCTTGTCCTAGTACAGATTACAACATTCTAAAAATTAGGAAAAAACTAAGTCATTAAATATTTTTTTAGATTATCATCTTTTATTTTATTTATTACATGAAAGGAGTATGAGAAATAAAGATAGAGTTTTAGAAATAGTTTAAAAAGTTATAGATAAAGATTATAGAATTAATCAATTGAAGAACACAAATAGAGCAAGAAGTTCGGGTATATCTAAACTGATCAATCACCACTATTCACCATACAACTTTACATCGTCCTAGAAAAAGCAAAACACCAAATTATTCAACTGTATTTTATGCACGGATTCTACTTCCTTCCAAAAAATATAACAAGAAAGCTTGAGACATGCACTTCCTATTCAGAAAAGCCCATGTATCAGGTTTTATTTCACAATTCACACAGCAACTGCTCCGACCAGCATAGAATTTACAAGTTTTATGCTCAAACTTCAAACAGATACAGATATGCATGCAGGGGTAGGGATATAGGCTGGGGCTGGGTAGCGGGCGCCCGCATATGCCCCCCGGCTTCGCCTATATATGCTTGTTAATTCTCTCAACTTTCTATGATTTAAAGAGTGGAAATTATGCAGCAAGAACGGAAACCAAAAAACACTAAGAGTGACAAAGAGAGAGGGCCGGGAGAAGATAGAATTTTCCTTCTTATACAATTCTTTTCCTAAATCTTAGGAGATTTCTCAAATTGTTTCATGAGTGTGTAAAACGATCATCACTTGCTTATATAATCTCTCTATTTAAATTCTCCATTCTTGTTAAAGTACCAAAATCAATTGAACTCAGCAAATGCTGAAGTGGGAAGAGCGAAGTTGCTCTAAATAGAGTTCATAAGGTTGGGAATGAGCTTTAATAAGATATACGTTGGGTTGGGCTCGTTGAATGTTTTAGGTATAGCATGCATGTTTCGGTATAATGTGTGTTTAGAGGGTTTTTTGCAGAAATGGTCTTCTTTAACTTGGCCTCTAGGCTAAAATCGTCGTCTAGCTTAAATGTTATTGGAGTTTAGTCTTCTATTTTAAAATTATATGCAATTTCAATTTTTTTGGTCCACCACATTGAAATTGCAAATAATTTTAATTAGATGACCAAATACCAACAAATTTAAGTTAGGGGGCGAATTTAGCATGGAGGACAAATTAGAGGACCGTATTTTGTAAAAATCCCGTGTTTACATGAGCGTTGTGTATTTTTAGATGATTTAGGTATAATAAGTGTATATTTAGGTGATTCTGGATTTTTAGTGTAGTACATGTGTTTCAGGTGATTTAATGCAGTGGTTTGTACTTTAGGTGATTTATGTATAGTTTGTGTTGTATTTGTAGTGTGCTTTTAGGTGCAACAGGTACTCTCTTAGGTGATTTTGGTGTTGCGATAGTAAGTGTCTCAAGTGTAGAGTCTGTAATTTAGATTACTTAGGTATAGTGATGTAGGTCATGTAGTTTGTGTTTTAAGGTGATTTAGGTGTAAAGTGTACATGTTGTTTTAGTAGATTTAGGTGCAAACTTGCTTTTTAGGTGTGGTATATCTTTTAGGTCATTTTATTCAAAATAGTACATCTTTTTTAGGTACAATGTGTGGTTTATAGGTGATATAGGTATGGCTGTGTTTTTTAAGTGATTATGGAAAAGGATAATGTTTTTCTATTTTCTTTATTGTTCCCATTATCGTCTTCATACCATAATTCTAAAGCAACAATTCGCCACCCTCGAGTTAAGGTTTTCAAGAATTATATTTCTTTCATATGCCTGATTTTCAATTAATTTGATAATAATATCAGTGACACCTTAAAATTTGACATAATATCAATTACACACTCGAGGTTTGTTACTACATATCAAATAAATCCCGCTGCTAAAAATATTGAAAGGAATTAGTGATATCAACAACTTTTTCCAAATAAAAAGACAATATTGTCCCTAATCAAGATGCTCTTGACGTTGGCTAGCATTTTGTGACCAAATTACCCTTAAAGTGAGTGAATGACTAAATTAGGGTTTTGACAGCCAAATTTCAAATTTTTTTACACTTATACGTCGCATTTTTATAAAATTACATTCAAACCCCCCAAAATTAATTTTTTTTATAAAACAAAAGTAATTACAATTTTTAAATTTTATTATTATGTGAAATTTAAATTCCTTCATTTTCCTAATAACCCAAGATCTCAATTTGCATCTTTCACTGCTCTACACAAAATCATATTGTTGTGGAAGTATTTAAAAGAAACGTATTTATAATTTATATATTTTTAATATTAACAGTAGAAAGAAAAAAAAAGGGGAAAGAAATCATCTTGTTCCCCAATTCAACCTCAACCTAACCTCTGCTCCAAACTCCATTAGTGCTACTTTAAACTTCATTAGTGATGGAAAACTTGCACCGTGATTCAACCACCACCACTAATTATACTCCAAACAATCCCGACAATCCGAGCCCGAGTTTTCTTGATTCCCGCCTCCTCCCCCGCCGGATTCATTCTCGCAACCGCGTCGGTAGTTGTGACGCCGCCGGCATTTAGTCCCCCCTAGTCTAGTGACGGCGACTCCTGATCCAGTTAGTAGGTTGGGAGGCGATGGTGGAGATTGAATCGGGGAAGAAGATGAATCTTCTTTTTCTTTTTCTATTTTTTCATTTTCTGTTTTGTTGTTAATATTAAAATATATAAATTAGAAACAAAAAATTTTTTAAATATTTTCACAACAATAATGATTTTGTGTAGTACAACTAAAAATGCAAAATTGGAACTGTGGGTTCTAGCAAAATGAAGGAATTTAAATATTTTAATTTAAGTTTTACATAATAATAAACTTTTAAAAATTAGCCTTAACTTTAGTTTATTAAAAAAATAACTTTTTTGGGAATTTAAATATAGTTTTGTAAAAGATGTGGTGTATAAGTGTAAAAATTTTAAAGTTTGGCCGTCAAAACCCCAATTTTGGCAAAAATGACTACTATCGCAAATAGGGTCACATTATGGGGTGGCGATATTGCCAAAGCAAAAATTGTTGGAAGCAGAGCAATTGTTTTATTATCTCTAATTTACCCCTCATAATTAAAGAATCCTAAAATCCCTTTCCTTAAATCTAGCAATCACATTATCTTACTAGCATCCCTTAATTTTAGCAACAAACAATTATATTCCGTTGTTTCACAATCAAAGTCATTTTATATATTTAGTACTTGTTTGGTAAAAGAAGAAATATATCATATCTTGACACAAATTATTAATTAATAAGTCTAATTTTAATAGGTTGCATGTAAAAAACAAACAAAATGCTTATTTGTTAAATGTTTATTTGTTAAATATCGAAGTACACTTACAATAATCATAATTATATGACTATCTTAATTCCAGCCTGTTATTATACTATAATAAAGTAGAAGTATTTCTAAAAGTAAATTCTAATATATAAATATATATATACACACACGGAAAAGTGACTTGATCATGATTTAACTTTATTCTCTTTTTTATTGATTTTCATGCCGGCCTATTACTAAATAATATTAAAAAAAATATCATCATTCAATAAATGACATTAAATAAAATGAAGTATAAACTTAAATATTAAATCCACGAAACTAAGTTATAAGAATATATACTTAAATGTATTTATTTTTACTAATTTTGATTTACATTATTTAAATAAGCTTAAGTTAGAATCTTTGATATTGTAGTAAACACCATGTAACAAAAAGAAAATTATTAAGTTAATTAATCTTCCGTAGAAGATGTAAAGATGTTAACAAATTATACCAATGCTTTTTATATTTCTCTTGACAATAGTCTATGATAAATGTATTAAATGGGAGAGAGGTTATTTGTTGCTATAATTAAGGGTGTTAATTAAGAAAACTAAGATATTTAAAAATCTTATTTATGTATTCCTTAATTAAAAAGGGTAAATTAGAGATATCTAAAAGATTGCTCTGGCTCTAACAATTTTTGCTTTGGCAATATCGCTAGTCCACATTATGAGACTAAACTAATGACTTGTCATTTTGTGCTAGTTTCGCAAATAGGCCACTTTACGTGACTAGTTCTGCGAAATTCCCTTGGAGTTGCTTATATAGAGCGAGAAGAAATTGGTTGACATTATTGCGAAAAGCAACATTTATTGTTATTGGAGCAGTTTGTGATAAGTTTTCAATTTACATGTTAAGTCAAAGGCCTTCAAAACTAAATTGTTAGGATTCTCGCTATATATACCTCATTTATCTTAATTAGGTACTCATTAATTATGTAAACTCGAATATAATCATTATGAATTTAAAGTATTAGAGTTGTTATTTCTTAATTAATCCAGCTATGTCATAATTCATAACTTCTGCATGACCTAATTGGCCAGGCACACGAGTGAAATAGAAATTGGCTATTAGAGACGAGCAGAGTGGTCTCTAGAAAACGATAATTATGTCCGCAAAGGCTCTTAGGGACAGAATAGTATCTGCCAAGTTTGTCAGTATGAGCCTGCTTGGCAGTGGCTTTTGTGGACGGACAAAATTGTGAAATAGCATTGCCCGATCCTGAATTTTGGGAATGTGAGTTTACAAAAGAATACTCCCTTACTAAAGATTAGCAATAGAAACGGAAAAATGCTCTCTTAATACACGTATTATTAGTAAACAAAAGTATGTCACTATTGAATGCACAAGTAGATACAAAATATCCTCTCTAAAGGCTACATGTCATCGTGTTTAGAAAGAACCTTGTGGAGAAAAAACACTTTAAAATTTGGAAAGCTAGAGGGAGAAAAAAATTGTTGTGGCTAATGTTGGGGGTATTAGGAACGGGCTATCTCTCTAAATGTTTTAAGTAACAGAGACAGACTTTCCCTCACACCAAATACAAAATAATACCGTGGGAAAGTCTGTCTGCTTTAGAAAGGCAGTGTAAATATTGACGAAATTCATTCATGATTCAAGGATTGCTGGGTAAAACAGTACACACATATCTATAGTAGAAAGAAACTTTATTCAAGGTGTGACTTGAACCATAAGCTCATTTGCTCATTAAATCACCAATTAAAAATTTTATTTTCATAGATATAAATACCATCAGCCTTTGCTTCCCATCAGCAAATGTTCTTCTTACAGTCCGCTCCTCTCCTAATTTCCGTATAAGAGTCAAAACTTCTCTGCTTCGTACCCCACCAGAAATGGCAAACAAAACAAAGTATTTCCCAAAAAGTTATCGCTTAAATGTCCAACTAAACACTTGATTCGGGTAAAGTGTATGAAATCCGAGATCATCATCCTTAGATTGACAATGAATTGTTAGTGGTGGAGAATTTGCAGGAAGCTCATTAAACACTTGAACAACAATTTTAGGAACTAGAACACAACGTCTTTCTAGATCATGGGCAAATGCAAAGAGAAGGTTTGTTGCTACAATGAAAAAAATAGATTGGGTTCTCATGTTTGTACATGCCATTTCTCAAAAGATGAAATGTAATGATTCAATTGTTTAAAAATATTGTTTAATTTTGTCAGTAAAGTCGCTTATATAGAGCTATAGAAAAGTTGATGTACTAACATTTGTTGTTGTTAGAGCAACTTTTTAGTTTTTATAGTTGTTTAATTAACGTTGTAAGTCAAAGACCTTAAAATGTAAAAAAAAAAAAAAATAGAATTATCACTATACCTCATTTATCGTAATTAAGTACTCATTTAATGGATTAAAGTTTTTAGGTTTGAGGTATGTTTCGGTTTCCTAAATATTAGAAACATTTCATAATTTTTCGAGAGCTTTACAACATGTTTCGAAAACTTCAAAAAATTTATACTAATGAAATTGGAAACTACTTCAAAGTTTTGATTCAACAAAATCAAAAACATAAATATTTCGGTAATTTTCATGGAAACGTATGGAAGTTTGATCAACGCATTTAACTACACTAACTCAAATATATAGTCACTATGAAAAAAATATATATATATATAATATTTAGATATATGTTATTTCCTAATTCATTTTATTGGCATATACCTCTCTTGATGGACAAACGAAATACCGTCTCAAAACCCATTGTCCCTCTCACTAATAATAATTAGCTAAAATATTATTTTACCAAATGACTAAGTTTCAAGTTAATTATATATATTTTTCTCGCATTGTTTCATAAAATAATGATATTTTGTGAAAAATAATTTATTATTTATTATTTTTTTTTGAATTATTTAAGTCCTCAATTGTGTTTTTCCTTATTATAAAATAGCATATAAAATTTCATGTAAAACAAGGGTGTAAAAGTCATTTAAGTTGAGGAGAGAGAAAAAGTGTGAGTCCCTCAGTATTTTGAGTACCTACTGTTGTCACAACTTTTTTTTAAGTATACTATAGTTTCCCCTATAAGTTGATCATAAATAAACCAATATTTACAAGTAGTGTTTTATACGCTCAATCACCACTAATGCGAATAAGATCAGAAACATAGTTGATTAAAGGGAGGTGTAATATAGATGATGAAACTCATTCATTCTATAAATTACTCTTCAAGGCATCGCTTGAGATAAAAGAATACAAAGCTGCAGTATAATGAAACTTTAATCATTCAAGGTATGGCTTGAATTATTAGCTCCTTTCCCTTTGTTATTCCAACCATATAATCTATTTTGAAAAAAGTAAATGCCATCAGCTCTTGCTTCCCACGTACAAACATTATCGTTGCAGGACTCTCTCCTTTCGGCCGAATAAACCTCGTTACTGTGGAACTTCGTACCCCAAACGAAAAGGCACCAGAACAAAGTAGTTTCTTCAATGTTTTGGCAAAATGTCCAGCTAAACATTTGATTTGGGGCAAGTGTGTGAAATCCAAGATCATCATCCTTAGATTTACAATGAATTGTAAGTGGACTATTCGCAGGGAGTTGATTTATCACTTGGACAGTAACTTTAGGGGTTAGAATACAACGCTTTTTCTCTTCGCCAAATGCATGAAAGAGAAAGTTTGCCATTATAATGAAAAATAAAATACGGGTTCTCATTGTTATACAAGCCATTGCTCAAAAGAAACTGAAATGTAGTCTTTCAAATTATTTTGAAGTTGTGAGGTTTGATTTGTCATTGATGTTACTTATATAGTGCTAAAAGAAATTAGTTGGTGATATTGACAAAGAACAGTTTGTTGATTGGGAGTGCTTATTGTGTAGGTTGTATTTTTTTAGGTGATTTAGGTAGTATGTTAAAGGTACAACGTGTGTTTTTTTATGTGATTTGGTGGTAATAAAATATTTTTTTTAGGTGAGTTAGGTATAATGTATTCTAGGTACAACATGTGTCCTTTTAAGGGATTTAGGTGTAATATGTGCTTTTGTAGGTGTTTCATGTATAAAACGTTTAGTGTATATTTTCTTAGGTGATTTAGGTGTAATGTTTGTTATTAATTTAGGTGGTTTAATGTGGGGTAAGACAATATGGGGCGGATGGATTCTATTAGGCTTATAATAAACATGTTGTTTACCGGTTCATGAGTTTAATCAATTCATTTATGAACCATTTCATTAACATGTAGTTATAATATATGTGTCGTTACCAATGAGTTACTTTATTTTATTTTATCAAACTCAATTATAACCCACGCTATTTACAATCTAATTCATATTTGTCCTCTCTAGGCCACATGACATCTTTTCACACTCATGTGAGTTTCAAAAGAAGTTTATTGACTATGACCAATGAGTAACTTTATTTTATTTTATCAAACTCGATAATAACCCACGCTATTTACAATCTAATCCATATTTGTCATCTCTAGGCCACATGACATCTTTTCACACTCATGTGAGTTTCAAAAGAAGTTTATTGACTATTGGAGAAACAATTATATCTCATTACTTGCTGGTAGATTAAAATTATTTACAAACTAAATTAATTACAAATAATGCATATATTATACCTTGCATGACACTTATCATGTCACGCATATCCGTGCATATATATTCGAATTGATGAAATCATTTCAAAATCGATTGAAATATCCAATTTGAAAATCGAGTCAAAGTGTCCCAATGGAATACAGTTAATCAGACAAAATCTAAAGGATTTTTTCAAAATTGGTCCGCTCTAGCAGTCAAATGAAAATGGGTCCTTACAAGTGGTAAGTCCGATTTGTGTCATTTTTCCTAGATTTCCATTTTTGGTCCTATAACATGTGTTCGACTTTTGGGGAAAATTGCAATTCTATTATCCTAACTTGACATATTATTCTTTCATACCTTAACTTAGCAGTCCACGATTTTGGTACCTCAATTTGGCAATTTCCTCGATTTCGGTGCAAAAAAGAAGTATAGGGGACAAGGTGCAACACGGTGTAAAATAAAGGAGGTTTGATGCTTTTATCACTAAATACTAAATGTGTTGTTAATGAATAGAGGTAATTTGGATAATGCTAAACATATTGTTGATGAGTTGATGAATTCAATTCTATTATCCTAACTTGACATCATTATTCTTTCATACCTTAACTTAGCAGTCCACGATTTTGGTACCTCAATTTGGCAATTTCCTCGATTTCGGTGCCAAAAAGAAGTATAGGGGACAAGGTGCAACACGGTGTAAAATAAAGGAGGTTTGATGCTTTTATCACTAAATACTAAATGTGTTGTTAATGAATAGAGGTAATTTGGATAATGCTAAACATATTGTTGATGAGTTGATGAATTCAATTAAGATTGGTGTGTAGATAAAATATTGTACGGGTTACTTAAAAAAAACCGCAACTGCGATTAGTTTATCATGATTTAAAGTATTCAAGACATTTATTGGTTCACATACAGTGTGAAATGTGTTTTTTTCCTAAAATTTTAATTGATTAGTTCTTCCCATGATTCTCATTAATTAAGGTAGCAAAATTTTAAAAATATTCTTCCAATATGCTCAATCACTACTCATTCGAATAAATTAAAGAGCAAGATAGTTGATTAATTTATTATAGAAAGATGTAATATAGACGAGATTCATTCGTGATTCAAGGTATTGCGTGAGATAAAATAATATAGATATGTACTAGAATGAAATATTATTCCTTTTAATTATTGTGTTCTCTTAATCAAGGTATGGCTTGAACCATATAAAGCTCATTTATTTGTCTCGATTAATCACCAGCTAAAAATTTTCTTTTCAAAAATGTAAATACCATCAGACCTTGCTTCCCACCTACAAATATTTTGATGACCATCCCGCTTGCAGTCTCTTCTTCTTCTCTTTTTTGTATAAATATCGAATTTTATCTGCTTCGCACCCCACGTGAATTGGCACCAGAACAAAGTACTTCTCCAAATGTTTTCGCAAAATCTCCAGTGAAACTCTTCATTTGCAAAAAGTTTGTGAACTCCAAAATCATCATCCTTAGATCGACAACTAATTCTTAGTGCTGGAGATTTTTTGGGGAGCTTATTAAAAACTTGGACAGTAACTTTAGGGGTAAAAGCACAACTTATTTTAATTTGGGCAAATGCAAAGTAAATGTTTGCTACTACGATGACAAATATAAATTGTGCTCTCATCTTTGTACATGACATTGCTCACGCAGAACATGAAATCTAATGACTCAGTTGTGATGATTAATTTTGTCAACTGAGTTGCTTTTATAGGGTTACAACAAATTGGTTGAATTGCATTTTGCACCCCATAATTTGATAATTTGGCGGCTTGCACACCCTCAAACTACAATAAAACAAAAAATTGCCCCTTCAAATTAAAAGAATTTGCCCACCCCCCCCCCCCCCCCCCCCAACCAACAACACCCTTCTTGCATTGGAAAATGGGTTTTGGTTATTTACTCCCCTATGTTACGAAAATAAATAGCTAAATTACCAGTAAATTACCCATGTGAAAATAAATAGCTAAGGTACCCCTGAAATTTTAAAATCCGGTAAAACACACATTACAACAAAACAGTTAAGAAACTACGCACACCGCACACACAATAAGTACTATAAGACATAAACTACACTTAAATCACCTAAAAAAATATAAAGTACACATAAATCACATAGAAATATACTCTACACCTAAATTACCTAGAACACACTCCTAAATCATGTAACACTACATCTAAATCACTAAGATAAACCACACTACATGCTAGGTGTACCTAAAAAACACTTAAATCAACTACACAACACACTACACCTAAATCACCTAAAACACTTTAAATCACATTATACCTAAAGACACACTACAGATAACATTCACAATTCACACTACATTAAAAGTAGACATTGCACCTAAAATATAAACTACAGTATTAATAAGTATTGTATCCAAAAAAAAAAAATTTTTTACATAAGGAACTTTGCAGAACTAGTCCCACAAAGTGATCTGTTTGTGAAATTAGTCTCATAAAGTAACAGGTCGCAATTTTAGTCCCACAAAGTGAGCCTATTTGCTAAAGTAATATTTTTTGCCGAAGTCAACCATTTTGACTCAATTTTGGTCAGAGGCAACTATTTTGATCGAAAATTAGAGTTTTGACAGGCTAATTTTGGATTTTTTTACACTTATGCACCACATCGATCTTTCACAAAATTGTATTTATAGTACACACCCAAAAAATTTCTAAATCTTTTTTTATAGCCCGAAATTAATTCTAAGAAGTTAAAACCTTTTTAAATCTCATTATAATGTAAAACTTATATTAAAAAACACAAAAACACGAAATTTGATTTAATTTACTAGCCCATGCCAAGGCAGTGAAATAATAAATCGCAAAAGTAATCAAGAAATAAACGACAAAAAAGGCCTAAGAGCTTCCAAACCACAACTTACACACACCATGACTAAAAATAACACAAAAGAAAACAATATTTATTTGTTAGAAAAAAGAGCTAACACCGTCGAACCACACCTATCAAGAACGCGAATTAGGGTTGGAATATAGAACGATGTTAATACACAACCAAAGTCAGCGACCTCAACGATCAAATCGAGCATTATAAACGAGAGATTAAAGGCGAGTGTCGACCTGTTCAAAACCTGTTGTTTTCAAACTGTAAATGGTGATGAACGACGTCGATTGGGATGTGAGCAAACACACGTGTTTGTGCACGAATTTGAGAGACAATGATGAGTTTTTATGCAGAGGGAGTTGGCAATGATGAGTTTGCACCCTATCACTTTGGTGTTTTGCCACGATTAATTATTTTGCCGGGAAGAAAGAAATTGAGAAATTGGCCTTGGCATGGGCTAGTAAATTAAGTCAAGTTTCATGTTCTTGTATTTTTTTAATATAAGTTTTACAAAATAATGAAATTTAAAAAATTTTAAACTTTTTAGAATTAATATTGGGTTATAAAAATATTTAGAAATTTTTTAGGTGTGTTAATTTAATTTTGTGAAAGATATGGCGTATAAGTGTAAAACAAAGCCCAAGATTAGACTGTCAAAATCGCTTAATCCGACCAAAATTGAGTCAAAATTGTTGACTCTGGTAAAAAGTACTACTTTCACAAATAGGATGACTTTGTGGAATTCAAATAGCAACCTGCCACTTTATGAGACTAGTTTCTCAAATAAGCCACTTTGTGAAACTATTACTACAAAATTCCATTTTGCATTTTTTAAAAAGAAAAAAGCAAAAATTATGATATCATATAGAGTTGTAGCAATTCATGTTGTAGTCGAAGTAATTATTTTTAGTAGTGTAGTTCGCTAAATTATGTTCAACAATCTCTTCCTTTCCTACTGCACATAATTACTTAGCTGCACGTGCATTCAGTTTTCACGCATTAACTCCATCAAATATTATAATAAGATCCCCATACATACTATATATTATAAACATCCATATATGCTAGTGTCGTTATATTGGTGCTCAAGTTGCACTTAATTTGTTGCTTATCCAGTGTTGAGGATGAGAAGATAAACTATTTCCAACCTTGTAATAATTTGTCAATGCGTATTTTTTATAGAATAAATTAATGGAGAATTATCAGCAAATGAGATGTTCTAAAATAGATAATCCCGGAGTATGTGAAAGTGGGAAGAGTGAAGTTACCTTTAGATTCGGGATGAGCTTTAACAAGATATGTGTTTGGGTTGGGGAGGGTAGGGGCGGGTGAGGTAGGCTGGTAGGATAAGTGATGGAGTGAGAGTTTATGGAATTTTGTATTTATTTAGGTGATTTAGGTGTAGTATACGTCTTTTTTGGTGACTTAGGTATAATGTGTCATTTTTTGTGACTTTAGGATAGTGTGTGTCCCTTTTGGTGATTTAGGATTTTAAATTTTAGGTAAAGCTTGTGTTTTTTTGGCTGAGTTTGTTGTAATGTATATTTAGGTGCAGTGTGCGGGATTTTACTAATTTATATAGTATGCGTTATTTAGGTGACTTAGATATAGTGTATATTTTAGGTGTACGTAGCATGTCTTTTAGTGTGTGTGATTTAGGTTCCATCCCATGAATATTTTTTTATGTGTAATATATACGTAATATATGTTTTTATCGGATTTAAATGTAGTATGTGTGTTAGGTTTACTATGCATTTTTATGTAACTTAGGTATAATGTGTGTTTTTCAGGTGTACTGTGTGTTTTTTGAGTGACTTAGGTGAGAGAGTGTTTTCTAAGCAATTTGGGGGTGTGAAGAATGGGGTGGGGTGGATGGATAATATTTGGGTTAATATTATATGTTTAGTTAATTAGTTTATTCAGCTCATTTATAATTCAACCATTAAGAATAAAAGTAAGTTTTTTGAACAGATAGATAACTTTTTCATCAACTCATTTAGGACCTACAAACTTACACCCAAACCCACCTATTGGCAGCTCTAAAGTCTAAACATGACATCCTTTTACATTCGTTAAAAAAAAAAAAGAAGTTAAGTAACTACAAATAAGGTGGAGAGAGAAATTAGATAATTAATTACTTGCTTGAAAATCAAAATCAATTCACCAAAATAAGTTAAGTAATATTCTAGTGAAAAAGGAACATCAATTGCTATTGATGTGAAAATAAAATATTGTATTTGTAACTGAAAATAAGAGATAAAAGTATCAAATCCCCTTATTGTACTTTGCCCCTATTCTTTTATTTTTAGCAACTTCCCCCATGTACTATGATAAATAAGCATTTTCCCCTCTGAGTCATTTTTTCACCATTGGATTTGAACACGTGTCAACATTTTTTGTCATTGAATTTCGACTCAGGACAAAAAGTGCTTATTTATCCATAGTACATAGGGCGAGTTGCAAAAATAAAAGGATAGGGGGCAAAGTGCAATCGGGGGCATAGTATAGATGCTTTGACGCTTTTATCCCTAAAAATAAATATAGAACAACTTCCCTAACGTGAATTTGGTGATTTTAAGTATTCATTTTTCCCTCATTTAACTTCACTTTGATTTGCAGCTGAACCGACTGATCAAAACCCCTTGAGTACTCCTTTGGAAGAGAATTTAATGTTGATTGATTATAAGAAGAAAATAAAAAAAAACCCCTTGACGTCTTACTCCTTTCAAGACATTTAACGTTTGACACACAGTATGAAAGGTATTTTTCTAGTGTCTAATTAGTTCTCCCCATAATTATAATTAGTTAATTTATTAGTAGAATTCTTAATGAAAAAATATAGTAGTATAATTATGAAAATATTCTTTCATATTACATGGATAGAGCCTAGTGTTTAATCACTAAATCATAGTTGAATTAGAAAGGTAGATGTAATAAAGACGAGATTCATTCATGATTCAAAGAATAACACGTTACAGATATAGAATGAAACTTTATTCTTCAAACATATCTAAGCCCCTTAATTTGCTTTGATTAAATCACCAAACAAAAATTTTCTTTTCAAACATGTAAATCCCATCAGCCTTTACTAGCCACCTACAATGACTCAGCCTGCAGTCCTTCTCTCTTCTATGGTGCGTATAAGAGTCAAAACTTATCTGCTTCGTGCCCCACCAGAAATGGCACCAGAACAAAGTAGTAAAAAAGTTGTCGCAAAATCTCCAACTAAACTCTTCATTTATAGCAAGTGTGTGAAATCCAAGATCATCATCCTTAGATTGACAATGAATAGTTAGTGAATCTCGAGAATCGCCAGGGAGCTGATTCTGAATTTCGACACTGACTTTAGGGGCAAAAGGACAATAACTTAATTTATGATCTTGGGCGAATGCAAAGAGAATGCTTGCTGCAACACAGAAAAATATAAATTGGGCTCTCATTTTTGTACATGCCATTGCTCAAAAGAAAATATAACGAAAATGCTATGATTTGATTGTGAGGCTTAATTTCTGTCACTTAAGCTGCTTTTATATATAGAGTTACAACTAATTGGTTGAATTGCTTTTTGCACCCCAGAATTTGTAAATCTGGCTACTTGCACCCTCGAATTACTGTAAAAGCACTTCTCATCTTAGACTTACAATAAATTTGGCACATTGTACACTCACTAATGTTAAAAGAGATTTTTGGCTATTTACCCCCTATGTTATTCAAAAAAAAAAAATAAGTGAGATAGTGCCAGTGATTTTAATAAGTTGCACACTGTTCTCCGTGCTTTTTGTGGCTTAATTGAATCATACTCAATGACCAAAATAACCTTTTTACTTTTCATAATTTTAAATTCAGTTGTAGCTTTTTAAAAGAATACTAAAAGTATAGAACGAAATATAAGCACATATATTAAGAAAGTATTACTTACTTTTAAGCTTATTTTATTTTTTACTTTTTCTATAATTTAAAGTATTAAATCAAAAGATATACATTTTCCTTTTTGAGAAGAATGGGTATAATTGTATATTGTTCGCCCATAAAAGCACTCACTATTAGCTTTGGGTGATGGAGTATACCGCAGTATATGGGGGTAATGTGCTACTTTTGAAATCAAGATGATGTAGTTTTTCTATATATTTTTCACAATGGGTTAATTTGCCAATTTGGCATTACACATACGGTAGATTACAGAAGCCTCTTTTAAATTAATTTCACATTGAGGATATTATTGTCATTCCAACATAAACAGAAATCAAATCGAAAACTGAATGGGCTGATCCGTCAATTAGTAAATTTGCTGAAAATAAATTCTTCCAAAAGCAGTGTGACTGACTAACTGACTATTCATCTTCCTAACAATGAACCATAAAGTCTGTAAAAATCTTCTCCAGTTCACAAGAAATGGCCACTTATCTCTGTTCTTTCATTACGATATGGGTTGTGATTAAATGACACAAGAAATGGCCATCAGCTCTTTTCTTCTTGGTGTATCAACCCTTTGAAACTTGGAATATTCCTTGTGCTCCCCTTCTATGAATAATTTTTGTTTCTGATCACAAAAATAAAAAAAGAAATGGCCATCATCTCCAAATCAAATATAACTTATATTTACAATAACCCCAAGATCGATGGTTAAGTTAAACTTATAATTAGCACAAGCAAAACCTTTTCTTTTTTTTAAATTAGCCCACACTTTTATTAAAAAAAAAAAACATATGAATAAATAAAATCTCAAGTTTATAAATTTTACTTATACTAATTAAACACCTTTCAAATAAAACTAGAAACTTTAGAGTGTGTCTCAGGCGTAGTGTATTCTTTAATGTGCTTTAAGAGTGTTATGTGTGTTTCGCGTTATTTAGTTGTAGTGTGTATTTTAAGGTGATTTAGTTGTGGTGTGTGTTTTTTAGGTGTTGAATGTGTCTTTTTTTCTTTTGTGTGTTTATTTGTGATTTAGGTGTCGTATGTTATCTAGGTGAATTAGGCGATTTAAGTGTTGTTCTTGTAGGTGAGCACGTGTTTTTTTAGGCAATTTGGGTGTAGTAGGTGTATTTTTAGGTGATTTAGGATTTTAGATGTTGTGCATGTTTTCGAGATGATTTAATACAGTGTTTGTCTTCAAGCGTGTATTTTTTTAAGTGATTTAGGTGTAGTTTATTTTGCATGTTTAATGTATTTTAGGTGCAACATATATTTTTTTAGGTGTTATTGGCTTAGTGTGTATGTTTGTATTTAGTGTCATAGGTGTACTGCGTGTGTTTTAAATGATTTAGGTATAATGTGATGTAGGTGCAGTTTTTGCTTTAATATGTATTATGTGTTTTCAGTGCAGTTTGGGTCCTATCATATTTATACGTTAGGAGCATCATATTGTGTTTAATTTGAAGATAAAACACTATATTCGTAATCTAAAAGGAAAAAAAAAAGATAGAAATATTTTCGCAACTGCGATTATTTTGCCAATTGAAGTACCCATTTGTCATTTTGATTTACGGCTGAAATGATTGATAAATGAACTCTTGATGTATTACTCATTTCTAGACATTTAACTTTTGACATACCGAAGGAACTTTTTCTGGTTTCTAATTTGTTCTTCCCATAAATCTAATTAGTTAAGGTAGCAGAAATATAATAATTCTTTCATATTACATAGAGAGAGCTTAGGGCTTAATAAGCTCACTCACTACTGATTCGAATAAAAAGCAATATATACAGTTGAATAAGAAATGCAGACGCAATATAGACGAGATTTATTCATGATTCAAGCCAATAATATTGCTTGAGATAAAAGAGTACAGATATAGATTGAATAACCATGCATATGTAAGCTCATATACCATGATTAGTTCCAGTTAAACTTTTTAATGCTATACAAGTAAATACCATCGGCCTTTGCTTTCCACTTACAATGATAGTCATGAAGGCACTGCTTCTTTCCTATAGTATCCGTATAAACATCGAAACTTATCTGCTTTGCGCCCCACCAGAAATGGCACCAGAACAAAGTATTGAAAAAGTTATCGCAAAATTTCCAGCTAAACTCTTCATTTAGAGCAAGTGTGTGAAATCCAAGATCATCATTCTTTGATTGACAATGAATTGTTAGTGGTTGAGAATTCCCAGGGAGCTCATTAACCACTTCGACAAAAGCTTTATGGGTAAGAATACATTTAAATTTATCTTGGGCAAATGCAAACGGAATAATGCTTACTACCACAATCACAAATAAGAAGAACTCGGCTCTCGGTTTTCTACAAGCCATTGCTTAAAAGAAAATGATATGATTGTGAGGTTTCATTTTATCACTGGAGTTGCTTTTATATAGTTATGAAAAAGGGAGATGATGCGGCCAGAGCAAAATCACTAAATACAGATTAATTTTTTTGTTGTTTACTCTTTTACGCTTTTTAAATCAACAAACTAATCCACCTTTCTATTTTACTTCCTTAATTTACTCGTACGCAAAACCATCAGAAAATAGAAATGTTATAATGATATAAATTCTCTTTCCATCCATGAACACAAAAAACCAAAATTAAAATTCTATTTTCGTGATCCTCTTGAAAATTAACCACGTTTGCTTTTTCATCAAATAAATCTTATGTATTCTCTACTTGGGTTTTTGTGAACGTTAATACTTGTCCTATGCATATCTTTGTGGATTTTGTGAACAAAACACATACACCAAGTTGTATGCATTTAATTTTCAAAATCATTTTTAAAAAATTTATTTGTTTTTGGTACTGGATCATGAATTTAACTTTATCGTTCTGAGTAAATGCAGTTGTTAATGGAAAATAGTAATTATAAAATTGAATTTGGTATCAATTAGAGAAACAAATTATGAATAGAAGAAACTAGTCCCCCCCCCCCCCCCATTTTTGATTTTAGAAGTTGAAGATAGTATGTTGATTTTTTGGATAACAGCAGATAACATTGATAAAAAAGTTAACCTCTTACACATAGGGTTGTGTGTTTCGATTAAATCGAATTGAATCGATCACATCAGTCAGGATCATTCGATTCTGGTTGTGGAAAAACGAGAATTGAAATTGAATCGTTTGATTAAATGACACAAGAAATGGCCATCAGCCCTTTGAAACTTGGAATATTCCTTGTGCTCCCCTTCTATGAATAATTTTTGTTTCTGATCACAAAAATAAAAAATAAAAAAAGAAATGGCCATCATCTCCAAATCAAATATAACTTATATTTACAATAACCCCAAGATCGATGGTTAAGTTAAACTTATAATTAGCACAAGCAAAGCCTTTTTCTTTTTTAAATTAGCCCACACTTTTATTAATAAAAAAAACATATGAATAAATAAAATCTCAAGTTTATAAATTTTACTTATACTAATTAAACACCTTTCAAATAAAACTAGAAACTTTAGAGTGTGTCTCAGGCGTATTGTATTCTTTTAGGTGCTTTAAGAGTGTTATGTGTGTTTCGCGTTATTTAGTTGTAGTGTGTGTTTTAAGGTGATTTAGTTGTGGTGTGTGTTTTTTAGGTGTTGAATGTGTCTTTTTTTCTTTTGTGTGTTCATTTGTAATTTAGGTGTCGTATGTTATCTAGGTGAATTAGGTGGAGTGTGTATAATTTTAGGTGATTTAAGTGTTGTGTGTTTTATAGGTTTAGTGTCTAACTTTTCCTCTTGTGGTATGTGATTTTAAAAGTGATCTAGGTCTCGTACGAGGTCTTTAGGTGTATTTTGTGTATTTAACGGTGATTCAAATGTAATGTGTTCTTCTTTACAATAATTGAAGTGTTTTCTTTGTTTCGTGGCTTCTAAGTATAGTTTTTTCTTTTTACAACTTTATTATTTTCCAAAAAATACTTTAAAGGTTTGGACGAGTAATCGAAAATTACGCACCTTGTTGAATTCACAGCTGAGACTGTCACCTCTAGTTCTCATTATGTGAAAAAGTACATCAACTACTCACTGTGCAGACAAAATACTGTTTTTATGGTTTGCGGTTGAACCGACATAACAATCCATCATGTAATGTTTAACACAAGGCAGTGATGGTCTCCAATTTTCAATTTTTCTTTCATATTACCCAATTTCTTATTTTCTTGAAATCAAATCAATATTTATTCACACGGAGAGCTTGGTGTTGAATATGCTCAATAATTACTAATGCGAATAACGAGAGAGATATATAGTTGATTTTGGAAAGACAGATGCTACATAGACAAAATTCGTTCACGATTTAAGGCATTGTTTGAGATAAGAGAATACATATTAATTACATGGACTATGCTTGTAATCCTACTTGTACTCTTTGGAGTATTTCTTATGCTCCCTTTGAAATAAAATTTGTTTTTTTCTGATAAAAAAAAAAAAAGCATGAATCATACTGATCATTTAAAGGTGTTGCTTCATTTTTTTTTTACTAAATGTTTTTAAATTTATTTTGTTTTGAGGTTATTGAAGATTTTCCGACTAGTTATAGAAGTTTTATATTAATGTAGCCAGCTTTCCCTTTTCCTGCTCAAAGATGTTAGATAGTACTCCCGAGTTCGTATCTGGATGCTCATCTATGAGTGGATTCAAGTCAAAACAGTCATCGCGCGCGCGCAAACAACCCGAGGATTCACTCATGTCAAAACGCTGTATTGGTGAGCCAGATGAAAACTGTTCAATCATGAAATGATTTGTAATAAATTCTAACAAAAGTGATTTATATCTTTGGCAGAATCTTGAAAACTGCAAAAAACTCCACAACTTAAGTTTACGCTTGGAGCTAATTAGTTAATTCTCTTAAGTCTTTGGTCAGCATAAGTTTTAGTTATGAGAACTAGAATTAAAAGATACGGAACTATTAGAAGTGCATCTGGAATTAATCTTTCTCAGGGAAGAAAGGTTTGAGATGATTATATATATATATATATATATATATTGATGAACAACAATTAGGAGGACTGGCCCTGAACTTTTGATTAATAACGGCAGCATTGTTATAACCTGCACTGACATTGATGGAATCTCAAGTATAATACCATCTTGATGTTGAAAATCTAGGTTTAGCTGATTGTTATGATGGAAATTGATTAATTTTGGCAATTTTGACGTGTGGGCGACTAAGAATTTGTCTGAAATAACAACTTGAGGCAAGTAACTAACTATCCACTCTACTATTTCGAAAAGAAACTACCAGTAACGACTGGAAGAGCTAAGACCAAGTGTGCTATCCGCTGTTTATTTTGATTTGATGTTTGATTATCTTTTTTTCATTTTTAGAGCTATTGTATTATCTTTGTTATCGACCTTTCGTTTCAAATTTACTATAAATTTCTGAAACTGTAGACTTATTTATTTCGATTTTTTTATTCTTTACATACGGCTCATCAATTCTTTTGGTGTCCCATTTAACTCTTTGTTCTTGATTTTAGTATTTTTTTCTTTATTCTTTACTTTCAAATATATTATGTTCTGACTTTATTTAAATAGATTATAGATTTTGCAGATTTATTATATTTTGGCTTTGTGTTCTTTTTTTAATTTTATATTTATCTTATGTTCAAGATATATTATTGTTGAATTGTTTCTCTAAATCTTTTATGAGATTCTCAATTTTTTAGACATTTTACTTAATTTTTGTTTATGCTTTTAGATTCATTTGATTGACTTTCTTCCTTTTCAGATTTATATATTATAATTTTATGTATCCAAATTTACTGAATTTATGTTTTCTGTTTATTTTTTATTTAATATGCAATTTTAGCTTTTAGATTTATTTTTATTTTTTCTTTTTCATTATACTTAACTTTATATTTATTATATTTTGACTTAATTGACTTCTTAACTTTTCAAATTGTATTTTTAATATATATATATATATATATATATATATATATATATATATATATATATATATATATATAGTTTTATATATATTTAGTTTTATAATCTTTGACTTTACTCTCTTTCTTGGTGTGTTTTCTTCATTTAGTCATATAATTGTTTGATTTTTATTAAAGAAAAAAATTGTTAATTTCTTTCTTTAAAAAAAAAATTAATGTTGACTCATGATGCACAAATAAAGAGCACAAAATTACGTTCTTGTTGTTTGCAACTTTGGGTCTTCAGTTGGATCATCTCATCAGATTTGGATCTGTTTCGGATCCAAATTCAAAAAGCCCGTGTCTAGATTTTTGAGTTTTCACAATTAATAGAGTAGTAGTATGCATGGGTATGAGTCAGTCTATGCTATAGCAGGCTGTAATACAGCCTGCACTTACAAACATGTGGGACCCAAACAGGTGGGGGCCACGTGGGTCTCACACTTTTTGTGAGAGCAGGATGTATTACAGTCTGCTGTAGCTAAGACAAAATTGCATGGGTATTTAAAAAAAGTGCAAGTTATTACAGTATCAAAGCGCTAGGACGATTTTCACCGGCGCCTAAAAGCGATGCTATAGAACCAAAAAAGTGCTTGGAAACATCTTTTTCTTGTAGTGAGCGAAGTTACCTCTCCATAGAGTTCATAAGGTTGGGGATGAGCTTTAATAAAATCTACATTAGGTAGGTTTTGGGTTGGATGTTTTAGGTATAGTGTGTATTCTTCTGGTATATAGTGTCTTGTAGGTGAGCATGTGTTTTTTTAGGAGATTTAGGTATAGTAGGTGTATTTTTAGGTGATTTAGGATTTTAGATGTAGTGCATGTTTTCCAGATGATTTAATACAGTGCTTGTCTTCAAGCGTGTATTTTTTTAGGTGATTTAGGTGTAGTTTATTTTGCATGTTTGATGTATTTTAGGTGCAACATATATTTTTTTAGGTGTTATTGGTTTAGTGTGTATGTTTGTATTTAGTGTCATAGGTGTATATATTGTGTGTGTTTTAAATGATTTAGGTATAATGTGATGTTGGTGCAGTTTTTGCTTTAATGTGTATTATGTGTTTTCAATGCATTGGGTCCTATCATATTTTATACGTTAGGAGCATCAGACTGTGTTTAATTTGAAGATAAAACACTGTATTTGTAATTTAAAAGGAAAAAAAAAACATAGAACTATTTTCGCAACTATGATTATTTTCCCAATTGAAGTACCCATTTGTCATTTCGATTTACGGATGAAATGTTGATAAATGAACTCTTGATGTATTACTCTTTTCCAAACATTTAACATTTGACATACGGTAGGAACTTTTTCTAGTTTCTATTTGTTCTTCCCATAAATCTAATTAGCTAAGGTAGCAGAAATATAAAATAATTCTTTCATATTACATAGAGAGAGCTTAGGGCTTAATAAGCTCACTCACTACTGATTCGAATAAAAAGCAATATATATAGTTGAATTAGAAATGCAGACACAATATAGATGAGATTTATTCATGATTCAAGCCAATAATACTGCTCGAGATAAAAGAGTATTATGGATTGAATAACCATGCATATGTAAGCTCATATATCATGATTAGTCCAGTTAAACTTTTTCATGTTATACAAGTAAATACCATTGGCCTTTGCTTTCCACCTACAATGATAGTCATGAAGGCACTCATCCTTTGCTATCCTTTGCGTATAAACATCGAAACTTATCTGCTTTGCGCCCCACCAGAAATGGCACCAGAACAAAGTATTGAAAAAGTTATCGCAAAAGTTCCAGCTGAACTCTTCATTTAGAGCAAGTGTGTGAATTCCAAGATCATCATTCTTTGATTGACAATGAATTGTTAGTGGCTGAGTATTCCCAGGGAGCTCGTTAACCACTTCGACAAAAGCTCTAAAGGTAAAAAAGACACACTTAGATTTATCTTGGGCAAATGCAAAGGGATTAATGCTAATTACTACAATCACAAATAAGAAGAACTCGGCTCTCGCTTTTCTACAAACCATTGCTTAAAAGAAAATGATATGATTGTGAGGTTCCATTTTGTCACTGAAGTTGCTTTTATATAGTTATGGAAAAGGGAGATGATGTGGGCAGAGCAAAATCACTAAATACAGGTTAATTTTTTGTTGTTTACTATTTTACCCTTTTTAAATCAACAAACTTATCCATCTTTCTATTTTACTTCCTTCATTTTCTCGTACGTAAAACCATCAGAAAATAGAAATAATGTTATAATGATATAAATTCTCTTTCCATCCATGAACACAAAAAAACCAAAAATAAAATTCCATTTTCGTGATCCTCTTGAAAATTAACCACGTTTGCTTTTTCATCAAATAAATCTTATGTATTCTCTACTTGGGTTTTTGTGAACGTTAATACTTGTCCTATGCATATCTTTTGTGGATTTTGTGAACAAAACACATACACCAAGTTGAATGCATTTAATTTTCAAAATCATTTTTAAAAAATTTATTTGTTTTTGGGACTGGATCATGAATTTAACTTTATCGTTATAAGTAAATGCAGTTGTTAATGGAAAATAGTAATTATAAAATTGAATTTGGTATCAATTAGATAAACAAATTATGAATAGAAGAAAATAGTGTCACCCCCTCCCCCCCCCTCCCCCCCCCCTCTCCCCAATTTTTGATTTTAGAAGTTGAAGATAGTATGTTGATTTCTCTTACACATAGGGCTGTGTGTTTCGATTAAATCGAATTGAATCGATCAAATCAGTCGGGATGATTTGATTCTGGTTGTGGAAGAACGAGAATTGAAATTGAATCGTTTGATACGAATCGATTCGGTTTAAATAGAGTCGATTTTGATTCGATTTAAATAGAGTCGATTTTGATTCGATTTGATCTGATTTCGATTATGAGCCTTTTATTTACTGTATTTTAATTTTGAAAAAAAAAATGCAATATAGCGACTCAAATTTGCATTTAAAACTAGAGAAAACATAGATGAAACACTACAAAAATAATGTGTACTCTTTTATTCATTAATCATCACAAATTTACCATTCAAATGTGATACTTCTACTCAATTCAACAATTCTCAACAATAGAATATTACATTGAAACATAATTAAACATGAGAGAAGTTAAGTCACGCATCAAGATTCATAAACATTCAAGACATCATTAAATTCATTATGTGATACACCTATATATTATAAAAAATAAAAAATAGACTTAATTTTCGTTCGATTTGGAGATCGACCCTAAAATCAAAATCAAATCGAAGCGGGATTCAGTTTTTTCGTGACAACCAATAATATGGATTGAAAATTTGATTCAATTTTCAAATCGGATCAATCGATCGATTTGAAACGATTCAATCAATTCAATTATGTTTGCATAACCCTACTTACACTGAATGGAAAAAGTTTTTATTGGGAGTTTGATTTTACACTACTTGGAGAGTGTTATTCAAAATTTCAGTGCTCAATTCAAAGCTTTACTAGCTTTTCTTGGAATTTACAAGTTGTTGCTCATGAACATTGATTACTGGCACACTAATAGGACTGGAATATTTTTATTTTTTTGAAAATATAGACCAAAAGGAAAAACAATTTGATGAAAAGAGTTTATGCTTAATCAAAGTTCCTAGTGGGAAAAAAAAACAAGAGGACGAAGGTTTTTTTTTTTTTTTTTATAGATGTGTTCTCATCTAATTAATCTCAGATTTTATTAGTTATTTAATATGTTTAATCTCGCCATAAATGAATTATTAACACGTGAGCAACTTTCATCCCCCAACTTATTTATGATTAATTTTAGGGAAAGTTGCGACAAACCCCCCAACCTAAGGTGGTTTTTGCAATGTGCCTCCTAACCTATCGATTTGTGCGATATGGCCCTTTAACCTATTGATTTTTGTGCGATTTGTCCCCTGAGATATTGACAACGGATCATTTTGTGTTGAGATCCCTCCAAAACTCCAGAATAGTTTCAAAATTATGCACCAATTCTCCTTGTGGTTTGTTAATTAATTGTATAAAATGTCCATTGCAGTTTATAATCTCTTTCTAAAACACCCCTTCGTGGTTTCATAAAAAGAAGATTTTGCGCCAAGTTTTATGAAACTAGAAGGTGAATTTTAGGCAATTAACAAACCATATGGGGATTCCGTACAAGGTTTTGAAACAATTGGAGAGTTTTGGACTTTTGAGGTATATCAACACAAAATGAATGGTTACTCAATAGTTCAATGCCTCAATCGCACAAAAATAAATAGGTTATGAGCATATCGCATATTCTCATAGATTAAGAGCACAATGCGAAAGCACCCATAGATTGGGGGTTTGACATCATTTCACACCCACGAAGATGAAAAAATGTGGAACCATCCAAAAATAGATTCTTTTCAACTACGAACATAAAAACCAAAATTAAATTCTATTCTAGTGAAACTTTTCACATTAGAACACTAAGTTTACTTTTCTATCAAATAAATCTTATGCCTGGTACTTAGGTTTTTGTGAACACTAATTTTGTTGTCCTATCCATTTCTTTTTAGTTTTTTGTGAACAAAACATGTACACCCAGTTGAGTGCATTTAATTTTCATATGTATTTATTTTTAAAATTTTGGTTCTTGTTTTTGTCACTGGATTATGTAATTCAAGCATAGAACCTCATACCGTAATGTGCAATTATTACTTAATATATAATAGTATAAAAAATCACAAGAAAATATCTTTTTGATGCCACGTGGCCTCTTCTTCAGCTAGTATATCTTAAAAAAGGATTCTCCAGCACTCTCACTCTCTCAACTCTAATTTGCAAAATGTTGTCAATTTTACACTCACCACCACCACGTACCCCTTCGTCGTTTTTGGCTTCAAACCCTCGATTTTCGCCGTCAAAGTGTCTCATTCCCCGCCGATTAGGCTACCGCCGCCGCGTTCTCCGGCGAGGTGGTTCTGTTAAATTCTGCTGTTCATCAGCCATGGCCGTTAATGAGGGGCCCACTTCTTCTTCTTCTTCATCCCCTGTACAGGTCTGTTTTTTTATTTTTATTATTATTTGGGCAAATTGGGAAGTTATTTTGATAGCTTCAATAGTTCAAGACTGTCTGAGAGGATTAATTTTTCATATCTTCACTTTGGCGTTTGATTTAAAGAAGTGGTTTTGTTAACAAAGCCTATGTTTTGATGGTTTCTTCGCTGCAAATCTTGATCCTCCTGACATATGTAAAATGTGCTATAAAGTTTGTTTTTTTTTTTCCGGAATATGAAGTGTGGTTCATCTCAATTTAACGTTAACTTTAGTAAAGAACCGTCTTTTTCGTTCTATTTCTCAAAGCCCGAAATCAGGAATCGAAAAGTAAGTATTGAAAATAAGAAACCTGTAGTAAAAATCGGAGGGAGAAGCGAGTTCTTTATTTCAAACTTGGTTAAATCGAGCTTTGCCCCTATGTTTACGCTTCATATTCTGGCAAGAACAATTTTTTAGGCCGAAAGGTTCTGTCGGAGAGTTGAACAAGGGCACTTCACACATTTTTAGATAGGTTAGGGGATCAAGTTTCTCTTTTTTAAATGATGGAGAGCACTTTGCGAAATGAGGTATACCGTGGAAGTTTTGACTCTTTTGTTTCCCTATATTTTATTATCCCAATTGTTAAATAAAAGAGAGCTTTTTTTGTTTTTATCACGGAACCGACGAAGCTAAAGCACATATTACAGAAGGGAGGAGAAAGAAAAAAACACTAGTGTGATCAAAGGCTTGTAGTGAACCTGAGGAAGACAACCTATTCAATCAGTTGTTGCTTTCAAGTGCTTCTTGGTCTGGAGGAATTATTAGCATAAGCAATCTTCTCTCTCTCTCTCTCTCTCTCTCATTTGACCACACACTTGTTTTAATAAATTATTGCAGGATTTGTTGTATTCTCGAGCATTTTGGGTCAGTGAAAAAATAATTGCCTGGGATATGGATCCTGAAGATGGTTCATGTTGTCTTTATGGCAGTAAAAGTGCTGCTTTGTCTGTGCAAAATGGTGAAATTCAAGGTTCCCGATTAACTAGTAGTCCACTCTGAATATTGTCTTGTGTTTTGCCAGAGGAAACTACTCCTCTCTGTTGTGACTCTGTTAATGTTTGTGGTGGTTTCGACAGAGAAAACTAATCATCTCTCTTGTGCAAACAGGGTTTGATGTGAAAATTGAGATCGATAGAAGGAATGATAGACTGCCTGAACATGTAAGATATTTCTTTAGTTACATATAATTATATGTAAGCGTATAGGAGTGCTTGTGTTTGTGCGTGTGATTCTCGTCCTTCTAACGTTTCGTAGAAAATTTAATTGGTCTAATTTCATATATAATAAGAATAGTATGTATATGTTCTCCTGACAAAGATTGTTAAGTTTTGATCTGTTATAACTCTACTGTTTTAGGTAAATGAAAGGTTTCCTCATATTCAAGACTATAAACCCTTTGAAGTTCCTCCAGTTCAGGATATCAATAGTTTACTCAAATACCAATTAGCTGTTGCTATTCTAAGCTGTAAGTTTATATGTTTGTTTCAATCATTAAACCGTTATAGTGGTTAGTGGCATATACATGTGCTTGAGTGTACGTGTGCATCTGTGATCAGCTCAATAAGCATCAAGAAGTTCATGTTGCCATCGCGAAAGCCCCAAGAGGTAGATAGAAAAATGGATCAGAAAAACCTTGTTATTTCCTTCACTGGGTAAGGAAGGAACTTAAGCTCGTGAAACACCTCACATGATGTTTTCTTAAGTTATGAGAACAAGTAATTGAATTTTTATTCTTCCTGTAACTTTTTCCATATCAAAGGAATTGTCACTCTCAAGAGATAAAATTAAGTGAGTATTTTCTGTCAAAAGAAGCCTACATATTTGAATTTACACCAGCTGTCTTATCCCATGATTTCGTTTTACTCTGAGTCGCTTGATTTCCTCATTTTTATATGTAGCGGATGGGAGATGCGTGAGTATCACTGGTCTGCAATTACCAGGTGTTCTAGATGAATTATACTCTTATGATGGTCCTCTTGGTGCTATCTTTTCAAATAATGCTGTTTCACTCTACATTTGGGCACCCACTGCACAGGTGATACATCAATCCTATTTTTTGTTAATACCTGCTTGCTTGCAATATTCATGTTTATACTCTCACTCCATCTCATTCAGGACTTTTCCATGTGCCACGCTTAAGAACAGGAAGTGCGTGCGCTTATTTATCGGGAACCAGAAGGTGGGGATCCATTGGAAATTGTCAAGCTCAAGGAGTCAAATGGAGTTTGGACTGCTGAAGGGCCAATAACTTGGGACGGCTGTTACTATGTCTATGAAGTCTCTGTTTACCACCCTAGCACTATGAGAATCGAAACTTGTATTGCAAATGATCCATATGCCAGAGGGTATACTAGTTATCTTTGTATGGTACTGATTGGTGAAAATAGTAAGGAAGCTTCTGAATGACAAGTCCAATTATGTTATTTTTAGGCTCTCAGCTGATGGTGGGCGAACCCTGTTGGTTAGTCTAGATTCAGAAAGTTCGAAACCTGAAGCATGGGATGACTTGGCACTTGAAAAACCAAATCTTTGTTTATTTTCCGACACCAGTATCTATGAGTTGCATGTGAGAGACTTCAGGTAAACAATAAACCTGGCTTTTACTTTGAAATACCTTTTGAGACCTTCATCGTAAAACTCTGAAGTATGCTTGTTCAGGCTTTTCCAGGATTTAGAATTCGGTCTTTTGAGTTCTTGGACTTCATACTTGATGGCCAGTAAATGTTTTAAAAATTAAGTTTTTGTTTATTCTTTTGTTTTTATCTTGATCAGTGTCTCCTGCATTGTAGCTCCAGTATCTTCTCGAAAAAATTTCGACATACCTTTTGTATAAGAGAAGTACCATGATGGCTTTTAAGTAATACATGTCATTAAGAACTTTTAGGAGTTGTCTGTGTTTATTTACCCGTTTACTATTGCAGTATCAGCGACAGTACTGTTCATCCCGACTTTCGTGGTGGTTATCTTGCCTTTACATCCTTGGTAATTGTAGTCACCAACCCTTATAAGCTTTTTGTCATACTTATCTTTTGAACATATCTTTGCATTAACATCTGCTAGTTCATTCCATTTATTTATTAAGCAATCCCTGACTTCTATTGTACTACATGTGCATGGTTTTGAAGCAAGCCCTTGATATGGTGATCAAACTGCAAAGTTTACTTCTCAGGCTTTTGCCTTAATCAATGACGAATACTCTATAAGAATATGACTCTCCACTTGATTAAATTATTTAAATACATCCATACGGCTTTTAGTGATGGAATTTCCCTTCGTCTGAAGGAGTCTACAGGAATGCTTCATCTAAAAAGGCTATCTGCTGCTGGTATTACACATGTTCATCTGCTGCCAACCTTCCAGTTTGCCGGTGTTGATGACGAGAAGGGTAAATGGAGGAATATAGGTACTGTTTATGTTAAAACTGTCTCATCTTAAAGCTGAACTTATAGAGATGATAGACATAAATTTACAATATAATCATCAACGTGCCTCCTTACGTGCATGCTGTAAATTCTTTCGTTGTGTCACGTGACATTCTATTTGATAAGTGGGTGGCAGTGGGTTTGAACCTCTTCTTTTGGCCTGTGAGCTCCAATACTATATTGAATTGACGTCACATCTAAAAGCTCAATTTTATAGAGAGCTTATAGAGAGAATAGATATTTATTAATTTGTATCTAATCTTCAACAGTTTATGCTTCTTTTCCCTCACTTTTTGATTTTAATTTTTAAGTGTCTATTGCCTCACATGCTTCTCTTTTTCAAGAACCATTTCACTGAAGAACCTAGGCAACAAGGTTGCAAATGATTTTTTTTTATTATTATTAAGCCAATTTATTGGTTAGATCATCGTCGCCTGATCAAGTAGAATAAAGTCATACATTTTTTATGAAATGGTTGAGGAATTTGTAGTGCATGGCATTTATCTTCCATACTTTCTTTTTTCATTAGATGGTCATTTTTTTATCTTTTTTTGTCTTGTCCTTCTCTTTCTTTGTTTCCTTAGAATTTACTGCATAATGAATCGGTGTAACCCAAGTAGCTTGAATCATGTCTTTTTGGTTCTTATCAGTTATATAACACCTTCAACAGATTTCCAGATGCTTGAATCATTCGCACCTGACTCTGATAAACAACAAGCTTATGTCACAGCAATCCAAGATGTGGATGGGTATAACTGGGGGTGAGATGCTTTGTCCTAATTGCTATCCAAGTTATATATCAAGCTTCTTGACTTGCCTAATTTGTGAAACACTAATATGGCGGATAATTTCTTCCTTTTGTGTCTGAAAAGCTATAATCCTGTTCTTTGGGGTGTCCCAAAAGGAAGCTATGCAAGTAACCCCAATGGTTGCAGCCGCATAATAGAGTTCCGCAAGATGGTGCAGGTACATCAATGGACTAATTCAAATTGTCTCATCCAACCTCAGTTTTGGTTTCCTGAGGGTAATTTATTTGACTGCAGGCGCTACACCGCATTGGACTTCGTGTTGTCCTGGATGTGGTTTACAATCATTTGCATGCAAGTGGTCCACATGATACAAACTCTGTCTTGGATAAGGTTACGCGATGATGCTTGTTTGAGTTAAAAAAACAGTATAGTTTGTATTTCTATTGTTTTCTTTTTTGTACAAAGTTGATCACTCTGTCTTGACGAAGGATGTATGTATAGCGCTCCCTCTCTCTCCGTCTCCCTTCTTCATGTCACCAACTGAACCTAATCTTTAAACACACCGCACCAACCACATACAAGCCGTGAACCTTGAACCTTCCCATCCATCACCTTGCATTACTAGCATCCTCTACAGAAACTTACCACTTTCTTTGTCAGTTGACTGAACCTTTAGATTAGGCATTTGCAAACTCCAACAGAGAGAATCGCATGATGGAAATTGTCAAAAAACGTGTCATATTTCTCATTCAGTATTAGTAGATCCCATGCACCTCATTGTACAAGAGGTTAGCCAATTTAAGCAAACTATGAGCTGGAATGCAAAGGGTAAAAATCAGTGTTACTGCACAAGTAAGTGAAAAACTAAGGGTGTAACTTTTGGGATAGGATCATTTGTAGTATGGTTATTGAGAGTATAAGGAAAGGGTGGTTTATCCAACTTAAATTCATTAACGTGTGAATATTGGAAAAGAGAGAAATAAGGTAGTAAAGACGAAAGTTTGGTCAGAATGTGGTCTTGCTTGTTCGTGTTAGGCGAATTAATAATCTCATTATGAACAATGTTTTCGTAGCTTGCCATTTTTGAAGTTCGTCCGTAACAAGTTATCTTACTACTTCTGATTAACAGGAAGTACATTGTCGCCAATATTTGTGTGTTTTTTGAAAAATCATAACAAAGGGTCAGTGCAGATTGTTCCAGGTTACTACCTTAGAAGGAACCTTGATGGCTTCATTGAGAACAGTACATGCGTAAACAATACAGCTAGTGAACATTTTATGGTTGAAAGGTTGATTATCGATGATCTTTTACACTGGGCAACACATTATAAGGTGACTATATCCCTTCTATACGTTCACTTTTATCTCGTTTAATAATGCTTGTGAAAAAATTGGACATTATTAACTTTGACAAGTTGTCAGGGCTTGCTATTGGCCCAAAGTGCTGTAACCTAATTCTTGATATAGTCTTTGCACAAATAAATAACTCAAGCATTTGGGAAAATTGCATCAAACTCCCATGTGTAACATTAAACCTGCACCAAACCCCCCTCATTTATGTTTTTTGCGTAAACCCCCTACTGTTATCAAAAATCTTGCATGAAATCACCCTTCTAAAGAAAATACCTTACATACATTAAATTTTAGGCAAATAGTCATTTTTTTCCCTCGAGAAAAATGCATAAATCCCCGTGTTTTTCAACCCTGTAACAAACTTCCATATGTTTTCCAAAATCTGTACCAAACCCGTTTTGTTATCAAAGACCTTGCACCAAACCAGTCTCAAAGGTGGCGAGTGTAGTGAACTCTATGTTAAAATAAACAGAGAGGGGGTCTGGTGTAAGGCAGAACATCATAACACGAGGGGTTTTGGTGCAGGCTTTTGATAACACAAGGGGATTCATTCATTTTTTCCCAAACATTTCATGGTCACCCTGTCCTACAGGCTTGAAACAAAATAAGCAACTTTGTCACTAGTTATTGGTATTAGATTAGCTCAAGTTTCCAACTATGGATCCATACAACAATACCAAACATTCACTGGTCTCATAATGTTTTGTGATGCATATATTCCTTTATATTTCACTTTAATCTTGTAAGTCGCAATCGGATTTTCTCTCTGAATGGTTTTCCCTGCATTATCTCATGTATGCAGTTATTTCATGATCACCAACATCTATTGCTTCTCTGTAGGTCCCAGGAAAAAATTCAAACCCTTTGATTTCAGTTATTCAAATTTCTACTCATGACTTTACTTTATTCCTCCTTGAAGTCTCATATAATAGGCACTCATCCTTAATAATCGTTCTCCTTCGCATGGCGACCTTAAATATGAGAGTTCATTTTAATGTGACTTTTCAAAATTATCTTTGTAATCATTTGGAGGTGTTGCAGGTTGACGGATTTCGTTTTGACCTGATGGGCCACATAATGAAACGTACTATGGTATGGTTTGCATGCAATTACATATTTCTCTGATAATGAATCATGATTTGCTATTTGATGAAGTCCAAAAAGTGCAAATGATGTTTTAGGAAACAAAAGCAGTTGGTTTCTACAGTAAACACACTTTTTGTTAAGTGCAAGATTACTAATTTGTAGATATTAGTTCTTTTAACAAGTTGGAATCTAAATATTTTTCACCGTGTTCTATCTGAATGCGTTTTGAATACTCTGATCTTTTATTTCTGCCGGCATAGTGTAAATATTTGATTTTTCTGAAGAGTTTGACAAAGTTGATAGATGTAAGACAAGTAATAAGTAATATACACACACAACAAAAATTCTATACACGCAAGGACAAACACATATATGGAAACAAGCAGTTACTTTATCCAGTAAAATGTTGAAATTCTTTCAATTGAATAATATATAATTTAGAACATGGACCTAGTTTATGCTTGTCAAACTGATCAGTTCAGTGATGCTACCCAAGGAAAAGGAAATACTTAATAACTAAAGCACGTTGCGAAGTGTTGGCTTCGCATCTAGTGGCGAAAGGAAAATATGGTTCGATTAAGTGGCAAGTGTTTGTCAGAAATATGGAAGGGAACTGCATTTCAAAAAGAATAGGAGTTAATGTTCTTTTTGGGTGTCCTTTTTGTGTGTTCATGGGTAATGACATAGCTTGTGATATTGAAAACTGATGTGCATATTTTGGTGCAGGTAAAGGCTAGAAATGTCTTGCAGAACTTATCGAAAGAGAAAGATGGCGTAGATGGCTCTACTATCTATATGTAAACGGTGGAAGATTTTTGCTTCATGTCACACACGCCATTAGATCATTCTACAGTAGTTTTTTTTAGATAATAATACTATTATTACCATCTTGACTTGCAGATATGGTGAAGGATGGAACTTTGGTGAAGTGGCCAACAATGGCCGTGGAGTAAACGCGTCACAGTTCAACCTTTATGGAACTGGAATTGGCAGGTTCTACTTTTCATCTGTATTCAAAAGATCCAGAGATATTCTTGCATATTTAGCTAATTACTTTTCATGATTAAGTATAAGCGAGGAATATCCCAATTACATCTTTTTGTTGCTTTTGTGGAATTCGTGAAAGCTGACTTCAAAAACTGTTCATGAGGTTTAGAAAAAGAATAGCCAATGAGTTGCTACCAGTTTCTGCAGTCATACCAAATTTGGAAATTATTTTTGTGTGCTTGCATTTGTCTTAATTAAGATATGGAACTATAATTGTGGAGGTACACTTGCATCATATACTTCAGTTCTCGTGGATATACAGTTTAACTCTTGGATACATATAATAGTTCCACTATATAGAACCTCCTAACAAGAGCTCCATCAGTATTCCTATTGGTTTGTCTAAAGGGTAACTCTGATAGTTTCTCTAGAACTGATGCTACCACAAGCAATACACTCTTTTTTTTTCCACTATAGTACTGCCTGTCACACTAATATTCCTCTCACTGTGGAAATCAAAAGATATTACCTTACGTATTTGAATGTTTATTTAACAAAACAACTCCAGTTTCAAAAATCTTTACTAGATGCGCATCTTGAACCGTGTTTATGTCTAGTAAATGACTTATAATGTAACCATTTCAGCTTCAATGATCGGATTCGAGATGCAGTTCTTGGTGGATCTCCATTTGGCCATCCCCTTCAACAAGGTTTCATAACAGGTTTGTCTTTGGAGGTAATATCTATATTTACAACACTTTGCATCACATCATAAAAGAAATTCTTAATGAGCTCCTTCATTCATGAACAGTTGTTTTTCATGAGATTGAAATTAAAGCATGGATATGGATATTTTTCCTTGACAAGTAATAGATTTAATATTTCAATATAACAATTTGTTTGTTTCTTTTTTCAGCCAAATGGTCATGACCAAGGTGGCAAATCTAACATGGAGCATATGCTTGCTATATCAAAGGATCACATTCAGGTAATCTTATAATCAACCTGATTATGGAAAGTAATAAAGATATGGGATCTCATGGGCGTTGGTTGAACAGTGCTGAGCAAGTTAGTAATCAAAAGCTCAGATAAAGTTCAATTTATTTCTAAATGTAACTGAAGATTACTAGTGCCAGTATGAAAACAACAAGGAACAAAAAAGTACCTAAAGAAAGCTAAAATCAGTTGTGGTTGTTGGAATATCTCTCTTATTAGGAATTAAAAGGTCTTTATACAAATTGCTAGGAGTTTTTAAGTCCATACAGAGATGTAGCAATCAATTAAAATAACAGTAAGATGCAACTGTATGGTAAGACTTACAATTAGAATTAGCAGTACGACACAAACTCTGCTCCTTGAGTCCGTTTAATGAATATTGTACAACATCCACAAAGCACTAATGATACTCCTTGACCTTTGCTTCATTTTGCTTGCTTAAAGTCGCTCATATATTAATGCTGCAACTTCATCCTATGAGACAGATAGGAATGGCTGGTAACCTGAAGGATTTTGTGCTAATTAACCATGAGAACCAAGAGGTAGCGTGCACCACTACACTAAATTATTTGTTCATTTGTCAGTCTCAGTTCTAGGCCTATTTTTCCAGTTATTAGGGACTCACCCTGCTAATTTGGTCATTCCAGTTCATTTTCATTGAATTTTTGGTAAAGCGCGTGACTTGTTTTGCCCTTCTGCTTTCAACAGGTCAAGGGATCCGAAGTTTTAACCCACGATGGATCTCCTGTTGCATATGCTTCGTCTCCCATAGAAATAGTAAGGATTTGCTTTCCATCTTAATTTCTTTTTTATTTGTTGTTTCTTGTTTAAAGTGCACATTTTGTTGCACAAGAGTCAAGACAATTATCAGTTCACTAATCTTCTGTTAAATGATTGTGTTTTATTGGTTCAAAGACGATTCATATCCTCTGCTTTTGTTTTGCATTAGGTGAATTATGTTTCTGCTCATGACAATGAGACCTTGTTTGACATTGTGAGCTTAAAGGTGATTATGCTCTTATCTAATGAATGCTGTACCTATGTGCCTCAACACTATTATGTTTAACACTATCTTTCTGTTTATAGACTGCTGTAAATATGTCTGTGGATGCAAGATGTAGGATGAACCATTTGGCAACCAGTATAATAGCACTTTCTCAGGTTTGACTCCATGATATTCTGTGTTCTTTCTTGAAATCACTCATAGAATGTTATAAAACTGATATAACACTGTTTTTTAGATTATATAAACCCCTTCAAGTTTGAGATAGTAGTGAGATCATAAACTTAAGAAATTTGTTAAGTGCTCTGAGCTGGGTAGCGAATGAGTAATGTAGATTGGATTATATCTGGTCGAGTATGTCCACGAACTTCTCTTCTCTTCACACTTTTCTTATGTGATGCTTGCCAATGAAACTTAGTGTCAACATACTTCTTATCGTACTTGCTGAGATTTCATTATTTGCAGGGAATACCTTTTTTTCATGCTGGTGATGAGATTTTGCGCTCAAAATCATTAGATCGTGATTCATACAATTCTGGCGATTGGTTCAACAGGTAACTCACTGATACTTATCAGGTTATTGATCTAGTAAATCTTATGAATATATGTCAAAAATTTCTGCTTCTGAAATTATTCATTCTAATATCTACTTTCAGGTTAGACTTTAGCTACAGCTCTAACAATTGGGGTGTGGGTCTTCCTCCGAGAGGAAAGAATGAGCATAATTGGCCATTGTGAGCACATTCCCTTCTATTTTACGTCATTCATGTTCACTGAATCAAATTTATCATATATAGTAAAACAGTTCAGCGGTATCAACCTGTAATAATTCCATCTTTGTTCAGAATGAAAACCAGATTAGCAGATCCATCCTTCAAACCTAAGCGGAGTCACATACTTGCAGCACTTGAAAACTTTTCAAGCTTTTTAAGTATAAGATACTCTTCTCCGTTATTTCGTTTGGGGACAGCAAATGAGATTCAGGTCAGAAGAGATTCATATACATAATCCCTTCTTTGTAACACACAAAGACTTTTCTTTTCTTTTCTTTTCTTTTTTTGAGAAAAAACCCGTGCTTTATGCATGCCTTCAAAGCATGCGGAACTAGTAATCGTGAGCAATACGCTCTCTCTCATTTAAGTTTCACATTTTTTATCCAGGATCGCGTACAATTTCATAATAATGGTCCATTGTCCGTGCCTGGTGTCATTGTCATGAGTATTGAAGATGGCCATGAAGGAGTTCCGGGGCGTGCTCAGCTGGATCCCATGTTAGTGTAACAATAACGCTTGCTAATGAAATTAAGGGATAATTACAGTTACACTCCCTGAAGCTTGGTGTAATTACAAATGTAACATCCCATATTATTTGAAATATTACGGACACACCCTAAAAACTCTAAAATATGTAAAATTTGGGGACTTATCTGGAACATTTTCAAACTTCAAGGGATATCTCTATAATCATGCAAAACCTCAGAAGGTCTATTTTTCATGCTTTTTGAAACTCATGGGATGTTCATGTAATTATTCAAACAAATAGGAAACGTTTCTGTAATTAGACAGAACCTCAGAGATGGTTTTAATGTAATTATCCAAAATTATTATATTTGGTTTAAATGCAGTGAGTTAATCATAGTATGTGGTTTTTTTTCTCGCAGGTATTCGTACGTTGTTGTCATCATCAATGTGTGCCCAACTGATATCACGTTTGCCAGCCCAGCTTTACAGGGAAAAGGTCTACAATTGCACCCAGTACAGGTTCTTACATACCCCTTTCGAGTTAATATTTAGTAACCTTCTCTTCTGGTTTAATTTGAACAAATTATGCACAGATTTTAGGGAATGTCATAATATACTCTTTTTTACTCTTAACTTCCAAGTTCGAAGTTTTGGTTTGTGTATGTTGAATGGTACGTAACTCGTGCACTTGTACTCTTGTAACCAGATGAGTTCGAGTGATGAAATCGTTAAACGCTCCACATACGACTCGTCTTCTGGTTGTTTCATAGTCCCGAAGAGAACAACATCTGTTTTTGTCGAACTCCGATGAACAAACTTAGACTTGATGCATGCACTTCTGGCTACTATCTCAAATTTTGGTGAAGTACTCGAAGAAAATCAGATTACAATTTACTTGGGGGGGGGGGGGGGGGGTATCTTTATGTAGATTAAAATATAACTATTTGTCATTGCAAATTAGACAATGCTTTACAGTCAGTATTTTTTACTTAGTTTTAGTTATTTCTCACCCTAGTAATTACAATCCCTCCACTTGAATCTAAAAATTAACATTGAAGGTATTTACTTATGAATATACTCGCATAAGTTGACGTAGTGCATAATAAAGTCGAAGCAGAACATGTCCAGACAGGGTTTATATACGTACAGCATATGTAGCACTTGAGTAAAAATCGATTGAAAGTGAAGGAAATATATGATTTTGATTTTTGTTAGTTGTTTACAACTTGTCGTACTCTTGAAGAACACATGAAAGAGCGTGAATACCTAGAAAGCATATTGGATTTGGGCAACAAACAAGGAAAGTAACTTTATGCAAAATCTAGAGTAAAAAATGCAGATGGTTAAGATTGACAAATTCAATTAATATAATTAAGATTCAAATACGGTGCATCTATAAATTAAAAGGCATATAATGGAAATTAAAGATAAAATGACCATATTCTTTAGCGGGTGTGAAGGGAACTAGTAGTACTTTGTTCAACCAATCTGGAGTAACTACTGTTGGAGATTATATACATAAATATATAAATGTCAATCCTCTCTATTAGCTTAAGCTTTTAGTGAGAACGGCATTCAATATGGTATCAGAGCTCAGGAAAAGAGGAGGTCCTGGGTTCGAATCCCACCGCCACCCACTTAACAAAAAATAGCACGTGTCAGGCGTAACAAAAAGATTTAGGGCCTGCATGGTTTATATATTTTGAAAAGTATAATGATTACCACTCAAAAAAAAAAAAGGTTTAATGATAAAACTTAATATGTTAACCAAATTAATATATTTATGGAGTGAGTTCCAACATTAAATTTTGTTTGCAAATCTTTACCATATTGCTATAATTATAGTTTGTGTGTAGAAAATTAAGATTATAGGCATCATAGAAGGCTTACAAATTTTACATAAGATGACTGCTAACGAGTGATTGAGTTTTACCATTGTAACAAATGTGGTTCCAAGACAAAATAAAAGTTTTACTAAAGAGAATAATTGACGTCACAATTTTTTGTTAACTTTTTAATAATTTGAAAAATGTAACCAAAGGCCTATTCAGAAACTGAGTTGTAGTTGGACTAATTTATGGAATAATTATATTTATAATAGAAGACTATGTACGTATTCAAGATAAAACAATTTAAGCTTGATAAGAAAAAATCTAAATACAAATAATATGGAAGTAAAAGTATTCTCCAATGACAAAAGCAATGCAAAATTATTTAAAAGAGATTACACGAGAGTGAAACTAGTATTAGCAAACAGTTAAAAATGCTATATGACATTATATATCATCAAACAACACCAAAGAAAGAAAATAATTAGCTAGAAAGACAGGTTCACCTAAATAATTGTTTTTACACATCATTCCAGTAGTTCTATTCTATTCTATAGCTACACTATTAGAATTTCAAACTATTCAAAGATCGATCTTACCTCTTCTTCCTGTAGCAATATATTTTACAATGTTTTAAAGATGTGGTATTTTTTGAAACCGAAGCATTACGGAAAAATATAAATATCTAACAAACATAGACATACACCGAAGACAACATTCGATCTATGATCCTTATACTTGCAAATGCAGAGAGACGAGATAATTAGCTCGTTTTTTATAAAAACCTTATAATATATACAAGATCATGCAGCAAATAAAATCATAATTTTATTGCTCAAGCATATATACTAATAAATTTCTTGAGCTAGATAATTACATAAGTTACTATTTAATTACCACTCGTGCTCTTTCCTCCACTCTGTCGGAGGATTTTGGCCACTAAAATAAATCCCATCACTCCTCACCTCCCAATAACAATCGGTCCAACTCACACAATTTTCACGAGCCCAATTCGATCTAAAAACATCAAAACTTATATCTTTCGATTCCCACCAAAAGTGACAAAAGAACAAAGTTCTTCCAGTCCATGCATCACAAAATTTCCAGTTAAAATCAAAACCAGGAGTCGTATCGTGAAATCCTAGATCATTATCCTTAGATGCACAGTGCAATGTCATCATCATAGAGTCTGGAGGGAGACGATTTATCACGTGCACTGTGTATCTGTTGTTAAGACATGAAAGAGCTTGAAGAATGTTAGAGAATAGAATGACAAATGTCAAAAGGTTTTTGATGAATTTGGTATTCATTTTGTGGATATACGCTTCTAAGATGTTACGTTTTTTTCTTCTATTTATAGGAGTTAAGATTATAAATGTGTAACGGAAAATCTTATTAATTTATTAGAGCAATAATGAGGAATGAAATCTCGGGACAGGTACAAAAGTACCTAAACCGTACACACGAATTCAACGAGAGGTCCATAATTTATGCATTCACTAGCAATAATAAACATGTTAATGTCCAAATTACCAAAAAAAAAAAAAAAAACATTTTAGTATCCTGATAATCCAATTTTTTTTGGAAACTTAAAAGTAACTATAATAAGGGCGGTTACGTTTTATAACGTTAATTCTATAACAACTTTCTTTTATTACGTGGGATACCTTATATAATATTCACGAGTGATTAACGTGTCAGTTGACATGACGCGATTCTAAGAATCATGGATACGGTGCATCTACAAATTAAAAGGGATAAAATGACCAGATTCTTTGGCGAGTAGGGAAGGAACTAGTACTATATATGTTATTCAACGAAAAAGTAATACATGCATGGTTACTATATATAATGAAACGTTTAATGAATTAAAATTAAATCCTTATCTAGATATATTTTTTGGACTGAGAAAATACCCTAGAATTTTCCATGCCTAAATTTTGTTTGTATTATATTTACCATGTAGTTATATTTATGGTTTGTGTGTACGTAGAAAATCAAAACTATAGGCATCATAGAAGGCTTACAAAATTTACAAAAAATGACTACTAATGAGTAATAGAGTCGTACCAATATGGTATCAAATGTGGATCTAAGACAACAGAAAAAATTTGGTAAAGAGAATAGTTAGCGTCATTGATTTTTGTTAGCTTTTTTAATAGTTCGAATTCTAACAAAAAAAAAAAAAAGAAATCACACAAAATATAACTCACACATGTAGTTTTTGCACGTAACTCTTTTTTTTACCCCTCAACTTGCAAGTTCGAACTTTTGGTTTGTGTATATGTTGAATGGTAACTCGTGCACTTGTACTCTTAACCAGACGAGTTCAAGTGATGAAATTGTTAAACCTCCACATACCACTTGTCTTCTGGGTGTTTTAGGGTTCCGATAAGAACATCTGTTTTGTCGAACGTCGTTGAGCAACCCTAGACTCGATACTTGCGCTTCTGGCTACTATCTCAAATTTTGGTGAAGTCTATGAAGAAAATCAGATAACGATTTATTTCGGGGGAATTTTTACGTAGATCAAATTTTTTTTCCATTGTAAATTATATACTTCTTTAGAGCCAGTATCAAAATAAGTTACATATCTATTACTTTTGTTTGGAAATATATTAAAGCACTAGATTATGTGCACGTTATAAATGTTCTTTTTGTTCTTCTTCAGTTTGTAAATACTAACTTTTCAGATATTTGACATGACATTATATGTGTAGAGATGAACCATATATAAACCAATGCAATTGAACAAAAAGTTTCCAGAGGCATAGATCGAAACTTCTGACGTTTCTCAAACAGGACTGAGATGTTTATTTTTTAAACATTACGAAGATGAAACGTTAATCTTTTTCCCCTCTCTATTACAATAACAATGTTAACGAATATTTTGAAAAATGTCAAAATAACATGAAAACTTTGCTCATATATATAATAAACAAAAACATACACTAAAATCAGAATCTTGATCTGTATTAAAAGGTTAACTAACGATCCTTACATTTACAAATGCAGAGAGACATCATAAGATATATAAATTAGGTGCTATAAAAATCTTGTACATGCAGAAAGCAGTAAATAAAACTATAAATTTAATTATTGCTCAAGCATACATATACTTAATTTCTTGAGCTAGATAATTACATATGTTACTGTTGATCACCAGCTATAGTTTTTGTTCCAATCTTTTGGAGGAGTTTGGCCACTAAAATAAATCCCATCACTCCTCACCTCCCAAAAGCAATCAGTCCGACAATGTTCGCTACCTCCCTTCGATGTAAAAACAATAAAGCTGATGTCTTTCTCATTCCACCAAACGTGACAAAAGAACAAAGTTCTATTTGTGTACGAATTGCAAAAACTCCAATTAAAATCATAACCAACCGTGGTATCATGGAACCCTAGATCATTGTCTTTAGATGCACAGTGCACCGTCATCACGGAGTTTGGAGGGAGACGATTTATCACGTGGACCGTGTATCTGTTGGTAAAGCGACATGTTTGTGAAAGAGCTTGATGAAGAATGTTGGCGCATAGAATGACAAATATCAAAAGGTTTTTGAAATTGGTATTCATATTGTGAGATGACTCTAAGATGTTACATTTTTTTCTTTTATTTATATGAGTTTAGATTATAAGCGTGTAACGGAAATCTTTTTAATTTATTAGAGCACTAATTATGAGGAATGGAATTAGGGGACGGGTTCAAAAGTACGAAATCCGTACATTCACTAGCAATAAACATGTTGTTTTCCTGATTATCATGCATGTTCTAATCTTTTAATTAAGTTGAAAATTTTGGAAATTTAAAGTAATAAAGAGGGTGGCTAGCTACCCCTTTTATAACGTTATAGCAATATTTTATTTTATCACGTGAGATAAGTTCTAAAATAATCACAAGAGATTGTGAAGTGTAAATTATCACAGACGGAATTCTGTTAATATGGATATGTAGAAAGAATATATGATTTAGAATATATAAACAAGGAACGTAATTTATGCAAATCTAGATTAAGCAATTGGTTAAGATTAACAAATCCAAACAATATTAATCAAGATTCAACTGTGGGGCGCATATTAAAATTAAAAGACATAAGTTGGAAATGATAAATGACCAGATCTTTAGCGAGTGTTGAAGGAACTCGTACTATAACATTTAACCAACGTAGAATACTACATATACGGCTTATATATAATGAAAAGTTTAACTATTAAACTTAAATATCTTATCTAGATATATTTTTCGGACTGAAAAAATAACCTAGTATTTTCCATGCCTAAATTTTGTTTGCACATGTTACCATATTGTTACATTTATGGTTTGTTTGTAGAAAATGAAGATTATAGGCATCATGTATAGAAGGCTTACAAATTTTACAAAAATGACTATATATATGTACTAATGAGTGATAGAGTCGTACGTACCATGGTGACAAACGTGGATCTAAAACAAAATAAAAGTTTTACTACAGAGAATAGTTACTAACTTTTACTAGCATTTTTAATAATTCGAACAAATGTAACCAAAGGCGTATCAGAAGTTTAATCTTAGTTGGACTAATCTAATGAATTTTTATTTTTATTTTTTACTTTTTCTTTTAAAATAAGAGTCTATATATTAAAAAAATTATTGATAAAATAAAGCTAAATACAAACAATATGGGAAGTACAATGTTTTCTAATGAAACAAGTAATGCAGAATAATTTGAAAGTGGTTATATAGCAAAAAGATAAGAATGCTATATGGTATTATATCACTAAACAACGCATGAAAGAAACAAATTAGCTTGAAAGATAAGTTCACCTAAATAATACTTTTTACACATTATTTGAGTGCTTCTTTTCTATAGCTACATTATTAACTGAACTCTTATTTTCTTTCTTATACACGTTTGATATATAATAATATAAGATACGGCCATAAGAGTTTTATGAAGGCTGTACATAGTTACGCAAAAAATATTTCAGGGGATGTAAAGATATTAGCAAAAATACAAAATAAACGTGTGCATACCGCTTTTTGCCTTACTAATCACCACCGTAAAAATTCATCTAACGAACGGCTCAAATCCACGATCTTAGTATCTAAAAATCAACCAATCATATCTCATTCTCAGCACGCACTAATCTAACCGTCCAATGGACAGATCTAATCAACGGCCACAATCCAAAATCCGCGTAACGAGTAAGCAACCAATCACACATCAATCCCAAACAACTATAAAAACCATCACCACTTCTCCAAATCTCAAATCATCCAAATTTCAAAATATCCAAGCGTACTTCTCACGCTATCTCAAATCTCAACCAATTCAATGGCACCAAAGGCAGAGAAGAAGCCAGCGGAGAAGAAGCCCGCCGCCGAGAAGGCGCCGGCGGCGGAAAAAGCTCCGGCGGAGAAGAAGCCTAAAGCCGGCAAGAAGCTCCCCAAAGAGGCCGGCGCCGCCGCCGGAGACAAGAAGAAGAAGAGGAATAAGAAGAGCGTGGAGACGTACAAGATCTACATCTTCAAGGTGCTCAAGCAGGTTCACCCCGACATCGGAATCTCGAGCAAGGCCATGGGGATTATGAACAGCTTCATCAACGATATCTTCGAGAAGATGGCGCAAGAGGCGGCGCGATTGGCGCGGTACAATAAGAAGCCGACGATCACTTCTCGCGAGATTCAGACGGCGGTGAGGCTGGTGTTGCCCGGTGAATTGGCGAAGCACGCGGTGTCGGAGGGGACTAAGGCCGTGACGAAGTTCACTAGCGCTTGAGCGTTAGGGGTGGTGGTGGTTTAATTAGGGTTTCTAATTAGGCGTAAGTAGTTAAAATGGCGATTGTGAAAATTGTTTGGTGTGTTGATTTTACTGTTTTTCTCTGTATCTGAATTTGCAGTGAATAGTGAATGTTGAATAGATCTTATGTTTTGTGCAATTCCTTAGTTGGTCATTTCTCTTCTGTTTTTAAGCATATGATAGTTTTATTTCTTAGTTTTGTGCATAATGTTAGTTTGTTGCTGAATATTTTGCTGTTGCATTTGCATCAGAGAGAACTTAATATGCGTTGTTGATATGAACATTAGATGCAGTTAGCACAACAATAATACTAAAAGAGGCCTATCAGGTGCAATTACCATCATCAACAAGTAGGCATTCCCTTCATTTCTTTCGATATTTTTGGTTTTAGTAGCATACTATAACAGTAATATGTGATTGGCTTAATTTTTCATATTAAGTGGTCATCGTGATCCATTTTCAAAATGTTATTTCTTCACTTATTTTGTATGTATATTCACCAATAATGGTTTGATGCGACTATTGAATTGGGAAATATAGGCAATCCCTGACGTTGAGGTCATTAAAAAACAGAATTGTAACTTGACAAAAACAATGCCCAGGCACAAAATTTGTAATATAATACAGCCCTAAATGGTTTGACTAAACTATTGGCGGGGTGTGCTAATGCTAGTATAAAATTGTATTGAGATAGCAAATCTGTTATGAGTTAGTTTACTTTTGACCTTGAAGAATTATAAAAAAAATGAAGTGAAAACTGATGCTAATTGTACTGAACCAAACTATGTGGGTTTTTGGTGTTCCGAAATAGGAATCCCCCTTTAGTTTTGCACTTATGGTATGTTCCAAAGATGCAATCTCTTTCAGTTTTGTATGGACTATGGAGTGCTTCACGAAGTTGACATTCCTTTTAGTTTTTTTGTATGGTACGATTTTATCATTCCACAAATACCCAACTTATTAAGGGTTTTTTTTTTTTTTTTTATTTTATAAATTTGAACTTTTGAAACTAATTACCATGCACTACTTATTGGACTTCCACATTAATCAACCAACTGTTTAAACTCCACCTCACAATTTAAGTATACTTTGGTGAAAGTGTGGCATGATTATCCTTGTATATTGTCTATTTATAGCATATAAGTAGGACTAAATAAGGGAGTAAGAAAGCTATTGACTTGTCTAAACCTCTCACATTCACTAGTATTTGCTAATAATTACCACCTTCCACTTCTCTTAACCACCTATTAACCTCCACCTCTATCTCACTTTCCTCTCCCTCTCTCTATCTCTCAATCTCCCTATATTGTATGCTCTCTCTTTTAAATTTAGAAAGCGAAACGAGCATTGTTGCATTGGTAATGGTGGTGGTGGTGAAGGATGGACATGGAGGGTGTGGATGATCAAATGGCCGCGCCACCCGCAGCAGGTCTTGTTAACAAAGACCTCTCCCCCATCGCCAAGGGCAAGCGTACCAAGAGACACAGGCCTCATTCCCCCATTTCCTTCACCATTAATGCCCTCGACGTCGATGTCACCTCCTCAGAAGACAGCACCACCACTGAGGAGGAAGACACAGCTAAATGCTTGATCCTCTTATCCCGAGGTCATTTCATTAACCACCCACCGCCACCAGACAACAACGATTATAACCACTACCTTATAAATTCCAAACACAAGAAAAGTACTCAAACCACCACTGTCGCGGCCAAGGCCGCAGGTGGGGCGTGCATGTACACATGCAAAACATGCGACCGGTCTTTCGCTTCGTTTCAGGCACTCGGCGGCCACCGTGCCAGCCACAAGAAGCCAAAGAACGAGAAAAAATCAACCATGTTTGATGAGGATTTCCCGTCTCCAACGTCCAATTCTCTTTCTCTTCAGCTCAGTAACATCTCCACCAGCACTACCACGTTCTCCAAGTCGTCACCGTCGCCTAGAGTCCACACATGCTCGTATTGCAGTGCGGAGTTCACGTCAGGTCAAGCCCTCGGAGGCCACATGAGGCGGCACCGCGGTGGGCCAATTAGTCCTTCATTGAACTCACCTATACCTGACGAATCAAAGAATCTGAGGAACGTATTGTCCTTGGATCTCAATCTCCCGGCACCTGAAGATGAGAATCAGAGGTTTGGATTTGCTGGCTCAGTGAAGCAGGTGCACGATGAAGCTGCAGTGCATCTCGGTTTATCTACCACTACTACTGCTTCAACATTGGTTGACTGCCATTTCTAGTGGAAAAAAACCACTTTATTTTCCATACATATTATTGATCTTCATAAGTAATGTAAGTTAATATGTAGACATTTATTCACCAATCTTTTCATTGCTTTTCTTTTTTCTGATTCAGACTATTCCTTTTCTTTTATTGACTCCCAATATATTTGTTAATATACTTCTATGATGCTGATTTGGGAGATGGACTTAGTATTTTATGAATTCGGTATTGTTGTTCTTGAGGGCATATATATGATGGCCTAGGATTATATTGTCAGCATCAACAGACGCCTGAAATGCACGTTTGATGGGCCAGTCTTTCTCATTCTCTACAATAAATTTCCTATGTTCTTTTAGTACATTACCTATCTTCTTTCAAGTGGAATATTGGCAACGAAATGAGAATGCGAATTTGATTTGAATTAATTGACAGAGATAGTTCACTATCATTAAGGATTCGAACCTTTGCATGCCGGTACCAAAAACCAATGCTTTACCACTTTTTTATACTCCATAGGCATGTTTGGGATGGTAGGAACAGGGATAGAGGGAACGGAGAAGCGGAGCTTGAACATTTAGCTGTTCAACTTATTTCTAATTACATGCATATTAACAATGTTTCTGTTGCCAAAGATGAGTAATATGAAAAAATTTCAGGATCAGCGGCAGGGACTGGGGAAATAGTAATCATCAAGGTAAAAATTGGAATTTGAAAAACAATCTGAAAGACAAAAATCAATATAATTATGAGTGCTTATTTGCATCATAGCTAGTTGATGTATTTAAGAGCATTATTTTCAAAATTGAAAAGAATTTCAAATTGAAGTTCAGTTATGAAGCAATCGTGTATAGTTGTAACCCCACATCAGAATATTACAAGTATGGAGCTTATTGCAATATACAACCTGCAACAACCAGAAAACAGAGGAAAATAAGATAAGGATTCAAATCAAGACAGGAAATAAACTGTGTAATAACTAATAAGAAAGGTACCTCAGTAAATTTTTTTGTAACATATACATATAATTTGAATGATAAGATTGATGAATGAATTTAGAAGATTACCAGCCTGTAAACGACATTGTCTTGACTCCGGCTGAAGTTGGAGATGGCGGAGTTGGAACCACGTTTGGTAGCGTTGGAGGCGGAGGCGGAACTGGTAGAGGTGGGGATGGTGGTGGAGGTGGAGCTGCCTGAACCGCTCCTGTAAAATGTCATTTAAATAGGTAAACCGAATGATCGAGTAAAAATAAAGTTAAAAGAACATGTATCAATGGTTGATACTGGAATAAAAGTTTTTGAATGAAAAAATAAAATAATTAATAGGAATGAGGTGAATGCATCAATTTTCTTTTTGAATTCCAAATGAGAAAAGTAAACAGGATAAAAGAAAAGAAGTACATGCATCATGCCTCACTAATATGTTGTGTAGAAATGATGCACAAAAAAAGTTAGGACTATAAGCAAAGTTTACCGCAAAACAAGAGGTTATCGGGGGGTGGTCGCTCTTTGGCCGGGTTTGGGTCCGGGTCGTACACCCTGATGTATAGTTCTTGACCTAAGTACCAATGTTCCAGATTTTGAGACCTTAAATTCCACATTCCAGGGTTATCCAAATACACATACACTGCTGTCCATCCTCCAGGATAAACCTGAGAATTTTTACGTACCATAAACACAAAATTCAATGTTATGCATAATGAAATCTGAAACATAGGTGTGACATTGGGTCGTTCGGGTTGTTTTTACCTGAACAGTGGAGCGCACGACTGGATCAAGAAGATTGTAACTTGTCGAACGTGCCTCGGGCGTCCAGTCTCCTAGACCAAAACTACATAATCCAGACGCGAACTATTTGTATTAGCTCCAAAAACGTATCAAATATAAAAAAGTACTTACTTCGACCAAGTCTTACATCTTGTCGATATCATTTCAACATGTCATAAAAAAGGCAATAGTTTTAAATGTATAATATCATTATAGTTACGAGCTTCAATGTATATATGTACACACAAGTCTGCGATGGACCTTTATCTAAGTATGTTCTACATGGTTGTAACTTACCCGACAACGAAAAATCCAAACCCGTCCAAGTGCCAAGAGTCCACTGTATCCAAATCATTCTTAAATACAATCTCAAGCCACCCCTTGTGAGTACCCGAAACGACAAATGTGCCGTTAACGGGGGTTGGAAGGCTAGAGTGAACCGGGAAATTGTCAATGCCATAAACCGTTGAGCCATTTATGAATTGATCAGCCAATTTCAAAGGAGTAGAAGGAGTGTTATATGAAACATTGTTCACTGTGAAACGAAGGTCATCATCTATTAGCGCAAAAGATCCACGTAGGACAAAGGTTTGGGACAGTGTCACATTTGATACGTTGAATGCGCCTTGAGGGTTAGGCCTTGAGGCACCAGCCGTCAAATTCCATCTGCAATATAACATGTAACGTATTATACAAAGTCTATACGATATTAAATTTAAAGCATTAAAATTGAAAGATTTTTAACGAATATATGAGATTAAAGTTACAACTTTGTTTAATTATTTTAGTGTTATCCTAAGGGCTGGCAATGCATGTAACATTTTAAACGGGTGATATTTCTGTAACTAGACCAAAATCAAGTTGCAGATTTAGTTATCTAACTAATCGATTTTTAGGTGAGATTCATATACCTGATGGATCTAGCTTGTCCAAGAGAGAAGTCAATGTCAAATGGGTCAGGCCCATCAGGAAGCGGCCCACTAGCTAATGCTGTAGAGGTTTCGTAGTGTAAGACTCCAACAGCAGCAAATTCGTTTGGATTGCTCGCGTTAACCCATTTGGGTGTTGCCACTATATAGTAATCAGCTGGATCTTGATCCGCTGTAACGAGCACAGAGTAAGACTGGCCCACGTGGACATCGATAGAATCTAAAGCAATCTGATTGGTGTAGGATCCCTCAGTTTCCACCAATAGCATTGTGTGGTTCTGAATCCTAAAATTGATGCTCCTCAAGTTGCCAACATTTGATATTCTGAATCTGTAGGCTTTCCCTTTAAATATGAGGAAAAAAAAAAATTTAGTACACTCGCATTTGAAAAATCATATACTGGATATTTTTATTTTGTTGGTTAATGAAAGTGGTAACATTTTACCTTGTGACACTGTGAAAGACTCGGACTGTTCTACAAGTGGAAATGGGCCTTTACCATTCATAAGCATCCAGTTGCTCAAAAAGCCCACACCGCCCGAGGCCCTAATAGTCTTTTGAGAGAGAAAAAAAAGATATGAAAAAAGAACAAACATTAGGCTAAGATTAATCAACTTCAAGTAATCCTTAGATTATAGTATTGACTAGAAATGTTGGGTTTTTAAGTGTATAATTCATTTGAAATAAGAGCATGTCATATTCAGTGCTATGTATAAATTAATACTTTTGAACATTTTCTCAAAAATATCTAAACACTTTTGTATTTAGCTTTGTAGAAATGGAACATAAAGTGTTTTCCAAGATTCGTTACAACAACTATTTTTACATATGACTATAATACCTAATGAATTGAGACATACATCGAATTTATAATTTGATTTATGGCGCTGACTACGTATAATTAATCAAGTACATACCTTAAAACTTTGTAGGTACCAATCACCAATAAGAACATCAAACTCTTCTTGGGGCCTTGGGAAAGGCACGTCAATCGGAATCCTATTGTTGATTCTTATTGGGCCAAACCCGCCGGCGGCCCGCTGAAAATTAATGGAAGGGAAGTAGAAGAAGCTGCCGATTTGATCCTTCATTTGAAAGACATAAGTCCAATTTTTACCGGGCTGAATTGGGCAATTTGTGCCAGAAACTCCATCTTGCCAAGAGTTCAGTCTTTGTTGGATCCCATTCCTACAAAATAAAAATGAAAATAATAATTAAACTTACAAAGTTTAATTTCATAATCAGTACAATTGTTTAATTAAGGAGACTTGACTATACCATGTCATGAGCATCGGCTCATCCATATTGTTGTACACGTTAATATGTACATTATCATTCGTCGTCACGTTGATGCGAGGTCCGGGAAACATGCCGTTAATAGTAATAACCTTGTGGAGAAAATAATATTCAAGGTCACATTTCATATTTCAAGCATAAAATCAACAATGAAATATTAATATACTTGGGTATAGAACTAAATATTCTTTTGTATACCGGTTGATTCGACAACACTGGCTTGATGGTGTCGCTAGTTGCGATGTCCCAATTTAGAAAAATATCCTCTCCATTTGCGACCGCGCACATGGCCATGCAACAGATTAGACACCACATTTTGCGGCCGAGCACCGCCATCTTCTGGTGGTGCTGGTTCTTTCTCATTGTGTATGGTAGGATTACCCTATATCAAGATTGACATGAGGCTCCTTCAAAATATAGATCTTTTTATTGATAGTAACAAGGTTCGAAAATAAAAATAATATTAAAGTTGTCCATTGTTGTAAATAAGGTTAAGCTGGTGGAAATTTCAGAGTGAATTGGCCGAAAAGGTCAAGAAGACTTGGAGGTTTAATTTAGGACAAAATCCAACATGAGTTTTGGTGTTTAATTGTTATAGTCTTGCTTCATCGATACCTGATTGGCTGGCGTATAATGGAATACAAA